>JACGCM010001326.1:0-1225066 GCA_014058105.1 Kingdonia uniflora
AAGACCCACATCTACAACCCAAGTCCTTGACCTACTAAAAGTAGCCGTTATACATAGTCAAAGAGAGTCGTTGGAGATCTGCAAAGTTCACTTACTACCCCTGACATACGAAGTGTTTTTTCTTTTTGTAAACGCAGGTATCTATTATAAATCAGGCAGAGAATAGATTATTTGGATCCGCAACTTTACTATTCATTTTTCCTTATTGTACTATCACCCAACAAATTATAATACTAGCAAATTATAAATGTTACATCAAAATCCTCCTCAGATCATGGTTTTCTAAGCTTTACTGAGTTTCCACGTAAATCTATTCTTTAAGCTTATTATTGTACCATCCTTACTAAAATTATTGGCAAAGATTATCCTCCTGGAAACCACGTCATTACAGATTTCTTGCTTGGTGGTAGGGAGTAGCCTTAGGGTGAACCTTCGGTAAATCTTGTGTTATATGTATGAATTATTGAGTTTATGTTTCTTGGTTGATGTATGCCATTAGGATAACGATAAAACCAAATTGCGTGTGGGGATGTATTTTGCCAGGTTCCCCTCAAAGTTATATAGGCAGTTGGGGTATTTCCTTTGGGCCGAACCCAACTCTTAACAGATATGGCTTATTCGATATCAATAATGGCTTATTCAATATTTGAAGTATAATAGGGGCTTATTCGAAGATTTGCTTTTCTAATAGGATTTTAATTTGAAATATCTTTGGTCTAAGTTAAAAAACCAAAACTAATCTACTTCGATTATCTAAACGACTGCAATCACGATTCTAAGTCGAATAGTTCATCATATAAAGATCGAACTTCATTGGATTTTCCCTCGTTAGTGATTCTCAAGATTCTCGATTTGTCTCCACCCCTATACATGATTCTTCCTCGTGATTTTATTAGTGCGTAAGAATGACATTAATTAGAAATTTTAGTTTCGACAAATTTGTGGCTTAAAATCAAACCCTAGAAAATGTTACTTAATTTCTATGAAATTTCATCAATTGAAGAGATTGATTTGGCAAATAGAGAAAGAGAGATGAGTATGTGGAAGAGAGATTGTTGGGATAAATGTAATGACCTAATTTTGTAATAGCTCGAAATACTCAAAATTAGCTCTTACACCAAATGTACCTATGACAAGAATTAATATAACCCAATATAAAATTGACACAAGTGATTAGTGTGGAAACCTTTGAATAGGTAAAAAAACACGACATATGTTTGAGGATTTAGTAACTGTAACTTTATTGCTTGAGGCTGATATTTGATTACAAGTTTCTTTATCTCTTGAGTTAGAAAAAACTTGGTCTTGTAGTATAAAATTGTTGGTCCTTTCTCCTCTAGAACTCATTCTTTTTATAAACCTTACTCTCAACTCGATATCGTGTAGATGCACGTTTTCCTAAAAATGGGGCAAGTGGTAATTGAATGTGTAACTGCTAGTTCGTGTGAGACATGTGTCTTTAACTTGTTCATATTTTTTATAGTGCTCGATCCATATTCTTTATTAGTTTGTGGTCCAAGTGTCACTATTGATTGTATATGTCATGTGTATAATGCGTGAGTCTAGTATTGAGGTAGTTCGAGTTTGGAATAGATCGAGGGACAGATCTCTATATCAGTTTGATCTTAGAATAGTCGAGGGGCAGGTCCCTATAATAAGATTCAATGAGAAAGACTATTTGAAACTCACATAAAAGAGAGAAAAGTAGGTGAATTTTGTTGTTGCATGCCACCACATATGTCCGAAATAGTTAAAACAACACAAACGAAACATTGTCGAGTTCATCTTTGTTTCTATGAGTTATATATAAAGCATTCCAATAGTAGGAAGATCGTAACTCCAGCGCTAACCAGTTGGTTGTAGAACTTTTATGTAATTATTTAGGGAGTTTAAATATGTAATAATAACACTAAGTAAACTTTATTTGGGTGGAAAAAATCGTTACATCAATGGGAAGTTCCCGGCAGGCAGGGGGTTTAACTGACCCTCATGGATCACCACTGGCTCTGCCCAGTGCTATACTAGCTAGTAGCAAGGGTTTTTTAATCGGGATCTAGGTAGTAGCGGTGGACAGCCCAATACCGATATATTTCCTTGCGACCTCTCAAATATTATAGGGTCATAAGCATCATATGCCTGATCGGGCGGATAGTCATATCTCTGACGGTGTGCATAACCATACTCATAACCATAGTCGAATGTTTGGGCATATAGGTCTGAAGATCCAAATAGAGATCCTTATGAATCGAATGTTTGGGCATATGGGTTTGAATTTTTATTTCATTAAATATTAAACCCTAAAGATACAGTTTTTAATATATATATTTTTTACTTAAGGCCTTATGATTCAACAATAGATTTAATCTCGATTAATCTCATTTTAATCCCAAATTAATCGGGATTAAATAAAAATTTTGTAGATTTTTGATAGGATTTGGCTAAAATATTCAGTGTGGATTAATCTTGAGACTAAAACAAGATTAATCCTTAATTATTTGGAAATTTTCTTAGAAAATTTGTGTTTTCTTTAAGAAAAAGATCAGAGAGATTATACTTGAATTAATCGGGTCTTCAATATATATTTTCGGGATTAATTGAGATTAATCCTAGATCCAAATTAAAAAACCATAGTAGTATATAAAAAACAACGATAAAAACAACATATGAATTACAACGAGGATCTTTCGTTTAACGAAACTGCCTCGAAGTTTGTTGATTATTTTTCGTTGTTTTTAACTCCAAGAAACCTGACGCATCGTTAGGGTCCCGTTTCTTGTTATTTAACCTTTTCTGACTTTTCAGACACTTGGAGACTCTATTAACGACAAAAACAAATACGACACAACTCATTTCCAAACCCTAAAACAAGGCGCGCTTTAGATCTCATGTCCTCCTTGATCATCATCATCGATGTGAGATTCAAATTTTCATTTAAACCCCATTGATCCTCACCAAGTTTTGATCAACCCCTTTTAATGGCTTCTGCTTGTGTCAACAATATTGGGGTTTTATCAGAGAATTTCTCCTCTTCTTACTCTCCTTCTTTTGGGTGGTTTAGCCCCAGAGTTAGTTTCAGCCATGAAATCCCCAAAGAAGAAGAGGGGTTGAAGATTGAGACCTCTATTGAGAACCCAATTGAGGGTACTTCAAAAGGTTTAGAGGGTTTGGAGGATTTGATTAATTTGAGTGGTGGTAATGATTTTGGGGATTTTGAGTTTAGATTGGATTACCCTGTCCCAATGCTTGCTGCTGATGAGCTTTTCTCTGATGGGAAGCTAATCATACCCTCAGTGCAGATCGCACCCATTCGCCCTTCAGTGGGTTTGAGCTCAAGGGAGGAGATGAGGGAGAGTTTTGGGAGATCGGTTTCGGACCCATATTTGTTCTCACCGAAGGCCCCGAGGTGTTCGAGTCGATGGAAGGAGCTTCTGGGGTTGAAGAAGGTGCAAACCCCAAGTGTTCATCAGAAACCAGGTTCGAATTCTGGTTCCCTTAAGCATTTCCTTCATCGAAACCCCAAATCGTCGTCTTCGTCATTGAGTCTTCCTTTATTATTAAGAGATACTGATTTGGAATCAACGGTATCAATGTCTTCGTCGTCATCTTCTAGCGATGATGTCCCGAAGGATCGAATTCCACCACCTAGAGTTAGATTAGTGAAGCCAACCCCAATGCCGGCCCCAATACCGTTGAGACCAGTTAGTGAGAATTCGAGGGTTGGGCGAAGTCCTATGCGGAATAATAGAGTGCCCCCTGATTCAAATGCAAGGGGAGGAGTGACAATTGATAGTCCACGAATGAATTCGTCCGGGAAAGTAGTGTTTCAAAGCTTAGAGAGGAGTTCAAGTAGTCCGAGTACCTTTAACGGTGGACCGAGAGTGAAGCACAAAGGAATGGAGAGGTCTTACTCTGCGAATGTGAGGGTTACACCTGTTTTAAATGTAGGTGTTTGCTCGCTTCGTGGATCGAAGTCAGGGTCTGTTTTTGGGTTCGGTCAGTTGTTTTCGGCTTCTCAGAAGAAAGATGGGGCTTCTTCTTCAGTCAGAAGCAGCACCAACAGTAGCAGAAATCATAGGAGTGATCGGGTTTGATTATGACGACTTCTTTTATGACTCCGTAAGTTTTGAAATTTTGGTTATTTAGATTCAGAGATGTATATATGTGACGATGCGCATTTTGTTCCTCTATTGACCAGTCATGTAGGATTAATCTTGTTGTTAAAGAGAACACGTTAACCTCTTTTTGGTTATGGAAAATATTGGTTTTAATTTCTTCCTATATTGTGAATCTTTTTGGGTTCACTTTATCTGGATTCTTTGGCTATTCTGTTATCAAGTTTGGTTTTGCAATTGATAAATAGGACTATCTAATCCAGCTAGCCTGTTATTTTTAGTTACTAGTTTACTACTAGGATAAATCTTTTTGGTGATAAACGGCAAGGATTGGTGGCAGTGCTGCTGGTTAAAGATCAATATATAGGTACTGTAGTTTGGTAAAATTGGCTAGAGTAAACCTGAGAAGGAGAGGGAAGTAGGAAAGAGTATAAGAGGTGACAGTCCATACCGAGAGGGAGCGAGTTTTATTTTAACTTCTTGTACATGCATTACCCGCATTAGACAATTGAAGCGGTGGTGATTCTTTGTTGAAGAAAGATAAGAAGGAGATGCAGAGAGGGTAAGAGGTATTGACGAGGAAGGAGATATGTAGAAGATGCAAAATTCTGTTGTTTGTGTGTTTCTAGGGCGGACAGACATTCTGAACATCAACCGAGTTTCCAGGGAGAAAAAAATTCTGTTGTTTTAAGGGTTCTTTTGCTTTCTAGTATGAAACCATAAACAAAATAGGTTCTTAACATCAGTTTGCTAAACAGGTGATCAAGGGAGATTTCCTTGGGGTAGTTTGAAAAACTGCAAATGGTTTTATGATCCATCATTTCTTCTCTATGAATGCTTCTTGCCAATTTTGGTAGTCATTTTCTTTTTCTTTGGCAAAATTGGTAGTTGTGTATTTCAGTATCAATGGTTGAAATTACATTTCCGATGTATGAAAAACTGACTGACCGGGATATACTGATGATTTCTGTATTAATCTGCTTAGAATTCAGTTTCAGAGTTCTCTAATCGAGCATATTACTTCCTGTATATATAACTGATATGTCGATTCTCCGAGCATGGTACTGACAAATCGAACTTGCCTGTTGATAATATCATGGTTGGCAGAATCTTGGCTATCTGTTTTGAAATCTTTCCAACAATGTTTTTTAGTCAGGGTAGTTTCATTTTTGACCAGCACCTCAGGTTTTCAAGCATAGCAGCTGTATGACTGTATCCCTCCAATTCCCAGTCCAAGTCCAAGTCCAAGCCAAGCGAAGGGGACATACAGTTGGCATTGAAGAAGAGAGATTAGTTTCCTACTCCTTTGCCTGGTAAAAGGTGGCAGGATTGTTGCTTGTAATTGTGAGGATAACAATGCAATGCAATGCAATGCAATGCTTTACACTCTTACCAGTTTTTTTTATTGTTGATTCTGATGTCCACTGGGTCAAACAACGTGCTCCCTCCTGCTTTATCAGTTTTTAGGGTGGTGGAGTGGGGCTCTGAAAGATAAGAGATTCCTCCTTTTCCACTCAATCCTAGATACAAAAGAGATGCCATAATAATGACTTTTCTTTGTGGGCATCATTAACTTAAAAGGGGGTATGGTATCATTCATGATCCTCACCTCAATCGATCACATGATTGAGGAGAGGACCCCTTCCCAAAAGGCTACCATATCATTGTTTGGACCCATTGGGCCCTAACGATAAAGGATGCCTTTATATTTTGAAATTTTGTATAGCTCAAACAAAATCTGTAGAGATTTATCCCTCGAGCTCTAATATTATCGAACTAGTACAATACCAGACTCACGCAACATATACATGGTGTACTATATCACTATTGACACACGAAAACGAACTGAGGATGAGGTCTATAAAGCAGTTACAGATCTAACTGCTACACACGAAAACGAACTGAGAGTGAGGTATATAAAAAAAGACTTGTCTCCCACGTACTAGCAGTTACAAATCTAATTACCACTTGCCCACATTTTTAGGAGAACGTGCTCACACACGAAAACAAACTGAGAGTAAGGTTTATTTAAAGGACGAGTTCCATAGGAGAAAGGACAGAGAAATTTTATACTTAAATACCAAATTTGGTTAGCTCAAGAGATCATAAACTTGTAATTAAACATCAGCCTCAAGCAATAAAAGTTACAGTTACTAAATTCTCTAGTCGAGGTCATGGTTTTTACGTTAATCACCTGTGTTATTTCTATATTGAGTTATATTAATTCTTGTCACATGTACATTTTGTGTAAGAGCTAATTTCAAGCTATTTTGAGCTACTACAAAATTAGGCCATTACATTTGGCGTCGTCTGTGGGAATTTGAACTCTCAGCTTCAGATTTTAAGCTCAACCTTAGCTTCAGATTCTAAACTCGACCTCAACTTTAGATTTTAAGCTCAACCTCAACTTCAGATTCTAAACTCGACCTCAGCTTCAGATTTCAAGATCGACCTTAGCTTCAGATTCCAAGCTCAACCTCAACTTCAGATTCAATGCAACCTCAGCTTCAAATTCAATGCTTAACCTCAGCTTCAGATTCTAAGCTTGACCTCAACTTCATATTCGATGCTCAACCTCAGCTTCAGATTCCAAGCTTGGCCTCAGCTTCAGATTCCAAGCTCGATCTTAGCTTCAAATTCAATGCGACCTCAGCTTTAGATTCAATACTGAACCTCAACTTCAGATTCTAAGCTCGATCTCAACTTCAGATTACAGGTCTACAATTGGTTCATCTAATTCGACCAACACATCTACTACATTACAGGTCAACAATTGGTTCGTTCAATTCGACCAACAGATTACAGGTCCACAATTGGGTCGTCCAATTCGACCAACAAATTATTGGTCCACAATTGGTTCATTTAATTCGACCAACACATCTACTAGATTACAGGTCAACAATTGGTTCATCCAATTCGACCAACACATCTACTTCATTACAGGTCAACAATTGGTTCGTCCAATTCGACCAACACATCTACTATATTACAGGTCCACAATTGGTTCATCCAATTCGATCAACAGATTATAGATTCACAATTAGTTCATCCAATTTGACCAACACATTACAGATCAATATTGCAGGTCAACAATTGGTCAGTCTCAGATGCCCTGCAGAACCACATTTGACCACTTCACCACCAACAATCATTTCATCTTCATCGGCTATCTCATCTAACGCAATCTCTCTTACAACAATCATTCGAGCTTCATGGTCCATTTAATTCAACTCGTAAAAAAAAATAGTTTTAATTTTTATAGAGCAAGTTCGATTAGGAACTTCTCATCTCAAGGCACCAATGCCTTCAGTTGAGAGAGGGCGATTGTAGAGACTTATTCCTCGAGCTGTGATATCATCGAACTAGTATCATGCCAGACTCACGCAACATACACATGATGCACCATATTACTATTGATACACGAAAATGAACTGATGACGAGGTCTGAGGATGAGGTCTATAAAGCAGTTACAGATCTAACTACCGCACACGAAAACGAACTGAGAGTGAGGTCTATAAAAAAGGACATGTCTCCTACGTACTAGCAGTTACAAAATCTAACTACCACTTGCCCCCATTTTCAGGAGAACGTGCTCACACACGAAAACGAACTGAGAGTGAGGTCTATAAAAATGATAAGTTCCAGAGGATAAATGACCGAGAGTTTTTATACTTAAAGACCAAGTTTGTCTAGCTCAGGAGATCATAAACTTGTAGCAAACATCAGCCTCAAACAATAAACGTTATAGTTACTAAATCCACTAGTCGAAGTCGTGGTTTTTACCTATTTAAAGATTTTCACCCTAATCGCCTGTGTCATTTCTATATTGAGTTATATTAATTCTTGCTACATGTACATTTTGTGTAAGAGCTAATTTTAAGCTATTTCGGGCTACTACGAAATTAGGCCATTACAAAATCCGTTATAGAAATTTATTAAGGCTCTACTTGGAATCTTGGAAATAGCTACACAAATCCATGTTCCAATTAATTTTTGGTGATCATGCACTGCATTCAGTTCTGAGAACACAACTTGGATAATCCAATGGTTAGCAATTGCCAAATTTTAACATTCATTCTCACACCCCATAGTGTTTAGGTAACAAACACTTTTATACATCATAAACTGAAGTTCATAACATAATATGTGTCACATGTCCTATATAAAATTTGATGTGGATGAACTATGCTATGACTGTGGCAGGGGCGGAACCAGGATTCTAGGTTGGGGGGGGGGGCTAAGATATTACGGGGGTTCGGGGGCTTGTTCCCGAAAAAAAATTTGAAAGTATATTAGTAATTTTAGAGGGATATTTACTAATATTATTGATTAATTACTAGTATATTAGTAACTTATTTCTTCTACTTCGAGAGGAGCACCAACAACCGGTTCAATATGAGAAACAATTTCTTCTAATTTAATAGGAGCAAACACATCAATTTCAATCACAAAGAGATAAACCCTAATTTAATAATTAGCTGGACTTACAATTAAGCTCAAAGGAAAATGTCACTTCCCCTATTAAACATAAGCGATCGCTATTCAACATCACCCGCAAACTCCGATCGTGAATCACATGGGTTTCGACGGCTCATATACGTGTCATACTCCGATTACCCAACTCTGGCAAATTATCAACAAAGAGAATCCATTATTGTGGTAAAGAACTTACAATGAATCTCAAAACTGAAGCACTAAAACCAATGGCAGCAATAATCACAACAAGATGATCGATAACAACACTAACAAAGAGTAATTAAAATCTATGAACTCCATTAGTAGAGTTGCATTACATTTTTTTATGAACTCCATAGGGATATTATACACTAACAAAGAATAATTAAAATCTATGAACTCCATAGGGATATTGTACACCACAATTTCAATTACAAAGAGATAAACCCCAATTCAAATCAGTAAAATTAGGAACAAAATTCAATGTTGGGGGTGCAAAAAAACCTAATTAAAAACCTAGAAATCAAACACAAATAAAACCTAAACATAATCACACAAAATTAGAGATATAGAAAGGTTCAAACTTCAAAGGTAAACCTAGTTTGGTAAAGTCAGAAGAAGCTCATCAGCGATTCAACGAGTTATTTGTCATTGTAAACAGCTTGGATTCAGGGATTCAGCGAGTTATTTGTCATTATAAGAAGTTAGAGTTTGTTTGTGGTTGTGGAGGAAGAGAGGACTTTTGTATGAGAGAGAACAGAGAAGAAAGACAGAGTTTCAAATAAAACTAGTTTTTTGTTTTGACCAAAATTTTACCCCGGGCAATAACCCGGGTGAGTCTACCTTTGGTTCCGCCCTGACTGTTGGTGGTAACAAATGAGTACTTGATGATAGTTCTGAAAAAAATAAAATGAGATAGGGTCCGGTCTAGGTAATTAGTATATAGTTGTATACATGTGGCCAACTTATTTTATATTTGGCCTTGAGCTACTTTATTTTTGGACGACTCCTTGATATAATAATTTCATAACACATTTTCTAACTAACATCACCACGTGCTACAATAATTTTAGGGTCTTAGGCGGGTGCCCAAGTTGCTTTAAGGTAGGGTCCGCCCCTTGCAGCTTCGTCAAGAACAAAAATATCAATGCCTATCTTGAGTTCACATAAAAGAAAACTCAATTTTAACCTCTTCACATAACATATCTTATTTTTCCTGCCAATTATCACATAAGGGGCATATACATAATTAGTGCATCACCATATTTTCTATACTACATTAAAATTAACAGGGTTGTATTCGGATATTGAGTAATAAAATTTCGAGTTTTTTTAGATTGTGGACCCCACTTGTTTGATCATCTTTGGCTTTACCCCTTATTTGAACCTCCACGTATATTTGCGAGGCCCCCCTCTAAGAATGTGACATGTGTCTTTTTATAACTCCACTTAAAACAAATTAAATATTCTATCTTTCTCTACCATTTGTACCCTTGGTAAAACAGTCAAAAGAGGATCTCAAAGTCAACACACATTACACTTGCCAAATTTAATATTTAAAGATATTAAGTAGATCCTCCCTTTTGTTATAAAATATTTACAAGATGATCTTCATTTCTTTTGTAATAGTGAATAACTTGTACTAAATTATGACGATTCAAGTTAGAATAATTCAAAACTCTTACACGATGCAATGAAAATTTTGTTACTGTCATATAAGCCTCCAACTACAAGTCTCAAAGAGATAAATCCATAAATTTATAAGGGTCTCTCTATAATATTTCACAGTATTTGATTTGAAAGTGGAGAGAAATAATATATTATTCTACATTTTTAAATTTAGTAAGTGTTTGGTTATTTCCTTTAATTTTGTGATCGTTTGGTGAAACAAAGGGTAGAAGTGTCATTTTTTATATATTTAAAAAGGTGATTTAATTGTTTCAAGTGAGTTGTAAAAGGACACATGTCACATTCTTAGAGGGGCCTCACGTAGAGATACGTGGATATGTCCTCATGCAAGTCGGGTTCCCCAGATTTGGCACTTGTTAGACCTCAATTTTCAAATTCAAGAAAAAACAGACCCAGTCAACTGGGTATTTTCGGTATTAAATGGGTTAAAAAAATTAAGTCTAAAATGCCCTGCATGTGTCTGTCAGGCGTTTCTTAATTTTATCTCAGCAATTCAGAGTAAGTGTGCTCTTTAACTTTGTTTGACTGGCTTGTGTAGCTTTGGTTGTCTTTGATGTGTTTGCTTTACTACACTCAAAAAATGCAACAAATCCACTACTTGTTGTCTTCCCTCTGGCCTTACTTGATGTTTTGCCTTTATTTGTCCATCTGGTTTGATTACTACCTCTTACTGGATCTGTGGTTTGTTTACTTTGAGTTCCTCTTACATTTGTCTGATTAGAATTAATTCTTGTACTTGCATTTTGTTGTCTTGCCCTTTCACTTGACTGATTATAAGTCGTTCTATAATTGATTCTGGTACTTTGGCCACTAATTGGAGTGTCTGCACTTTGTTGTGTTTGTCTTTCCCTCCTACTTGTTTGAGTTGTTTATGGTGTAGTTGTACTTGGTATTGGTTCACTTCCCTGACAGGAGCTATACAACTTAAACTTAACTCTTATATCTTCTTGACTTCTTGGAGTATCCACCCTAGTAAATTTCTTCTTGTTAAGAGCAACTTTATCAGTTATAAGAGGACCCTTACATGTCTTCTTATTGTGCCCATAATGTCCACATTTGCCACATCGCCTTGCAGAATCATTAGTAAGTTCATGATCTTCATCTTTTCTCCTTGATTTTCTAGGTCTCCCAATGGCCTACGACCCATTAAGGCCAAACCCAAACCCCCTTAAAATTGGGCTGGTCGGGTCAGGTTGGCGGGTTGTGACCTATTTTGCCAGTTCTAGTTTGGGTGCAGACAAGTCCAATGCCAACTGAGGGCATAGATGCACCATTAGCTGTAGTAACACTAATTATAGAGGAGGGACATGCAAGATACAAAAAAATAGATCGATTACTGGTTATATGGTGTGTGGAACCCGAATAAAAAATCTAAGTAGTACGACAAATACCTGAAGGTACACCAGATAAAGTACAACCAACATGTAGAATGATATCAGGACACTGAAGAAGAAAATTTTCTATCTTAGCTGCAACATCAGAAAAATATGCATTACTATATGGTACTGTTGCTGAACGTGTAGGAATGAGCTGGAGGCACAGGTGGGCGCTGTTGATATGGTGCAAGGGGTCTAACATACTGTTGTGTATATGGTTCTCCATAAGACTGAAACTGAGGAGGACCTCTGTACTGATGCGAAGAATTCCATGGGGTTAATTCTCAATTTTGATTTTGTAGTCTTTTTGGGTATTTACTCTTCTAATAACCTTTAGGGTGAAAGGCACACTCATCACGAGGTCGCAAATATGAATTTTGTTACTTATGATAAGAAATATAGGATTGAGACTCAACTGGTGGCTGAATAACAAAAACTGACTGGGTGGGTATAGTAAGTACCCCTTTGTCTACTTGCGTCCGATCCTCTTCTACAATAAGCTCACTAAAAATATAATCAACACTTGGAAGAGGATCTCTATGAATAATAGAACCTTGAAAACTCTCAAAATCATCACGTAATGCAACCAAGAACTCTACTAGTCGTTGTTGCTCTCGGTATGAGATCCAATCCCTACAAGCAGTAAGTCCTGTTGGCTCAATTAAAGCAAATTAATCCCAAAGTGTAGTCTCCATCACATAAAAATCTTGAATACTATGATCATACTGTCGAACACCGCGGACATCAATTTCCAAATGATTTTGTCGCGCAAAATTAGATTTCGTATATAACTTCTTCAAGTTGTCCCACCTCTCCTTTGCCATTTTAAAACTTGACCAATTGAATACCAATTGAGAGTTCAATTGAATTACTAGTCCATGTAATAATCTTTGAGTTGTTCATTTGCCATTTTCTTAAATCACTTGCGTATGTTAGTTTTTCTGGATTATTTGGCATTGTAATTGTACCATCAACGTATTTTTATAACCCTCTACTTATGATAAAGTACATCATGGAATCAACCCAATAAGCATAGTTAGGTCCTGATAACTTCGGACCAATTACTTGGAAATCAAATTTATCATCTTCCATTTTGTTACAAAAAATGTCACAATTAGGATCTACAGACTTGATATCAAACGATACCCAAATAACCCTTTACTTAGCAACAAACTTGATGGAAGATCAAAACTCAAATGCCAAAACAACTCCAGTAACAACTAATTCAACATCAAATAAGCACTAAATTATACCCAAATATCCAAACAACTCTAGTAACAAACAACAACAACAAAATTATATCCAAATACCCAATCATTAAATCAAATATACCCAATCATCAAATCAAACACTAACACCACAAATCGACACTAACAGAGAGAACTTTGCAAGCTAATGGGCAGAGAGAAAAATATTTAAAGAACTTACACATAAGGGCAATGCTCCACTAAATTATACCCAAATATCCAAACAACTCTGCTAACAAACAACAACAACAAAATTATACCCAAATACCCAATCATTAAATTAAATATACCTAATCATCAAATCAAACACTAACACCACAAATCGATACTAACAGAGAGAGCTTTGCAAGCTAATGGGCAGAGAGAAAAATATTTAAAGAACTTACACGTAAGGGCAATGCTAGAGAGGGATTCAAAATCTATTACCAGAGATTCAAACCCCCAATTTTTTTTTCTTTTTTTCTAATCAAATACCTTAATTATACCAAGATCAAAAATTGAAAATGAAATCGTGCCCAAATCAACCGGAGAGCAACCTAATCATTTTCAGATAACAACCAACGAAACTAATCTGGCTCTGATACCATAATAACTTTAATATTAAGGTTCAACCATTAAAGATGAAATATAGCTACTATGTTGTATTAGAAGAAGATAAGATTGAATTGAGTTACAACTACATACCCAAATATCCTAACTACAAAGGAAGAACAAAAGACGTAAATACCCTCAAGCCAATATTAACTCTAACATAAATGATACATTTAAGCTAAAGTAGTGAGTTTATGAATAATCAACAATTAATGTAATTAGATTGATACTTACTTCTTCAATGAGGATTTTCTCAACCAAACAAGTATGCATACTGCATCTATACATGACAGACCAGTTATTTGCCACTCCTTGCATTCACATTCTTGAGTATCTATGTTAACTGTCCACCTTTGACCATCTTTTGTAGTTGTCCAATTATTCTTATCAACATCTACAAGATCAAATTTGGCATACCACTTCTTCAGCTTTGCGATGTGGGCAATTGCCCTTGGTAACAAACCATCTTTGTTTCAATTACTTGCTTTGGTTCTTCTAGCATACATCAGAGTCATCATCGATCATCATATTAAATTTCTCCAATGCCTTGTGAATAGTTTATCCCTTACTCTCATAATCCAATTGTTAAATGACTCACTAAAGTTGTTAGTGATGTGCCCACATTTAACTGTTGAGTCAAAGCGAGAACTATACTAAGTTTTAGGAGGTTCCCTCTCTAACCAATGCCTTGCAGATAAATGGTCGATCCCCAAGCTTATTAAGAAATTTGTCTTTTTCAACAGTTATGTAAGCTCTAGCTGCATTCTAAGATAACTTCTCCAAATGTGTACCTTTCTAATCATCACGAAATTCTTGTACATGTGCTTGAAGCATAACCTATGATTACAATGATGGAAATTATATCCGACTACTTTAATCAACCCTTTTTACCTATCAGAAATGAATGTCAATTTTGCATCTTGTTGAACAAACCATGACTGTAATGCTTGGAGAAATGTGTTTCATGTATCATAACATTCACTCCTGCAGAAATATGTAGTAACTGGAAACAAGCCATTGTTTCTATCAAGCCCTATAATAGACAAACAAACTCTCCCATATTTTCTTTTCAAGAAGTACCCATATAATTCAAGAACTGGCCTACACCCTCTCAACCAACCATCATAAGATGCCTTGAACATTATCATTGTTCCAGTCCACTGTAATGTGACATGTCTACTACAACCTATCACACTCCCAAGATTTGCATTATATTAAGAAGTTCTATAACTAAAGAAGGCATCTTAAAATATCTCTCATCATATGAACCAAGAGTCCTTTCCATACATCTAGTCCATGCATTCCAAGAAGTCCAATATGATAAAGTAATACCAAATTTTCTTCTAATTGTTGTGAAGGCATCAATAGGTCTGGATAGTTTAATGTTCCTCAATCTATCCTTACAGTAATTGGCAACCCAAAGAGCATTTGCTAACTTGTTCCTGTCTTCAATGTTTGCCTTCACAACTATGCTCTAAATGATTTCCTTTTCTTCACAGTCATGGTATGCTTATTAGTGGATCTTTTAGCCTTAGCCTATAGCTTTCATTTTTGACTTGTTGATATATGAACTTATTTTGGATAGACCATGTCCTTATGTAGTTTCTTACCTCAGTGATATATAGTTGGCCACTCCATCCCAATCACAATAGGATCGACGCAGTTTATTTTTGTACTTTCTAATGGTAAAATACTTTCTTCCTTCTTAAAAATATTGTTATTCTCCACAAAATCTTTAAATTCTTCATACTTTGCAATATCTTCAGCTGTGGGTACACCATCTCCATCATGCGAGGAGTGAGTGCTGTAATAACCATCTTCAACATTCACATTGTTAATATCAATCTTTGAAACATCAAGTGGTATATCATCAATAACAGGATGTGTTATATCATCTACTTAAACATTTGTTGCTTGAACATCAATTAGTATATCATCAAATTGCTTAAACATGCCATTTGGTTGAACACCATACCATTGGATATTATCTTCATCTAAGTTCACCATATCTGCATCATCACTATCACTATCACTAGAAGTAGGCAGCTCATCTAATTCCTCCTCTGAAAGGTAATTTGGTATACTTTTAAGTGTCGGGGGATCTGGCTTGGGTTTTTTTTACAACAAAAGCATAAAAATGTACACTCTCTTCCCTTACACCATCAGTATTAATTAACATGTCTTTTAAGATGTTGTTAGAATCCACAATTTTTTTATCACCAAGGAATAAGCAACACAGCTGAAGCATTAATTGACCCTTTAAGAATTGAATGTGTAGTTTGCAAAAAGTGATCCCTCATCTACTATGATAATCTGATCAATTTCTTATAAGTTGGGGAACCTTTGTACAGTTTGCAAACTATGTAATCTTTCCCACCAATATAATCCAATTTTGCAGCTGCACATGGACTTGTTTACTTTCCCTCGATCAGCATGGATCACCAAATCTAACTTTTTGGGTTCCAATATGTAGTTAAACACAAGTAATTAGGGCAGATGAGTATGAAGGAGTAGTTGGACACAGATTAAACATTCTATTCTCAGTAATCAAGCCCCAATTTTTATCACTTGTACCCATTGATTTAAGCACTAAGAAACTATAGTAAATCATGATATAAAAAGATCAAAACATGTAAATGAAGACAACTGATTATGTACTTAACATCCATGATATGTGTGCTTCAAACACCAAAAAGAAACATGTCAAAAGCAATCAAATGGATATCCCTGATTATATCTCTATTGATCTTGGTTGCAAAATTATAAATGATAAATAACTTTTACATGAACAAAACGACAAAAACAACACATAAACTAAACCAAACACATATGTATATACACAAACAACCAAAAAGTTTATTATTTTGAAATCTAGGGGAGAACTACATACCTTTTTTTTATGTCTTCATTTGGAATTTGGGTAACTTTAGTCGGGGATTTTGTGCAAACGAAGCATCGATTAGTAACTTTAGTTAGTGATTTTTGGTGTTTAGCGAGATAAAATTTATATTTTGGTGTTTGGGGATTGTTGCAAATCAATTAGGTTTTAGATAGACACGTTTAGAATTACAGAGAAACACGTTTTTTATTGTGAAGATCAACGGATGAAAAGAATTATTGCTTTTAGTTGTGAAATTCCTCGAGATGAGTATTTGCTGAGATAAAATTGAGATACACATGATAGACACGTACATGGCATTATATATATATATATATATTTTGGACCCGGTCAACGCCAAAAATATCCAGTTAACTTTATCAGTTTTCGCTTGAATTTGAAAATTGGGGTCTAAAGCAAGGGTTTTTTTAATTGAGATCTAGGTATTAATCTCCTATTTTGAAAAAAAAAGATTAATCGGTAAAAATCGGAGATTATGGTTTATTTTTCCTTCATTTTTGCTTGAATTAAGCGTAAGATTAATCACATTTTGTCGAGTTTAATCATATTAAAAATATTCATATTACGATTGAAATTATTTATTACACAAGTTAAGAAGTTAATAATAATTTGAGTGACTTCCTTGTTCTTGGATATTTGCCCTCTATTGATCTTCAATATGAGTAATATATATTGGGCCTATGTCACATTTGTCCTCTCGTATCTATGCTTGTATTGACGTATGTATTTCTCGTACACTACATGCGGAATGTACTAAAAAATTATGAGCGGTAGACACCCCATTACTGCTATGTTTTTTTACGACCTCTCAAATGTTATAGGGTTAGAAGCATCATATGCCTGCTCGGGCGGATACCCATACCCCTGATGGTGTGCATAACCATACCCATAACCATAGTGGTATATTTGGGCATATGGGTCTGTAGATCTAAATAGAGATCCCTGTGAGTCATACTCTTCGCCGTAGCTTTGGTAGAAGGGGTATGACTCATAACATACAATTTAAAAATTATCTTTATTTTTACTCAAGGCCTTATGAGATTTAATCTCGATTAATCTCGATTTAATCCCAATTAATCGGGATCAAATAGGAATTTTGCTGTATTTAGATGAGATTTGGCTAAAATATTTGGAGTGGATTAATCTTGAGACTAAAACAAGATTAATCTGGATTAATCCTTAATTGTTCGGAGATATTTTTCAGGAAATTTGTATTTTCTTTAAGTAAAAGTTTGGAGGGATTATACTCGAATTGATCAGATTGTAAATATATTTGTTTGGGATTAAACCTAGATTAATCCAAAAAAAAAAAAACCCACCTTGGTCTAAAGACTGTTATGCCAAATGTGGCGGGCAAGGCCAAAGATGATCAAATAAGAGGGATCCTAAGTCTAAAATTTTCTAATATACAAAAAGGCAACATATTGATAATGTATCTCGACAATTCCGATATATTATCAAAGACAGCTAAAGTGATATTTGTTTGCCCACTTTAAAATCATTGACTACTGCTGAATAGGTAACACACGAGGCTCATTCAGTAGTTAATTTGTGTTCTATTTTTTTTTGTTGACTGTGCTATCCATTTCATTCAGAAATTTTCAGTAAGCAAAGCAAAGAAAACTTGCTTACTGATTTCCCAGTCAATACCTATCGTTTTGGATCATGGTGTAGACAAAATGAAGAATCCAATAGATGCATATGATTCTCGTGCTCGACTTTAACTTCTCCTTTGTAGCCAATTCCTCCTATTGGCTAATGCCTAATTGCAGAGTGTGGGTCCCAAACATGGTCATAGATTACTCCGACCTTCTGACTAGTGTTTTCCCACGTAACTAGTACTCAACAACCAAACGTTGCCTGCCAACCCCAGCCAAACTAGACCTCTCTATTTCTAGTCTCCTTTTTTTTTTCTCTCTCTTTCTTTGACGCATTTCTTCAAACACTTGGAACCCAAAATTCTCCAACTGGTGAGTAGTGCTTCTCTTATATGTTTCTGTTCTTCCAATTTTGTTTGATTAGTACCGTTTTTGTTGCATTTCAATCATACCCTTTTGTACTAGTGTTCTTGATTGATTTGCCTTATGTGTTAGTTTGATTGCTTTGCATGCAAGAGATGTTTGATCTGTTTTGGTTCCTTGTTTTAGTGTTTATGTATTTGGATGAGATTGAAATTCATGCCCTTTACTCTGGTACGGGGACCCCTTATATTCATTTTAGTGAAGGATTAGTGGGCGACTTAGATATGGGGACCAGCGACCACGGTGGGAGCGGTGGAAGGAGTTGGAGTTAGGGGTTTACTTTGAATCACCTAGTTCTGGTCCAACATTACATTAAAAAACTAAAAATAACAATTAGGATGATCTGGATTTGATGGGGTTTTAGTAGAAAGGCTCATTCGTTTTTTAAGGAATAAGTTACTCTACGACAAATGTGAATAAAAGAGATCGAGTGTAGTAAATATATGGAAGATCTACAAGAATAGATTGTGACACGGCCCTAGCCGGGACCGACTCTACAGTGCCCGGAGTGCAGCGGAATAAGGGACCGTGCGGCGTACACGGACGCGGGGTCGGCGTGTACCAGCCTTCTTCACTGGCGCGGCGCGCCAGTGGCATACAACCCACGGATGCTAGAGCGTCATCCGGATTATCCTGGATACTCGTGAGGGGTCATTGAATATGTATTCAGTAAAGGCAACAACGCTGAAGGTTCCCTCAATAATCCCTACAGCGTAATCTCTCACGACGCGCGCGAGATACGGAAAGCACACCTGTCCAGTAGCGGATCAGGGTAGCTCAATATGCCGGTTTCCACCTAAGGGACTCATATCTCAAGGGGCGACGAGCCTGGACTAATTATACTGTCCATCTGAAAGGGGCGGTGCGTCTCGGATAGCCCGCGGGGCATAGCGGCGCCATATGAAGCCCTCTAATGAAAACCGGCCCGCATTGCGAGGCAATGTCCCCTAGCCTACCCTAGGCCTAGGAGAACTCATAACTATCCCTTGTAGATAGTCCATGAGCCGGGGTCCTTGATGACCAAGCATTAAAGCTCTTTTAGTCATGGGGAGGATCGGACCAAGGTTCCTCCTTAATATAGCTACTAAGTAAATAGTCAACTTCCAAAAAGAAACGTTAAAACATGAGACGAAGCGTACTGGACCTTTTCGCCCCCTTAACTGAATCCGATTGCGACGAAACTTGGCGTGCTGCTATATTAGGATATAGAGAACAAATACATTCGGACAGAACTTAAAACGCTCGGGTAAATTTGGCCGGCGTTCGGTAGGTCGTCACACCCTCCCGCACTTAAAATAATCTCGACGTCCTCGTCGAGGACCATCGCCAACACGGCTCTGCAAGGATTCAATCTTCTGCATCTTCATGAAACCAACAACTCTCCCGCACTTAGTTCAGAGTACTATATCTTCTTCTGTACTAGCGGATACTGAGCCCAACTGCTAGTCTCGATGCTGACAACTGTGTCTTCAGAACTGAACCTTAACTTCGCCCATTCCAACTGAAGTGCGTAGTGACCGAACCTTCATACGACTGGAGTCTTCCTTCTCCTCTGGGCATTGTCTCTTGGTCTCAAACCTTCTGAAAAATGTATGGGCGGTGCACTCTAGCATCGCGCTCTCTGAAATGCGCTGCATCCTGCTGCAAAGCGCCTTCTCCCCTGACACTGTGGAATGTCGCTCTTCTCGACAAACCAAGGGCGTCTCCTCCGGACAGCCCGACGAGGATATCTCCAATCCCGTCTAAAAGTGCGCTCACTTCCGAGTCGCACAATGCCTTCGCTGCTCGAGAGTTCAATCTTCTGTGAATCTCGGCTTCAAACTTCACTCTTCATTTGCGAGTGGTAAGGAGCAAGTCTTCTAAAACAAAGGGGTAACTCACCCCAACTGCACGGAACATCTGCCGCACACAGAACTGCCTGACTGCTCTTCAATCAACTCTGCGAAGTTCTTCCAACCATGTCCGCCCTTCTTACGGACCATCGGGGATACAACATCAAGATGCGGCACTCTAGCCTTACCAGTATGGAACTGAACTGGTACTCATTGTTCACTTGGGCGAGGGAGGGTAGCTCCTAGAAGGTAGCATACTCTCAACGAGGCGCGGGTACTCTGTTCCCTACCGCCAACAAAACCATCGAGGCAGCCCATCTAGGCGCGGGTACTCTGTTCCCTACCGCCAGCTAACCATCGAGGTCCGCCATAAAGGCGTTCTGTGTGAACTTCTAAAACCCATGAGACATCTATCTGTGCAGCCGCGTTTCTGCTCTACCACCTCGTAGTAGGCCATCATCTAACTCATGTAACGCTAGATGGCATCTGCACCTAACTTGGCTGCAGGAAGGGTGATCGCCACTCCGGCGTCCCCAAAGGTCTCTCCACTCCGGAGGACTCTAATCTGCCTCACTCTCTAAGGAGGACTTCCCAATGCCTCTTCTCTGACGAGGACTTCTCAATGCCTCTTCTCTGGCGAGGACTTAACTCTGGCATCTGTACCTGCCAAACTCTGGTGGTAATGACCCTTGCTGGAACCTGCGTACATCTGCGTCACAACTTACAGCTCTTCCCACACTCAATAAGCTCGACGTCCGCGTCGAGAACAAAGCTGTGACATATAACTGACGGACTACTGAAGCGTTTCTCCATCTCTACATCCCTACTCCAACCTGAGTACTTGGGGAACTTGGGAACAAGATACTGTCACTGTACCTATCGCCCTGAGCTCGTTGGCTTGCCATGTCCAACTGCTATCAAACTCGCGGAGACCAACCTTCATACTGTCGCAATCATCTTTGAACTGAAGCGTAGCCATTCTCTGTCTCTTGAACTAGCTTCAACAAACGCAGCCAACTCAAACCGGTCACTGAGATGTGGTCTTCTAAAGACACTCCATCGATACAAACAACGAACGAGGCGCGGGTACTATATCCCTACCGCCAACCACCAAGTGATAAGGAATTGGGAAATTGACATCCAATTCCGCTCAGGATCTTTCATCCTTGAGCAATCTTCCATTTGAGATCATGTCTGAGGTAACCCGCACAACTGACTGAAGCTCAACTCTGCTCTGCGACGACCACGTAACTTACTAACCTTCGGAAACGTGAGTCTTCCATCTGTGAGCTAAGAATGACCCAGAACCATCATGTGGAACAACATGGATCAACTCGGCTAGAGTACTCGAACGCCGACAAACCTGAAACTCACCTCGGAGCCAGAAAACAAACATCACTCGGCGACTTGCCTTATTTGAGTGAGTAAGCAGGGTCCCATGTATTTGGGGACCAACTACGGACAAGCGACAACCCATCTGGGAGGTCGCAGTTCATGTCGCGTCATAACGAATCACTCTGCCCTCGACGTCTACCTGACGACATCACTGTGTGCAAACTCGGGACCCAAACCATGTCTTCATCTCTTACTTCATGCCGCTTCATCTTCGGCTCTTGACATTCACCTCTGGAACGTCTCAATGTCCAACTCAGGACAATCACAACGAGTATCTCTCAGGATTCTTCAATCTTTTGTAGACACTAAGGAATTCCAACAAAACCAAGCTTCGCGGCTTCCACACGAAAGTACTCGGCAACGGACACTGACCATATCGATCTCTGCTGAGGGGCATCGTCCTTGATCACACCTGTTACTAAACTTCGCAGCGCGGATACGGACCGAATGCAATCACAACCTGCTAGATCGCTCTATTACTATTCTTCATAGAGCATCTGCGACACTGATCAGCCTTCTAGAGACAACCAACGATATAGATCAACGCGTCCAACTCAAATCTCAATCCTCTTCTTAGCGTCATTGTCCAAAGCACATTTAACTTGAGCAATCTCGCGCTCGGATATGGAGCCTTTCTCTTGCGTCCAATATCGACTGACATGTAGGCAACACACTCTACAAGCGTTCACAACGGTGCTTGGAACATCTCTAGGGAGCAACTACGGCTCTGGAGAGAACAACAGCCAAATGGGTAACCCATACTACCAACTCGGGAATCATTACTCCGTTTACTCCGACGGACGTAGGCACAACCCATCTACGCTCTGACAAGCAAACTCCCAGCAAGCCTTGCTCGGATAAGCCTAGACCCAACTCTGTCTAGCTCTGGCAGACGTAGGCACAATCCATCTACGCTCTACCAACTCAAGAGCTAAGCTTCAACAAGCTATTCTCGCTCTGATACCAACTGACACGGCCCTAGCCGGGACCGACTCTACAGTGCCCGGAGTGCAGCGGAATAAGGGACCGTGCGGCGTACACGGACGCGGGGTCGGCGTGTACCAGCCTTCTTCACTGGCGCGGCGCGCCAGTGGCATACAACCCACGGATGCTAGAGCGTCATCCGGATTATCCTGGATACTCGTGAGGGGTCATTGAATATGTATTCAGTAAAGGCAACAACGCTGAAGGTTCCCTCAATAATCCCTACAGCGTAATCTCTCACGACGCGCGCGAGATACGGAAAGCACACCTGTCCAGTAGCGGATCAGGGTAGCTCAATATGCCGGTTTCCACCTAAGGGACTCATATCTCAAGGGGCGACGAGCCTGGACTAATTATACTGTCCATCTGAAAGGGGCGGTGCGTCTCGGATAGCCCGCGGGGCATAGCGGCGCCATATGAAGCCCTCTAATGAAAACCGGCCCGCATTGCGAGGCAATGTCCCCTAGCCTACCCTAGGCCTAGGAGAACTCATAACTATCCCTTGTAGATAGTCCATGAGCCGGGGTCCTTGATGACCAAGCATTAAAGCTCTTTTAGTCATGGGGAGGATCGGACCAAGGTTCCTCCTTAATATAGCTACTAAGTAAATAGTCAACTTCCAAAAAGAAACGTTAAAACATGAGACGAAGCGTACTGGACCTTTTCGCCCCCTTAACTGAATCCGATTGCGACGAAACTTGGCGTGCTGCTATATTAGGATATAGAGAACAAATACATTCGGACAGAACTCAAAACGCTCGGGTAAATTTGGCCGGCGTTCGGTAGGTCGTCACAGATTGGAACAAAGGAATGAAGGAAATAAATCGTTATGGATCGATTACAGACTTTATTATCTCATTACGATTCATTTGGGGTAGACGGGTAGTAGTAACTAGTAACTTGTTTTTGTCCTTTCAAAACTTGCCCTAAGTTGACATTAAATGTACGTCTACTGATATTCTAAAAGATTTCACCACAAGTATTCACACAATTCATGTCTATTTGGACTTCATTTATAGTTTACTTTACTAATTACCATGAGTAAAAAAATACTCCAATTTTACCTTCGAAATAATCAAAAGTTTCTCAGTACCAAGTTACTTCTGAGAAATACTTCTGATAAAATCAGGCACTGTAGCTTGAGACATACATCATACTCTACAATAAGAACAAGCGAAAGTTTCAATCATTAGGTTATTTCTGAGAAACAATTATTGTTTGAAAACTTAATGAATTATGGACTTATGGTAAGTTATACATTAAAATTTACTGCAAGTAAAAACTTACTGTGAAATTTTCGAGTAATTTGGCTAAATAGTAACTGCCAGTTTCTCTCAGAACGAGTATGGATGATGATTTATGGTATATTGGAGACAAGTGCAGATCCACTTTTTTAAGAAGGCCACTATCTGGATTCTGGGATG
This sequence comes from Kingdonia uniflora, assembly GCA_014058105.1. NCBI lineage: Eukaryota > Viridiplantae > Streptophyta > Magnoliopsida > Ranunculales > Circaeasteraceae > Kingdonia > Kingdonia uniflora. The sequence continues at coordinate 24,027 of JACGCM010001326.1, forward strand.
TAGTTTTTGATCAAAGTGTTTGTGCTTGAATTAATTCAAAGCAACAAAATAATGACTCAATAAAGTAAAAACTTGAATATACTCGAGCATACTGAATTTATTAATTATCTCAATCACAATCTACTGAAAATGGAGGCCTCAACATTTATTTATAGAGATCTAATAATATACTCTTGGAATTTCCATAAATGGGATCCTTACTCAAACAGGAATTACTGAACTAACCCTTAAAAAAGTAAGGAAGTAAAGAGATAACTAAATAAGTGGAGAAGAACAAGTGAAAGAGAGGGAAAATAGGAAAAGGCAAATTAGGTGCTAAATAAGCGATGAAGTGCGTCACATCAGCTTGAAGTAGTGATAGAGAAGAATCAACTTCCATGAAAGAAGAATCATAATTCATTCATTAAAGAATGTCGTACTCCGTCTTTGCTGTCCTGCAAACTTAATTCACGTTTGGAGGTACCCAGGACTAATCGGTGTTTGAAGAGGAAGATAAGTGATATTAAGATAGAAAGAGAAGGTAATTTAAAATTTTAACACGTAAGTGTTTTTATGTTTTGGGTTTCCTTGAGATCTGATACAACATGATAACTTAATTCACGTTTGGAGGTACCCAGGACTAATTGGCAATGCTACCAATTTAACACCCTTAGAAAATATTCCGAGAAATTTTGAGAGAGAATCAAGAGAATCTAGACTGAAAGTTTGTAGAGAGGCATAAATAATCCTGAGAGAATGCATCTTTACTAAAATAAAGAAAGTGAGATATAGGAAACATCTTATATGGAGTCACAAAAGTAAAATGTGGTTTTTCCATTAATCGGAGCCAGAAAAGTCATATTTGTTGCAAATAAGAATACTTTAAATATTTTTATATCCTTTTTCATGTCCAACCTGACCAAAAACAGAAATATTCTTGACTTTATTTTCTACCATTTTGTCAGAAAAACTTTTAATTTTTTTTTTCTTGAACCAAACACGTCGGTTCTTGTTTGAATAATAAAAAGATAGCATAAACTATTGCATCTCTCAAGCCCGCAAGAACAATTTAGATCTTTGCCTTTTTTAATGTTCTTTGATGGGTTTCCATTGGCATTTTTTGATATTTCCGAGCTGTGTATTTTGCCTTAAAGGTGCAGAATATTAAAAGATCAAATGAAACTATTTCCTTGTACACCGTCAAATTATTTCTATCATAGCAAAACCTTACCGGAGTAGGTTTTTAGTTGTTTGATTGATTTTGGTTTCCTTTGTATCCCTGTTTCCAAAAATACCGCATATATTAAGATATGTCGTGCATCCAGCACTACCATGAAGTGTACCTTAAGATACAGTTAGAAAGAGATATACATCTAAGATACTTGCATTTTGAGTTGACAGACATCATTTTAGCTTCAATGTGATCCATAAAGATACATGTTGTCTACACTAGTTGGGACTGTTTTAGGTCTTCAATTAATTAATTTATTTATTCTTATAGTTGCCTTAACTATTTATTTAGACGCCGTTTTTTCTTCTTCTCTGTGTGTGTGTGTGTGTTGGGGGGGGGGGGGGGGGGGGGGGGGGGGGGGGGTTGCACTAAAATGTCTTTTTTTAGCCTTCTTACTTTCATATTAGGTTTTAATTTCTCGATTTTTTTTCATCGTTAACATAGGAAGCATGTACGCATGCACACTACTCGATTAAGTTTTACTTGTGATATATACGCAGTCTGCGAGTTTATCTCACACCCATTCTAATTTTCTAAACAGAAGGAAGAATGCCTGAGAAAGTTGTCGCTGAGAATCTTTTGAACAACATTATGGAAACATTGGCAGATAGTGTCCACAAGCAGAAGTCTGGATCATTTTTCCAGGAAGATAAATCACACTCAGTCTCCTATCAGATGGATAGGCTCTTCAGCCGCCAGAAGCCCGTCCATAATCTCTTGGGGGGTGGAAAATGTAAGTTGATTTGATTTATACTCAGTTCCGTTTAGATCCTTAACTTTATTCCTGATTTATCCTTGTTTGGCCTTGTAGCTGCTGATGTGCTGCTGTGGAGGAATAAGAAGATATCTGCAAGTGTTCTCACTGGTTCAACAGCCAGTTGGATTCTGTTTGAATGGCTTAATTATCACTTCTTGAGTCTCATTTTCTTTTCCCTAATTATTGGAATGGTTGCCCAGTTTCTGTGGTCGAATGCGTCAGGCTTAATGAACAGGTGGTTAGACATTCCCTTGTTCTGTTTTATTGTTTACTTTTGTTGGGAATCATTTATTCCAGTGCTTAAACAGGCGTGATTGTTTTGATCAACAGATCTCCTTCTCAAGTGCCTCGCATTGTGCTGCCTGACGAACTATTTGTTAACATAGCCATTACAATTGGTGCTGAGGTTAATCGTTTCTTGGCCTTTCTTCAGAATGTCGCATCTGGAGGGAACCTGAAGCAGTTTCTTGCGGTATTTTCTATTAATAGTATTTATGATTTGATTACCCTCTTTCATCTTTTTGAACAACTACATGCACTATTTTTTTTTAAAAATCTTTAAGAGTTAATTCATAAACTAACACTGAGAAATTCATTTAGGTTGTGCTGAGTTTGTTGGCTGCTTCTGTGATAGGGAGTTGGTGCAATTTTTTAACCGTTTTATATATCGGTAAGAGGTCAATCTTCTTTTATCTTTATGAAGTGGGATTCATTTAGAAATAGTGTGTTTGTAATCTATCAGAGAGCGCATCACACATCACAGATGAAGTAGAAGTTCTCCATTCAGTAGATTATGATGTCAATCACGTCAGTTGCCTATGTACGTGAGAAATAAGCATGACGGGGGTATTTGATTTTAATGTTACCTTGCTTGGCATCCGTGAATAAACATGAAATGTGTATATTCATGAAATTTTGTTGCATGTAGTTGCTTGGTACGACTTCAGAAATTTAAAAATGGGGAATAAAACTGGACACCATACAAGTTTTTCCGTGACCCAAACATCAACAAAAAGGCCACATTCGAGAATATCACCAACACAAAAAAGGAAAACATGTCAAACAGCTATACAAAAAGTCTCATCGGGCTCAATACATATGAAATTAAAGCCATGGTAATTATTTTGGGAATCACATTTATTCCTTGTTGAGTAAGCAGTCTCAGGATCATCACGGACCAAGCGATGACCCAAAGTTATTGTTGTCTTATTTGCATTTTTGTGTCCTGATAGTTTTATATTGAAAAATTCTACTTTTGTTTGGGGAGATAAATAGGGAAAATTGTTAAAATCACTGGGGGATCTCTGGGGGTAACCTAATTTACTGTTGATATATGCATTTTTGTTATAATGTTTTTATACTGAAAAACCTTTGTTGTTTGGTGAAGGATTTATGGGTGCGCATACTCTGCCAGTGTTGTACGAAAGATACGATGACCAAGTTGACAGCTTTGTTTATAATCTTCTTGGCCAATTTCAGCACCATTACCGTAGGCTAGATTCCAGTGTACTTGGCAGAATTCCAAAGGGAAATCTAAAGGGAAAGAAATTTGAGTAGAACGGTTAAACAGTCGAGCTCCCCAGCAATAAGCTTGCAAGTGCTGCTCATTTGATAAACTCAGTAGGTGATAATCGTGTATAAGTTGTTCTTGTTGTATCTACAACTTGGGGAGATTTTTCAGTTTATATACAATATATCCTTGTTGAAAATTTGTCAAATTTCTAAATGAGTGGCGATGCAGATTTTCTATATGATATAATCATGCCCATAAGTGGGCATTGTAAAAAGAAAAAGATTCGTCCAGGTATAATAATTAGAAGCACTGTGTTGGAGTCTTGCCTTATAGTCAATTGCTTTACATGTTAATGGAGAAGGGCTATCAAGTGATTGAATTTGAGCCCAGGCCTAAATAATTTTCATACGAGGCTTTTACTGGTTAGAAATGAAAGTCAATTAAGCTGATTTGGATTTAAGCGATTTCAGCAAATTACTACTTCACCCGAAATAAATAAGTTGGAGATTATATATTTCTTCTGGAAACGATTTCTAAAGCTTTTAAGCTTTTAGGTGTAGCAGAATCTTAATTTGCTATGATTTTTTTTAATGAAATTTTACCCTACACAATTTGCCAATTTTTTTCAGAAAAGATATTGTTTCTTTTTCGCAGAAAAGTGAATTAAAAATTCTGAAAATTTGGGGGAAACATCACTTAAAAAAGGAATTTTTGAACTGCTTTATACATTGTTTTCCAATCAGGATACAATTACGAAAAGAAAGTCCATTAGGGATGTGATCACTTAAATCTGATAAACTGAAACCGGTTGCTATAATGTTACAATCATGCCGAGGTCAACCAAGGCTGAAATGAGTAATTTTGCACTGGGAGTTTGCAAACCTTCTATTGTATGAAGATTATATATAAAAAAAATAAAATAGGAGCAACTAATAGAAAATATCAATTGCCTGAAATAATTCTATAGAAGTACACAACTACTAGAAAATATCAATTACATTTATTCAGAAGTCGAGGAAGAGCATAAGAGCATCATCAAGCTTCATGAGGGATGACTCCAAGAGATTTAAGGCTTTTAAATAGTGGAAATATCTCTGCCTTTCGTTTCTCTTCAATTTTTCTTTCGGCAACTCCCTTAACTGCAAAACATACCAATATTTATAAGAAATAACAAAAGACAACATGATAATGAGATTGTACACGACAGCAACCATAAATAACTGGACTTCTTAGCGTACCTAGGGCAAGGCTGTTTACAATCCAATATTTTCCTTTAAAAGTGAACCATATAAAATGTACTTGCCTAGTAAACTACAGTGCATTGTAGTCTAAATGACTTGCAGGCAAGATACCTCTACGTGCTGAAAAATTAGCACTTCTTCATGGACTGAAGCGTTGTATCAGGCATTGTTGGTTTCCCTCGCAGGTGGAAGTTGACGCCACGATCATTATGGATGGTTTCATGGTGCCAAAATGTATTGGAAACTAGCTGCTATATGAAAGGAAATTCTTTTGATGAAATATGTTGTTGGTTTTGTTGTAATCCACACTATTAGAAAAGGTAACATTGTCTTTTGATGGGTTTGCTAGAGTTGGGAGCTCTCAACAACGTTTGTTACTGGCAGTTAGTTGAATTGCTTAGAAAATTAGAGCCAGTATAAACATGGATAGACAAGGCATTGTCTCTGAAACATCAAATTCTGGAGTTTATTTCATTTAGTGTCCAGAGTAGGCGTCAGCATTATCTCGTGGTTATCCGGCGTCAGTGAATGCACGTGGAGCGACTACAGCTGGACTGACTGTCTCTGAATAGGTAAGTGGATTTTTAACTCTTTGTTCTAAAAAGTCAAGTCGCTATATTTTACAGAGTATGAAAAAGTAATAAGAATGTCTATTTACAGAAAACATAAGTTGTATTCGAATAATCTTTAATGTTGTTCGAATATGTTGCAACAGATAGAATTGTATTCGAATAGAATTACTTCTGTTTGAATAACTTTCAACAGTTGCATTTATATTCGAATAGACTGCTTGTTGTTCGAATAACTTTCAACAATTACTTCTCTGTTCGAATAGAATAACTGTTGTTCGAATAACTTTCAACAGTTACTTCTCAGTTCGAATAGAATAATTGTTGTTCGAATAACCTTCACCAGATAGACTTCTGTTCGAATAAATTGATTTCTATTCGAACAGAGCCCGTGTTTTCTATTTTATTATTTAAGACATACTTGCCTTTTTTAATTTTTCATTTCTCGAAAAACTTATTTTTTTGAGGCTTGATTTTGAAGAATAAAGAGAGATCGATCTTTGAGAGATTCAAGAGAGAATCAAATCACTCAATCTTAAATCAATCAATTGACCAAGAAATCTTTGTCATGCATTGAAGAACTAAATTGAAGAACTTGAGAGATTCAAGAATATGAGCTTCGACGTGAGATTGGAGCGAGGCTTTGCGAGAACGTGGAATTGATTGTAAGAAGATTCATTGGAAGAGAGATAACCATGTGAAGTGCTTATCGAGTCTGTAAGTGATTAAATTCTTGTAATTCTTTTTCAATAGTGGATTGTTTAGCTGTCGAGTGACTCGATAGCGACCTGTGGGTTTTTCTCCTGAGAAAGGTTTCTCACAGGGTTAAAAATATTTGCTTTGCCTTTAATTTCTATTGCTTGCTTGACATTAGATAATCGTATCGACTTAAACTTGGTTAAGTCTTGATCATTAATTCAGAGGTTTTAGGATCTTTCGATTTAGATCTAAAACGATCAAAATTGGTTAGTCTCAGGCGACTAGTAATTTCAATTGGTATCAGAGCGGTCACGTTTTGAGGATTAACAACCTAAACGTGGATCCCGGATAGTTCGCTTGAGAATAATGAGTTCCGAGAAGTTTGGAGGTCCTATAAATCTCCCTCCAGCCTTTGATGGCAAAGACTATCCATACTGGAAAGTCCAAATAATTGCATACTTACAATTAATCGGAGATGATGTATGGATTGCTGTTGAGGATGGATGGACACCCCCTTCTGTGATGCAAGGTCTACCAGGGAGTGTTATTGAGGTCCCTAAACCTAGGAACCAATGGACAAGAGAAGAAAAATATACTGTTGGTTATAATTTTAAAGGCCTCAATGTGATCTTTACGGTTGTAAGTCAAAGTGAGTTTCGACATATCTCTACATGTACAACTTCTAAAGAAGCTTGGGACATCCTAGTTCGAACTCATGAAGGCGATGATGCAGTCAAAGAAAGTAAGCTTCAAATGTTTACCTCGCAATTTGAGAATATCAGAATAAGTAAAAACGAACCTTTTAATGAATTCTATGCGAGACTAAGTGATATTGTAAACAATAGTGCCGCATTAGGAGCTCCTTATTCTGATGTTCAAATTGTTCGCAAAGTTCTAAGGTCTCTTCCTAAGAGCTTTAGATCCAGACGTGATGCTATCGATGAAGCTCAAGATCTTAAAAAAATGAAACCCGATACATTAGCTGGAAAATTGCGAACGTTTAAACTTGAGATGAGAATGGAAAACCCTGAGAAGAATAAAAGTGTTGCTTTCAAATCTTCATCTTACTCCTCTTCTTCCAAGGGTTCCAAAGAGGTTAATCACTCATATATCTCAGATGATGATGAAGGTTTGGATATAGATTCATCAATAGCTCTTATTAGTCAACAATTTTAAAAATTCTTGAAGAAACGTCAGTTTCAAAAACAAGAACAAAAACAAGGGCAATCAATGAACTATAATCCATGACCTCATGATCGGGTCAAAACTTATAACCGGCAGACCAATAGTGATACTGACCTTTGTCAAGTTGAATGTTATAAATGTCACAAGCTTGGTCATTATGCCCATAGCTGTCCTATGAAAAAAACTAGAATGAATCATAAAGCTATGAATATCAGAGTTACTTGGGATGACAGTAATAATGAACATCATAACAATGAGAGTCATCCCCAAGTAGTTGATACTGGAAATTATTGTGAATATCCAGCATTTTTTAATTGTGGCAATAATAAATTTGATGTTTGTGAACTTGAAAATCCTGATGAAAATGAGTGTAATCAAGAACAAAATAAGTCTAAGGAGTTTGAGGACCCGCATCTTGAGGACTTATATTCTCAGACTCTCGCCAAATGTATTAAACTCAGTAAACTTAACAAAGTCTTGAAAGACCAAGTTAATACATTTACTAGCAAACTTCAAGAAAAAACTGAGAGTACTAGTCACGAGATAGAGGTTCTTGAGAATGAGAAACAAGGCCTTCATGACAAAGTTGTATTTTTAGAAAAAAAAGTTAATGATGCAAAAAAGAAAATGAAATCAACTTTGGATGAACTTCATTCGACCAAGCTTGATGTAGTTCTATCTCAGCAGAAACTTCATAAGTTTTATCATGGGGCCATGAACATTGATAAAATATTATGTATGGGAAAGACGGACAGTGACAAAAGGGGTCTAGGATATGAGGAATCTATTTCCAAGGCCAAGACTCTTCAAATCACAAAGTTTATGAAAGCAACTGCGTCCACTTCTATACCCAAACATAACGTCATATCCACTACTTATGATCACTCCAAACGAGTCTCTTACTCTAAAATTTGTTATTGTAATCTATGTGGCCGAAGGGGACATATTGCTTTCTTCTGTAGATTTGTTGGACCTTATCAATCACATGTTCTCTTTTTCAACGGATATAAATATAATTCTAATGTGTTCTCTACTAATGAGAAAAGTGAGAATGTGTCTAGATCTTTTGCACATAAAGCTACAGGTCGAGGAACTCTTCGAAGCATCTGGGTACGAAAGTTGGACTTGGCACCTCAACTAAGGTGCAATATTGCACTAAATGCTCTAAATGCTTTCAAGTTAATTCAATGGTATATGGATAGCGGGTGTTTTTGTCATATAACTGGTGATGAGTCCAAGCTTAGTCACCTAGAGGATATTCAGGGAGGTGATGTTACTTTTGGTGATGGGAGTATATCTTCTGTGGTAGGAAAGGGAAAGGTCGAAGGACTTGGTACTCCAGCAATTGATAATATTCTTCTGGTTAAGGAGCTGAAGGCAAATCTTCTTAGTGTGAGTCAACTATGTGATACAAATCACACTGTTACTTTTTACAGAAGTGGATGTGATGTTCTGAACTTTCAGGGACAACGGGTGATGTATGCTGCTAGAACCACGGATAACTGTTATGCTATTCAACAAGAAGCTATAATGTGTAACAAAGCAAAACTGAGTGATGTGGACTTATGGCATCAAAGATTGGGACATATAAATTTCAATGATTTGTCCAAAATTACAAGTAAAGAGCCGATTCGGGGAGTACCGAAGTTGGGAAGATTGAGCAACATAGTGTGCGACCCTTGTCAAATTGGGAAGCAAATAAAGAGCTCTCACACGAAGTCCAACAATATTGCTACAACTCGAACTCTTGAGCTAATACACATAGACTTGATGGGTCCTATGAGAACGACATCATTGGGAGGTAAGAGGTATATTTTGGTGATGGTGGATGATTTCTCTCGATATACATGGATAACACTTTTGAGAGAGAAGTCTAATACTTTTGTAGAATTCTGCAATATATCACTTCGGATCCAAAATGAGAAAGATTGCTCTATTGATAAAATTCGAAGTGATCGTGGAGGAGAATTTAAGGATACTGGGGTGGCTGAATATTGTACTTATAATGGGATTAAGCATGAATTCTCTACTCCAATCACTCCACAACAAAATAGAATTGCAGAAAGGAAGAATAGAGTTCTTTAAGAAATGGGACGAGTCTTACTTTACAACAAGAATCTTCCGACACACTTTTGGGGGGAGCCCATTCATACTGTATGCTATACTATTAATAGAGTGTATCTACGTCCACTTAATTTAAACATGCCCTATGAACTGTGGTTTGGAAAGAAGCCGAATGTCAACTACTTCCGAGTTTTTGGGAGTAAATATTTCATCCTTAAAGATTGGAAGAACATTGGGAAATTTGACTCTCAGAGTGATGAAGGTATTTTATTGAGCTACTCAAAAAATAGTAGGGCTTTTCGAGTCTAAAATTTGAGGACCAATATGATGATGGAGTCTTGTAATGTGGTTGTTGATGATACTTGCACCATTGGTTCTGCAGAGGTGAGAGATGATGATAGTACAACGGAAAATCTAGAAACATCTTCTAGTGACATACTTACATCGAGTTCTACATCAAAGGTTGGTTCTCCTTTGTCTACTTTATCATTCCTAACTCTTCTACCCCCTCCCGCCACAACTGCACCGCAACCCGAATGACAACAAGTTCGTAAAGATCACTCAAATGCCGATATCATCGGTGATTATACTTCTCGGGTTCAGACTCGAAGTCAATACCATGAGATGGTGAACTTTGTTTGTTATGTTTCTGTGATCGAACCAATAACGGTAAAGGAAGCTCTGTCAGACAAATATTGCCTACATGCAATACAAGATGAGCTTCGCCTGTTTCGACGTCAAGATATTTGGGATTTGGTTCCACGTCCTTCAAGTACGAATATCATTGGAACTAAATAGGTTTATTAGAACAAATATGATGAACTGGGAAATGTAATTTGAAACAAAGCTAGATTGGTCACTCAAGGGTACAACCAAGTAAAAGGGGTTGATGTTGTTGAAACGTTTGCTCCTACTGTAAGGCTTGAGTCTATTCGCCTACTACTTGCTCTTGCTTGCCATCAAAAGTTCAAGTTATATCAGATGGATGTGAAAAGTGCTTTTCTGAACGGGCTCTTAGAGGAAGAGGTGTACGTGGCCCAACCAAAAGAGTTTAAGGATTCTTATCATCCAGATCACATATTTTACTTGAAGAAGGCTCTTTATGGTTTGAAGCAAGCTCCTCGAGCATGGTAAGAACGGCTCTCTAATTTTCTCTTAGCTAAGGGATTTGTTTGAGGGGGAGTTGATAAAATGCTATTTATCCAAAGGAAGGAAGGCGCGATGCTTGTTGCACAGGTATATGCAGATGATATTGTGTTTGGTTATACTTCAAGTTCACTAACCACTTCTTTTGCAGCTTTAATGAAAAGTAAAATTGAGATGAGCATGGTTGGGGAACTAACTTATTTCTTAGGTCTCCAAATATGTCAAGTGGAGAAAGGAACGTTTGTTTCTTAATCCACGTATGTCAGGGATCTTGTGAAGAAGTTTGGTCTCTCATCTGCAAAACATGCCAGGACACCCATGAGTACCACTACAAAGTTAAGAAAGGACTCGGCAGGTACGAATGTTGATCAAAAGACGTATAAAAGTATGATAGGTAGTTTACTTTATCTTACTGCTACTCATCTTGATATTATGTTTAGTGTATGTATTTGTGCACGTTATCAAGGTAGTCCGAAAGAGTCTCATTTACAGGCTATTAAGCGTATTATTCGTTATGTAGGTGGGACTTCTGATTTTGGCTTGTGGTATTCACATGACACAACCTCCGAGGTTATTGGGTATTCTGATGCAGATTGGGCATCAGAATGATAGGAAGTGTAATGCAGATGATAGGAAGTGTACTTCGGGTGGATGTTATTATATTAGAAATAATCTTGTAGCTTGGCAGAGTAAGAAGCAGAATTGTATTTCTCAATCCACAGCTGAAGCGGAGTATATTACTGCGGGTAGTTATTGCACTCAATTGATTTGGATGAAACAGATGGTGCATGACTATAGAATAGTTTAGGGCACGATGTCAATTTTTTGTGATAATACGAGTGCGATTAATATTTCCAAGAATCCTGAACAACATTCCAGAACCAAACACATTGACCTTTGATTCCACTTCATTCGTGATCTTGTTGAGTGCAAGATAGTCAGTGTTGAGTATGTTCCTACAGAGAGTCAGTTAGCAAATTTCTTCACCAAGCCGTTATACGCCATGAGATTTGAGCTTTTGCGGTGCTCAATTGGTGTCTGCTCTATTGATTAGGTATGTCTTTTACTCCCTCTTTACACTATTTGATAGATTATCACAGTGATATAGGCTTGGTCAAATACGTTTTCTAATTTAATGAGTGTTTACTCGGTTTTGATTTTTCTCACGCCAGTTAACTATCGGATACTTAGATAGATCGACACTCATTAATATTATACTTTAGGATACCTGCAGAGACTTCGTACCTAATGCTATGTGAGGATCTGACCTGCTTTCTAAGCTTTGAGTGTTATGACATTTACCCCTCTCTTTGATTATGTTGTTTGTGATCTCATTTCGTTTTCTTACTCAATTGTCAAAATGGTAACTTCAAGTTCAAGTTAGTCTAATATAACATTTTCTATACTTGATTCGAGACAAAAAATACTATGTGAGACCGAAGATATGATAATAGGCCTTTTATTGCTATACATTTTTTGGCTTTCGTTCTTCTTACCCATATTTTTATCCACTTGTAGACCTTTGTGCCTAAAAATAAGCCTTTCGTTTTTCTACTAAAAATCCTCTATTCATGTGCCCGTTTGTTATGAGGCATTTCAGTGAAAACATATAACAAGGGGGTTAGAAAAGCTGAAAGAATGTTTTGATTGTATTCCCCCATATCTTAAAAAAAAAAAAAAAGGGGCAAGAAATAGAGGAAGAAGTGTTCTGATATATGTATACTCAATAAGAAAAAGAATGACAGAAGTTGAATTTGGTTTCTGGTGAGAAGGGGCATTAGTGTAACTGTAGTATCAGAATGCCAACAAAACATCTACTCTGTTATATGCCTACCTGTGCCTTCATTATAACCTTTACAAGACCTGTTTGATCTTGAGTTTAGCACAGTTAGTTTAGTGAAGATGAAAGATATGGAGTCTGTATTAATTAACTTGACACCATTACTGACAATTGATTTCCCGTCCATGAGATCTTCCAGCTCACAGTGCGCTGCTTATTTGATGAAATATGAGTCTTTCTTTACATATTATTCATATTCATATTTCACACAGAGTGTTAGCTAGTCAATTCTTAGTGCTTTCGAGTGAACACCGATGAGAGGCATAAGTTGAAACAACTTTCCTTATAGTATTTTATTTCTGAATGTTGGGTCTATTGAATGCATAGTACTGTTTTACGTTGACTGCGCACATACACACTCTGAGTAAATACTTATTCTGTCATGATTTTCTATTGAATGATTTCCTATATGATATTCATATAGCTTGTGATTAGTCTCTGATCTAGCATAGACAGGGGGAGTATTGCTTACTTAGTGTTTATTTCTTTGATTTTCTCTCTCTCTATTTTGTCGTGTTTCGTTTCATTTCGTTTTATCAGTACAAATGTTTATTCGAATACAACTTTTGTTGTTTTAATATTTTCAAGCAGATTCTTGTTTATTCGAATACAATTTTTTTTGTTCGAATATTTTCAAGCAGGTACTTGTTTATTCGAATATAGATTTTGTTGTTCAAACATTTTTTACCAGATACTTATTTATTCGAATACATATTTGGTTATTCGAATACATTTAGCCAAATTTGTTTTTTTTATAAAAACCAACTCTTTTCTTTTATTCTCTCTCTCCCACTCCTATTTGAGTAAACTTGGCACTGTCTATCTCTCTCTCGAATCCTTCCCTTCTTGTGTTTGTTTGCTCGAATTCCATCATTTGTATTACCGAGCATTCATTCTCGCGAGTTTGGGGTTGCTCACTTAGAGCGATTGTACTCGGACACATCACCTAGGGCTTGCATTATTTTTGAATCTAAGGTTGGTTTTTTGTTGTGTTGTCATCACTCTACACTCTCACATTTTAGTTTGGTGCTTAATTTTGGCAATTTAGTACTTTGGATTTGGTTTGTTGTTTGCGAATTGTAACAGTAAAATTGGAGGTGCTCTTGTTGTTGGGGATCCAATTCTGTCAAATTGGAGTTGCTTGTTTCGAATTGGTACAGTAGGTTAGCTTTGGATTTGGGGCTCTTGCAGTGGAACAATACTTTTATTTTGGTTGTGTTCATATGCAATTATAACCTTCACTTGGAAATTGGAGGGTGTTGTGATTGCTTGCAGAGTTTGTGGTTGATCGTTTGGTGATTGTTTGACTACAGTGGTGAAGAATTATTTGTGTGTTTTTTTTATTGAGGTTCCCCTGCTTAACTGTATGGGTTGAGTTTGGGGAAAGTGGTGATTTTCTTGCAGGTGTTTTGCGGAGATTGTTGGGGTTTCTATTATTTACAGTAGATTGCCTTATTTTTTTCTGTCTACTATGGTATGGATGAAACATCCTCAGGAGGGACCTATTGTTCCCAACTAGAGTGAAATGGAAAAATGGGGACGGGTGACTCGCGGTGCTCGGACGGGTCCACCACACACTAACTCTCTAGGCTTTCGAGGAGAAGGAGCTTGTGGAGTTGGGGGTCTAGTGCAGGAAATGATCCTCCTCATTGGTCCTCCCCGAAATTAGGGTTTAAGTTTAGAGGATATCAGAAATAGGTGACTCTAGTTAGAGAGGAGTTGAGTGCAAACTATCCAGACGTCTCCTCGGTTTTTCATTTTTTTGATGCACGTGGTTGGACTGGGATTTTGGAACCGCAGTTGCCCTGCTACCCTCGGTTGGTACAACTCTTTTATGCTTCCTTACGGGTTATGCACAGTACGGGTATTAATAAGACGTTCAGCATGTCCATCGATGGGTCTATATTTGATATAGATTCCGATGATGTTCGGAAAGCTTTTGGTCTCAAGAATTCTGACAATCCTGATGTGAATTATTTATTGTGGCCTCCAGTTCTTAATGAGTTTCCTCCCATGGAGGAGATGGAGAAGGAACTTCTGTGTGCTGGAAAGAAGAGTGGTCCATATCTTCGGTGCAAGAATCTGGATCCAGCAATCTACCTTTTCCATATGGTGGCTCATAGAAACATCATTCCCCAGAAGGGGAATAAGAATGTTCTGGTGGGAAATATGTTTTATCTCGTATATCTTTATATTATGGGACTCAGTGTTGACTTGGTTCTCGTTATCATGCATGAGATGTTTATCACGGCAAACCCAGATCATCAGACACAGACTTTGCCTTACTACAGATTCATCTCTCAGCTTCTAACTGATAAGGGGTATGTTATTCGTCCCGATGAATATGTTGATGCGAAGAACGATGTTATTATGCTCGATATTGGGAGAAGAGCAGAAAACACATGATTGTAATGACGGAGTCAAAGTCTGACAGGGATGCAGAGGACTCGAGGGATGAGACTGTATCTGCTAGACGAGTTGCGAGACCTTCTACTTCCCGCACCGCGACTACATCTGTACCTGGTACTTCTCCATCTGTTCCTACTGGATTGGTTCCACATAATTTTGCCTTTATGTATACATTTATGGAGACTCGATTTGCTAGCATGGACACACAGATACAGACTCAGTTTCAGCTAGTCAGGGCGGACATCGGTCGACTTCGGACTTTTGTGGATGGATTGAGCAGTATAGTACGCAGCTCGTCGAGTGGTCCGCCTACCGCAGATACAGATACATATGGGGGGTCTTAGGTCGAGTGTGATTTTGGGTCTCACTTTTGAATTTTAGCGTGTTAGCTCTATGTTTTTGTCTTCTCAGTGACTATTTTTGCATCTGCTCTTTTTATTGCCTGTCTATTAGATGCAGTTATGCTATTTGACTTTGTTATGTATTAACAATTTATTTTTGCATGGATAATCTATCAGACACTTGCTATTTCATGATATTTTCTTGTTCATAACTATTATATACTCTCTTTTTGCTTTTTACCCTTTGTTTTTCTATGTCAAAAAGGGGGAGAGATGTTTCTGACAGGTAAGTTAGGTAAGTTCTTCTTGTTCTCTAAATTTCTTATTTTTAAATTTGAATGGGTACGTGATATAGCTTGTTTAGTATGTAGGGATTTTAGAGGCTAGACTCTTGAGTATGGACGTTCTGAGAGTGAGTCAGTCCATCGAGTTTGTATTCTTTAAGTTATTATATCTAATTCTTGTTTTGACACAAAATAAAATAAAGGGGGAGATTGAAACATCTAATTCAGGAGTTTGTTTCATTTAGTGTCTAGAGTTGGCGTCAGCATTATCTCATTGTTATCCAGCGTCAGTGAATGCATGTAGAGTGACTACAGCTGGACTGACTATCTCTGAACAGGTAAGTGGATTTCTAACTCTTTGTTATAAAAAGTCAAGCCACTATATTTTACAGAGTATGAAAAAGTAATTAGAATGTCTATTTAAAGAAAACTTAAGTTGTATTCGAATAACCTTTAATGTTGTTCGAATATGTTGCAACAGATCGAATTGTAATCGAATAGAATTACTTTTGTTCGAATAACTTTCAACATTTGCATTTATATTCGAATAGACTTCTTGTTGTTCGAATAACTTTCAACAATTACTTCTCTGTTCGAATAAAATAACTGTTGTTCGAATAACTTTCAGCAGTTACTTCTCTGCTCGAATAGAAGAATTGTTGTTCGAATAACCTTCACCAGATAGACTTATGTTCGAATAGATTGATTTCTATTCAAAGAGAGCCCGTGTTTTCAATTTTATTATTTAAGACATACTTGCCTTTTTTAATTTTTCACTTCTCGGAAAACCTATTTTTTGGAGGCTTGATTTTGAAGAGTAAAAAGAGATCGATCTTTGAGAGATTCAAGAAAGAATCAAATCACTCAATCTTGAATCAATCAATTGATCAAGAAATCTTTGTCATTCATCGAAGAACTAAATTGAAGAACTTGAGAGATTCAAGAATAGGAGCTTCGACTTGAGATTGGAGTGGGGCGTTGGGAGAACGCGAAATTGATTGCAAGAAGATTCATTGGAAGAGAAATAACCATGGGATGTGCTTATCGAGTCTGTAAGTTATTAAATTATTGTAATTCTTTTTCAATACTGGATTGTTTAGCTGTCAAGTGACTCGATAACGACCTGTGGGTTTTTCTCCTGAGAAAGGTTTCCCACAGGGTTAAAATTCTTTGCTTTGCCTTTAATTTCTATTGCTTGCTTCACATTAGATAATCGTATCGACTTGAACTTGGTTAAGTCTTGATCATTAATTCAGAGGTTTTAGGATCTTTCGATTTAGACCTAAAATGATCGAAATTGGTTAGTCTCAGGCGACTAGTAATTTCAGTCTCCATAGATATTAAGTGAGTAATGTTCAGTGGCAAGGTTTTATGTTCTCTTGCAATTATTTCTTTTCTTATCAATAAAATTTCCGCTAACAAAGAATTTAGTCTGTACGAGCCAACTTATGCCCATATAAAGGCATTATTGAACAGAGTATACTACATAGATGAATACGTCCTCTCCTTTTTACTCCCCTTTATATACAGAAATTAAACCTAGCACACCCGACATCAAAGCAACAGGAAATACCTAATCAAATGTCAGTTAAAGTATCAATATCCCATATTGTAAAGCTGCAGGATGTAGCCTAGATGCGTAGAATCACTCCAAACTTTTAATCTCTTTAAATGAGTCTAATGTTGGATCCGTTCTAGAAAGGCTAAAAGGATCGATTTTCTTCCTTTGGACATCTAATAAAGCTCAAGTTTCCAGATACATTTTGTTAACTTCCCAGCTTTTAACCATTCTAGGATCAAAACTTATATCATTCTGTTGAATATAAAATATACTTAATATAGGATATATATTAAATATAGGATATACTAAACACTCCTTATAGTATATCCTATATATATATATATATATATATATGTAATTTCTTACTTAGCATCCAAGTAATTGTAACTATATAAGGAGAAGGTCTTCTTCCATTGTAATCATTGAATTATAATAAAATTAGTCCTTCTTGAATTTCTTATTCTTTGTATTAGTTTCTACATGGTATCAGAGTGGGTTTGATAATTGAACCTGGTTCTTTCAAATAAAATTGAATTGAATTCCGCTGTGAATCTCAAATTAAAAGCTTAATGGGTTCCAATGATGATACAATAATGGTATCATCAAACTCAAACCCTAATCCTCATATTGTTCATAACCACATCGATGCACCCTTCCTAACTGACAATACCCTGAATGAGAGCAATTACACCCTTAGGTCGAAGGTCATGAAGATATGTATTAATGGTCAGAAGATGTGGGGGTACATCAGTGGTACTAAAGCAAAGCCTGCAGAAGGGAGTGAAGAGTATGAAAATTGGTGCTCGGAGAACGATAAGGTGAAGGGATGGTTGTGTGATTCAATGTCCACAACACTAATGAAAAGGTATGTTTGTTTGGAAAATGTGAAGGAAGTTTGGGACTCTCTTGAAGCTATGTACACCGACACATCTGATAAAGCTCAAATCTTTGAGTTACTTTGGAAGTGTTTCTCAATAAAAAAAACTGGTCGATCTCTTGCGACTTATTATGATGAATTAGCAGTAATTTTACAAGAGATTAACCAACGCAACATGGTGAAAGGAGGAAGTGTTGAGTCTATCGCCCTCCTAGAAAAATATGTAGGGCGTCCTAGGGTTCACATGTTCCTCTATGGATTGGATAGTATGTATGATCAAGTGCGTGGTAAAATTCTTCGAAAAGACCCACCACTTACTTTAGAATAGTCTTATCAGACAGTACGACGGGTGTCAGTTCATAAACAGGTGATGGGAACTCAAGTACCTTTAACTGAGTCTTCAGTTATGGCACTCAACTATAAAAGGGACAACCTCAAGGTTCCTAGAATTCTCTTAGAGAGACTCGACCTCTCTGCCTTGATCTTGAGTGTACCCACTGTGGAGAGAAGGGGCACATAAAATAGAAGTGTTATGAAGTCATTAGGTATCCGGAATGGTAGGATTTTACAAAGTGATCAAAGAAGAAAATAGCTGCGAAGAAGGATGCTGCTAAAAGTCCTCCTTCGGTGAATGTTGCCCAGTCAGGTATGAAAACTAAAGGTAGTGTTTTATTTGTAAATTCTTTAAATAGTACTTGGTTAATTGATACTGGTGCATCAGATCACATGGTAAATGACTCTAGCATATTATCATCTATTACACCTTCAACCCAAACCTCTATATACATAGCAAATGGTGGTTCCTTTCCTATAATTGGAGAAGGTTCCACTGACATATCTGAATCCCTGACATTAAACTCTATCCTTATTGTTCATGCTCTAGAGTACAATATCTTATTTGTCAGTAGGATCACTGTTGTACTTACATGTACCATGATGTTTTGGCCTCAATTATGTATTTTTCAGGACATAGTGACTCGGCAGGTTCTTGGTTGTGGTGTTAGAAAAGGTAATCTCTACTATTTGGACCTGACTAATAGTGGAGAGCAGAAAATTTATCAGGTAAATAAAGTCAGAGGAATTGAAGAAGCAAAAGCTAATGTATGGTCATGGCATTGGCGACTGGGTCATCTCTCCTTCGGGTATCTTCTGAAGTTAAATTCGTTGTTATTTTTGAATTGTAGTATTTTAGAGTTTACGTGTAATATTTGTGAACTCGCTAAGAGTCATCATATTACATACTCTCCAAGTTTTAATTAAAGTTCAGAACCTTTTAGTATTATTTACTCTGATGTATGGGGGCCTGCACGTATTCCTTCATTGTTTAGAGCTCATTATTTTGTGACTTTTATTGATGAGTGTACTCGTATGATGTGGGTATCTTTAATTACCCATAAAAGTGAAGTATTTAAAATTTTTTATCAGATGGTTTTAATCCAATTCTAAAGGAGGATACAAGTGTATCAATCTGATAATGGAGGAGAATTTACTAGTAATGACATGTCAGAGTTCTTGACAAATAACGGTATTCGACATCAAACCTCTAATGTTTATACCCCACAGCAAAATGGGTTAGCTGAACGAATGAATTGACAACTGTTAGAAGTTGTTTGTGCATCTCTTTTTGGAATGAATATGCCATTGAATTATTGGGGAGAAGTGTTAAAATCAATTGTTTGATAAACCACACACCATCTAGGGTCATTAAATTTCAGACCTCCTTCCAAAAACTTTATGATCTTATTACCATCCCTGCAATGCCAAACCTAGAACCATATGTTTTTGGATGTGTTATCTTTGTTTATATACCTAAACATCAGCGAGGAAAATTGAATCATTGTGCTCGAAAGTGTGTGTTTCTTGGATATGTTAATTTTAAAAAGGGTTATCGTTGTTATGATCCTGTGGAGGGGAAGGTGTATATCTCTTTGGATGTTTCATTTCGAGAATTGCAGGCGTATTTTGTGGGATCTTCCCTTCAGGGGGAGAAACATAATGATGGTGATGGAAAGTTCCCTATTATTGGGGATATGTTTAAGAAACTAGAGGATTTGAAGAGTAATTTGAACAGGCATAATAACCTAACTGATGATGAAAAGGAAAGTGAAGCAGAGCAGATGACAGGGGGAGATCAGGATATTGAAGATGAACTTCATATGAATAGAGAGGATCAGACGACAGGGGGAGATCAAGCTGAAGTAGTAGAAGTTTCCCGTGACTCCAACATTCTAACACCATCTACCGAAGCACTGCCGCAGAATGTCGAACCTCAGGTATTACCTATTCTTAACACTGTTAATAATAATGTCAACCTAGACATTCAGAAAGGCCTACTAAAGGTATTCCAAAATCTACTTATGAACCAGATATTAATTCTAAAGCCAAATACCCAATTTCTGATTATGTGTCCACCCATAGGTTGGCTAAGTCATTTACATGTACTATGAATCAATTATCCTCTATATCTATTCATAGTAATTTGCAGGAAACACTATCAGATCCACGATAGAAGAAAGCCATGAATGAAGAGATGAATGCATTACAGAAGAATTTCACTTGGAAACTTGTTGATAAACCCCACAAATATCGTATTGTTGGGTGTCGTTGGATCTTTACTGTAAAGATGAATTCAGATGGAAGTATTGATAGGTATAAAACCACACTAGTTTCCAAAGGGTATACGTAGACGTATGGTGTAGATTACGAGGAGACCTTCACCCCAGTGGCAAAGATAAACACTATTTGTGTACTCATTTCTCTTGCAGCTAATCATGGTTAGCCATTACAACAGTTTGACGTAAAGAATGCATTTCTCAATGAAGACTTAGAAGAAGTATACATGTAGTTACCATCTGGAGTCACGAATTCTAAAGGAGGAAAAATATACAAATTAAAGAAGGCATTGTATGGGTTAAAACAGTCGCCACGAGCTTGGTTTGGATAGTTTTCAAAGAGTATGAAGGCATTTGGATATGAACAAAGTAATTCTGATCATACCTTGTTTATAAAACGGAAGTCAGGCAAGCTTACCGCTTTTATTATTTATGTTGATGATATGGTTGTTACTGGAAATGACTCAGTAGAAATGGAGGCACTGAAGAACTATTTGTCACAAAAATTTTAGATGAAGGATTTTGGACAGTTAAAATACTTCTTAGGCATTGAAGTTACAAGATTAAGTCAAGGTATTTTCATGTCTCAACAAAAGTATAAATTAGAGATTCTTGCAGAAACTGGGATGCTTGATTGCAAACCGGTAAATACACCGATTGAAGCGTATCATCACTTGGGAATGTTTCCCGACCAATTTCTATGTGACAACGGAAGGTACCAACGCTTAGTGGGAAGACTAATTTATCTCTCCCATACTCGACCAGATATTGTATATGCCATTAGCGTCGTAAGTCAATTCATGCATAATCCAAGTGAAGAGCATATGAAGGCGGTCTTTCAAATACTAAGGTACTTGAAGAAATCTCTGGGAAAATGTCTCTTATTCCAGAAATGTGGTGATATGGAAGTAATGGGATACACCGATGCAGATTGGGCAGGAGATATGACGAACAGGAGGTCAACCTCAGGCTATTTTATATTTGTATATGGGAATTTGGTGACATTTAGAGCTAAAAAACAAAAGATTGTTGCTAGATCAAGTACAGAATCTGAGTTTCGGGGTATGGCTCATGGAGTATGTGAATTACTATGGATACTGAATATATTAAAGGATCCTGGATTTAAGCTCATGAAATCAATGGATCTGCACTGTGACAATAAAGCAGCGATTTTGATCGCACATAATCCAATTCAATATGACCGTATGAAACATGTTGAAGTGGATATGTTCTTTTTCAGAGAAAATATTGATAAAGGGTGTATATGTTTTCCATTCGTGAAGTTAGAAGATCAACTTACAGATATTCTTACAAAAGGAGTTGGTGGACGAATATTTAACGAAGTGATTGAGAAGCTGGGCATGATTGACATCTATGCTCCATCTTGATGGGGAGTGTTGAATATAAAATATACTTAAATATAGAATATATATTAAATATAGGATTCTTTAAATATAGGATATACTAAACACTCCATAGTATATCCTATATATATGTAATTTCTTACTTAGCGTCCAAGTAATTGTAATTATATAAGGAGAAGATCTTCTTCCATTGTAATCATCAAATTATAATAAAATTAGTCCTTCTCGAATCTCCTATTCTTTATATTAGTTTCTGCACATTCCTCATCCTCTAAAGTGCCACTTCAAACATTGCATTCAGTCATCAATATGACTGGCAAAAGTAAGGGTCTGCCTAGGGCTGCAACTTTTTTCAGTTTTTTTCCCGAAATCCGATGAATTTGTGTCCATGATCTATCATGTGTTATTTAGGAATAAGATGCTCCTTAATTAATATACTTGTGCTGTAAGACTTAATACAAGAAGGTTGATACTCGAACAAATCCTATCCCTGATTGCCTATATTACATTTAAAATTAGCATTTCAGGCATACGATTTTGATTGTTAACGTCACTGTGAAATTCTCAATGAACTCGGAATATATATTTATTAGACTACGATCATTGCCTCACTCTAATATGGTTTTTAAGCCATGCGTACACAAATGTTCGCAACATGGACCACGATGTGGCCAAAT
Source organism: Kingdonia uniflora (assembly GCA_014058105.1). NCBI lineage: Eukaryota > Viridiplantae > Streptophyta > Magnoliopsida > Ranunculales > Circaeasteraceae > Kingdonia > Kingdonia uniflora. The sequence continues at coordinate 46,376 of JACGCM010001326.1, forward strand.
AGGCAGACTATAGCGGTCAAACCATGGCTCACTAGTTGTGACTAACCGGTAAGGCCGTGCACATGTAATTTTCGCAACATGAACCCACGGTGTGGCCCAAGAGGCGGATTATAACGGCCACACCATGGCTCACTAGTTACAACTAACTAGCAAGGTTGTGCGCATATAAGTGTTCGACACATGGAACCACGGTGTGGCCCAATAGGCAGACTATAACGGCCACACCGTGACACTTTTTCCCAATTTCGAAGCACTATATTGATTTTTCGATTTTCAAAAATAAGAATTCCAATTTTTTCCAAAATTAATCGGATCAGAATTCGATATAGTTATATGATTTTGATTTTCCAATTTTCCAATCTGATTTTTTCGAATATTCTTATTCAATTTTTAATGTTTTTTTTGCAGTTTATTTTTGTTAGATGGAGATGTGGCGATGGAATCGTGTAACCTAGAGTATGAGTAATGGTTGAATATGATGATTTGGAAACATTAAATTTAATTTTTCATATCGAAACCCTGAAGATTCACTATTTCCATAAATATTATCTAAAATTTTTGAATTTTTATTTAAAATTCCAATTTTTTAGAATTCAGACTGATTTCCAGAATTATGAAAAAATCAGATCGGAATTTAATTTTGTTTTCCGAAAAAAAATTCCAAAAAACCTGGACAAATGAAACTTGAAAGTATATACTCTAAAGAAGGGCAATAATCTAATGATAGTGATATGAACGATTTTGACATGATGAGTTTGATGGTGAAGTTTTATGATCGTAATTTTACATTCTTGGGGATTGCATGTTTGGGGAATTGACAACTCTAAGGATTATGAACAGGATACGGTGCTAATATCTTATAAATGCATACGGTCGTTCCATCATGAACAGGTGCTAATGCAACTATGGAGAACTATTTTTCTATTGTTAACAAAACAAAGATAAACTTAGCCAAAACCTTTGTCAAAATAAGAGATTAATACAAGCTCCTTTTCTAATAAAATTTAAGAGTTTGCAAATGGGCGTGGTAGAAGAAGATTGATGTTGCATACAGAAACAATAACGACTAATCAAATTAGACGTGTTATGATGCAAGCCATCATATGGGAAGATAACGATTTGAGAAATCTACTCATTAAAACGCCGAAGAAACACTAAATTTTACTTGATCTCTCTGCAAAAATAAATAAGAGGATAAAGTTTTATTCATTCTTAAGTTGATCATTAGATTACATCTTACCCTCCTTTTATATAATAGAGGCTCTCTAAACTACTTCTAGTCTTACTCAATTTGAGACTAAACTAGTATAGGTGTTACTCCAAGATCGGTTCCCCCCAAAGATTTATCTTCAAAGATAACTCATGATTAGTCTACAAGATGAAGAACAACCAAGCTAAGAAATCAGCAACAATAATTGGGGATCTTCTTCTTATCTTAGATCTGAGCAAAAAATAGAATCGTTCCAGATTTGGGAAAAAAAATTCACTCTAAAATCGTAAATCATAACACAAGTTTTGAAGACCTAGAAGCATGCATTGTACCAATCATCACAGACATGAAGAGCCATATTCAAGAAGAAGTGACTATAACTCTTTAACTTTATTCAAGGAACAACAATGACGTCTCAGGGGATGATTACCAGCAACAACTCAAAGGCAGTAATTAGAGAGCCCTAATACTAATGAGGGTTTGAACTCGTAAATCTTTGATTGAGAGAGATAAAGAGAATTCTTAGGAGATGGTGTGAGAGAGAGATGCAAACAAATAAGAGATAAGGTAGAATTATGCAAGCACTCGCTGCTGCCGGTGATGATGAAACAAAACAGAAGCCCATAAAGTTTTATTCACTCTTAAGATGATTATTAGATTACATTTTAACCTCCCTTTATATAATAGGGGCTTTCTAAACTACTTCTACTCTTACTCAATGTGGGACTCAACCAATATAGGTATAGATGCACACATATACTCGAACACTCTCAGCTAATTTTTTTTAATTAAACTAACACTACTTCCTACCTAGAATCCTAGTGAAATCAAATCTCTATAATATCTTCCTAAAAATAACTACCACTTCAAAAGAAAATTTAATTACTAAAATTGTGCACATTGAATTTTCTGGAAGAGGAGAAAGAAAATAGAAGCCGATAATGACTAAGTGGGCCCATGTCGCGGATGTCAACGAACTAAGGAGCGTAACATATCAAATCTCACAATCTAAGAAAATTCGACCTCGAACTTTTAGACATTCAAAGTGCCCGCGGAGACCTTTGATCTTAGATAATTTGATGAAGTCCCCCGAATCGTAGCAAACTTCTTCAAATTTTAGATCATCTTACGCAACTCTTTGTAACTTAATGACTATACCCATGAATGGGGTACAATGTGTTAAAATTGTTTTAACTTCAAAATATGGTTTTAAATATTTTAACCCACATTGGAAATAAAAAGAAATTTTTAATAGTTTTTATATCTCTATTGCTTAGTTAGATTTAAAATCTACTCTAGGAGTGTGCGCACTCTAGCGAGATGTTTCGCATCGAGCGCGACTCGCGTACGCGCGTGTGTGGGCGAATGTGTGTTTGAGGCGCATTTAAGCACTTTTTGGCATTTTATTAGGCGCACTTAGCACTTTACAAGTTTGCTGCGGTTGTAGAGCGTGGGCTTAGTGGGCTTGGGTATGGATCAGATGACCTCATGGACTTCTATGTCTGTTAGAGTCTGTAACTGGTTATATCATTATTGAGGATTAAGTGTGACTTATTTTGATATTAATAGTTATGTATTAATTAAGCAGTTTTAGAAATGAACAGTTTTTATACTCTTTTTATAGAGTTCTCTTATGTGAGTAAGAAACATAGAGAAAACAAACAAGTTCTTTTCTTTCACAATTTCCTTTCTTTTCATTTTTTTGGGCATTAAGGAAAAGTGAAACAAACTTGATCACTCTGAGCAGTGCAAGCATATAGTATTAGAACGGGTCTATCTTGGTTGAATCCCAGAGATAATGTTGCTGAGTTATCTTACACCTTTGGAGAGGCTTCAACTATCTTCAAGAAGAGCTTTGCGCCTCCCTGCTTGGTTCGGCAATTGTTTTCTTTTGGTGAAGATTAGTTCTTTAATTTCAAATTTTCCTAACAATTTGAAGATATGTCAAAGTATTTGGCCTCTAAATTTAACTCCTTGGCTATTGTACCAATCAATTCGATGGGATTATTTTCAAATGACTCGACCCATTTTGATGGAAAGAATTTTTATCATTGCAAGGATAAGATGGTGTTTTTGCTGAAACAACTCAAAATTTATTATGTTCTTTTTGATATATGTCCCACTGCACCTGTTGAAACTATGTCCGACGCTGCTAAAAAGGCGCTAGAGAAAATTAAGAAATGGAAAGATGATGACTATTTGTGTCCTAACCATATTCTGAATTCTCTTACTGATGATCTATATAATCAGTTTAAAAAAAAGACCTATAATGCAAAATTATTATGGGAAGGTATTTGGACTGTGTATGTTGCTGATGAAACTAGAACCAACAAGTTTCAAGTCAGTAACTACATAGACTATGTTATGGTTGATTCTAAACCGATTCTGGAGCAGGTACAAGAATTTCAAGTTTTTGCTGGCCCAATTGTTACTGTGGGATGAAAATTGATGCAAACTTTCATGTGAGTGTAATTATTTCCAAGTTGCCTCTTGCTTGGAAAGATTACAAAAAGAAAATGATGCACAAGAAAGAGGACATCACTTTGGATGATTTTCTTTATCATCGACAGGTTAAAGAAGAATATCGTAATCATGAAAAGGTAACTGAAAAGGCTAATGATGGTGCTGTAAAAGCACATGTTGTTAAATCTGCAGGTCCAAAGAAAGCTGAAGGGTAAACAAATTATTCAAAGAATAATTTTAAACCGATAAAGAAAGACATCAAGAAGAAGCCAGGAACCAAACAAAATGGAGACAAAAATAAATCTTATTGCTATGTATGTGGCATGCCTGGCCATTTTACAAGAGATTGTCATTTCAGAAAGGGCAAACAACCTGAAGAAGACAAATTTATAACGATGGTGTCTGAAGTGAATATGGTTGGAGGAGAAGTGGATTTGTGGATCGATTCGGGTGCAGCAAAACATATTTGTTGTGACAAGAATATGTTTGTGACTTATGAATCTGTAGGGGATGGGATGTATGCCTAGATGGGTAATTCTTCAACTTCCAAGATCGTTGGTAGGGATTTTGTGGATCTCAAATTCATATCAGGGAAGACCGTCACCTTAACTTAAGTTTATCACGTTCTGGAGATTCACAAAAGCTTAGTTTCAGTCAGCCTCTTATGTTCTGATGGTTTCAAAATTGAGTTTGAATTTGACAAAAAAATCCTTACAAAAAATGGCAATTTTGTGGGTAAGGGTTATTCTATTTCTGGAATGTTTAAATTGAATCTAATGAATGAATACGTTTCTGTGTATATTCTTGAGTCCTCTGAATTGTGGCTTGGTAGATTGGGCCATGTAAACTATAAATTGATTAAGTCGATGGCAAGTAATGGATTAATTCTAAAACACAATCAGACTCACAAAAAATGCATAATGTGCAGCAAATATAAAGTTACTAGAACCTCTTTTAGATCTGTTGAGAAATCATCAAAGGTTTTAGATCTTGTACATTCAGATATCTGTGAAATGACGGATGTTCTGTCCAGAAATGGAAAGAGATATTTCATTACATTCATTGACGATGCTTCGCGATACACTTAAGTTTTTCTTTTAAGGACTAAAGATGAAGCCTTTGACAAGTTTAAAATGTACAAAACTGAAGTCGAGAACTTTCACAATTGCAAGATAAAGACACTAAGGACCGATAGAGGGGGAGAGTACACATTCACGGGTTTGCAAAAATTTTGTGAAGCTGAAGGGGTGTACCATCAAATGTCTACTCCAAGGACACCAGAATAGGACAGCATTGCGGAATGGAAGAATATAACTACTTCAGAAATGGCTTATTCCATGCTTATCAGTTCGTGTGCTCCATTAAATCTATGGGGTGAAGCTCTTCTTTTGTCGTGCCATATTTTGAATCGGGTTCCTCATAAAACAATTGGAAAGACTCCTTATGAAGTATGGAAAGGGAGAAAGCCTAACTTGAATTATCTCAAAGTCTGGGGATGCTTAGCCCAAGTCAAGTTACCGCACGTTCAGTTTCCAAAAGTTGGAAAGTGAGGGTTGGATGGCGTCTTTGTTGGTTATTCTGCGAGTAGCAAGGCTTACAAATTTTTGAATTTAGAATCTCCAGTACCTTATTCTATTATAGAGTCAGCAAATGCTAATTTCTTTGAGAACATCTTTCCGCTTAAGAGGGATAAGGAAACTTTGGGGGTTGAGTCTTCGAGTTCACACAAGAGAAGCAATGCAACTGTTGTACCGGTGGAACCTCGTAAAACTGTTTGACCTCGCATACCTAAAAACTTTGGTCCTGATTATGTTCTCATGGCGGAAAAGGATCCTAGTAGTTATTCTGAGACAATGAGTTCAAATGACGTAATATTCAGGAAGGAAGCAGTTGATGATGAGGTTCACTCTATAATGTCGAATAATACATGGACATTAGTAGATCGACCTCCGGGGAGCAAACCGATTGGATATAAGTGGATATTAAAGAGGAAACTTAGACCCGACGGTTCATTTGATAAGTGCAAGCCCCGTTTGGTGGCAAAAGTATACAAGCAACAAGAGGGTTATGATTTCTTTGATACACATATACCTGTGGAAAAAATCTCCACAATAAGACTAATGCTAGCTATTGCATCATAGAACAATCTGGTCATACATCAGATGGATGTGAATACCATTTTTCTGAATGGAGATCTTGACGAAGAAATTTATATGGTTAAGCCAGAGGGGTTTGTTCTGGATAATAATAAGAAAAAGGTATGTAAGCTGATCAAATCTCTTTATGTACTAAAATAAGCTCCTAAGCAGTGGCATGAATAGTTCAGAACAGTGTTGATTGCTGATAGTTTTCATGCTAATGGTTGTGATATCTGTATCTATAATAAGTTTAATGGCAGCAGTGAAGTCAATATATATTTTTATGTCGATGACATGCTTATCATTGGAAGCGACAATGACCAAGTCATAAATGCAAAGAATTTCTTGTCTTCAAAGTTTGATATGAAGTATCTTGGTGAGGCTGATGTAATTCTGGGAATTGAAATTATCAGGAGAAATGATGGAATAGCTCCTACACATGCCAAATACATCGAGAAGGTTCTGCGAGGATTTAATCAATATGAGTCAAAACCTTCTCCTACTCCATTTGATCAAAGTATAAAGTTACAAAAGAATGCCGGTAAATCTATAACTCAACTTGAGTACTCCCAAATCATTGGTAGTTCAATGTATGCTATGCATTGTACAAGACCCGATCATGGATATGCAGTTGGCAAATTGAGCGGGTACACAAGTAACCCAGGCAAAGAGCATTGGGATGCACTATACAGAGTTTTAAGGTACCATAAAGGTACAATGGGTTATGGGATACATTATGGGAGACATCCAACTGTACTTGGAGGGTACTGTGATGCGACTTGGAACTCGGATCCAGACGTGTCAAAATCGGTTACTGCATGGATTTTTTTCTTAGCTGGAGGTGTGATCTCCTGGAGATCCAAAAAACAAACAAGCATAACTCATTCCTCTATGGAATCGGAGTTCATTAGTCTATCTTCAGCGGGAGAAGAGGCCAAGTGGCTGAAATTAGTGTTGTTTGATATTCCCATCTAGAAAAAGCCTGTGTCGGCAATCACAATCTATTATGATAATTAGGCAGCATTGATGCGAGCATACAATGAGACTTATAATGGGAAATCAAGACAAATTCTTCTAAAACATAATCATGTCAGGGGGATTATTAAGAATGGAGTCATGACCGTTCAATATGTGAAGTTTTAAAAAATTTGGCTGACCCTTTATCGAAAGGCCTTAGGAGAGACATGATTAGATCGACATCGAGGGGAATGGGATTGAAAGTTTGTACATAGTTTCTCAGAGTGTAATCCCAACCTGTAGAGGTTCAATGGGAAAACAAACTCATGAGTTAACAATTAGTAGTAAGCACTTCTCTTTATTAAAAGTTCTATTCCTATGGTTCTAGTGTTTTTTTATTCTGTAAAACGTGTAAGGAAGGATTGTTCTCTTAATGAGTTTAAAAGATCTTTTTGGTTTAGAGTGTTTACAGAACACTCTTGGTAAACTCACCTCTTAATGTGTGGAATCTAGTCAGTTCCTATGATATGACAGACTATCTCTAGAGCACTTAGTTGAAAGGTATTAAACACAAACTTTAAAGTACTGAGCTCAAAAGTTATTTGTTTTTCTGAAAATTATGTGTGTATGACATGTCATGTTTATCAAATAGGATTATTAGTTTAAAGCTTAAATTAACTAATATTTTTTGTCAATTTTAGTTTAAGGGCACTCTACTAATTTTTAACACAATAAACTTTGACATGATTTACAATGTATAGGTTCCAGTCCACAACCCACCTAAACATATGCACATGATTTACTTTTATGCTCAATTTTTATTTATTTGTTTTTGTTTTATTTAAACTTGTGGAGGAATTATGTTTGTTATTTTTAAATTAAAACAAGTGGGGGAGTGTTGGAATTGTTTTAACTTCAAAATATGGTTTTAAATGTTTTATCCCATATTGGAAATAAAAAATAATTTCTAATAGTTTTTATATCTCTATTGCTTAGTTGGATTTAAAATCTAGTCTAGGAGTCTGTACACTCTAGGCGAGATGCTTCGCATCGAGCGCGATTCGCGCACGCGCGCGCGTGGGCGATTGGGCGTTTGAGGCGCATTTAGGTGCTTTTTAGCATTTTATTAGGCGCACTTAGCACTTTGTACGCTTGCCGCGGTCGTGGGGCGTGGGCTTAGTGGGCTTGGGTCTGGATCAGACAGCCTCTTGGACTTCTATGTCTGTTAGAGTCTGTAACTGGTTATATCATTATTAGGGATTAAGTGTGACTTATTTTGATATTAATACTTATATATTAATTAAGCATTTTAGAACTAGACAGTTTTTATGCTCTTTTTATAGAGTTCTCTTATGTGAGTAAGAAACACAGAGAAAACAAACAAATTCTTTTCTTTCTCAATTTCCTTTTTTTTGTTTTTTTTTGGGCATGACAAAAAATGTGAAACAAACTTGATCACTCTGTGCCGTGTAAGCACATAGCGATAGAACGAGTCTATCTTGGTTGAGTCGCAGAGATAGTGCTGCTGAGTTATCTTGCATCTTTGGAGAGGCTTCGACTATCTTTAAGAAGCGTTTGCGCGCCTCCTTGCTTGGTTCGGTAATTGTTTTTTCTTTTGGGGAAGATTAGTTCTTTAATTTTGAATTTTCCCAACACAATATCATTATCAACAACCCTACGTTTGACAACTCCAAATATCTTGGATCTCCACAACAACCTTGTAAAACGCTCGTGAAATGGGCCACGAAATCTTCGCAATGAGGATATGGAAAGATTGAGCACTATGACATGATCTCAGATATGAAATACTTGTCTTAAACTGGCTTCACGTCCCATTCAAAAGTAGTTTTACTATACTATGAATATCCGGATGTTTATCAATTACCGCTGGTTGATTTTCATCATTCGTACGTAATGGGTCTTCAAAGTTATTATCGTTGCCGAAGCCGAAAAGAAGGTTTTTAGCATCAAAATGTCATAATCTCCTATCCTAATTAGAGATTCAAAACGGTAGGTGGTCTTTTAAACTTTTCTACGACCTATAACTCAAGAAGACAGGGGTTTTATGGGGTTGAACCCAACTCGTCTAGAAATCCAAAATCCACAACCGATAACATTACACAAGTTGTATAATCCTGCTTATCGAAATTGCTAATACATCGATCTTCTCACCCGTTGTAGGCTTCTTCAAGGTCTTGTTACCCACTTTAGAGAAGATTTTCTTTTCTACAAAGAATCTAAGTTGGCTATAATACCAAGTTGGTGAAGAAAATTGTGCGGAAACTAACTATTTCACAATCTACTCAATTAAACTCAAAAGAAAAAAACCATTTATTTAAGTTCTCAACTAAGAACAATTTTATTCACACTAAATTCTATTTTATATGAGAAAAGGCATGCAATAATGATGGAAGCTTCTTATTCTAGTACCTAATTTAAATTGAATTTCCATAATATCTTCCGAAAAATAATTACCAATTCAAAAGCAAATCTAATTACTAAAATTAAGAAAAAGGGATTTTGTAAAAGAGGAGATAGATATAGAAGTCGACTGAATAAAGATTAAGATAACATAGAACATGGTTACGACGCGTCGAACGAGTAAAGAACATAGAAATAACTACATGAACTCCAAGAGGAATGAAATGTAACGGAACACATGCAGTTTGTTAATTAACAGAAGAAAAAGAATGCAAAACAAAAGAAATTGTCACAAACCTCAAGTACTTGGTTATGACAAAATGTGTGTTCACTTTCCACAATAATAACAATTGTGTAGATTCTTTTGCAGTTGTTTTCTGTAAGAAAAATCTAAACATCATACATAGAGATGGATGAGAAAACAGAAATAATTACAAATGCAAATTAGTCAAGTAAACATGGCAAACAGCTGAATGTATGTTATCTCAAAGTATGTCTTGTAATGTTAATAAGTTTGCTGGAGAATCTCGTGGATGGGACAAATGGTGAGAGGAAAATTCATTTATTAAAATGGGAATGTGTTGAAATCCTAAACTATCTAGCTATTTAACCTAGAGGGGTTAAATAGGTTATCAATTTAATATAAATTCTCAAACCTATTTTAGCACAAGCAATTACAATATGAAAGTGCAAAAACTTAAATGACACACAAAGCTATATACCGAAGGAAACCCAAGAATGGGTTAAAACCTTTGGTGGCTAATCCATTATAATCAAAGCAAGATGTTATACAAGACCTGACGCACAACGTAATCCGCTAACCTGCTCGAGTCCACAAGCTTCAGCCGCTGCAATCTGCACCATCTCCAACTTCTTCAATTATCTTGCGTCTTAGACCAATCACTGGAGTTCACTAACACAACCTCAGAATCCACCGACACACACTCCGAATCCCCGAGCAAAAAGTAGCGAAATTGATGTTTTGTTTAACTTGATTGATTTGGGAAATCACTAAGCTTGATTGTAAACTTGGAATAAGTTTTACAATCTCTCTCTCAAAGGCAATCCAATAAACTCTTAATGAATAATAAGAATTAGGTTCATCAAGATTTAATGGATTGATCTTAGGCTTTTAGAATCTTCTATGATAAGCAAAAACTCTAGAAAATAAGAGAGGCATGATCTACGATTTTTGGTTTTGATAAATACCCTATTTTTAAACATCATTAAAAAGGTTCGAATCTCGAAAAAGGTTTAAAATAAAAGGAAAGATTAAACCCGGAAAATTTTACTAGAATTTTTTTTTCTCTATGAATAAAATAAAACTTATCCGCATCTTTCTACGAGGATTCTTTGCGTGTCGATTATTTCCTGTAGACGATCTCAGCAATTTACGTCGCACCGATAATTGAGTCGTCCGCGACACAACTCTAACCTAAGGATTTTGAAATGAAACAACAATCCAAAATATAGTGGAACTTCAATCTCCCCCTTTGTCTTTTGTTGACAAAAACCTCTAGAATTACATCAAAAAATAAGATTGCCAACTCTGATTTATAACACATTAGATGAGGTATTACAACTCAACAATTCTAAAGAAATGCGGGGACTCAATATCGGATTCAATACCATAATTCTTTCCACTATCAACAATATGCATTATTGGAAGAATGAAAGCAATAAGGTCATAAAACAAAGTGCTAACCAAGATTGAGACATCCAGAAGAATTAGGAACACTTTAATATTGTAAACAGTTAAATTCCATGTTCTCCCATTAATTAAAACATTCAACATTCACGGGTATGAGGGATTGCATTATATACCATCAAAAAATATTACAGGGAGGAAATATAGTTTTAAGTCCAAAAATATACATGTGAGTATAAACTAAAACCAGAAATGAAAACGACTCAAGGAACCCTAGAGATCTCCACAACGATGACGAAAAGCCTGCAAGAGTCGAAACACCATCTACAAAAATTTAGCTTTCAAGAACAGATACTAAACCCCAATGACATTTTGGATTAAAGACTCTTTGGATTAATCCAGAAAAAAAATCCATACTTAAAGGAACATTAACGACACCAGCAATACTCAATGCTCAACAGTTCTCAACATTCAAAGCTCAATGAATAAAAGATTCAAACAAAACCAACGCTCCCAAAAGAAATCTCAAACCACACACTTCAATCTGGATGAATCAACCAAAGTGCAATCTTCAATCCATTCATACTACAGACTGTAATACTTAACAATACAACAACCATCAATCACAACAACAACAACTAGAGCCCACAATCACTTAAGAATGTCCAAACATATCCAAAATTCCCAACTTGAGAAAGAGAATCCAAGTATAATGCTATATTTTTTTAGAAGATATTCAATTCAGACCCATAGTGTCACAAGCTGGAGTCTAATCCAACAAACTGTCTGCAATCAATAATGTCAAATCGTGATTGAAATCAAAACCCACAATCTTGAATCTCAAAATCATCAGACTTAATTTCAGAACTCAGAAATTTACAACCCCTTACTTAATGCCACAAGTTCAGATAAGCAATAAGCTAACACTTCAAATCACGCTACCAAGTCAAGATCAGAGATGAAAGGGAAAAAAAAAAAAAAACGAGCACTTAAGTATTGAGATTATCACAGAACTGCAAGCCAACATTTGTAAGCAACAACTATATGGCGTCGATTAAGTAGAGAAAACCAACAATCACAAGAATTGTGTGTGTGAGGGCTTATTTATAATCCTCATACTGAGTCCGATATTCGAACTCACGTAGCTCGAGTAATCACACTGATAACCAATCAAGGACTGAGAGCAAGAAGATTGCAATACAGACTTCCTTACCTACAGTTCGAAGATATTGAAGCATCCAGTAACATCGTAATGCAGAAGATACTCTGATGTCCATCAACAGTTTGTATACATTCGAGCATCGTTAGAGATCGTATCCTCACCAACAGTCTGAAGTTACAGCTAAGGTCATCAAGAGATTCGTTACAAAATCAACAATTATCAGATATCAAGACGTTACAAAAGACCTCATAAAGACTCATCAAATACGGACGACCAAAACGTACGTCATCAATGTAACCAACGGTCATATTATAAGACCTATATAAAGAGACCTGGAGATCAGGATCCAGGACTGCTATTATCATCTACAGAACTCCTAGAGAAAGTGATCTTTAACAAAGCTCAGATATCATATATTTTTCTCTTTGTAATAGCTAGCATCTATATAAACACCATTCTTTCAGAAATCCTTAGGAGAGGTCGTGGTTTTTGACCTATTCAAGGGTTTTCCACGCTAATGCTTGTGTTAATTGCTTCTAGTTCCTAGTTAATATTCCCTATTTCAAGGTTGTAAGGCACTATCTTCGTCCAATTCGAAAATAGGCTATTACAGTGTGTTCCCTAGAAATTGAGAAGAAGAAAAAATCGATTAGACTTAGGTGACCAAATGGTGAGAAACGACCACTAATAGTGTAATGGATGTTAACTAAAGCCAGAGAGACTTGGTCATCATGTGGGTGGGAGGGGGGGCACCCAATAATCTGATATTTTGACAAAGGTAAAAGAACCAGGGAGCCTTGGGTGTTATCCGGGTAGGAGGTAGGTGTCCAGATGAACAAAATTTGCTTGTGAAAAAAATAATGCTAGAGAGACGTGAGTGATAAGCTAGATGCCCAAGTCTTTTCTGCATAACTTATCTCTGGAAAAAAAAAATACATATAATAGCTTGACACAATGGAAAAAAAATTGCCCGATCTAAAAAAAGAGTATGACGACCATCCATGATGAAAAAATTGCTCAAGTCTTTCACACCAAGTAGGTAGCCCTTTCCACGTGGTGGCTTTCACACTACTTGTGTAGCCTTGTCACGACTTTATATATATATATATATATATATATAATTGTTTTATTCCCCTCTTTTCCTTTTCTCCACATGTCTCCCCAAGCACTTTTTGACCTATATCTCCCTGGAATCTTGTAATTTTTCTTGTACATATGGGTTGGAGGAAGGCTTTATTTCGTTACCGAAGACTTTACTTTTATCAAGAGTTAACTCCCCCTCACATGATACCTCATAAACAAAATGAAAAACATTATATACTTGTGATGGAGGGTGGACTGAAAATCAAATATACTTTAACTCATCGGTGAATAAGCAACACATGTAAGAGATAAAAATACGATGTGTCCTAAATGCAATATATAAGAGGGATAGATGGTGTCTATAGTTGCATATCACTAAATTAAGCACATCATATAAGAATGTCTATAACAAGTAAGCCACAATGAGTGCATATATAACAATTAACCATTCTTTGCAAACAAAATATGCTCAATTAAATGAAAACATTCTCGACACCCCCCCCCCCCCCCCCCCCCCCCCCCTTTTTTTTTAAATAAATTAATAATATGTACATAACTGATTGTAGGTAATAATTGGCAATGATGCTCGTTAAAATCACATTTAAAAGCTACAATAAAAGGAAGATTATTGGGTGCAAAAACTACTGACTTGACCTTCAAGTCGTCCTTTCTAACCCAAATTCTTTAAAGTTCAGAGGTGACATTGTTTTTGGAGAATTGGGCACAGTGCTGCAAATGGTGGAAACGCTAGGAAAATATCTAAACTTCGAATGAGAAACCAATAATAGGAATGAGTTCTTTGGGGAACCCTCCTTGTACCATGAAATGAGATGGTAGAATGATCATGGCTAACTCGAGAAGTATAACTTTTAACAAATATAGATTTTGAAGCATGTGGTTTAGTCAAATCAAAACCAAGACCATACTTCTCACCAAATGGTTTTCCACTTTCAAGTAGTTTGCCCAAACTATCAGTACCATTAATAAAAGCTTTGAGCTTACTCACAGACTTGAAAAAATTTTGTTCCAACTTGGAAATTTGACTAGTGAGAAACTTCTCATGTGCAGACAAATCGTCACAATTGGATTTATCTAATTCTTCACTCTTTCCAAATCACAACTCACCTTTTTCTGACTTGACGAGTTCTCATGGAACTCATTTTCAAGAAAAACATTCTTGTATTTAAGAGTTTCCACTTCAATCTTGGGTTTCTTATTCCCCTTTAGAATTTTGATGCTTTCAGCATACAACTCGCTATATTGTTCCTCAAGAGTAATTGAATCTGACTCAGATGTCGAGTTAGAGTCATATGAAGCATGAGATATGGTTTCCTCTATCATACCAATAAATGCACAAAAGTTTGCAAAGTTTTCTATAGTCTTAAATCTAGAACTACCTTCACTTTTATCAGAATCAGAATCAAAAGATTGCGAGTTATCAAATTTAGACCTCTTGCTCTTACTTGGACAATCAGACGCTATATGACCGCCACCTCCACATTTATAACACTCAATCTTACTCTTATTATATTTGTCTCTTCTACGAAATTTCTCAACTCCCTTTGAACTATCACTCTTGCCATAATTTCCTTGATTAGCAACCCATCTAGAATGACTTAACATTTTCTTAAATTTTCGGACAAAAAGAGCTATTTCTTCTTCATCCAATTCACAATCAGACTCCGCATTAATCCCTTTAGATGCTTTAAGAGCAATACCCTTATTCTTTTGTTGCGACTCAATTTTCATCTCAAAAGTCTAAAGACTACCAACTAATTCTTCTACCATGATAGCATCCACATCTTTACTAACTTCTATAGCGGTGACATGTTGATTGAATTTAATAGGCAAGGACCTTAAAATCTTCTTCACCACCTTTGTAGACCCAATAGGTTATCCAAGGTTATGCGAACCATTCACAATCTCACAAATCTTAGCATAAAAATCATCAAATTTTTCGTTTTTCTCCATACGAATTAATTCAAATTGAGATGTAAGCATTTGAAAATTTTGAGATTTAACTGTATTAGTCCCCTCATGAGTAACCTGAAGGATGTTCCATGCTTCTTTAGCTGTTTCACAGGTTGAGATCCTTCAAAACTCTTCCTTTACAACTCCACACAAAATACAATTAAAAGTTATACTATATGTTTAGCTGCAGATTTTTCTGAATCATTCCACAAGGATTTGGATTTCTTTTCAACAATTCCATTCTCTCCAGTAAAGGATGTACCCATTTTACCCTTCATCTAATCCTTGAGATTTAAGGAACCACATCATGCACACTTTCCAATGCGCGCAATTAGTTCCATCAAGGAGGGGGGCCTAGTAATGTTGTTTCCCTCATTTTTAGAATAACCAGATATAGTGATCAAATCACTCGAGTTTTAAAGCCCTAGCAGAGTGACCCACTCTTATACCAATTGAAATTCTAAACTATCTAGCTAGTTAACCTAGAGGGGTTAAATAGGTTATCAATTTAATATACGTTCTCAAACCTATTTTAACACAAACAATTGCAATGTAAACGTGCAGAAACTTAAATGACACACAAAGCTATATACCGAAGGAAACCTACAAATGGGTGAAAATCTCCGGTGGCTACCCCACTATAATCAAAGCAAGATGTTATATAAGACCTGACGCAGAACGTAATCTGCTAACGTGCTCGTGTTCACAAGCTGAAGCTTCAGCTGCTACAATCTGCGTATTCTCCAAATTCTTCAATTATCCTACGTCTTCTCCAACTTCTTCAATTATCCTACATCTTAGACCAATCACTGAAGTCCACCAGCAACCTCGGAATCCACCGACACACACTTGAAATCTCCGAGCAAAAAGTAACGAAATTAAATTTTTGTTTAACTTGATGATTTGGGAAATCACTAAGCTTGATTGTAAATTTAGAACAAGTTTTACAATCTCTCTCTCAAAGGCAATCCAATAAACTCTTGATGAATAATAAGAATTAGGTTTATCAAGATTTAATGGATTGATTTTAAGTTTTTAGAATCTTCTTTGATGACTAAAAACCCTAGAAAATAAGAGGAGAGAGGTCATGATCTATGATGTTAGTTTTTGATAAATACTTTATTTTTAGACATCATCAAAAAGGTTCGAATCTCGAGAAAGGTTTAAAATAAAAGAAAATATTAAACCCGGAAAAGTTTTACTAGGAATTTTTTTTTCTCTATGAATAAAATAAAACTTATCTGCACATTTCTACGGAGATTGTTTGCATATCGATTAGTTCTTGCAGACGATCTTAGCAATTTGCGCTTCACCGATAATTGAGTCTTCCGCAACACAACTCTAACCTATGGTTTTTATAATGAAACGACAATCTAAAATATAGTGGAACTTCATGTGTTTGTCTACCGAAGGCGGAAGGAGGCTTAGGATTGAGGTATTTCAGAGAAATGAATTTGGCATTGTTGAGCAAGTGCCTTGGCGATTTGTACATGAAGAGTATAGTCTCTGGATACAGATTGTGGTGGCTAGGTATGGATTATACTTGTATAGATTCTTAAACCCTTCTACTCGACTTGGTTTTTCTGTGGACTTAGTCTGGGGGCCTTGTTATACTTTCAAACATCTAGCTGTTCACATGGACCGCGGCCCCCAATAGAATCCTCACAAGAATATATTAATAAAAAGGGAAAGAGATGGTGATTTTTGTGAACTACTGTGTTTTGCGCAAATTTAGTTATGGATATTCAGTCTCTCGAAAGCAAAAAGACCAAGAATAACCAATAAACATTTTGAATTAAGGTTTCAAGTTTACCCAATTTAAGAATCCATAAATCATTTTTCCCCTAACAAACTCACTCAAATTAATCTAATAACGTCAATGTGCACAAAACATTATTTATGAAAGTTCCTAGTAACCTCCATACTAATTATAATAGCTTCTAAAACCAATTCTTACTAATTCCTAATTCTACTTGGATTGCAAGTCCTATAAACCAATATAGAAATAAATAAACTACAAAAGAGGGAAGCGATCCTCCTCAAGAAGGCATATGATATGATATCCTCATTAACAGACACCGGCTTCGAAAACTTTGCCCAAAACTTATTTGTTGTAGTTGATTGTCCCATAATTAAAACAAATACTTCGACGCGCGGGCCTGTCCAAAACTTGATGAAGCCAGCAAAACATGTACCTGTTAATAAGATGATGCTTCCAAGATCAATACTCTCTCTAGCACCAAAATTATGACTCTCCTCGTGGAGCCATACACTCATCAAATTGGCTCTCCAACATCACCCAAATGGGGTCGACAAATACCAAGAACCATGGTTAAAAGAATTGAAGATGGGATCTGGATCACCCACGTCCGATCCAGAATTAGATCGGACGATCCGCCTGGAGTTGGTTTGATTTTTATTTTATTTTTTTGGAAACTCAAATTAGTTTTAATAGGATATATTCGGGTGGGACACGAAATGGGCTTGGGCCCCCCACCGACTCCAACAAAGTCTAGGGTTTTGTGGAGAGTTTTAGAGAGAGTAAACCTCTTTCCTATACATGAAGGTAACCTATTGTATTATTTCCACTGAGAAGAACCTTAATGAGGCTCTGAGCATTGAAGAATCTATTTGGCACCAAAATTCAAGGTTGAGATCTCTTATTACAAATCTTGTTTCTAAACAAGGAGTAAACCTTATACTGCAGAAGGACATCAAAGATCACATTCTAGATTTCTACAAAGACAAGTTCCCAAAGGACAGTTCAGCTTGCATTAACCAAAATCTGATGTCTATAATCCCAAACTTGGTTTCTACTGAGGATGTGTAAGCTGCCCACAAATGAAGAAATTAGAAATGCTGTGTTTGCTAAGTTCGGACAGTGGCCTGATGGCTACAAGACTGAAAATTGGGGCTTTCAGAATCATCTCACCAGAACAAGGGGCTTTTATTCCTGGCACATATTCAGACAAATATAGGGTTTGCTAGTGAGCTCACCAGAACAACTTAGCTCTCAAAGTGGGTATTTCTCAGGCCTTTGACATTCTTGATTGGGAATTTCTATTTGAGGTTCTGAGAAAATTTGGCTTAAGCAATACTTGGATTACTGAGTGAGAACCATCCTAAGTAGTACTAAAATCTCTATAATGGTACATGGGGCCCCCGTAGGGTTCTTCAGAGCTACTAGGAGTTAAAGACAAGGAGGTCCCCAGGCTTAGAGATCATGCAGGAGTTCAAGCCGTCTAGTCATAAAGTTATATTTTGCCCTCCCTTTCTGTTCTTTGCTGATGACATCATTATTTTTGCAAATGGTCATATGAAGGGGTTGAAGCTTATTAAATCTCTGCTGGATAACTATCAATAAGAAGTACGTCAATGAATAAACAAAGCAAAAAAGTAATATCTTTTTGGGTCATTAACATAAGAAGAAGAAAAAAGTTGAGATCTTATTTGATATTAGTCAGAGTTCCTTCCTGAAAACTATCTGGGGGGTGCCAATTATGCAAAGAAGAGCCAAAGCTTCATCTATCAGAACTATTGTGGATAAAAGTAAAAGCAAACAGCTGCACAGGACATTTTTTATCTTTTCAGGGTAGAATCTGTGATTTAGTTTTTGATGCAGCCAGTAAGGGAAAACAATTCTTAATAGTTGGTACTAAAAATAAAAGTAAAACAGCTGATTCAGTAGCATCGGCTGCAATAAGGGCTCAATGTCATTATGTGAATAAAAAATGGCTCGCTGGTATGTCAACGAATTGGTCTACTACAGAAACAAGACTTCAGAAATTGTACTGGCAAGATCAGTTTTGTGTAGTATACCAGTGTTTAACATGTCAATATACAGGTGGCCATTCTCAGTGATCCAAGAATGTGAAAGAGCTATAAGAAACTTTGTGTGGACTGGTAATCACTCTTCTAAGAAAAGTACAACTGTGGATTGGGAGAAGTGATGCAAACCTGTGAAGGTGGTATTGGTTTCAGGAAATTACCTAGGTAACAACGACACGTATACGGATGTCGGTGTCCAACACGGGTACGGGGGTCGGAAACGGCAAAATTTTGTTAAGTACCATGCAAATAGTGCTGGACACGTGTGTCCGAGTGTCGGACACGCTTTATTTTATTGAAGTGAAGTGTCATTGTTACATAGGAAATTACGAGACATTAACAAGGCAATGTTAATGAAGCTAGCATGATCTATAGTGGAGAAGAAAGGTACTTGGGCAGCCTACATGAGAGGGAAGTACTTTGAAAAAAATGAGGATCCTATCACCTATTACAAGAAGTCTTCAGTTTGGAGGGGAATCAAGGAGGACTACATGGAGGTTAAGAAACAGTCTAAGTGAATTGCTGCAAATGAGGGAGAAGGTAAGTATTTGGAAGGACATTTGGGGTTTAGACTCTCCCATTTCTGATCATGTGACTGGTGAAGATGCTATGGGTGGTTTGGGGAAGAAATTCAGTGACATTCTCACTTATGGAATCTGGAATATCGACAATCCTACCAGCATGTTGTTTAAAGCTGTTGGTGTGGATTTTTCTAACTTAATTGTTAATGTGACAGCAGATACATGCTACTACACCCTTAACATGCAAGGCAAACTATGCTGCAAGATTGTGGAGATGTGATCTTGGAAATTTAACATGAACATTGTGAATTGGGATTTTAAAACAATTTTTACTGTGTGTTCTTCTAGAAGTACTTATGTTCAGGATCTCTGGATAAATATGGTAATTCCAACTCTTAATAACATTCAGAGTACAAGAAACAAGATCAGTCGCGGAGAGAAACTGCTTCTCTATCAATGTGTGCAGATGGAAATTATGAAGCAGGTGCAGCTTTCAGCTATCATTTCTAAAGGTATTATGAACAATTCCATGCAGCACCTGCTATTTACTAGAGCTATGGGGGTGAGCTTCAAAAATAAAAAAACCTCAGATTGTGAAAACCTGTTATTGGGATTTACCTGAGGAGTGTGAAATAAAAGCAAATTATGATGGTGCATGTAGAGGGAATTGTAGGGGTGGATCTGGGGTTGTGTTCAGGGACAATAATGCAGTAGTTAAAGGGGTCTTGGTTATAAGTTTGGGCAATATTACCTGGCAGAATGCAATGTCATTATCTTGGTAACTGATGAGGCAAGCAAAGTGGGCTGGTCCAGGCTCCTTATATATTCTGATTCAAGTGCAGCAATCTCAACTTTCAAAGGAGGCACCATGCCATGGCAGTATGCAGCAAGATGGGATCCCTTCAAGACCAAAATGAAGATAAGGCTACACCACACATGGAGGGAAGCTAATTTCAGTACTGACAGGGCAGCAAAAAAGGGTGAGTCACTTGGTTGAAAGCACACTGGAGTGGCATACTTGCAGACCTGATTTTCTGAAAAATCTAGAGTTCCCATTTACATTTATTCTAGATTTGTTTAATGTCTGGTTGCTCTAGTATTTAGAGTCTGTACTGGTGTCTGTTCTTCTGGGTTTTATAAGTAGGGGCTGTCTACTTCTTCCCTTTTATTCTTGCTTGTAACCCTGGCTTATTTCTATAAAATTGCTTACCTTTTGCGAAAAAATAAAAAATCAAATTATTGTATTAGGAGATAAGCTACAAATGTAATGTAATTAAATCTCTCTTTCTCTCTAGCCTATATTGTGTGTTCTTACTCTTATATGCTTGGAAAAAGGTTGTGTATAACACGTTAGCAACATCGACGCAACCCTGAGTTAGTGGATCTTGAAGCTTCTCGCTGTTAGGAGCGTTTACGAATACAACATTTCTCTACTACTAAATCTATTAGCGGGATTTCTAAGGTATGTCAAGAACCTATTATTCTTACGATTTAGATTGATAATATCATAAATCATGTATAATTTGTTAGAATACACATGAAAAATTAGGGCATTGCAAAATAAATAAATGAAACCCTAGATTTGCAATAAATAGTTGCTATATATATCATATACTCAAGTACACATACCCATTAAACATGACAAAAAAAGTAAAAAAATAAAATATACCTCCATGTTCAGGTAGTCGTCCTCCCACAACTTGTAAAGAGTTTTCAATGCTTCCTCCTTATCAACGAACGTGGTTTCTGAAATCTATAGATAAAAAAAATAATTTTTTTTATAAAGCGAATGTACATAAATTATTTTGACGTGCAACTAATTTTTTTGAAGATAACAATGTTTTTGAACATGATCACATTACTACATCATACTACGTAAGGTAGTCAGATGCAACAGATGCAATTTATGCCACTTGGAATCGCATCACATATCAATCGCATGCCCTTAAATGCGATCAGGCGCAAATGTGTTGTATTTTGTCGCATTTCGCCGCATTTTCTAATATGATGCAAATGCGAGAAATCAACTGAAACACAATAGAAAACATAAAAGAGGAAAATGTTGTACGAGAATACGCTAATCTATAATAAAAAAAAGAGACCCAACATATGGGTTGGGTCTTAACTACTGATATTTCACGACGCAAGCAACGAGGCGAGTTTGAATGGCCATGATGAAGTTTAGGTGCTAATGAGCACATTGAACCAATCTTGGCCGTTGAAACCCTACTTTAGTTTTCGTGCTCCTATAATACCTCCCTCTCCAACACTTAGCGATCTGTGTAATTAATATCTCAAGAGTCTTCGTCAAACCTAGTTTAGTTTTTTCGATCTTCAGTTTCTATTTATGATGTTTTATAGATCCTCAGTTTTACTTAATCCCTTGACCAAATTCTAGGTCTTGGACTTGTATGGTTTTCATGAACTGAATTTAAGGGTGTTAATATGATAAGGGATTAGGGTTTGATTTTATGGCGATCAATTAATTCTTGTTAGTATGGTGTTTTATGCTTTGACGGGTCTTAGGGAATTTTAGTTTAGCTTTGTGAACTGATTTTAGGGTTTTAACGTGGACTGAATAAAAAGGGTTTCAGAGGGTTATAGTGTGGACTGCTATTGGGTGCTTTAGAGATTAATTTAATTAAGGTCAGCTGCCATTCTATGCTTACATTTTAGAGATTAATTAAGTATGTAGTCTAGGTTTTTCCTACGAATATTACATATTTTAAGCTATGTATCTTAAGGTTTTTTAGTTTCAGTGCTGTTTTCTTCACGTGTATTGGCCGTTAATTCTAGCGTTCGCATATTTGTCAAAGTAGTTTGAAGCCGCACTACTTGGAAGTGGTCCACAAAATGATTAATCCAAATTTTAGCATAGTCAAGGCATAAGAGGTCTGATTGGTTCCTGGATGATTTTACTTACAAATTTAAAGTCATATGTGAAAGGAAGGATATCAAAAAAGAATTTAACAAACAAATAATAATCATGTGGATAATACATGTGGATTATGGTGTTGTCCATCACAATAGGAGAAGAATGCCTCTAGAGCTGATACAAAGTTGATTCCTGAACATTAATTTAATGCCACTAAATGTTCTAAAGCAAGGAAGAGAAGCATATTATGAAGAAATAAATGTATTAGCATATTTGCTTTTAGATATGGGAAAGCTGTGGAGTATTAATGAGCTTTATTATAGCTTTTTGAAAAAAACGGACTTTATAATTAAGTGATTTTTCAAAAGCTCAGCTGGCAATAGTATTGAATGATAACTTTTGAAAGGGATGTATATCAGATAGTTGAAGTCTATGGATGAGATCCATCCACTTGATTTCAAATGAGAATTATCTGTTAGACACCGTTTAGTGGTAGGGCACACATGTGACATAGAACACTTATATGCAGTGATTATTAGTATAGTCATCGCAAAATTTTAAACCCAAATTGTGTAACCTTCTGATGAGGGTACTTGGAATGAACAAAACTGGCTGAAAGATTTACCTGGGTGTGGAAGGCAAAAGCAGTTCCATATGTAATATCACTTATACGTATAACCGTACACATGAACATTCTGAATAACTAAACTAAATGTTAAGATATATTAAGACCGAACGTCGGAATGTCTGACTTAACTTAATCTATATGGTCTTAATATCGAGTGAAGTGTTTCTATCAAAGATTTGAACTCTCAGAAAAACTTCTATAGTCATATTTTGCAATGTCCCATCATACAACGAGTGCAATCGTGACGAGCCACAAGAACAACTAGTATTTCCTATATTACCACATTTCCAATTATCGCGGCAATGATCTATTATCTTAAATCGTAAGGATGACATGCCATAGTGACCACATTTTCTATAAATAATGGTAAATAAATAAGGATGATATGCCAATTCCCTCTTTGCTTGGATTACAAATTAAACCCCACCATAATATTATACATAACACGCACTGGCGCGTGTGTGTTTGCCAGTATTATATAAAAATAACCGTATACAACAAAAATTAGAATAATAGTTAAATCTATTATATGATACTAATATATACAACAACAAAAAATACAAGTTCTCTAATAACATTAAGATATGTTTTACAAGACGAGATACTCAATTACCTAATTGCAAGCAAAACCTAAAATATGAATCACCTATATTCTAAGAACTCCCATAAAACCAACGATTTGCTAATTTGCTACTTGGCATATCTGAATCTTCTAGTTATGGTTTGTTAGTTTTACTTGCTAATAAGAAAAAGATTTTGAAGTTATATTTGTTAGAGTATCTCCAACAGATGCGGCATGGGTATGTTATTACCATTATTATTAAATCGGGCGATTTAACGATTTGAATCAAAGCGGAAGAAAACGAGTTGAATCAACTAATAAATCGTGATTCACCATAAATCAAGTGAATCGGCAATTCAAATTACAAATCAGTTAATCGTACGAGTTGGGAAGTTCTTAACTTCAAAGGTTTTGATGGAAAATAAAAACCTAACACGATAACTGGCTTTTGATATTTGGTTGATTATTATTTAATCAGCTTTTTTTTTCTTGAAGATTTACTCCCAATTAGTGTAAATCATAAATTTAAACGTTGTAGGAAGCCCTCTCTCAGTAATTCTATTCTCCAAACTAGTTAACACAATATATGTATTTGCCAATTATACAAAAACCATAACCAAATAAATTTTAGGAATATTTGCTTTCATGGTACTTGAAAATTTAAAGGAATATGAGATGGTATACATATGCATGAATCCTAAATCATATGATCACGAACGATTAACCTTAGGATTCACGATTTGACAACAATGGTTGTTACGTAATTTTTGATAAAAGTTTTGATCGATTTATAAACCGACGTCTTAAAAGATCCGCAAGCACACGATGTACCGTTGAGTACAAAGGAAAACAGAGTCGTATTCCAAAAGACTTGTGGTGCAAATTATACTTCGAGCTACTAGTTTTATCCAATAGCAACGAGATTGTGTAGGTTTTGAAATAAAAAGAAGAACGAAACAAATTACAAGATAAATTGGAGTGGAAACCAAGGCATCGATTCCACTCCACCCTTTGTAACCATTAGATAACATAAATAATTAAAGTAAATTATGAGTTCCCGTATCACATATCCTTGGTCGGGCATATGCAATACATCAAAAGATACAAGAAATTTAGTAATTGGGAACTACCCATAAACCAACTTACTCAACCATGGTCCGATTGATAAGTATGGATTATGTTCTCTTCTCCATGGTCCTAATCTATCTTGTTATGGTCAAACAAGATGGTTACATAGATTCATTATTCTTCCTAATCCTAGCTATGGTCAAGCATAGGACGAAGGAATACAAATATGCAATATTCTGGGATAAAGAAAAAGTAATTACTCTAACTAAGCTACACAATCTACACTAATGCTACATTGGATGGAGCTTCCACTAGCCTTGGCTAAGAAGATTAGCTACTCATCCCTTTGATCATTGCCATACTACTATTACTACGATAAAATTAAAAGAGAAGAACAAGAGAATAACAAGAACTTTATTGCTTTTTGAACTTTGATTTATACTCTCCAAGATCATCCTCATGGGTGGGATTCCCCTCTTATTTATAGAGTATAGGAAGGGTTTACAAAATATTACCATTAATATAAAATTCCCTAAACAATGCCTAAAATCATGCATATATATTACAACTCATGAGAATAATATCTATATCCAATTCTATTTAATAAGCTTCTATGCATGGGCCTTTGGTTAAAAACTTCAAATAAAAATCATTGTTGGAGTGCATCACCCTTGTTCTTCGTTAAAAACCAAAAAAATGTACGACTTGTTTATCATGTAACCAATTTCTGTAAATACAAACAAAAACACTATTAGTATCATATTTATTTAATAAATGACTAGGTAGATATAAATTTAGGAGTTGTACACGTAAATATTACGTGTCTATCAAGTTTCATCCAACAGGGTATCTGGCTCCGGAATAGAACTCGAATACCCCTCAAGAGTATGCATATACAGATAATTTTCTGGTGGTATGTGGATATTACTTTAAAGTCGCGTGTTGAATGTTTAAGTGCCTCCTATAAACATCCCTCCTCTCTTTTCCTTTTTTTTATAAAACATGTGGGTCCCCAAAATTTAATAAGTATCCGAAATTGGAGGGGAATCTGCATAGTAAAACAATATGGGATTTGGAGATATTAATATCCGGTTCCAGTTCCGGATACTACATGGTACATGGTATATTTTGATATCGCAGTTATTCATTTGCTTTTTTGGATTAGCTAAGTTTGTTGGCTATGTTTTATAATATTTTATATGTTATTTTAAATTAGTATACTGCATATGTAAATCAAATTTATATACAAATATATTAAAACTATATGTAATTTTTGCCTATTGTATCACAATATTTGCAACAACATTGCAGTATTAGCTTTATCCGCAGTTGTATTTTTTCACTAGTGATCACATCGCAACACGCATTAATTACCTTGATACCAAGTAATAAGCATAACATGCTAGTTACACCAAGATAACATAAGTGTTGAACTATATAAACTGCCCAAACTCACAATGCATGCTAACAATCAATAAAGTGGTAACTTCTTGTTCGGATATGCATCTGAGGTGTACTCCGTTTGGTGATTTGCAGTGTAAACTGCCTTTGAGAATGGTGTACCTTCGACAATTTTTCAATAAGGACCGTTTTATTTTCGGGTCCTCGGGTAATTTGGAGTGGTTGAAATAAGTGAGGAAGGCTGTGTACTAGTCGTTAGGATCGAGACTCTCCCCCCTATTATTAATGGTATTAACTTCTATCTGGTCGATACTTGGGTATTCGAGTACTTTGATATTGAGCTGCCGGGGTTCGGACTGGCCTAGCATTGTTGCGATGTAAGTAAGGGCATCAACATGCCTAATTTTATCTTGAGGGTAATGTGTGATAGAATAGTTTTTAGGGAACAGATCCATATGTTGGCGGACGAGCTCTGCTTATTCATCCATGCCACTGTTTGCCTAATTTTTGCTGGTATAGTATCTCTGGACTAGCTGTGAGTTGGTGAAGATAGTTAGTTTAGGGACTCCCTGCTCGAGGGCTAGGTCGAGACCATGTATCAAAGGTTCGTATTCGACTTGGTTATTAGTATATTCAAAGTTGAGTTTTAGTACTTGTTCAATGCCGGCCGATTTATAGCTCTCCGAGCAATAACACAATATTTTGTTTAGCTGAACGTGAAGAAACAAGCCGAAGAGTACGTGAAGCACTGTGACAAATGCTAGCGTCACGCCCATGACATCAAAAGCCCCTCACAAGATAACACATCCTAGTTGCCACAAATTATTTAACTAAATGGGTTAAAGCCGTACCTTTATATCTAACTAGAGAAGAAGTGGTCACTAAATTCCGCTTGGAAAATATCACTTCCCGCTTCGGCTGCCCACATATGATTAGATGTGACAACGGACCACAGTTCGTCGAGAACAGGGTTTGAACATTCCTCAAAAAATACAAGATCATTCTTTTACCATCCACACCGTATTACCCACAAGAAAATGGACAGGTCGAAGCAATCAACAAAACTATAGTTAATGGCCTTAAAAAATGCGTTGACAAGAAGAAGGGGCGTTGGGTTCAAGAGTTACAACATGTACTCTGGGTTTGCCGTACCACACCATGGAAAGTGACGGGTTGTTTTCCTTTCCGCTTGGCCTATGGTACCGAGGTAGTCTTGCCAACTCAGTTCGAGGTCCCCACACATGACCCCGGCCTACCAGTTAAAGACAATGAGTTCAAACTCAGATGCAACATGCTATGGATCAATAAAACTAGAGACCGAGCCTTAGCTAACCTCAGGCATTGCCAAATCTCTCTCTAGAAATCATGCAATAAGAGGGTTTGTCTAAGAAGTTTTGATATAAGCGACTTGGTACTTTCTCCAAGTCACCCCTTCCTCGAAGCTACTCAATGCCGGTAAGCTAGCAAAATATTGGGAAGGACCATATGTGTTGTACAAAAAAACAGAAAAAAGATCATATTACCTTATGATTGAAGACGAGGAACCCTTACCCAGCCCATGGAATACAATACAGCTAGTCTCATACAATAGGTAGTGGCCACCATCTCTCAACACTGATGTAACTATCGTATAATCAATAAAAAAATTTATTCTACCTTTCACATTGTATCATATATCACCAAACTTCTTGATTTGGTCAAACCTAAGTATCCAGTCAACCCTTCGACCAGACTGATACTTGGGGGCGACCTCGAAGTTTTTCAAAGTTTCAATTCGGGCAAACCCGACTGGCATGAATAGTTAAAAGATTAAACACTCGGGGGTGACATCGGGGACGACCATGTCTTGCTTTGTTCAGGATCAAACCCACTGATAGAAATACCTAGGGGTGACCTCAAAGCTCAATGAACTTCTTGATTTGGGCAAACCTAAGTATCTAGTCAACCCTTCAGCCAGACTAATTCTTGAGGGTAATCTCAAAGTTTTTCAAAGTTCCGATTTGGGCAAATTTGAGTAGTATGAATAGTATGTCAAAAAACTAAATACTCTAGGGCGACATCGGGGCCGACCACGTCTTGCTTCATTCAGGATCAAACCTGCAGATGGAAATACACGGGGGTGACCTCGAAGCTCAATGAACTTCTTGATTTCAGTAAACCTAAGTATCCAGTCAACCCTTCGACTAGACTAATACTTGGGGGCGACCTTAAAGTTTTTCAAAGTTCAGATTTTGGTAAACGCGAGTAGCATGAATAGTCAAAAGACTAAACACTCGGGGGCGACATCGGGCCCGACTACGTCTTGCTTCGTTCAGGATCAAACTCGCGGATAGAAATACTCGGGAGTAACCTCGAAGCTCGATCACCTTCTTGATTCAAGTGAACCTCGAACCCCATGGATAGCAATACCCAAGGGCAACTTCCATAATCCAAGCAGCTCCACCATTCAATCAAACAAAATATCATCATACAAGTTCAAACCAAATCAAACATCGTTTACACCACCATCACCAAGCAAAAAAGAGTTTCTTACAGGCACTATCCCACAATAACCAGATTAAATAGGTTTTTTTACATACTCACAATAGCTCATACCACAGAATTACCTTGGTCTCCCCAAGAAATAGGAATCTCAGCAGTCCCAGGAGTCTCCCTAATAGGCGGGACTTCCTCATTTTCCACATTAGCCACTTTGATAGCAGAACTCGAATTAGTCACCTCTGCGTCTTCCACACCATCGATGGATAGGTTCGGCTCTTTTGAAGGGTAGCATTTGAAGGCTTCCGGATCATAGCCCAACTTATCTATGAATTGCTTTAAAGATGAGGTCAAATTGCACTCCCAGTCAAAGTCTGCATGGAATTGCTCATGATTCTCCCGCAGCCTCACCTCGAGCCCCACCATCTTCGCCTCACACCACTCGACCGTAGCCAAGTTCTCCTTCGCCTCATCAGATCAAACTATAAATATCTCTCGTTATAGTTTAACAACTTGGGTATTCAGAGACATATATAATGGTTTCCTTTGTAAGCTCCTCTCCATCAACTACGTCTTTCAACTTCTCGCCAAACGCTTTTTGAGCATTCTTAAAAGAGACCATCCAAGCATGCATCTGCACAAATCACAAACACTTCAGCCAAGTTTTTCCAACTTAATAACACATATTTCCCAATTACCAATACCACATACCTGGCACCACACCAACTTTGCCCGGCGACTTGTTTCCACTAGGTCAAAATGAGTAAAAAATGACAGGGTAGGTCAGTCGTTATTTTGCTAAAGTGACTTTCATTATAGTAAAAAAAAGTATCGTTCTTTTTGCAGTAGTTTTATGCTTTTGACTTAAATTGGATCGTAATATTACTACTATAAACCACGTCGTAATATCTGTCATTTTATGCGTTGCAATTTTACGACGCCAAAATTTCTAAATACTTTGTAATTCTAAGAAATTTCCACATAAAAACTAGTCGTGTTAGCTGTCACGCAAAAATGTCAACGTATTAAACACAATTATTGACGATGATTTTAGTCACTTCTCGCAATTATAAATTTCAAAAATTTATTAAATAATATTTGTTTACTTAAAGAGTCTTTCCTATACTTTTACAATTAGAACTAGATGAATTTGAAGCATCATTGTCTCAAGTTCATGAGAGCTCTTACCATTTAGAGCTTATGGTTCTATCAATAAAGATACACAAAAAGACAATGTGAATAATAGTAGTAATTGTGGGGTTATATTATTAAGGAAAAAAAGTTGTACTATATTCATTTGTGTCTATGTTAAAAGATAACTTGCAATTTAACTAAAAGGAATCCAGAAGTTGTTTCCAGTTGTAGAAGCTGATACTTTTTCTTTGTAATAGGATTTATAACATAAACTAAATAAATATAGCTTAAAGTTTTTCCACCAAATCAAGTCATTAATTATAAGAAGATAAAATATACTATTGTTATAAGATACTAGACTAAATTGCATACCTTGAATTCAAATCCATTGAACTCCATCAAAATGGCCACAAAGGTATTTTAAAGTATCTTTGTGCCCATGGTCATTCAGGATTAATTCCAATGTTCATAACAATCATTCACTGTATTATAAAATTCCCAAAGTGAAATATACTTTGGGAAATATGAAATATATGAATATCATGTATTTGTCTAAAAACATAACTACTTAAAAGAGGAAGGGCTTTTCTTAGAACCAAGTGAGGCTTCATAGTTCATACTCAAGCAAGTGTGAACTGTCAAAGTAATGTAAAAATTGATCAATTGTTACTAAAACCAAAATAATTTACTATAAATTTCCTTTAGTTGAACTTAAGTTAGCTCGACTGCAAGATAGGTATCCATAACTATTTGAATATTACTTGCAAGTCATTGAGGCCTTCACCTCTAAAGTTAACATAAAGAGGGTCTGGTTCCATAACTATTTGAATGCTCACGCCTGACCACTCAAGATTATCAATTGCATCCTTCAAATTTGCAGACTAGAATTATATATCATAAATGAAAGAAAATGAATATAAAAAGTCAATGTACTCTAACTAGGAAAATAAGTGTTCCAAATTTAATTGGTACTTAGAAATTCATGGGTCCAAGAATATATTTTGCCATTAGAGGAAGCAAAAGTAACTCTTTCCATGGATCCTATTCCAATCTCTTAAAGCCTCACCTAGAAACCTCAAAGGTGTTACCATAGAAACATCCACAGAAGAAGGAGGATGAAATGATCAAAGAGTTGATGCTCCAGATGGCATACCTGCATTGTTTAATGAGATGACTTAAGAAGATACTTCCTGTAATACCTTTGAATTTTTTTTTAACTACATTGGTAATAGGTTCAGAATGAAACTTGAACATTCAAATAGCCGAATGAAACAAATAATCATATTTGGTCTAATAACACCTGATAAAGTAATATATACAACATAGGAATATTTACAAACTAAGATCTACATTAGCAGTCTCATTCAATAGTGAGCACCTTAACAGAAAAAAAAAAAACACAAGCATGTTATACATGCGTAAAAGCACTTTTACTTAAACAGCCTCATTATTTCCTTATTATTGCTTTCTTTTTTCCTTTTTTTTCTTACTATAATTGACCTAGCAGATGTTCAAGTTTAATAGTGCTTAGAGTTAATAGATTATAAACTGCAGTCGACCTTTCCCATACAATTTTTACTAAGAAGATTCCCTCTCTAGTTGAGATAATTTTTACACTCATTGGTAAAGCCATTGGAATAATTGGCTTTACGAATTTCAAACTTTTTTCAATCACTTCTCTCAGCATACTCAGTCCAAACTAGTGTTAAGTATCAAATTGCTCTTTATGTCGAAGTCGGCTTTTGGACAAGAGTAAGGAAAACTCCAAACTGAGATTGTATCTTAAAAATTTACGGGACATCTACTAAAATCATCACGTTTAAGCCAAACTGGGATTTTATCTAACAAAAAACAATGTAAACTGATATGACATTTACTAGAATCACCTTAACTCAAGCAAATTGGGATTCTATTTGAAAATACCTAAAAAGCAAGAATATCTACAGTGGCATTTCAAACTTGTACACAATGCAAAATCCAATTTCAAGTATATAAATTTCCTCCGATGAACATGACTACTATTGTTGCAAAACGATGTTGCTTGATCAACATCACGCACATAAATATTGAAAATAATATAAATAATGAAATAGAAAAATACCTAAATAGTTAGAAATTTTACCATCAAGAAAAAGATCATTAGCAAGAGGTCCCAACCCATAATAAAGCTCCCAAACTATGCTAATCAAAGTCATGAAAACTTGATGCTGTAAAAGAATCAAACCTTTATAATTAGACACGTGCCAACACAAATATTTTTCATGCCTGGATATTTAGATTCGCAACCAAATCTTCCTCTTGCACATAAAGCTCTCTAGGCAATTTCTTAAGGAACTCAAATTAAGTGTTAATAAACTTGCCCAAATCTGCCCATCCAATATACTCCATCTACTTCACTTTAAATCTGCAAATGGCTATAAACACAATGACCAACAACCTCATGGTTATCCAACAACCACAACATGGGGTATGACGCAAGAAGTGAAAAATGCCTAAGAATATTATCACCATGAAACATAACCAACTTGAACTACAGAGAAAGATATTTTGATCTCAAAAAGGTGCCTTAAATATATCATACCAAGGTTTCCATGGAGCTACCTTCCAGAGACCACTTGCTAATACTAGGAAATAACCAGCCTGAAAGATAATAGCACAATTCTTGCTCCAAGAGGTTGAACTCAAGAAGTCTCCCTTGGAGGTGGTTTACAATACCGCCAAGCCAAGTGCTTAATGACATTGAATTACATTCATTCCTGAACTAGCGGTACATGTTTGTCGATTCTCTAGGCTTACTAATACTCCCAAATTAACCGATAAAAAAGTAGTGCTGAAGTGCAACTTTAATTTTTTTGTGGTAAATTTGTTTTCCTAGAGCGTTTCCCATATAATTTTTTTGCTACGACTAAATTTAACTCAGACCCAACAATGTTACTTTATTACTATTAACATGAAATAATATGTTCGGCATATAATGTTATAGAAGCTTCTCCATTCACTCTAGAAGGATCTCTAAACTTCTTCAACAATTCTAGACAACCTTAGACAATGTTCTTTTTAACTCCTCTATCTCAATTGCAACGAAGTACAAAGTTAACAAGCAAGTTAACATAAACTAAAGCAATCAGCCAAGTGTAGATGGTAGACATTTAAAACTATGATATATATATATATATATATATATATATATATATATATATATACCTTATGCTCGTAGAAGTCTTCATTGAAAACATCTTCAAGACTCTATAATAAGATAATATCAATCAAACCGCCATCATCATCATGCGGTTTCGCCTTTTTGCTTGAAGAATCCATTTTGATTACTCATTACACACAAATTCAAAATTAAGACCGCTATTACCTCTATTTCTACAAATCGCTATGAGGGTTGGAGAGGGATACCAAATTTTCAATCTCAATTTCTAATAGGTACAATGATGCCAAATGAAGCTCCATTAGAAGGATCCTAGATTTTACTTTGAAGCTAAAAAATTATCATTACTTTGAATCGATCTCAATCCCAAGCAAACATCGATTGCAGCTAAAAAATTATCTGATAGAAATTGCCTATTTTACTTTAAATTAGAGGAAATTCTTTATATTGGAGGAAATTCCATAATATTTGGTAAAATAGAGAAACCCATTAATGGATGCATGCAAAAAATGGTGTACCAAAACATACTAAGAAACTAATTTTACTTACTTTTGATCTTGTTGTAATTACTGCAAGATGGGTATAACCGTAATCATTCAGGAACCATAATCAACAAATTTGCATTTCTCAGAGTATACCTCAGAATAATCATAATGGGTTTCATGGATTTTGGCCAGTTATTGAATGAATTGGAAGTTTGGGACATGTGTAATTCTTCTTTTAGGGTTTTTAGAGATGAAAAAGATAAACACTCAGAGGAGAGAAGAGAGGGATTGATATTGTGGAGAGATGTGGGGTGGAATTGGGTTATTTTAGCAATTAGTAGGTTGGATTTTGAATCAGCAATCATATCAAATTGAGAAAACGAAAAACAATAGTGTCTCAAGTCGAAATTGAATTGTTTCCTCAACTACAAGAGGAGTCAATTTTTTTGAGCAGAAAATAAGAGGGGAAAAGTAAAAAATGATGGTGGTTCTAAAATAATGACAGTTACTGGAAGTCATATTGTTATAACAGAGCTGTCGAGTCGTAAATCTACCTCCATAAGTGTCATTATTTAGAGTTTTTGGCCTAGTGTTCCTCTGGGTTCGAGATACACAAATACATCATCAACTCGGCCGTAGCTCGAATAACATCCTCTTGTTCGGCCGCAAGTTGCATGGCCTCGACTGAGTTGGAACCTTCTTCCATTTGATCATACGACCTCTTTCGAGGCATCGTTTTCCTCACTAGAATGTTTGACCCATCGGCAGTGGTTTTTCCTGTACCCTTTTGGGCTGGTTGAACTACCTCTTGGGAACTCGAGCCCCGCCCCTTTACCTCGGCTGTCGGTACTGTTACCCTAGGACGAGTCCTCGGTGCAAAGTTAGACTTCAGCCTTGTCAAGGTATTGTAATCCATCTTGCTTACTGCTTCAGGTACGACAACCTTTTTCCTCATCTTCGATGGTCCAGTTGCTGTTGAAGGTCCTTTGCAGTTTGTGTAGAGTATCCGTCTCTTCCTTGAAATCTTTAGTTTCTGAAATAATTTGTTTATTCGCTCCTCACTCTCGTAGATCAGATTGACGATATAGAACCGAGGGTTTTTTAGAGCTCTACTTACAGGATCTGCAACAAACACATATTAAAAGTCAAGCAATGGCCGAAGTAATGCAGTACAATATATTCTAACATACACTTACCTCCATTAACCAACTTATGGGATAAAGCAAGATCTACTTTCCATTTTCATTCTCAAAATTACCCTTTACTACCACTAAATCTTTATCCAACCCACGACCATTCGAACACAGGTCAAATAACTGATGCTTCTTGGGGTGACACTAAATATGGTACATTCCCCACTTCTTATTTCCCTTCCTCGAGTAGAACAGTACCACGTCAAACCACTCGATGATAGGCCTCCCTTCGCGTACCAGCTCCTTATTCAAGCCTTCGATAACCATCATCATTTTATAGAAGTTCCAATTCATCTGGCACGATGCCACGTCCAAAAAATTTAGTACCTCCTTCACCAACCGTCGAAAGGGCAGTTGCTTTCCAAGTTGAATCTACCCCTTGAACGCCATTATCCCCTCATTGGGTACGTCCATATGCGAATACTCTAACCATAATGGCACCAGGATGATCCCCTTCCTCACTAGATTATGTTTTCACATAAATTGATTATGCCTCGCTTTCTCTTGTGGTGAGACCACTCCCATAAACGCATCCTCGTCCCCTGTCTCCTCACTACTTCCCTCACTCTCATCCACCTCCTTTTTATCCCTATTTCCCCTATATTCCCCATACGGTCAACCCCAGCCTCTTTAACCTCCTCCTTATCTTCCTCCTCTTCGTCACTCTCCCCAACTACCTGAGCTCTCCGTCGACTCGGCCTCACAGGAAAAACGCCAGACTCTATCACTACTAGAGGTCCGTCAGTCACAATATGTAACTCTTCGATATCTCTACTCTTCTCCCCTCGAACAAATGTGCTCGGCTCATTTATAACATCATCGTCCTCATCTATCAGCCTCATCCTTAAAACTTTGTGGGTACACATTATACCCTACAGAAAAAGGAAAAAATTAGCACGAGCTATTCAAAGTTAGACCTTCGTGTTTATATGTTACTATCCCCTTCCCAACTCTTAAGCATCAGACATGCCAAAGTCTGACTATTGAACTCTCAGTCGACTATCGACTAGTTTACTCCCACACCTACCACCACCCAGAATTTTAACTTCGAGGGATCCTTCAGTCTGATCTCTCAACTCTACCATAGCTATACCATTAATGACATAGAAACAAACCTTACTATTAAGAACAAAAGAGAGAAAAGAGAACAGAGACACAACACAACAGTCAAAAGACCTACCTGTATCGGTACCGGTACTGGTATGTCTTTTTATCGCCTGTTAGAGATACTGTTATTTTTTTATCTTATGGATCCTAGGTGGGAGAGGAGATAAATGTTTTGCTGAGACACATGTAAAGGCATAACTGGGGTAGGGCATAATAGAAGAGGCTGGGAAGTTCGGTAAAGAATAAAAGCTGAGTGATGTAAATATGGGGAGTAGAGGTGATAGTACTCATGTATTCTGTCATGGTACGGTCGATGGGTGTGGGTGGGTATGTAATAGTGTAGTAGGAAACCAAAACTTGATACTCAATTATATCGTGCTAATGTCAATTCTCTTCATCTGTAGACTATAATGTGTACCTGTCGAGCTTCAAGGATGAGGCTAATATATGAGGATTATGATAAAGTGAACGAACCGAGTACATCTGGTTAAGGGGAGGTGAGCAGTGACGTTGAAGAGTTGCAAAATTTAAAAGACTGACCGTTTGTAGTTATAGAGCCAAATGTTGGTGCATCCAAGAGGAGCCACAGTAGGGCACATATAGTCAGAGAAAGTGACGAAGAAGAGGAGGAAAGGGGTGAGAAGGTTGGGGTCAAACCTTTCTGGGATGAGTGGGACAAAGGGGAAGAGGAGGAGAGTAAGAGTAGCGAAGAGACAGAATATGAGGAGACATATGTGTGGCAAGTCTCACCTCAGGAAAAAATGTGGCTGGACCAATTTATGGCAAAACACAGGTTGGCGAAGAACAGAATTATTCTGGTATCATTAAGGGATGAGTATTCATTTATGGATTCACCTCAGGAGGGAATTATGGTGTTCATGGGGCTGAACTTCTGGGATGTGGCTCTATCCCAGATGAATGATAATATTTAAAAGATGATGAGGGTGATTGAAGGTATGAATATGGAGCTGAGGCGCGAGGGGAGGCTTTTGATTGAATTGTTCGACGAAGTGTCATTCTATTCGAAGAAGGAGAATAAGAAGGTAGGGACGTATCACATCCAGTGCCGCTCGGATAAACAGTGGTTATTCGATTTATGTTCGACTGGGCGCGGGTGGGATAAAGATTTGGTTATAGTAAAGTGGAATTACGAGAATGCCCATGGGGTGGTAGAATTTTGGCTGAAGAATAGGCCGTTTAAATCAGGTAAGTCGATAATCAAATATGTTGTTATGTTGGTTCAAATAGAATTATGACTTTCAATTTGCTATTTTGCAGGGCCCACCAATAATGCATTAAAGCACCCGAGGATTTATATTGATTACCTTATCAACAAGAGCGGGGAGTGGGTGAATATGGTATTTCGAAAGCTGGGCATTGTAAGAAAAAGACGCAAGAAGATGGACACGTTGTTGAGAGATGTACCAGTTGTAGTTGGGCCATCGAGGAGGTGGAGGGAGGCAGGTACCTTTGTAAGGGCAGGTGAGATAGAATACAATAATCTGGTGCAAAAGTCAAGTTTTGTAATAAGGGCTCATCGAGGAGTGCCCATATCGACTCTTTCGACCGTGCCCGAGACTATTCCCAAAGTAGTAGAGCAGACATAAAATGGCAAAGGCAAAGCCACTGACGATGGCTCGACCGTCTATTTAACAAAGACAACTAGTCGAAAGAGGAGTCATGAGCACATTTTTGAAGGAGATGATCCGGCCGAAGCTTGGATGCTTGCAGCCGAATAGGAGCTAGACGTTTGAGTAACGGCAGAGTCGATGATGAATCTTTACGCCACTACCTAGAGAAAGTAGGATGGCATGCTGCTTTGGTTTCGCATCAGGTAATGAAAGTGAATATATGTGTCAAGGATTACTGAATAGTCGAGGTACTGATAATTTGTGTAGATGCATGCTTGGATGATTTCATTTACCAGGGCGCAAAAGGAAATGAGTGAGAGGCTGAAGGTGATGAGGGATGAGAGTGAGCTTATGAAGGGGACCATTCCGTTGCTGGAGACCCGAATTGGAGTGCTAGAATAAGAACAATTATGTATTCATGCTGATACGGCGAGGAAGACTCAAGTGATGGTCGAACAATATGATGCGAAGGTTGGAGTGCTTGAGACGACGTTAGCCAGTCTAAAGGAGAAGATGCAAAACAATCAGGCACATTTTCAAGTGAAGTGCGACCAGGAGTGTGAGGTGACTACAGCCCTGAAGACATTTATGGATGGGTTGGGATACGATTTAGAGACCCTCTAATTCTACCCTCCTTCATAGGAGCCCTCTATCAAAGATGTTGCAAACATGGAGGGAATAGAAGTGGACCCTGTGGGTGAAAATGCTAGAGTAGACCCATGTGGGCGAAGGTGCTGGTGGCGATAATGTAGAAGAGAACCTTGGTGGTGAAGAAGTGCTTTTGCCTGAAGAGAATACAAGTGACTCTATGCGCAGAGTATGTCTGGAGAAGGAAACTTATCTGGCTTTTGTAGTCTTGTAATAAACTATTATGATGTGTAATTTATATTGAGAATGTGCTTGATATTTAGATTTGAAAATTTTGATACGTACTGGTATATCTGTGTACTCGAATGAGCTTGTTGGTATATTTGATATGTAGACTGGAGAATGTTGACACTGCAGGTTGGTAATTAATTAAGGTAAGAAGTGCGTAGGACTTCGAGGTCGCCCCCAGGTATTTCTATCAGTGGGTTTGATCCTGAATGAAGCATAATGTGGTCAGCCTCAATGCATCCCCGAGTGTCCAGTATTTTGACCATTTATGCCACTTGGAAGTGCTCGAATTAGAACCTTGAAAAACTTTGAGCTCGCCCCCAAGTATCAATCGGGTCGAAGGGTTGACATGATACTTAGGTTTACCCAAGTCAAGAAGTTCACTGGACTTCGAAGGCCACCCCCAGGTACTTCTATTTGCGTGTTAGATCCTAAACGAAGCATAATGTGGTCAGCCCCAATGCATCCCCGAGTGTCCAGTCTGTTGGCAATTTATGCCACTCGGGAGTGTTCGAATTGGAACCCTAAAAAACTTTGAGATCTCCCCCAAGTATCAGTCGGGTCGAAGGCCTAACATGATACTTAGGTTTGCCCAAATCATGAAGTTCACTAGACTTCGAAGGTCACCCCAAGGCATTTCTATATGCGGGTTAGATCCTAAACGAAGCATAATATGGTCGGCCCCAATGCATCCCCGAGTATCCGATCTGTTGACCATTCATGCCACTTGGGAGTTCTCGAACTGGAACCTTGATAAACTTTGAGGTCGCCCCCAATGTATAAACTAAGAACTTTCAAGTTTTGGTGGTAAATAACTTCCAATTTTATGGTATATTACACCGTGGGCCTTAAATGTATAAATTTCATTTGAAGCGTTAGAAATTGATTCATCTATTGCTACCCTAATAGATGTGCATCGATATGAGTGATTGCATGCTTTAATATATTTTATAAAATATTTACCTACTGTAGATTGAGCGTCGTAAATTTCTAGTAGTTCTGCTGGAATTACCGGCATTCCTAAGTCAACCTTCCCACTCAAACAACAAAAACCTCTAGTCTCCCTTACGAATAGGCGAACTTTACATTATTTACACTGTCATGGTGGTAGAAGTTTATAGGTCATAAATCTTTTTGAATCTACATAGTTTCTAATAGAATTGTGCTCGATGGCTCTAATATTGCTAGGATTGGGTTTATTATTCAAGGTAGTTTTATTTTTAGGTGGCTGGTCTGAAGTTGTTGCTGGGAATTCAGTAGTATTTTGTTGTAGATTATTATGCGATATATTATTTGGGATAATGTTCTGGCTTATGCAATCATCCATAGGCACATCAGAGATCATGCGATATTTGTTAGTAAAGGCGTTATTAGTAATACTAAGCATGCATGTGTTAGATATGCCTGTTGAAGTGGCAGTCATAGCAACTGGCGCATCGATGATGGGTACCTATCTGAGATATTCGAATACATTATTGGCAATAGTTGGTTCTCCTGGATCAGACAACATGGTATCCATAATCGAGGTAGACTGAGCATTTTCTTGTTTAAGTGTATCTATAATACCACAACTTGTGCCTAAATACACCGAGGCATTTTAAGTAATGTATTATTCCTTATTTGTTCCACCGGAAGCTAGTAAGAAAATGACATGTTAGTTCACAATAATAGCAATATAGTTATAAGGAATTAGAGGATAGTCTGGTTATGTACCAGACATTAAAACATCATTTGTATGTTTCTAATATTGTTTGGAATACGGTTTCCTATTGCCGGTATATATTTTAATTTTCTTGTTGCAATTGGAATTAAAATCTTGTACTTGACATGTTTGCTACAGTATATATTCAATAAAATGTTGTAATCATTTATAGAATTACAAATGTTTATGGAAAAACAAAAATACTATATAAATACATACTCCCTCAAGGTTTTTTTGGCGTAATTCTTGCATCTTTTGGCATTTTTTTGAAACCTTTTCGCTTCGTGCTCTTCAGAAGTTGACACATGCTTCAGTTTCTGGGAACCACCCGAGTCAATTTGTTTTAATGTGGTCAATGTTTTAGTGCATATCTGAAGCTTAGTATTTTTATAGAAAAAGGTAATGTATTTATAGATCATTTGAACTACTATTGAATATATACTTGTAACGGATACGTTGGAGTTTGTTGGAAGGTTGTTAGGGATTGGAATAGATTTAACCTCTCTAGCTTCAATAAGCATTGGTGACTGCATGAAGGATCCATTGTTAGTTATAGTAGCATGAATTATGTTGACATTGTAGGTTTATAATTAGATAAAACCAAATATCGCCGACATGCACAATGTGATTAGTGGTATTGCTTTACGTTACCTTGATAATGTTAGACATGTTTGCGTCATGGCTAGACTTTGAATGTAGTGTTCCAAGCAGTTCATTTAATTGACCCTATAATGAGATATAATCAGCAATTATATAATTCTAAAGAATCATGATATTAAAGACAATTATTAGAAAAGACATACCATCCTGATTTGTTTGAATATGATGCAATCGAAGTTAGAATTATGCACTTTAGTTGTTTTCTGCAGTTAATATATTATGATCATTGGCTATGGAGTTATATATGGTTATGAAATTAATTGTAAATGTCATGATATGAGTAAATGTTATATGAAATCATACCTTACTAATTAAGTTGTGTTTTGTTAAAAATTTTGTGCCTCATGGAATTTGTTTCAAGCCTTATTGCTTCTTGTTCTTCAGAAATGAGTACATTCCCATGTCGTTAGGAACCACCAATGGCATTTATTGTTAATGTGGTCAATACTTTAATATACACGTGAAGTTCAATATTTATGCAGAATAATGGAAAGATTTTTGTAGGTCACTTTAACTAATATTAAATATGTACCTGTAACGGATACGGCAGAGACAATTAGAAGGTTGTTAGGGATTGGATTATATCTAATTTTGTTGGCTTCAATAAATATTGGAGTCTGCAAAAAGAGCCCATTAGCAGTCCTAGTGGCATGAGCTATGGCAACATTAGAAATTTATAATAGATAAAACCTAACCATTCGATGGCTAATATGTGAGCTGCATGCTGGAGAGACTTGCCCATGTGTTAGAAATACATTTTCTTCTATCTCTCCTACTGATG
The DNA here is from genome assembly GCA_014058105.1 of Kingdonia uniflora. NCBI lineage: Eukaryota > Viridiplantae > Streptophyta > Magnoliopsida > Ranunculales > Circaeasteraceae > Kingdonia > Kingdonia uniflora. The sequence goes on from JACGCM010001326.1 coordinate 87,516, forward strand.
AATTATCAGTTCGGTTTGGGCCACTCATTATGACACGAGATTCTTCTAGATGTACAATGCTATTAGTGGTATTGTCTTGTGCTAGTCCGATAATGTTAGAATTGTTTACATCGTGGATGGGCTTTTAATGGGGTGCTCTTAGTAGTGAATTTAATTGATCTTGTATGGAGATAAAAGAGTTAATTATGTTTTTTTTGCTAAGTGAGAGAAATTTATTGCATAAAAACCCAAATCTTATAAGAGGCTAGCTATAGCCCGATTAAAAAGAGTAAACAAAGAAAAGCTAACAGAATCTAAAATATTCTTGCATAGGTACTTCCATTTTTTAAGAAAAGCAAGTCTTCCCATACCAGTCTCGCACAAGCCATCCTGTAGATTAGCTCCCCACTTTGAAAGATCATCAACACTGAAGTTAGCCTTTCTCCAGTTGGCAGAGATTCTAATTAGCTTCATATTCCATTTTGCATTCTTCCTATCAGCTTCCAAGACCCAAGGAATATTGTCTGAGTTGAAAGCCTCGACTGCAGACTTGGAGTCTGATTCCACCCAAGTAATTAACCAACCATTGGAAGCAGCCGATTCAACCCCTTGAATAATAGTCTTACATTCAGCCGTGTATTTGGTAACCATCCCTAGGCCTTTTGAAAGAGTACCAAGCACCTTACCATCATTGTCTCTGAAGATGCAGCAAATGCCTTTTTTACCAGGATTGCCTCTAGCTGCTCTATCTGTATTAATCTTAATCTCTCCTTGCTGAGGAAGCTCCCCAAAACAGGATTTAACCACTATATGATTACTAGGATGAAGAGGTACACCAAGGCTGTGGAGAATGCCCAGGTCAGACTGACTGTTGAGCATGTATCCATTAAATAAAAAAGCATTTCCGTGAATCTGCTTATTCCACTTTCTCTTTTCCTTGTCTAAAGTATAAATCTGCTCTTCGAATATTTTTTTGTTGCGAACGTGCCAAATCAGATTTGTCTCGCCCCATATTGCCCCAATCCAAAGATCTTTAAGATAGGGGCTCATCGTATCTCCAACCTCGAGGAGGCTTTTTAGATTTCTCTCCAGAACCCTGACTTTGAACAAGTATTCAAGCCAGTTCCATAAGCAAGAGCAGAAGGCACATTCCCAAAACAAATGTTTGATGGATTCAAAACTGTTGTTACACATGCAGCATCTGGAAACCAAAGCAATGCCTTTCTTTTGAACATTGTCATCAAAAGGAATCTTCCCATGACACAATCTTCAGCCCTACATAGAAAGTCTAGGATGGATAACCTTTCTAAAGAGATACTTGTACCACCATATTGGCTGACCTTTATTTCTAATGGAATCGAAAGTTCCTTTGACTGAGAAGTTACCCACAAGATCAGGTTTCCACACCCTCCTGTCTATTTTGTTTTTGTTAATCTTGATGTCATGGATGTCCACTCCAAATCTGTAAGAAAATAGCTGAAGATTGTTGGGTACAGACCATCTGCTAATACAACCCACCATAGCATGCAGGTCTGTCCAGGGAATGCCATCGTCATTAATCATGTCTTTTAGAGAAAGAGGAGAACACCAATTGTCACGCCAAAGATCAATGCAAGCCCCATCCCTAATCACCCAACCCGAATGAGCATGAATATCCTCAAGAGCTCCTTTAACAACTGCCCTAATTGAAGATCCTTTGGTGATTGTAGAGAAGCTGCCAGATGTAGCAATGAATTTAGCTCGCATAAATTCAGACCACTCGTCTTTTGGGTTAAGAAAGTTCCAAGTAAGTTTCATCATCAAAGATTGGTTAATCTCCTTTAATCTTCTTAACTTAATACCACCTTCCTTTAAAGGTTTACACACTTTACCCCAGGCCATAACACAAGCTTTCTTAGAGTCAGGTTCCCCAGACCAAAGAAAGTTCCGTAGAATTCTTTCACCCTCTTTAATCACAGAAGCATGCCATTTGTAGATACCCATGTCGAATATAGAAATGCTACTCAAAACTGATTGGATTAACACCGCCCTGCCTTGTAGAGACAACAAACTACAAGCCCAGCCTGTAGCTCATTTTTTAATCTTATCCATCAGGGGTCGCAGAATCTCCTTTGTCACTCTCCCTTGAACCAGAGGAATGCCAAGATAAGTTGCAGGCAGACAACCTTCATCAAACCCTAATATATTTTTAACTTTTTGTTTCTTATCATTATTCATAGACCCCAAGTAAAGCTTACTCTTTACAGTGCTGAAGATCGGCTCAGAAATCTCCTGGAACATCTTAAGCCATTTGCTAAGGTGTTTGAGCCCCTTTGTTCTACCATTTGCCAAGACAAAAATATCATAAAAGAGTAGGTGAGAGGGAGCCATAACTCCCTTGGTGATCACCATTGGAAATACCTTCTGACTACTTGTCAACTCAGATAAGTCTTTACTAAGGACCTCCTCTGCAATAACAAATAGGATTGGGGATAAGGGATCATCTTGTCTTAGACCCCTACCAGTTTGAAAGAAACCACAGGGGCCACCATTCACGAGAATAGACACGAACCCACTGCGCAGGAGTAATCTAATCCAATTACGGCATTTGTGATGGAATCCCATTTTTCTCAAGGCCTGAAATAAGAAGTCCCAGCTTAAGGTGTCAAAGGCTTGAGAAATGACAAGCTTAATCCCCATATTCCCACCAAATCTCTTCTTCCGAAGTTCATTGATCATTTCCGAGGCGAGGCCAATATTACTGTGAATATTTCTCCCATAAAACCACATTGCTTATTGGAGATGATTCGAGACAAAAGCCAATAGATCTTGGACGCCAAGATTTTAGAGATAACTTTAACCAAAATATAACCCATGCAGATAGGTCAGAACTGTCTATGTACAATTATGATGTTAGAGTCAAATGTAATAAATACAGACCTCTCCGCATTTTATCAATTTGCTGGAATTGGAGTTAAAATTATGCATTTGAGTTTTTCTCTGCATAGTAAGATGGCAGCATTGATTACTTAATTATATACAACCATGGAATTAAGAGTAAATGTTATATAATGACATACTTTTCTAAGTTGTTTCCTTGCATAATTTTGGCATCTTTTCGCATTTACTTAAAGTTTAATTTTGCATTTTATTCTTCAGATGATAACACATGGGCTACTTTTTCAGAACCACCGAAGGCCTTTTTATTTAATTTGCCAACAATTGAGTACCTTTATTTTGCATAACTTAAATTAGCAATGAAAAAATACCTTTAACAGGAATGACTGAGGCAATTAGAAGGGTACAAATTTTATCAACATGTGCAACGCCATTCATTACATTTGTATGTATTACCTCGATCACATCGGATTTGTTCAAATTGAGCATTTTAGCTAGTTTTTCCAATTGACTCTATAAGAAAGGGTGATCATTAATGATAGATTTATCTTTAATCAAGGTTTTAAGGGCACAAATTTTAAAAGGGCATACCTTTGTACTACTCTTAGAGTGATATGTTTCATGTTTTTTCAATTTTTTTTTTTTTTGCCTTTTTTTTACCATGATCTCTAAGGGCTAATGATTTAGTGGATCTTTTTTGACTAATCTCGGTTTAAGGCATATTATTGGTCATTGAATCCTTCCCTATACATAAAGGAAGTATTATCGGTAAACTAGGAACTTTATCTTCAACGACGTAAGCAACTCAAAATTCTAAAATATTGCAAGTTTCTTACTTGAATGTATGCATTATCAATGTTGGTGGTGTAGAAATGATCTTGTGGTTCAATTAATGTCTTTTAAGAAGTAGATATTGATTGAACTTTTTGCTTCTATTGATATCGAATACAAATCGAGCGCAGACAATAGGTCTGTGATGGGAGCAAAAGAGACAGGATGGAGAAAAGAAGAGAAGAGAAGACGAGATCAAAACCTAGTTGAATTACAAAAGAGAAGTTTTAATAAGAATTAAAACTAATGGCAGGATTATTTTATGGGATTTCCAAAAAAGAAAAATCATTTGGCTAGTTTAGCTTAAAGCCAAATCAATCGACTATTGATATTACTACCCTGACCTAAAGATGTTAGCCTTTGGATAATAGAGGTACCCCAGACTTCACCTAACTGAGCAGGACTTAGGTACCCAAAGTATGCCTTTGGATGATATGATCTCTGAGAAATATTAGATTCTAATAAAGTCCACTCTTTTTCTATAACTAAGAAATTGGAGCACGCATGTTTAAAAGGGATTGATGGAGGAAACTAAACCAAGGTTGCTTAAACTATGGATAATGAAAGTTAGATTTATGGACATTATTTTAAAGAGACATTGATGAAATTTAATTAGCAGCCATTAGTGAAGTATTGTCAACTGGGCACTTTACTTTGGTCCAAAATCTAGAAAGGTAATCAGGGTACAAGAAGACAAGAATAAGAGTTTTACCCATCAAACCATAGCCTCAATGTATATAAGCATCTACACCCACAAATACCTTTAAGAAATATGCATGTTCTGTGTTATAAAATCAAAACATGATATTTCTCTACAAAAGTTCATTTTTTGGGGTTGGACCATAATAACCGTAGATAGGCATAACAATAATAACTTAAAAAATAGTCACGATTTATTTAATTTTCATGTATAGTATAGGAACAAAATAATGCATGTATCCATTTAAGCTTTTGTTACGCATGGCAGACATTCCACCAAGAGCAATGGATCATGGTGATCTATTTACTTGAGTAGGAAGCAGTGACATAAATGATCTATTTACAAACTCCATCTGTGGTTATATATAATATATTTACCACAAAGTAAGTCCGTGGCTAATTTTTTTTTCAGTTTAAAAAAAAAAAAATTCAAATCTGGAAATTGCACCTGCTTATCATTTTAAGCACTCTAACAATACACCTGATGCACAAGTAGTTTTGTATTATATCTTATATCTTGTTATAATATGTCAATGCTTTATTGAAATGATAGTTAATAACTCCTTTCATTCATTAATAAGCAATAAAGCATCAATATACAATGGTTCGCATGACGGCAGAAAGATAAAAATAACATAATAACAAAATAGAATAAAGAAAATTGTAATGTCTTCAAAGGCAAAGGGTTTAAAGGAAATAGTTCCGGTCAGGATAAGGACAAAAGAAGTTATGGTCAAAATATAGGAGGCCATCTATAAATAAGTAACATAGCAAATCAATTATGAAGCTTAAACAAAATAAAATTTGGCTCTTCAATGTACAAAAAAAAAAGAATTTCACCAAATCTATAAAAGTCTGGAAGAAAAATAACCTAATGAGATGGACATAATATTAATAGAAATGCATTTATAACATACTTGTTTATTTCCATAGTAAATTTGAAATCAACAACATGACCAGAAAATCATGCGGATAAATCATGCAATGCAACATGACTAGAAAATCATCCGGATAAATAATCTAAGGGATATTGATTTATGTAGGATTATAACATAAACAAAATTTCTTACTTAGTTTGGTGCGACGTAGCTTCTGGTCATGTTGCATAACAATTAAGATTTTAAGTTACCTGTTTATGATTAGGAATGCATGACTGAGTTTATTCATATAAACTTAATGTACTTGAGTACCAAGAATCTAGTTCTGAGTACAATTAAGGAATTCTCAGGAAGTAGAAGGGTTCATATAACAACTGTAGAGGTCAACTAACTTTAAATAAAGATTACAAAGAATATGGGGTCTTTATGGCTAGCGAACAGAATAACTTACAGTTAAGGTTCCCTTAGTGGGCTTTTATAGGGTCTTTATGACTAACGAACGGAATAACTTACAGTTAAGGTTTCCTTAGTGGGATTCTAATGGTACTAACACCACAATCAAAAGGTCAATGAAAGCAATTGAAGATTCAAACATGCATTAACTAAGTTCACTTAGAATTGATTTATTGCAAGGAATAAAAATGTTGGACAAGTTCTTAAAGGACTAGATACTTGTTTACTTTGTCGGCTGTATAGACGTAAACATAATAACTAGCTTGATGAATCTGGTCCCTTACCTAGAAAAAAGAAAGTATTATAAGTGATGAGTAGTTTAGTTGATAAAATAATAAGTGAATAGATAACCTTCATAAAAATATTCACAACTAAAATGCGAATGAAAGTTTCCAAAATTCCTTTACATTCCTATGTAGACCTTTCTTATGATTTCATTTGAAATACAATGAATTAATGATAATCACATAGCATTATATCACATCAAACACATTGAACACAAATTAAATTTTACAAATCAAACATTTTGGACTCTGAATTAGCATATTTGGCACATGAATCCCACCAAGTTATAAGATTTCTCCTCATACAGTAATAATCTAAGAACCTTGGACAGTGATGGATCTAGGAACTTCTTTCAAGATGGGAGTAAATGAGAAACGGGGGGTTCCAGAGGCAAGAGCCCCCGAGGGAGTTCATTTGAGGTGGGTTGTAGGTAGTACTCATCTACCGTTTCATCTTTGATTCTTCATTCTTGCCCCCCTGGCATAAAGCCCTAATTTTCCTTAAATAATCACCCACTTATGCCTCCTTTAAAGTGCAACAAAACAATTAAAGAGCTAAATAAAGGATGAAAATATAGGATGGGAGGGAAGTTGACTTTGTTGATTGGAGGTGATGATTTACGATAATGACAAGTAAATTAAAATTTTGAGTAGGCAAAGATAAGTATAATTGTGGTAATAAGGAAGGCAGGGTGGGTTAAGAAATGATTTTTTGTGGGGCTATGATGAGAACATACCAGAATTAATGGTGGTTAAGAGAATTTGATATTTCAGGGTGGTGCTACTCTTAGCTCTATGTAGATCCGAGGACATTACTAATATAATGCAGTGAAGTTTCAGCCAGTTTCAAGAATATCCATTTTAAGTTAATATAAGAAGAATAAAATTAAGGAAAATCAACTAAGAAAAAGCAATACTTTTTGAAATCAAAATAGATAGTTTGGCTACCATAAAGAAAGCACAACATTTATGACTAGTAATATTGTGCTTGCCAAATATTTATTTACATTTTTGTAATGTCTATTTTTGTATAATGGGCAATGTTTGCATTTTGGAAGTTTATAATTAAGAAAGGGCTCTATTGAAGAGCCAAATGTCTTCCTAAGAGCAAAATAAAATAAAATATAACCTTAGACAAAAAATTAATATATTAAAATTAATATATTAGTGGTTGAAAAGTTTCTATTCGTGCATATCAACCTTAGCTACAATGGAAATATTACTCTTACCTATAATTGGTACTGTTGTGATTTGTCTGACATAGGGCACACAATAGTGCGACGTGGAGTTAGCCAGAAAGGCCATTTTCCTTTATAGTGTTCCAAAAGTATTACAAGCATGTGCTCAACTAACCTTGGATAGCCCTGTGTATCATAACAAGTCTCTCCTTATTATCTTCATCTTCTGTTGAGTAGGATAAGTTTTAAACCTGAAGTGTCGCACATTGAAAACACTGATATATATCTTTGCTCCATAAAACATACCATCTCCTTCATTTATCTATTAAATATAACACAGAGAAACATGTCATTCATAGATATAAATATCTCCAAAATACCAAAATCCAAGATCATAACATAACACAGAGAAACATGTTGACTTTGATTGTAGTTTTTTCAACTGTGTATTGGACTTGCGGTGCATAGAAACATCGAGGCAATAGTTATAAGTATCGTCTTGCTTTTGTTTAGTTCACTTGAAGAGAATATGCACCTGAAATAGAACATTGAACACAAAATAGAAAGAAAGTGACTTAAAGCCTCATTTTTTTTCTTACGAAACACAATAATGTAACACTTTATCAGATTAGTTAAGAACCAAGAGGTTCAAATTCACTTTGAAGAGAATCATAACATGTCCCATCTTTGACATTTCATTCATCAAAAGTTGAAGTCTATTAGAATGAATATTACTCCTACAAATAGGTAAATTGACTAGCTTCAAATACTATCCCAACACTTCGCACATCTCAGCCCAACGGTCTCGTAGGCTTGCACCCTCAACCCAACATATATAATATATCTAATTGGTAATTGTAATAGCCAAATTTTATGATCCGATCTTAGTCCTTACACCAAAGAGATTCAAAACGATAAGTGAATAAAGAGTAACAATTAACACAAAGGTAGAGTGGAAAACCTTTGAATAGGTTTAAAACCATGACCTCTCTTGAGGATTTAGAAAGAAAGAAATTTTTTCTTGAGGATTGCTAACTATTATTATAAAGGATGTTCTGAATAGTTCTATGTAGAGTATTTAAATAAGGATTCATCCATTTCTAGACTTTCTTGATAGGAAAAGTATGTCTAGGATTTTCTGTCCCTCTAACCTCCTACTCCTTGGTTATATTTATAGGTCTTATAATATGACCATTTTATGACCGTTATCTGCTTTAGTGATGAATGTTATAATATATGGTTTTGATGAGTCTTCATAATGATTGTGTAAGAGCTTGAGTAACTCTTCTTTGTAACTGCTTTATAATATATCATAATGGCACCACATGTATGTTGACGAGGTCGAATAAATGTGTAAAGGTCGAATGGAGAGACTTGAGCTCAAGATTTGGAATAGACCTTTATATCTGTGCACTCTCAGCCAAGAGCACGAGAAGCACCATGGGCGTGTGGTATCTGTTGAGAAGTTCATTTTATATCCGTTACCTGACATTTCTATCTTGATTCTGATGCAGTTTATTACTGATGTCATCGATGCTTGCTTTCGGGAATTTGAGGCTTTGTGGTCCCTCTGAGTACAATTTAAGTTTATTGACTTGTAATTTGTTGACCAATTCGGATGAACCTATTGTCGACATGAAATTTGTTGTAATATAATAGATGTGTCAGTCGCATTTAGATAAGCCAATTGTGGAACTTTAATATGTAATCTGTTTGGTCAAATTGAACGAACCAATTTTCAACCTGTAATGTATTAGATCTGTTGATCAGATTGGACGAACCAATAACCAACCTATAATATGAAATCTGTTTGGTTGAACTGGACGAACCAATTATCAACCTGTAATATGTAATCAATTTGGTCAAATTGGACGAACCAATTATTGACCTGTAATGTATTAGATGGGTTGGTCGAATTGGGATGAACTAATTGTGGACCTGTAATATTTATTCTGCTTGGTTAAGTTGGACAAACTAATAATCGACCTGTAATATGTAATCAGTTTGGTCGAATTGGACGTACAGATTATTGACCTGTAATATATTATATGGGTTGGTCGAATTAGGATGAACCAATTGTGGACTTGTAATATGTAATCTGTTTGGTCAAATTTGACGAACCAATAACCAACCTATAATATGTAATCTGTTAAATCGAATTGGACGAACCAATTATCAACCTATAATGTATTAGATCTGTTGGTCAAATAGAGCAAACCAATAATCGACCTGTAATATGTAATCTGCTTAAGAATGTAGAAGAGTAGTCTATAAAATTATAGTAGTGTACTCTGATATAGGTCGGTAAAACACAAGTATTTCATTGGCGTAAGAACGACGTACAAAAATGATAGAGTTAGTAGAACATAAACTGTGATATATAAACGGTAATTTGTAATATGTTTGGTCAAATTGGACGAACCAATAATTGACCTGTAATATGTAATATGTTTGGTCTAATTGGATGAACCAATTATCGACCGGTAATTTGTAATCTGTTTGGTCAAATTGGATGAACCAATAATTGACCTGTAATATGTAATCTATTTGGTCGAATTGGACAGACCAATTATCGACGAGAAAGCTGTGCGTGGTATCTTTCTCCAAGGCTATAATTTTAGCTTTCAAAAATAACAAACTACCTTGACCTTAAAACTCAATGGATTATATAATCTACAACATCAAATTCTATCTATGATATTATAATAAAAAACTTATAATATGATAATCTCTTTCAATAATATATGAAATATACTCAATAAAAGAAAACATCCAAACTTATTCATAAGGACCCATATTATATCATTGATATATAAAATAATCTCATTAAGGAAACAATCAAAATATTAATTTAGTAAAATTCAACTTATTCATACAACTGTAACTAACATAACAAATAGGGTACCCAATTTTGATTCATAAAAAGTAATGAGAAGACTTAAAAATAATAACTCCTGCAACTTTGAAATTTCACTGCAACTCCAATTCAATGAAACCTAACACCAATTCAAATCAGAATCATGAAAGAAGCGCTAGAAACCTAAGACCAATTAATAAGAAGACTTCAAAATAATACCTCCTGCAACTTTGAAATTTTACTGCAACTCCAATTCTAATAAACCTAACACCAATTCAAATCAGAATCATGAGAAAAACGCTAGAAGATGAAACTCATTAGTTTTAATTAAGTTTTTATGCAAATCAAAGGATATAAAACTTGAAGATTGGGAGAAAAAATTGCTTGTGACTCAAAATAGCAACTGCGAGAGAGAATAATTGTGAAATTGATTTTGGCCAAACCCTAACATATAAAGACTGCTCTTGACGATTTGAGTTTGAATAAGTGGAAGAGAGGGAAAGCTAATTTTTTTGGGTGGAACATCACGCGGGAAACTGGGATGGAGAGACGTCTAAGATCAAAAAATTGTAACTCGTATTTATGTTTGGGTTGAGGTGGGTTGGAGTCGAAAAAACGACCGCTAATGTATAAATCGTGTGCTCCAGTTGTCCTCTTTTAACGTCCAAAAGTTTTCTCATTTTCTTATGTCACCATCGAAGAGTTAGTGGAGATGAAGAGGGCCTGACATTTGAATCCAATCCTACGCAAGACATCAACGAAACTACCCCGCAGTTACACGGACCCCCGTATCTGTCTCCTCAACCTTGTCTTCCGTAAGGATGCGGAGACAACTTCAACGTTGTCTGCCTGTTAAGACAACTTAATAAAATCTCCACATACAACAAAAATCATCTTCAGCTTCAGAAGCTTCATCTTTCTACATACCCTGATACATCGGTAGAACGAGAACGATGGTAGACATCTCCAAGGACTGATCACCAAAATATCTCTAACTTAAACTTTTGCATCTTAGCAGAGACTCTTTCTTCGTAAACCATTCTCTGGGTCTTCACCATTGTCAATTTAGACTTCGAGAGAATTTTTGCAACAAATAACGTACTTTGCCAAGATTCTTAGTACAGGTACTATTTATATAACCCTAATATTTTATGTGTAGGTATGTTTCCCAAGTGTCATCATTCAAAACAGAGGAAACTCTTAAAACCCCATGTGTCGCGCACATCAATATTCCCATCATCATTCAATGCAAAAACATCCTCCCATAAAAGAATATACATTTTCCATACAGTCAAATCCACATTAATACTTCCTTCCTTTTCAACTTCCAAAACTCATATAACCACAAATTCTCTCAACTAAAGCCACTCGTGACTTCAGTTGCGAGGGGGCGATTATAGGGACCTAACCCTCGATCTAACCCAATTCGAACTATTTCTAATTCAAGCTACTTCCATATCAGACTCATGCATATTACACGTGGCATAAACTGTCAGCATTGACACATACACCATAAACTGATGAAGAACGTGGGTCGAGCACAACAGAAAAGCATGAACAAGTCAAAGACATCTGTCTCTCATGAACTGAACAGTTATTCAGTTAACCACCACTTACTACATTATTCGGAGAAGGTGCTTCAGCACGATAGCGAATTGCGGGCTAGGCCTATATAAAGAAAAAAGTCCAGAAGAGACAAGGACAGGAAAAAAGGTACGAGAAATAACCAAAAAAACTATATTTTTTAGATTCTCAAACACCAATATTCTTATTTACATGATCGAGTATTTCTAGTTCGAGAGATCACTTGTGATAAGATATCAGCCTCAAGCAATAAAAGTTATTATTTCTAAAACCCTCAACTCGAGGTCGTAGTTTATTACTTATTCAAAGGTTTTCCACGCTAAATCACCTATGTCATTTCTTATTTTATATTAGGTTTTGTCACATGAACATTGGTATAAGAGCTAATTTTGAGCCATCTCGAGCTTACATAAATAGGCCATTACAGTATTCTTTCAGTTTATTATGTTTACTAATATCACCACCATTAACAAGCAAAAGAGGGAGATCCAGAAGCCGATGAACCGTTGAAAAATCTGAGAAAGGGTGCACGATGCAGAATAAACATGAACCAACCCTCTACAGATAAAGACAATGCAATCATTCCTGGCAAACAAGATGAAACTATAAACTCAGTTGCTGAAAGAAACAAAAAGAAAAGGAATACCAACAACTCTAGAAATAAATCATATCACAACGACTTGGACTATGAAAGTAACGTAAAAAATAATGACGGACAATCAAATGAAACACCTAGTGAAGCAGAAAGCCAAGAATAAATAAGTCAACCTATTTTTTTAATTTAATTGAAATGAACATTTACGATGGTAAATTAGATCTAATAATGTTTCAATTTTGGAGATGCTAATCATGTGATTAGAATGACCATTTATTTCGCTCGGCATACCGGGCATCTCAATGGTTGCGCTTTAAGCTCGTTCCTCACCTTATAAATACATTGAATCTGAAATATGTGATAACGTTTCAATTTTATAAGAAAACATTCGTCGCTCATTTTCTCTTGACAAGTACAACATAAATCCGCTAACGGCTTTTTCTACCGCCCGTTATCCATTTCCTGAACTCATCATTTTCTCCAGAATTTGTATGATTTCTCGCCATCTTGAGGTTCAAAATCATTAGTTTCCTAACATAATGTTAAAAAAATGAAAAGATCCGCTCCTCACACTTAACCTCAGTAGAATCATCATGAGGTCCACCCTCCATTATCTATAAACAACAAATAATGACACATTGATTAAAAAAACTTGCAGCCTAAAGAAACAACTCTTGTTCTTTGATGAGGAAGATGAAATATGAAGAGTCTTGGGGAAACTTAAAATAGAAACAAGTTATTATTTGAAATATGAGGGTTTTGGGAGCCTAATCAAAACATTTCCCAATATTGAGATAAAATATTTACCATGCAACCAGTATGTTACTATCATCCCTCATGGACTTGGGTTTAGTATTATTCTAACCGTATCATCCCCCATGGGCTTTACCCATAATCTTTATAACAAGCAAAATTAACCATGCAAGTATGAAGTTACTTTGGTGTTATTGGTGGTGTTCCCAATTGCAGTCAGGCTTGTTACGTAATCTTACTGCATAAGAAATATGGATAGCAATATGTACTTTAAAATATGAGTTAGGGATCATGGTTACAAATAAGATCACTAAAAGAGAGTTACAATGGTTAAATGATATTAATTGTAAAGCCTACATTGAACCAACACCTCACAAAATAACTTAAAAAAAAACCATTCACAAACAACACATACCAACTATCATTACCCTCTACCAAATATACAAAATAAATCTCTAAATATAGAACTTAATAGCTATATTTTAAACACTGACAAACAATACAACCATAAGAGAATATAAAAGAAAAAGTCTAAAACCCAAATCGAAACCCCAAAATATCACTTATGCTCTTAATGCTGTGGTCACAATTTGCAATGCTTTATAACTAGCCTATATAGATGAAATATTTACAAATAGCTATAGGCACACGCTAATAGTTAATAGATAGCTTTTTATCACACACTAATAGTTAATAGATAGTTCTTTATCTTTGGATGGAGTGTTGGAAAATTATGAGGTGGGAACTTCTAACCGAAAATACCCTCACACAATTAAAAATATTTCAATTAATTAGGGTGAGTTAGGGTTTTATTTCGGGGGTATTAAAGGGACCGGAAAATTGTGTTTTTCTGCCATTTTTGGCGAAATTATCCAAGGATCCAAATTAAATCCTACTTCCGAGGTTATAACTACAGTCCCTCATCTATCCTAAACTTGTGTAGGGATTTGTGATTAGCGGCAAAGATCGAGTCTCAAAGTATGGCGCTTCTTTTAGTAGTATATATAAACCTAGAGAAGACCCGGACCTTTCAAATGATAAAAATTAAATTGTTTCTTGCTTTAGGTTTTAATGGGATTCTTAATGCCTGTTTAAATGTTAAAAGTTAAATGTTCATTACTTGAGAAAATTCTTAGAGAATTTAGATCTATGTTATGTTTCATTTCCATATTATTTCAAAGGAGATGAGAGAGATGCAAGAGGGGACAATGATTTCTGGGAAGAGGAAAGAAGAGTGAAAGTAGGGAAGGATAGATTTTTTCTATGAAAATCTCACCGAAATAGTATTTCAAAAAAAGGAAACTCCCATCGTTAACCCCGTTAAGTCTTTGTCTTGTTAGAGAGAGGGTAAGCCCAACCACCCTAAACGGAGGGTTGGAAAATTTGGAGTCAAGTGTTCCAATTTTCAAGTTAATGCCAGTCCAAAAATGGAAAGTTTTTGGATTATTAAATCTTTTGTGCTTGGCATCCCCATATTCATAGAAATTTAGTTCCAAACCATTTGTAATTTGTAAAGACATATAAAAAGACTTGTGCATCACATCATAATATCAGGGCTTTATTCATGTTATCCAGATGTAAAACTTGTGGTTGAGTATTGTGCTCCAAATTACAACGTACTAGACACTGTCAATAAACGATATAAGTTGTCCAAAAAAACTGAGCCGGACCAAGTAAATAAAATCGATGGTTAGCGCATCAGCTTTTATTTTGCATTACATTTTAAAGTACAAGTCGAGAAAACACCCTTGATGATATGATATGTCACAATATGAACCTAAAATTAATTTATCTCATAAGCTATAATGGCCTATTCCAAATCTCGAGCTCAAGTCTATGTTTCAGCCATCATAAATTTACTCAACCTCGTCAACATACGATCACGTAACACATTTAGTGCATATTATGGAGCAGTTACAAAGAAGAAGAGTTACTCAAGCCGTTATACGACCATTATGAAGTCTCATCAAAACTATGATTGTAACGATCATCATTAAAGTGAATAACGGTCATAAAACGGTCATATTATAAGACCTATAAATAGGATCAGAGAACTACAAATTAGGGACACAAATTTTTCCTATCAAGAAAGTCTACACAAAACTATCTAGAACATTTTTTGTAATAGCTAGTCAATCAATAACATCTCATTTTATAAATCCTCAAGAGAGGTCGTAGTTTTTACCTATTCGAAGGTTTCCACGCTAATTCTTGTGTTTAATTAGTTGTTGCTTATTATATTCTAATCATATTCGATGTGAGATATTAAGTTCGAGATCCAAAATTTAGCTCTCACATTTGGTGTCGTCTGTAGGAATCGAACAAAATTAGCCACAATTCTCAAATTCGACAGTAAAAGAGAGAGATTTTGATTTTCGGTTCATGGTGTATACTTGTTCTGCACTAGTCTTACTCCAAGCCAAACAAGAAGAAAAAAATCAACAACATTGGGAACAAGCTTTTATCAAACCTGTGCACGAGCTGCAAGGCCTCTCTTCCTCCATCTCTCAATTCTTATACCGATTCACAGAGTCAGCAAAATATCTCAATTTCATCGACAACGCCATTCATACAAAATCCAAATACCTTGATCAACATTCTACGTTGGAGTTTCATCTTCTCTCTCTCTCAAACTTTTTAGCGCTTGTGACCTCGAATGTGTACGCATCAAGCCCTCATCTTATCATCATCACCATCATAGTCTCTCTGAAACTTGCTTTGAGTTTTCTCTAATGGCAACAATAACCCTAAGATTGAGTACTCTACCATCGCAGATTCAAGAGCTATTATCAAACGAAACAATCGTTGGTCCTTCTCTAAATCTTTGTTTTTTTGCCAATTTACAATCACAAAAACCTAAATTTTGACATAAATCCTCCCCTCCTTTCTTACCCAAGCTCTGGATAATTACTCACTCGAACTCCAACAGATGGTTTGTTCATTTGACCTAAATTGAGCTTTGGGGATCTGGATTCTCGTAAATGAGCTCGATTGAGCTCTAGATAAATGCTCACTCAATTTTTAGCAAAGAGGGTTTGTTCATCTAACCTAAATCGAGCTTTGGTGGCTTGTGGTCTAATTCGAGACTGAGGATATGCCGATCTGTAAGCTTTACCTCCTTTTTGACAAGATGATGATGCTTGAAGACTCGGCGATGTCGATTCTAATGTTGGATATATACCTCAGGTCGAGATCCATGTTTGTCACACTTCCTTTCATTCAAAGGCGATGATAGGCGAATTTCATCAAATCTGTAACTATAAAATTCAAATTAGGCTCTTATAGGTCCTCTTCGGTCTCGTTTCACTTCAGAACTTGAGCGCTCAAAGGGTATTATAGTGGCCTATTCTGGATCTCGAACTCAAGCCACAGCTTCGACCGACATACATTTACTCAACCTCATCAACATACGATTGCATGGCACACTATGGAACAACTACAAAAAAGAGTTTACTCTTCATTCTCGTCCTTTACACCAACAACTCGATTCAACAAACATTCAGTCATGAAAGAAGCCATTACAAAATAGAAGGATCAGACCGTTATGTAATCCGTTCAAAGACTCATCAAAATTTCGTTATTAAAAGTAATAATAGTCGTCAAACGGTCATATTAAAAGATCTATAAATAGGACCATAAAACTACAAATTAGGGATAGAAAAGTCTATCCAGAAACTCTACGCAGGTCTATCCAGAGTGATCTTTGTAATAACTAGCCATCATGTTAGCAATTACTTGATAGCGCTCTCATTATCTTTGGTGTAAGAGACTAAGTTTGATATACTAAATTCAGCTCTTACATAAGCCAAATAATCATAATCAAAATGTCACTACAGGTGGGTAAAGTCACCTCTTGCTTTGTGTTTATGTCAGTAATTACATGTACCTTGATTAATTCACTCAGGGCGTTCAATATTTTACGTTGAATATGATGCCTGATTGATACCTATTCCAGTTCTTGAAAATTGCAGGATTATGTATATCAACCTACTCTCTTCTATGATATTAGTATGTGCACGTCTCAGGAACTTATTGTCGAGTGAATAGATAAGAAATTTTCTGCCAATCGCAATTTACTGCATTTGATCAGATTTAGCATTTTCAGATCAGTATTGTTTTCATACAAGAATAATCTAAGAAATGAAGAATTTGGGGACACTTTCAGAAGTGTAAAGAGTGAAGAGTTATACTCCATACGGATGACTCTGTTGATGGAAGATCATGGTGGTTATGGTGGACTAGTTAGAGATTTCAATGGTTACTGCCTACTCTGCTACAATGATGGATACAACTCTTTAACTTATTATTATTATTATTGAGCATTGCATTAAAAGAATAGGGAAAATAAAAGGGGCACCCCTCACAAGCTGGGGGAAGCTTGAATAAAAAATTGCATTCTCTCAAAATGTTTGCCTGAGGCATCTTCATTTGAAATTGCATCATTTCGGTATCAAACTCATTGGGATTAATCTCTAAGAAGCTAACATTAGGGAAGTACTTTAAAAGTCTGTCAGCATCCCTATTTGTCCACTTGTAGATGTGTCTGGTACCTAACCACTTTAAAGCACTTAACAAAATGAAAATTTTGTTTAAGATAGCAATGGCTTTTTATGGTGGCTTAGATTTTTCACTAATGAATTGAACAACATTCATGGAATCAGTTGCATCTGACTGCTTTTTGGAATCCTTTGTGATGGCCACACAGATCCCCATTTCAATACCGTTTAACTCATATATAACAATATAAGCATGCTCACAATCCTCATAGGCAGCCCCAGGGAAAACACCCTAGAGTCCCTAACAATAGTAACAATCCCCCCCTTTGTTTTGTGTTAGAGCTCCATCAGAGTTTACCATGATTGTGCCATTCATAGGAGGATCACCTTTACACATAATAGAAGCAGGAATGACAAATTCAGTTTTAAAATTCCAGTCACCCATGAAGCATATTTTTTTTACATTATCCAAAAGGGCATTATCATTACAAGCAATCATCAAATGGATATCAGACTTAATCTTATAAAACACAACCTCAGCTGACCTCTAAAAAACTCTTAAAGATTCAAAGGTTCCTTTCAGCCTAGATGTGGAAGTAGGCATTGAAGTACAACCTTTTTGCCTGCCATTCCCCCCAAAATTGTTAATGCACCACCATCTATTGAAATTCCTAGAAGCTTGAGACTAACCAATTTCGATTGTTTTAGGTCTAAATCGATAGGTCCAAATTCCTTTGAATTAATGGTCAAAGCTTAACCTAAATCAAGTTGGTCAAATTAACTAGTGTCAACAAGCAATAGAAAATTAAACACAAGGCCTAACAATTTTAACCCTGTAGGAAACCTTTCTTAGGAGAAAAACCCACAGGTCACTGTCGTATTACCTGACGGCTAAATAATCTACTATTAAAATCAAATTACAAGTATTCAATTACTTACAGACTCGATAAGCACATCCCGTGGCTACCTCTCTTCTAATTGAACTCCTCGCAGTCGATTCTGCGTTTTCACAACTTCCTGCTCCTATCTCTCGTTGAAGCTTCCTTTCTTGAATCCCTCAAATTCTTCAATCCATAATTAGGGTTTCTTGATCAGATGATTGATTCAAAATTTGAGTGTTTTAATTCTCTCTTGAATCTCTCAGGAATAATCTATCCCCACTCTAAAAAATAAGCCCTAGAAAAATAGATTTTTCAAGAAGTGAGTTCTGAAAAAAGGAAAGTTGTCTTTTATTTGAAAACAGAAATCACGATCTCCGTTCAAATAGAAATAAATGTATTCGAATAAAATCAGGCTGAGCCAATCTATTAGAATAAAAAAGATTTTATTCGAATAAAAATAGCCTTAGACATTTCTATTCGAATATAATAAAATTTATTCGAATATAAATATTCCCAGTTCTATTCGAATAGAAGTTTTGTTGTCTTAAAAAATATAATTATTACTTTTTCCATACTCTGTAAAAATATATAGGGCTTAATATTATAGAACAAGGAGTTAGAAACCCACTTACCTATTCAATGCCAGTCCAGCTGTAGTCGCTCCATGTGCAATCTCTGACATCGAGTAACCACGAAATAATACTAACATTTAAACTAGACACGGAATGAAACAAACTCCAAATGTGGATATTTCAATCTTCTCCTTTGGTTTATTTCGTGTCAAAACAAGAACTAACTATAAGAAATAAAAATAGAACCCGATGGACTGACTCAATCACTGAACATCCATACTCAAAGCTCCACTTTCATCTTATATAGCATATACTCTAGAATCCCTGTACACTAAACAAGATACATCACGCAACCGTTCATTTAAAATAAAGGACCCAGAAAAAGGAATATAAATTACCTGACTTACTTGTCAGGATCATCTCTCCCCCTTTTGGGCATAGATGAACACAGGGTAAATAGCCAATCAAAGGAGATGCAAACCAATAGAACAAAGTGTAGTTAGGAAAAACACTAAAAACACCAATACCTCAAAATAATATGTATCTCCCCCTCAAAATAATATGCATTTCTCCCTCAAAATAAATGTAACCCCCGTAAAATGAGATAAAAGAAAACACACATGGGGAGTGTCAGTAAAATATGTAAGCAAAAGAAGACAACACTCCTCCTAAACACATGGCTTGATAGAAAGACAATGAATCTAAAATATCATATAAAGACTAAGACATTGCTAATGTGTTATAAAACAATTACTAAATAAATTACTTGGTGTGTGTGTGTGCAGAGTCAAAGAGTTATCCAGTTTTCAACGTATTATTCAGCCGTAGTTAGAATACTATATTGGAAAGTTGTTTCAACTTAGGCCTCTTATGGTGGTCACTCAAAATCATTAAGAATTGATTAGCAAACACTCTGTGTAAAATATGAATATGAATATAAAATAGCGAAAAAATCATATTTTATCTAAAACGGCGCACTATGAACTGTAAGATCTCATGGGAAAGAACCCCATTTATCATATATGGTCTCAAGTTAAAACTAATAAATACTCCTTATATCTACTCTCCACTAATAGTGGCTGCGCCGAACTCAAGATCAAATAGTTCTTTAAAACAGGTTATAATATAGGCACGGGTAGGCATATGATAGAGTATGTGTTTTACTAGCATTCTGAGATTACAGTTACGCTAGCTCCCCTTCTCACTTGAAACCAAATTCACCTTCTGTCATTCTTTTCCTTATTGAGTACACATAAAATAAAATACCACTTCTCCTCCCCTATATTTTTTTTCTATGACTCTGATTTAAGATAATAAAAAACGTCATTTGGTGACTTATTGTATTCTTCTTTTCATCTTCCCCAAAAAATCACACTTTTCCTATTTATTTATTTTTTCACTAAAAAGCCTCAGAACAAATGGGTAAAATAACAAAAGATTTTGGGTAGAAAAATGAATGGCATATTCTAAGGCATAAGGGGCTGCAAGCGGATACAAATTTGGGTAAACACAGACGAAGGCCAAAAAGATGTAGTAGTAAAAATGCCTATTATCATATCTTCGGTTGGACACCGTTACCTTTTTTGCCTCAAGTAAAAGTAGGAAAGTATCACTAGTATAACTTGACTTTGATGTTACCATTTGACAATTGGGTAAGAAAACAAAATGAGATCACAAACAACAAGATTAAAAAGGAAGAGTAAATGTCAAAACACTCGAAGGTCGAAAATAAAGTCAGATCCTCACATAACATTAGGTTCGAAGTCTCTACATTTATCCTCACGTGGTTCTAGTCACGATGAGCTTTTAGTTTAAACAAGAGAATCAATGACTATTGTGAAATGTGGTTTTACCAAATAATTATCCCATAAATGAATATAACACAAAGCAAGGTTCAAGTCTGGCAAGAATATTTCACAGAAAAAATCTTCTAAAGTGCAAATTGTAGATAAAAAAAACCTAAAAAAATATCATACTATCAAAAAAAATAAAAACAAAAAAAACTAAGACAGGGTAAGAAACGTACATAATCAATGAAGCATACTTATAACCCTTATCATTTTTGATTCATTAATTTATTTGTGGCGACAAGTTATCCTTTCGCATCCAAACTGCCCAAATTACCTTTAGAGGTGATGTTTATGGAGCGAACCACCTACTCAAATTCTCACTTTTCACATTAGAAACATTCACATATGACTTATATCTATATCCATTGAAAGTGCGAGCATATGGTTGATAGGATCTAACAAATCTACAATAAGATGCAATATGACCCTTTCGACCACATATACTACAATAATAAATATAAGAGTAAGAGACCCGTTTGGCGTGATTATGAGTAGTGGATATCATGTTATGTTTGGGCACTGAAGTAGAAGCAGTTACTTTTACAAACTTTGTGATTTGAGGAGTCTTGGCTTTAGGAAGAGGTTCCTCATATCCTAAACCCCTTTTATCACTAACCGTCTTTCCCATACATAACATTTTATCAATGTTCTTGGCCCCATGACAAAACTTCTCAAGTTTCTGCTTAGAGAGAACTACATCAAGCTTGGCCGAACAAAGTTCATTCAAAGTTGATTTCATTTTCTCTTTTGCATCATTAACTTCATTTTCTAAGAGTACAACTTTGTCATGAAGGCCTAGTTTCTCATTTTCAAGTACCTCTATCTCGTAACTTGTATTCTCAGCTTTTTCTTGAAGTTCACACTTAAGTGTATTAACTTGGTCTTTCAAGACTTTGTTGTGTTTATCGAGTTTCATACATTTGACGAGAGTCTGAGCATACAAGTCCTCAAGATTCATACATTTTGCGAGAGTCTGAGCATACAAGTCCTCAAGATTCAGGTCTTCACACTCATTTTGTTCTTGATCACTCTAATTTTCAAGTTCAAAAATGTCATAGTTATTATTACCATAATCTAGAATAGCAGGATATGCACAATAATTTTTGTTCTCAACTACTTGGGGATAACTCTTATTATTATTTTTCTCATCATCACTGTCATCCCATGTAACGCTGATATTCATAACTTTGTGATTGGTACCAATTTCTTATTGGGACAGCTATGAGCATAATGACCAAGCTTATGACACTTGTAACATTCAATTTGACTTAGGTTAGTATCAAGGTTGGTCTGCTGGTTATTCACTCTATGTTGATCATGAGTTCGTGACTTATGATTCACTGATTGCCCTTATTTTTGAAATTTGGGCTATTTTACAAGGTTTTTAAGTTGGTGACGTATAGAGGCAATCTGCGAATTCAGATCAGACCCATCATCATTATCAGAATTAGATGAGTTTTCAGCTCCTATGGTACCCTTAGAAGAAGAGGAGTAAGATGAAGACTTGAAAGCAATACTCTTATTCTTCTCGGGGTTTTCCATTTTCATCTCTAGTTCAAATGTTCCGAATTTTCCAGCCAATGTATTGGGATTTATTTTCTTAAGATCTTAGAACTTTGCAAACTATTTGAACATCGGAGTACGCTGCTCCTAATGCGGTACTAGTATTTACAATATCACTTAGTCTCGCATAGAACTCGTCAAAGGGTTCATTTTCACTCATTCTGATATTCTCAAATTGCGAAGTTAACATTTGAAGCTTACTTTCTTTGACTGTATCATCGCCTTCATGAGTTCAAACTAGGATGTCTCAAACTTTTTTAGAAGTGGTACATGCAGAGATATGTCGAAACACACTTTGACTCGCAGCCATAAAGATAGCATTGAGGCTTTTAGAATTATAACCAGCAATATCCTTTTCTTCTTTTGACTATTGGTTACTAGGTTTAAGTACCTCAATAGCACTCCCTAGTGGACCTTGCATCACATTAGGGGGTGTCCATCCATCCTTAATAGCAATCCATACATCTTCTCCGATTGATTATAAGTATGCAATCATTCAGACTTTTCAGTATGGGTATTCTTTCCCATCAAAGAGTGAAGGGTGATTTATAGGACCTCCAAACTTCTCAGAACTCATTATTCTTAAGAGAACTATCTGGGATCCACGCTTAGGTTATTAAACCTTGAGGCGCGACCGCTCTGATACTAATTGAAATTCCTAGACTCTTGAGACTAACTAATTTCAATTGTTTTAGGTTTAAATCGATAGATCCTAATTCTTTTGAATTAATGGTCAAAGCTTAACCTAAATCAAGTTGGTCAAATTAACTAGTATCAACAAACAATAAGAAATTAAACACAACAAACAATTTTAACCCTGTGGGAAACCTTTCTCAGGAGAAAAACCCACAGGTCGTTATCGAATCACCCGTCAGCTAAATAATATACTATTAAAATAAAATTACAAGTATTCAATTACTTATAGACTCGATAAGCACATCCCGTGGTTACCACTTTTTTAATTGAACTCCTCGCAGTCAATTCCGCGTTCTCGTAACTTCTCGCTCCTATCTCTCGTCGAAGCTTCCTTTCTTAAATCCCTCAAGTTCTTCAATCCATGATTAGGGTTTCTTGATCAATGATGATTGATTCAAGATTTGATTGTTTTAGTTCCCTCTTGAATTTTTCAAGAATAATCTCTCATCACTCTAAAAAATAAGCTCTAGAAAAATAGGTTTTTCAAGAAGTGAGTTCTGAAAAAAGGAAAGTTGTCTTTTATTCGAAAACAAAAATCACGATCTCTATTTAAATAGAAATAAATGTATTTGAATAAAATTAGGCTGGCCAATCTATTCGAATAAAAAATAGCCTGAGACATTTTTATTCAAATACAATAAAATCTATTTGAATAGAAATGTTTCCAGTTCTATTCGAATAGAAAATGAAATCTCTTCTAATAGAAGTTCTGTTATCTTAAAAATCATTCTTATTACCTTTTCCATACTCTGTAGCAATACATAGGGCTTGATATTATAGAGCGAGAAGTTAGAAATCCACTTACGTATTCAGTGCCAGGCCAGCTGTAGTCGCTCCATATGCTATCTCTGACGTTGAGTAATCACGAGATAGTGCTAACATCTAAACTAGACACAGAATGAAACAAACTTCAAATATGGATGTTTCATCTATTACCTTCGCTTGCCTATTACTTTTATTTATGGTGTATCCCAATTTTTATATTAGGTGTTTCCAAATGTTCAAGGAGTAAGGAACCTAAGAAATTGGTATTCCTTATTCTCATTATGAAGCCAGCAGAGCACATACTTAGATTGATCCACTGACTCCCACTCAAGAAGATTATCTTGAGTCTTGAGAGTTTTCTACATTGCAAGCCAAGTAATTATACAATGTCTGGGAATAGAGTTTTCGAACCAAACCTGTTTTGCCCAATTAGAAAAAGGATTTTCATATCTCATGTACTCATAATAACTTTTTAAATAATAATCACCAGTAGTACTAGCTGCCCACGCAACCTCATCATCTCTTTCTTTATTATATAAACATAGTTGGGCAGTCTAGTAAAGTTTTCAACTCTGCTTAACTGAATCGGTATACTCTACTCCCCATTCTTAATCAATGCCTTAACCAAGGCTTATTTTTATAATTAGTACCATAAATTAGCCTATTTAGGAACAAGGGCATAAGAACTCCCACGGGTTCCAAGGAATTTCCTAAATCTTTGTTTTTCCCTATTCCCAATTAGGTGCAAGGCGATCTTACAAGCAGTGTTCTCAGCTGCATCATCTTTCTCCAACACCAAGAGTAGCAACTAGGAATATTTATTTACAAAATAGTACAACATTTAATATAGTTTATCCTCACCCAATTCAACGAAATAGAGTTCTTGTTTGATATGATATCCCTGATATGCTTTAAAATAGTACAACCTACGTCCCAGATTAAGCCACGTCTCAACATCCTAAACGTTCAATCCCTACGTGCAATTCTGAACCACTAGAATGGAGAACCAATTAGATTAAGCCACGTAATTATTATAATTTTAATTAATGCCTGTTTAAAATGCCTTCAAATTACCACAATCCTTTTCTCATTTCATAGTTGCCCACACCCAACTTCTAGTTTAAGTTTCCCAAACCCAACGTTTTTCTCAAGTTTCCAACCTGTACCTTTTCCTAATAATTTAATCCCTTTATCCAAAGATTAATAATATCGAGACCTAGTCATGTTATTCCAAAAACAAGACGTATGCCAAGCTGGAAAAAAATTCCTCATGAACATGTGGCCGTTACACTTCACAGAAAATAGTCCCACCCCAACCCTCAAGGATTTGTACCGAGTGGATATGCTCCCGGACAACTGGGTCCATATTTCCATTGAATCAGAGGAATTGCCAGTAAGCTTTTTGTCTAAAATTTAAGTGTTATTAACGTTGCTTGTTAAATGTTCGACGAAATGCCCGAATGAAAATTAAATATGTTAATGTGTTGTTTTTGCAGAACCGAGATGAAATACAATGTGGGGGATCACTAGATAAGTTAATAAAGTGGTACCAATGGATTTCCAGATATCCCACGTTGAAGAGGTTGGTTGATAATATGGGTTTCGAGGTATTTTTAGGGATTATGGCGGGAAACTCGGATAACTGCTTAATTCATGCTATTGTGGAACGGTGGTGGCCTTCCACCCATACTTTTCACTTCCCTTACGGGGAACTTGGCGCTACGATGTTAGACATCATCATGCAAACAGGCATAAGTTTTGGGGTGAGTCTCATACTTTTGGATGACAATATGTACGCGATGTTCAAAGAAGCACAGACAATGTTCTCCAGAATCACAACCAGTGACATCAGGTACGGTAATATCACTCTAGTTTATTTGCAAATCTGGAGAGGCGCTTTGAATCCTAAAACAAATAGTTACAAAAATGGCATGGATATTGTGTATACGATGACATTTATTGCATACATGATGGGTAATATCTTCTTCTTGAATGCAAATACATTTCTACCGGCTGGTTATCTTGTAGCTTTGATAGACCACTATAGTCAAGGTGCTTCGAGGTTCGACTGGGGTACTCCAATCATGGTAGCTTTATATCAGGGACTAGATGAAGTCTATGTTCTGAAGAGTTGAAAGGAAAAGAGATTAATCATAGGGTTCTGTGTTTTGTTAGAGTTTATATTATTTAAGTACTATTGTGTTGGAATGTATTTGGTGAAGGTAAACAACTTCATCCATGTTTAGCCTCATATGGGTACGTGGAGAGATAAAAGGGCTAGTTTAGGGTCTGAAATCTACCATTCATTTACTATGATCAGAGAAATGATAGAATGGAAGGACATAGCCAACATTGATTGGCAATCATGGGCGAGGTCTAGACAAGCAATTCGTCCAGGGGTAAGAGTTGCCAAAGAAATTAGTAAAAGAAGGGATCAATTAGTTTCAGTCCCATACGGGAATGGTACGCTTTGGTATTTAGGAGACCGTTGTATGCGTCAGAACACCGGGCATAATAGTGTTCCCAATGACCCCTTATAAAAGATTATGGAATTTCTACAGTACGATCTACAGTTTTATCAGGGACTGAAAGAGGTGGACTTCTATGATGGACATAATTACATCATTGTTGACGTAGATTACATAAAATTTTGGCATTTGGCTCATCCAAATCCTAAGATCGGTTGTAGTTTAGTGAAGATGGCCAGGAATATATGGACGGTCAGGCATGATCTAGTGAGGCCCGATGTTACTCTACCACCTACTTCGAGTTTAGTCATGTCTTCTTTGGTGTAAAACTATGGTGTCGAGGCATACGGCGAGGAAGTGGGGGATATGAGATGGTTCATGGAAATAGCAGGAAGCAGTGGAAAATGTAGACGGCTATCAATCCCGGCCATGCAGGTACCATGCCTGTGTCCACCTAGGTATAGTATGGATGAGTTGTGGCATCAAAACCAAGGAATGCGGTATGCGGGATATGAAGATTTGAGGTAGTACTTTCAATGCACAGAGGAGTTAAAGAAACAACTGCGCTAGTCACAGGAAATTATCTGAGTCACTGGAGAGTGACTAGCTTATATGTCTATCAACTATCAAACAGAGCCAGAAGTCCAATGTATTTATGACGAGAGTCTTGTGCGTACCAAACACGCTCGCCAAAAGAAGAAAGGCCATCCCACTAAGGCTATAAACTATTTTTGTTTTATTTTGTTTAAACTATCAAGTTTATGCTATGTTTTCATGTGAAACTTTGATATCCTATGTTTAAACCGTGTTTAATTGATTATGCATTATGTTTAACCTTGTGTTTGCTTCAATTACTAGGTTTTTTCAAGTGTTTGAATGAAATTCTGAGTAAAGAGAACTGATAAAACAACTAATTTTGATAATATTGCAATATGGGGAATGTATTTGATGAAATGTCTAAATAAAAGAGGAAAAAAATAAAACTAAGTATGAAGAGATGTACACACAATAGAGGGCACATTAGGTATTTAAGGAAATGCCTCAAAGAAAAATCACAAATAAAAACTAAGTATGGAGAAGGTTTAAGGCAAAAAGTTACAGGCTCCTGCCACGCAATTTAGAATTGAACTGCGGGGCAAACAGTGATACCAAATTAAGCCACGTGTCTCCCAAGGTTACCACCAAGTTTTGAACCGCGCGGGAAGAGCCTGCAACTTTGAGAAGAAATGCCTCCCTTTCCATACTTAATTTTTTTTTGGGCAAGTTTCCTTGAGGCATTTGCTCAAATACCTTCCCTTGCCTTCAATTATGTGTGGATTAGTTCATATTTAGTTCTTTTTTGCTTCTCTTTCATTTAGTTATTTCCTCAAACACCTTCCCTTTATAGAAAAACTAGTTCCATTAGTTTTTTATGAGCTCCTCTATACAGGGAATTTTTTTAAACACTTGAAAACTCCAAGTATGGAATGCATTTCTTCCCTTCTCCATAGTTAGTTTTTTGTTTTGCGATCTTTCGTAATGGCATTTCCTCAACCATACTATGTTATTTTATGACCACTGTTGAAATAGTTAGTTATTTTATGACATCCTCTCTATACTTAGTTTATTTGGTGCTCAACAACGCAATATTTTGTCCTGGCAAACTTGTTGACCAAGTAGCTCAACGGCTATATTCATATGAAAACTTATTGACTAAGTGACTCAACGGTTACATTCATATGAAAACTTGCTGAACAAGTAGGTCAACGACTATATTCATATGAAAACTTGTTGACCAAGTTGCTCGACGACTATATTTTTGTGTAAACTTATTGACCAAGTTGCTCAAAGGCTATATTCATCTGAAAACATGTTCACAAAGTAGGTCAACGACTAGTTTTTTTTCATCTATAAAAGTCATTCCTCTTCTACACTTTCTTCTCTTAATCTTCTACACTCTCTTCCCTTCTTAACTTACAAGCAAAACAACCATTTTTTTTCAAGCTCCCAATCTAATTCTCAAAGCCACTCTCAATCCTCCAATATGAACCAATAAGGGAACATATTTCTAATGTAATTTGCCGTATATGATTCATCGCAAATGCCTAACCATTCCCAATATCGTGATTACCATGTTCGATGACTATTCCCACCATACGACAATCAATTTTAATATTGTAATCACCATGTTTGACAACAATTTCCAATGCACGACATTCAAATTCAATCTTAAACCTTCCCTTAACCTAATTACCAAAACCAAGGATATTGCCCTCAATTTGATCCTCATAAGGGCCCGTACTCTCAACCAGGGAATCCATATTTTCTATCTTAAGCTGATTTTATCGGTGGAAGTTGAGTACCACCCTGATGAAAGGTATATGGGGTTTAAATGATTTAAACCTCAATACATCACCGGTTGTATCTCCTGTCATTTATCTGGTTCTTAATCCGATTCTCACGAGAAGTAATACGTGCGGAAAGGCAAAGTATGAAAGAATAGCGGTATCGACACTTATTGTAGTTGATGATATAGTTGAGGTTGAGAATGAAGTTGAGGGCGACAAAGAAAGATACTGGAACTTAAAAAAATTGGTCATCCAATGACTTCGTGAATCTCGCATACGCTTGGTCCCAAGTGTCTCAAAACCTCGCTACTGCAAAAAACCCAAAAGCTATTATATTTTGGTTCACGGTCTATGACAAATTTAACTCATTCTATAATGACCAATCAATCTGGCGACCATACAATAGTGTCAATTGCGCGCATAAGTGGTAGCTCAATAAGGATTATTCAATTTTTAGAGGCATTATTCAAGACCTCGAAAGCTGACATTTTACTGGCATTGGTACGGGCTACTTCGTAAGTAATTTTTTTAGGTAAATTGTACTCATTAGAATTTGAAACTTGATTTCTAGGAACGTATGACATACGAGACATTCGATAAAATACCAAAAAAAACCATTTACATTTGGGGAGGTTTATAATGTTTTGGAGCAGTGCCCAAAATGGTCAAAAATTAAAAACATCGGGCAACCCGGTCGTAATATCGCTAGGAAATCAAATTTTAATGATAGCACGGGTACTTCCGGCACCAATCCCTCTACACCTACTTCTGACACTCTAAATGTCATAATTCCGGATGATTCTACCTACATGGATATACCATTATATACTTTTGGGGAAGTACGACAGGACGGCCAAAAAATATACAAGGCGAAAGAAGTAACAAAGTCAAATATAAGTTGTTGGGGGAAGAAGATGTTTGAGATTATGATAAACATGATGGTGGCATGGAATGCAAAAGACGAGCAGAAGAAAGAGGAAAAGGAAGCTAGAGCTAAAGCACGAGAGGAACAAATGTTGGCTAGAAAGGCAGAGATTCAAAGGAGACGTGAAGTGGTGCTAGCTAAAAATAAAGCCATCGAAGAAGTGCATTGGTTCAGGTGATGACAACAGACCCAACTAACCAACTATCGGTACAAAGGCGTTGGAGGAAGAACTAAATTAAACTTTATTCAAAGAAGTTGAAGGAGCAGTGTCCAAGTGAAGACGATGTTTCAAGTGATAAAGATTAATGTAATCCTCAGTGTTAATAGTATTTCTTAAGTTCGATGTTATTTCATTATTTGAGTAATATTGTTATAAATCATAAGTATTCCGCAAACCATACTTCAATCTTGTAGAGAAAATATATTACAACTTCAACACAAAACTACAAACTTCGAAACAAAATACATTACTCTTCCTCTTTATTATTCTACAAATGAGCGACAAATTTATTTCGGAATTAGAAATGAGCACATTAATTTCTAATTTCATGAATCTTCTTGATGTACTATGCCATAATGTTGATCGCGTGTCTTAGATTTAACGTCTCCTTCCAAGTATCTACGGTTTTTTTAAACTCGGGATCTATATCCACTTGCCAGATGTAAGTTTGGCGCTTATCTTCGACAATCATGTTGCACATAATTTTAAATGCATGAATAACATTTGCTAGATCACTAGATTTCCAAAATCACACACCGTGTGCTAATATTTCAAGCCTGGCTTGTAATACCCCATAAACACTATCCACGTCTTTCCGGCAAACTTTTTGCATCTTTACAAAATGTCTTTTACAGCGTTGGACACATTTTTTATGGTTTGAACAATTGTTTGCCATTTTGGATAGACTCCATCCGCTAAATAATACCCAATAGTGTACATAACCATGACTATATTGTAATTGCATGGTAGCGCAACTCCATTTGTTAAGTTGTTAAAAAGCCATCCTTGATGCAATACATTCACATCGTTGTTAGAGCTGGGTAACCCAAAGAATGTATGCCATATCCAAAGATCTTGCGATGCACCACTTCTAAAAATCATAGTCAGAATTTTCTTATACCCGGTATATTGTCATGTCCACCCGGTAGGACAATTTATCAATTTCTAATGCATACAATCTATACAGCCTAACATCCCCAGGATGTCTAGTGATCCATTCACTTCTAAAAAGTGTAATATATCATTTTCATCAGGAGATCTAAGGAATTATGTTTTAAATAGTGGTATAATTGTTTTACAAAATTCTTTCAAACTCAAATTACTCGTAGACTCCCCAATCCGAACGAATTCGTCTTGGGCGCCTGCGCTCATACCGTAACATAACATGCGAAGTGTGCACGTTATCTTTTTGTGCGATGATAAGCTCATTGTCTTAGCGACATTTTATCTTTCAATAAGATAGGGGTTCGAAGAAATAATTTGATCATCAATATGTTGATACACACATTCGCTCATACGGAATCAATGACGACATGGGATACCGGTGAAGACAGGGTTGGCAATAAAATAATCCTAATTAGGGATAAACTTACCCAATTTATGATCACGACCTTTTTCTTTTTCAATCTTTACCATTTTACCACCGCCCCACCTCCGTGATGATGTCACCTCATGCTCTTTTTCTTTCGCATCTGCCATCTTCATGTGAACCTTGTTATACTCATGCATCATCTTAATTTAACGTCAGAAGAGCTCTTCGCTTCTGGACAATGATGAAGATGATGATCAGAGTGATGGGTCATCCATGATTAGGTCAGACATGATTGGGCAAAATTGATAACAAAAGAATAGATTAGAGTTTAGAAGATTAAGATAATAGAGTTGAGCATAGAAGAGTAAGAGAATAGAGTGCACAAGATGAATGGTTTCTATAGATAAAAAAACTAGCCGTTGAGGTTCTTGTCAAACAAGTTGGGTCTAAAATCTAGCTGTTGAGCTTCTTGTCAAACAAGTCTAGCCAACAAACTAGTCGTAGAGCTATTTGCCAAACAAGTTTGCCCAAAGATATAGCCGTTGAGGTTCTTGTTAACAAGTATGCCCAAAACTATAGGCCTTCTGATTACCAAAAAAGAAACCCCAAGTATGGAGAAGAGAAGGATACAATATTCATGCAGGCTCTAGCCGTTAGCCAAGTTTAAATCCCAATTGTCCATGTATCTCCATCTAGAGCGTACACTCTACGTGTAGTTCTGAAGTGCGGGGCAAGGAGCCACTTAAAGCTTAACAAGTATCATCATTCTATTAGGTTAAAGGCTGCGCGCAATTATGAAGTCCGAGGCATCAATCTACCAAAAATCTACCCATAGGGAGGAGATACCACCCCCGAGGTGAGTTTAGGGTAGACAGCTCAGCTGATCCACCTAACAGCTGTGGGGTGGATTGGTGTTTTGGAGGGTAAAGGTAAAATCTACCTTGTCAGCTCATCCTTCACCTAGCAGCTACAGATGCTCTAAGAACTTTATAAAGATTCTTTCAGTTCCCCAATAACCTTCTTGGGAAAAACAAACAGGCACACCAATAGATATTCAAACTAGACAACACAACTTTTAGGAGATTTAGCCTTTCGAACTAAGCTAAAACCTTCCCTTCCATGATTTTATTCTGTTAATAGCTACTCAAATTTGTGGCTTTCAGTCTATATAAGTTAATCTAGGTGAGACATGAGGCAGCTTAAGATATCTCTTAGGCAAACTACCCATTTGAAGCTGAAGAGTATTTTAATTGAGTTTTCATCTGCTAAACTTATACCTGCACAAAACATTTTTCTTTTTTGCATGTTAATAGTGACACTTGTATAGAATTTGAAGATGGAAAAACTCCTAACAAAAGTTACAATTGAGTTCTAGTATCCCGTCACAAATGCAAAGAAATCATTTACAAAGCAAATTAATATGGTGATCAAAGCTTCCTTAGAGCATCTCCAACAGAGTGGTATGCTATTCTGGATTACCATACCGGTATTCCAGAATAGTATACTGTATTGGTCCAACAGCAAATTATATTTTTTTTTCTTGGGCGTTTGACTGTTTAGTGCCTAACACCAAAATAGGCAAAAAAAATTTATCTTGGCCACTGAAAGGTTTACCGCCTATAGTGTCTGGTTTAACTTTTATTCATACTTCACTTCCTATTCCCCTTTCTTTTATTCATACTTCACTTTCTTTTCCCCTTTCTTTCATTCATACTTCCCCTATCATTTCATACAACCCATAATCAAGCAAGACGATAACAGAGAGAGTCTTACAAGATTATAATCACACTGAAGCAAAAATCAATGGAAGATTTTAACCACACCGCCTGATGCTAACATTGTAAGGTGTTAACGAAGAGAGTTTCGTTAGATTACGGACCCCGCACACCCACCTCCACCCTTCGATATTCGTCTTGATAGCATGCGAAGCGTGGTTGTTTTGTCGGAGGGTAAAACTCACATATCGAAGAAAGTTACGACAATCACGATGAGATAAAAACTAAAATTTTATAGATTTTTTTACGTTTAACCATATGTTATTGATGAAATATCTCAATGAAATGTGTTTGATGAAATGTCATGTTGGTGATGATGTATGGGGATCCTCTTAACTTTTAAGACAGGATGCTTATAATTGTAAAGACCTGCGACAAGTTGCATAAAGAGCAAAAGGTTTAACTAACGAATTCCCCATTTTATAATTTTTGCAAATATTATATAGAAAAAATTGGTAGATATTGGGCGGTCAAGAAAAGTGGTAGAACTTTAGTTCAAGGTCTCCTAGAGAGGTGGTGACCGACCACCCACACGTTTAACTTAGTGAGCACAGAGATTAGTTTTATCCTGTTAAACTTTTTGCATAATTAGGGGGATAGTTATCGGGGATCCCAAAAAGTGGGCATTGCCGTTTAATTTAGAGTATAAAAAGCCGAAAATATTCGGCCAATTATTTTTCCACTCAAGCTGAAAATAATGTCCATTCGGGGGCTGTAAAGATAAGTTGGATAAAGTGATTTATTGAGGCAAATAAAAATGATCCCATGATACGACCATTATCGTTCCGGGATTTTATATATTTGTAATGACCGAACTCTTCTTCCCCAATAGTAAAAGTACGATTAGGTTAGGTTATTTGGCCGCGATTGCCGACCTAGATAGGTTGGATGATTATGATTGGGGCTCCGCCATTTTGGGTGTTTTACACCCGACCCTTGACGCTTATTTTTTGGGCGTAAAGGGTTTGTGTGGTTGGTAGAGTTTTCATGAATATTGGTACTATTAATATTCAGGAAATCTCTACCCAATGCTTCAAGATGAGGTAACCAATAACGCTTACCTCTATTTTCCATGATTAACTCGATAGACGAGGGTAAATTTGATGGAGAAAGTTAATAGGGGGATGCGCAACAACGTGTGAATTGCTATAGTTCAGATTGAGATGCGGAGGTTAAACAATCTCATATGTCCATGGGACTCATATTTGGAAATACAACAAGGTTTAGAGGGTTACGAGGACATACCCATTATAGTTGCACGATGGTTTTCATGAAAAAGGGTACCTCTCTATATTTCTAGCCTTTCGCATGCTTAGTATTTGGGGGAGCGACATTCTCTTCAGGTATTTGCGGTTGCATGTGTTCTAGCGGACCCTTTACCCGTACAGGATATGTTCAGGGATCATGGGTTACTTGTGGATCATTATCTAGACTAGCTTAAAGGTCAGAAATAAGTTGATGGTGAGCAGTTTCTCAAAATCACATTAGCTACGATCTATACAGGGTTAGGGTTTCTATACCATACATTTTGCCATACTATTCACGGACGTTCAACGGTGACGTGATTGGTCCAAGAGCAGTTAGAGGGTGGATTATTCCTCTAAGGTTTGCACATTCCATGCCATAAGAGATACAGTTCGCACAGGAGGACATGGATACCAGTGCTGATCCCGCATGGCGGTTTAGTGTTATTGATATTGATGGCAGTGATAGGTTGCTTTATATTCTTTACCTTAGCGACGTCCCTGGGGTACCATCTGCTGTATTATATCATGATACAGAGGTAAATGATTAATTTGATATTAGAATATTTTAATATCCTTTTATTTATATATATAAGTTTTGCTTATGACACCTTTTATTATTACTGTATACGCAGTATTGAGTTCTGTCTAGATGTATGTATGTCGGTGGCCAGTAGATTGTGTATGATTGGACGGCATCAATGTATGAGCATTATACTAGTGTGATCACTGACAGAGACGAGGTGATCAAAGAGAGGGAGATACTCACATACATAAGCTTTATGATCAAAATCAGGAGCTAGAAGAATCCATTGCATAGTTGTAAGAGCAGCTTTATCAATACCAGTTGTGATAATTTGTCATTATATTTTTAGACTACTTGTTTTGGAATATTTCGTTATGCTTTAATTTTGGACTTCGGGCTTTATACATTTAAACTATGTCGTTATGTTTTATTTTTGCTTATGTCGTTATCTTTTAATGTTTGACTTCTTAGTTTTATATTTAAATTATGTCGCAATGCTTTTATTTTGGATTATGCCGTCATGTTGTTAATTTGGAATACTATATATTTCGCCCTTATTTACCTTAAATTTTCCGCCTTGATATTTTTTGCTCAAATCCCCCACCTTTATTCCTCTTATATATATCTTATCAAACACATACATTTTTACCCATTCAAAAAACTATCTCTATATCTTTTTCCAAGTCCTCAAACAGCATGTTTCCAATTAATGCCCCCCTCACAAATTATTTGGCTAATTTCTCCGACGAAGATGATGAGTTATTGGAAGAGTAAGCGTTATGTCAAAGCTCTCATTTAAATTTGTTATTAGCATATGAAGCTTTCAAATTTGGGTTACTCGGACATGTCAGGGGATCGTAATGGGCTGGAAATACGTCAATCGCAAGCACAAAATTTTCATTCAACTTTTGTTGGATGATTACTTCGCCGAAGTAAAACCAATTTTCGATGGATAAAAATTTCGACAAAGATTTCAAATGTCACCTGATTTATTTCTACGCATTCTTCAAGGTATTTCCGAGTATGACTTTTATTTTGTATTCAAGCCTAATGCGTCAAACACACAAGAATTAATGGGTCATCAAAAAATGACATCCGCACTTCATATGGTTGCATATGGCATGCCCGGTGATTCGACGGGCGAGTATTATCGGATGGCAGAGAGTATGGCCTTGGAAGCATTGGATAAATTATGCAAAGTAATAATTCATTTATATCGAGATGAGTACTTACAATCTCCTACTCCAACCGACATAGCAAGGTTGCTCAAAGAAAATGAGGCGATTGGTTTCCTAGGAATGTTGGGGAGCATAAATTGTATGCATTGGGGTTGGAAGAATTGCCATAAGGCATACCAAGGGGCTTTTAATAGGAAAAATCATACTTGAGGCGGTGGCTTCGTATGATTTATGGATTTGTCATGCATTTATCGGCATCCCGGGGTCGAACAACGACATCAATGTTGTTGAATGTGGCAAATTGTTCAACAACCTAGCAATTGAAAATACCCCTCCCATAAATTACAAAGTTGAAGGTCACGACTACGACATTCGCTATTATCTTACGAACGATATTTACCCGAAGTGGAGAACATTTGTAAAAACAATTCCAATGCCAATCACAGCAATAGATTTTTTTTAACTATGGAAGAAGGGGTTAGGAAGGTTGTGGACCGTGTTTTTGGCATCTTACAAGCTCGTTTTGTAATTGTTCGGAATCCCGCATGGTTTTGGAATCCCGAAACATTAAATTTGATTATGTACATGTGTATTATTTTGCATAATAAGATTACCGAGGATGAGCATGAATGGGCGACATATAATTACAAGTATGATAAAGCGAAGGACCCATTCAAGTATCCACTCGAGATTTTTCGAGGTATTTCTACGGACGACAACATCGATAAATATCTTGGGGAACATTTGAAGTATTGAAATGAAAATAAACATTTCAAACTTCAAGCTTATCTCATGGAACATTGTTAGAAGTATTTTGTACGTAATGTTTTAGTTGTTATTTCAATTTTAATAATTTGTACTTGTAGTTTTTTTTCATGTCTACATACGTTATTTTAATTTAAATAATGTTCAAAACATTATAAGTTGCATTTCGTTCCAAACTATAAATATTTCAATGCATTTAAAAATAATCGACATATTTATTGAAAAACACTATTAGAATTTAAACAACATCCTTTTGATGAGGCATATTATCACTACCACCGCTAGTACTCGACAAAACCATGAGGTTATGTTTTGCCATCATTTTGCGATTACTTCATTCTTTAACATTTGCCAGCACATTGAGGGTATCTATATCCATTCCACTCAAATCCTTTTCCATAATCTCCATGTCCCGAATTTGTTGATCCATTTCATGCTTTTTTCGGTATAGCTCGAGATGTTTCGCCGCTATGACCTTCTTTGTTTCCCTTTCTTTTTACCTTAGCTTAAAATTATTTCAAACCATCTTTGTTATACCCTCATGGACCTTGATTACTTTTTCAAACATTGCCAAAAGATAATTTTGCCTTTTTTCACTTTTTCCCCCCGTTGGCCTATTCATTAACCCCGAAGATGAATAAACCGGGTCCGTCACTTCTTCGTCATCATTAACTAAACTATCGGAGATTAAACCCATTGAGACCCTCATAATTACATTTGAAAACATTTTTTGGGCCTTGGAACCAAACTTAGAACCATCGCCAACTTGTATTTTATAGACGCTTCTATGGACGATCTCCAGTTTCAATCTTGGATGCTTATTCATAATATGCCAAATATGTTTAAAATTAAACTTGTGTGCTTTTTGATTGTTCTCGATTTTAAATATTTTTTCAAACATAGTATCCGCACGGTCATACTATGTGCAAAGAAAAAAAAATTAAACACTTAAAGAAATAAATTAATATGCCAAATTTAAACAAACATGTCATATAAATTTGAACGTACCTCGTGGTGTTCATTTCCAATCTTGCTATAGGATGCCTTGCGAACTTTGATAGCGCAAGACACAAAAAAGTGGTTTGCCATTGGATTTTCCCCCAACGTTGTTTCAGGGTGGCTCTTATACGGGTTTTCACACTACGTGTTCCTTCATAGTCATTTAATATTTCCCCCCAAACCTTGAATTCATCTTGTTAGTTACCATTTTGAGAATCTTGCGAGTATGCTACCCAATATTTTGTAAGTGTTTGATCCTTAAGGTCGGTCCAACAACTATTACTACTTTTCTTTTCGTTGGCAAGCATATTAGGTGGCACGGAATAGGAATGCGAAGGCATGAAGTAGTTTGGTGATTCTGGAAGTTGCATTGATAGAACATATTGAGAGTATGAATTTTGGGAAAATTTGTTATCCATTTGAAGTTAATAGAGCTTGAGATGGCAGAGAGTTGATAGAGCTTGAAATGGTAGAGAATCTAATAAACTACCTATATTTGAGCCTTATTTGAAGAGATTTGGGTAAAATTTAAAAAACTAGCCGTTTGGAGAGGGAAGTTGGGATTACAAAGCCTTGGTGTTCAACGGTTCAGTGCTTAGAGTTTGGAAAAAAAATCTTATGCACGCTGAACGGTTTAGCCCCTAGACAGCTGTAATTAAAAGTGGTTGGGCACTGAACGGTTCAGCTTCTGGGCAGTATGATGATATTCCTCGCCAAGTTTAGGTTTAATACTTTGGAGGGGTATGGGGGTGAGTATGTTGAACACCATGCCCCTGTTGGATGGGTTTTTTGTATGAGTATGGGAAAACCTTAATAGGATACCAATATGTTGAAGATGCTATTAAAGTTTGGGTGAAGAGTATAGTTTCCTTCCTCAACTTCTCTTTTCATTAATTTAGTAATAATTTCATTCAAAAGTATAATCAAATAAGGAGAGTTAGGGTTACCTTGCGTAACCTTCTTCCTCTAGGAAAATACCCTTTAAGAGATCAATTCACTAAAATAGAGTATTTTGTAGTAGATATGCATATGTGGATCCTGTTTATGAAAATATCAAGAAATTGTTCAAAATCTGTAAAGCAGATTTATAATGGTCTCCAATCTCACCATATCATAGGACTATCGAAAATCAATCTTATTTGCATATCTACTAGGCCCATCATCCTATTGATAGTTTCTTATCAACTCATAAGAAATCATAATGTTGTCTTGTATACTTCTCCCACGGATGAAGGCAGATTGAATAGTATGGGGATAATAATCCTCAAATTTGTTTGTGATAACTTTTTTCATGGTCTTGTAGATAACATTAGTACATAAAATAGGTCTGAACTCAGTCAATCTAGTTGGACAATGACCACTTGGAATTAAAGTGACTACGGTAATATTAACTTCCCCCAAAAGCTGCTCTAAAGTAGAAAGCCCTGAGATAGCATCAAAAAAATCATCTCCAATAATTCTTCAGCATCTTATAAAGAAACTGGCAGTGATTCCATCAGGCAAGGGGTCTTGTAATCCCTAATAACAATAAGTAGAATTAGATATTGGTTCAAAATTCATATTCTCTTAAATGGAAAAGTCAGACTGCTTATCATAAGGGAATCCAAATTACTTTTCAAAATAACCAACACACTCCTCCCCAGTCTTTAATTCATCATCAATCCTGGTGTCATTATCTTTAATAAGAGAGTTAATTAAGTTCTTTGCTCCTCTGCTTAACTGCTGGGTAGTTCAACCCATGATAAGGCTCATAAACTTAATGGGATTAGTTCTTACCTTGGAAAAGGTAAATTGAGACTTTGAGAAAAGTCTTATCTTTTATAATATGGTGTGTACTCTTGGAGAAAGTTCAAGAGAGAGACAAAGAGAGAACTTTGAAAACCCAACTTGATGAAAATAAATCCAACTCCATTGGTGTGAGGTGAGGAATCAATCCAAGTATTCTTTCAGCTCCGATCAAGCAATAAAAGAAGGTGCCCTCTGACGAGTTTGTCGACAGAAGGGGGATTGAAGGTATCCTTTCAATTTGAAAGTAAATAATATTTATTAGATCTTGTTTGGGCATACAAGGTGCTGAATTTATTGTAACCCTCACGATTGAGGATGTTTGTAATCCATTTATTGATATAGTGGAACCGGATTCGCCTAGTGGTTTTTCCCATTCACGTTGAAGGGTTTCTGCATTAAAATCATGTGTTGTCTTCACTTGCTTGATAGTTTATTTGTTGTTAAATTTCCCTTGCTTATCTTCAAATTCTATATAGTGGGAAAGCTGTAATTTCCCAACAAGTGGTGTCAGAGATGTGGTTGGTGATATTCGTGTGTAATTCGCGATGATGCAAAAATGGCTAGTCTCAATGGTATCAATGGGTCGATTTAGAAGTTGAAGATGGAAGACTTGCTTTATTATAAGGATTTGTATGTACCCATTGAAGGGGTCGGAAGTAAGTCAAAAGATATGTCCGACGACGATTAGAAAAAGATAGATAGATAAATGATCGGAACTATTCGACAATGGTTGAAAGATGTTGTTTTCCACCATGTGTCAAATAAATGTTCTTCACAAGCTTTATGGAAGAAATTGCGCGATCTTTATGAACGGAAGATAGCCGGGAACGAAGCATTCTTGATTAGAAAGCTAGTAAATTTGAAGTTCAAAGAAGGTTCTTCGATCGCGGAGCATCTTAATGAGATTCATAGTATTGTGAATCAATTGACATCTATGAAGCTGGTATTGGAAGATAAGTTGCAAGCTTTGTTATTGCTTAGTTCGCTACCGGAAAGTTAGGAAACATCGGTAGTATTGTTAAGCAATTCGATATTGAATGGTATTGTAATAATGAGCCTAGTTACTAGTTGCTTATTAAATGAAGAAGAAAGAAGAAGGTCATTGGGTCCTTCTCAATCACAAGTATTGGCTAGTGATGAATGAGGAAGATCTACTAGGAGTTATGATCAAAATTGTGACAAGTCAAGAAGAAGATCAAAATCAAGGAATAAAAATATTGAATGCTACTATTGTGGGAAGAAATGCCATATGAAGAAAGATTATCGAAAATTCCTAAGGGAGAAGAAAGATGGGAAGAACAATGAAAGGACCATAGATACTTTGGTTATTGCTACCAGTGATGTTGTCGTGGTGCTTGCAATATATAAGGAAGATTGCTTTGGTGTCATAAATGGGGATATGGAGTGGGTGATCGATAGAGGTTTTTCTTACCATGCTACTCCAAGTAATGAATTGTTTTCATCTTATAACTCCAGCAATTTGTGTATGGTCAAGTAGGGGATTAATAATGTCTCCAAAATTATAGGCATTGGTGATGTACTCGTTCCAACTCGTAGTGGTCAAAAGCTTATGTTGAAAGATGTAAGGCATGTTCTAGATCTTTGTTTAAATCTTATTTCGGGTGGAAAGCTTGATGATGAAGGATATGACAACTACTTTGGGCAAGGAAAGTGGAAATTGGCCAGAGGTTTTCTTGTGGTGGCTAGAGGTGAGCAAATCGGTACACTTTACAAGATGAAGGCGCGGTTATGTGAATGCGGGTTAAATTTGGCCAATAAGATTTCATTATTGGTTTTTTGGCATCGAAGACTTGGTCATATGAGAGAAAAAAGTTTGTAAATTTTGTCCAAGAAAGATTTCCTTCCTAACATCAAAGGTACACCTTTAGAATCTTGTGATCATTGTTTAGCTGGTACACAACATAGAGTTTTGTTTCTTAAAAATGGTAGCTCAAAACATGAAACTAAAATTCTAGATGTTCTATATTCTGATGTTTGCCCACTTGATGTCAATTTTCTTGGTAGTGCTTACTATTTTATTACATTCATAGATGATGCTTCGTGAATGGTATGGGTTTATGCTATGAAGACCAAAGATGAGGTGTTTGGTATTTTCAAGATGTTTTAGGCCATGGTTGGGCGGTTGAACGGAAAGCTTCTCAAGTGTCCCC
This sequence comes from Kingdonia uniflora, assembly GCA_014058105.1. NCBI lineage: Eukaryota > Viridiplantae > Streptophyta > Magnoliopsida > Ranunculales > Circaeasteraceae > Kingdonia > Kingdonia uniflora. The sequence continues at coordinate 129,005 of JACGCM010001326.1, forward strand.
ATACCGACAACCGGGGCGAATATAAATCTAAGGACTTCACAAATTCTCTTGGTGAACATGGGATTAGGCACCAATGTATGGTTCCACATACTCCTTAACATAATAGAGTGGCCAAAAGGATGAACCGAACTACCGTAGAGAGGATTTGAAGTATGTTAGCTAGTGCAAAATTACCAAAACCATTTCGAGGGAAGCTATGTGCACCGCTTATTATCTAATTAACTGTCCACCTTCCGTACTACTTGAGGGTGAAGTTCTACTAAAGATATGGAGCGGGAAAGATGTGTCATATTCATATTTGAAGGTATTTGGTTTCAAAGCCTATATGCATATTTCCGATGAACTCCGTTCCAAGTTAGACTCCAAGTCTAAGCCATATATCTTCATGGGATATGGTAATGATGAACTTTGGTATCGATTATGGGATCCAATTCGCAAGAAGTTACATCAAAGCCGGGTTGTTATTTTTCCCAAAAATCAAACATTTTAAGACTTTGAAAAGGATGGTACGAGCGATGAACCTCAAGGGGTAGTTGCTAATTTTTCGCATGCACCATGATGATTATGATAATAGATATGAAACCGAAGAACATGATGAAGAAGCTCATAGTGGGGATGAACAAAACTACAAACATGCTCCCATTGATGATGACGACGATGCAGGGGAGCAAGTACAAAATAAAGAAGTTGTTGAACCATAATTGAGAATATCTACAAGAATGCGTACACCTTCTACTAAGTACTCTCCAAATGAGTATGTGATGCTCATAAACGATAGCAAACCGAAAAGTTTTCAAGAAGTTCAAGGCCATAAGGAAAAGGGTGAGTGGTTAAAAGCTATGCAAGATGAGATTGATTCCTTGCATAAGAACCATACTTATGAGTTGGTTAACTTGCCAAAGGGGAGAAAACATTGAAGAACAAATGGGCCTTCAAGTTAAAGAAAAAAGGAGATGGGAAGGTGAGGTACATGACACGTCTTGTGGTTAAAGGATTTGATCATAGAAAGGGAATCGATTTTGATGAGATCTTCTCGCCGGCAGTAAAACATTTTTCTGTTCGGGTTGTTTTGGGTCTAGCAAAAAATTTGGACCTTGAAGTTGAACAACTAGATGTGAAAACCACATTTCTCTATGGAGAGAAATGTAGGGGAACTGGAAGAGGTTTTTTTTTTGGGGGGAGGGGGTAAAATCTTTGAGAAGGAAAGGGAAGCTTTGGCGGGGGAATTTAGGTGAGAGACGTGAAAAACCATGATAGTATTTGGGGGTCTACTTTTAATAAAACTTTAGCACAGCAAACTTGGAGTTATTGTAATGGACTTGGACTATTGCCAACGTGCGATTGATATAATTTGTTGCCAAAAGCTATATGTGTGTGTTGACAAAGGCCCTTTTTTTGGTAGTGTGAAGAGGGAAATAAATCCAAGTATTCTTTATGCTCTAATCAAGCAACAAAAGAAAGTCTTCTCCGACGAGTTTGTCGACAAAAGGGGGATGGAAGGTGTCCTTTCAAGTTGAAGGTAAACAACATTTATTAGATCTTGTTTAGGCATACAAGGTGCTGAATTTTATTGTAACCCTCACGATTGAGGATGTTTGCAATCCGTTTATTGATATAGTGGATTCGGATTTGCCCCGTGGTTTTTTCCTTTCACGTTGAAGGGTATCCACGTAAAAATTGTGTGTTGTCTTTGCTTGCTTGGTATTTAATTTGTTTCTAAATTTCTCTTTCTTATCGTCGAATTATACATAGTGGAAAAGCTGTGATTTCCCAACATTAACTATTTGGTGAAAGCCGACTGTATTCCGATCCCCAAACCCAAGCCAGTTTATCTTTGATTGTTGCCTTTCAATAGACAGATCATCAGCTCTTCCTAGTTGGGAGTATACCCTACCAACCATTTTATCCCCAACGTCCTTCTCATGATACATCTAATCTAATCGAAACTAATTTTGGGCATTTTTCATTCATTGCTTAGCTTCCCTAACTCCCTTGATGACTCCCCCAGTCCTTGATCTAGACCAGTCAATAAGATCAAACTTAACTGGATTTAATTTCCTAACCAGTTAATACATATGAGTTCCCCTGATAAATATTACATCCCTATAATATTTAAGAGGTCATCCTCAATATGTTTAAAAATGACTAAACTCCAATCCCAAATCCGAATCCCTAATAGTTCTTCAATATGATCACGATAGATCTCTCCACTCTTACTCTCCTGTAAGGTATTATTTATAGGGAAATCAACTCGCTCGGAAATGAGGGTCTCAGTAATCCAAATTTGATATAAATCACTGGGGATCTCTTACTCACTATAAAATCCCTAATAGTTTTTTGGTAGGGAATCTCCTACTCAAGTCCTTAAATCCCCAGGGACAACTATTAGATTTTGGGTAGGGAATCTCCTACTCAGTATAAAATCCCTGCCCCTGGTGGAAAGAAATAAGTGCAATCATTTGCAGATAAGCGTGAACCAGAGAAAGTGACAGAGAGACCTGTTGTTCCTTCTGGAAGTAGGAAAGAGAGGGGACACCCCAATTCCCTCAATCCCTAGAGCTGAAATCTCTACTGGAATATCAGTATATTAATTCAGTCTTATAGGACGGTTGGACTTACAAATAATAAAATTCACAACAGTTCAGGAATTTGCAAGAATTCACTAGAAATCAAAGGGAACATGCAAGTTGATTCCTATTGGAAAGGGCTTTTCATCATAAAATTGGAGTCAAAAGAAGATAAGATATTGATTTGGAGTAGAGGACCCTGGATGGTTGAACAAATGCCTATGAGACTCATGCCATGGAATCAAAATTTTTTGGTGGACAGACATAGTAACTCCAATGCTCTGATTTGGTGTAAGTTTCCTGGGTTACCTATCAAAATGTGGAGCGAAAAGATCATCTTGTCTTTGGGAAAGACACTTGGTAACCCTATTCTGCTAGACCCATCGACAATAAATCAAGACTATGGGTTCCATGCGAATATTCTGGTCGACATTGATCTCTCTAAGCTTATTCCAGACCACATTCTTCTGGAGATTGAGGGAAATACTATAAAACAAGAGGTCCTGCTTCATCGCATCATCAAATACTGCTTTCACTGTAAAAATGTGGGACACACGATCTCAGAATGCTAGATTGTACAAAAAACATTCTGAGCTAATAAAATAAAGCATAACAAGACCAAACTGATGACGGGAAAAGAGTTAGCGAAAGGAAACTGGGGCAGCCAAAAATAAGTAATCCAGGAGAAGCAACCTTAGGACAAGGAGTTGGGGAAGAAAAATACTGTAGTACTGGGAAAATACACGTATTTTTAGAATCTATGGAGGTGAGCAATACTGCATCACCTCTTATTTACTTCCCTGGAATCCCTAGACCAACTACCCATTTGCAGCAACACGAAAATATTAGAGAGACTGTAGAGTGTTCAACCACTAATGGCAGTAATAGAGCACCGACATCACCCAAGGGAGATAGTCTAGCTAGCAAGAGTAACCAGTTTGATGCACTAAGAGAAGTGAAGGATGATATAAAACAAATTGATTCAGTTGCATTAGGGCAGCAGAATACCACAAATTTGATAATGTATGAAGAGAGTAGGGACGGAGAGACAGACGTGGCCAAGGCCAACTCAACACCACATAAGGTGGATCTCGTGGCAGATATAGCAGATTTAGCAAACGATCCAACAAATGAGGCAAACAAAGATGAAAGTGATGCATAGTTCATGGCAGGTTATGAAAACATAGTCATCTCCAATAAGCTAAATACAGAAAAAGGTAACATATGGATATTTTGGCTTAAAGGAACCTCGTCACCTGGTGTTATTTCTTTAACAAAACAATATATTACGGTGAGTTACCTAGAGAGTTGTTTCTCCTTTGTACATGCAGACTGTAGCAGAATTAGCAGGTTGGATCTCTGGAATGACCTCTCAAATTTTGCTGCAACAGATAACAAACCCTAGAAATGCATAGGTGATTTCAACATGGTTTTTCGGGTAGCTGAAAATAGAGGACAACATCCATCTAATGCAAATGCAGTGATAGATTTCAATAATTTCCTTGATTCAGTGAAACTCAAATAAAGCCCATCCTCAGGGCGTACATTTACTTGGTGCAATACGCAGAGTGGGAATAATAGAACGCTGGTGGTCCTCGACAGATGTCTCTAAAATACAGAATGGGAAAGCACGTTCAGAGGTTGGAGAGTGAAAGTGCTACCTAGAACTTAGTCCGATCACTCACTTATTATGGGGGAATGTTGTCAGGCGCCTAAACCAACAAATATCCCTTTTAGGTATCTTTAATCTTGGGAAGAGGAGCCTGAGATTTGGGATATCGTAGCTAGTAGCTGGGGGAAGCCGACGTATCCTGCCCTTCTTTTCCCTATTATGCTTAAACCATGAAGACTCAAAGTTGATATTAAGGTATGGAGACATGAATCCGAAACACCAAAAAAAAAAAAAAAACCTGGAGAGAGTGATAGGCACATAAAATGACCACTATTCCCCTATGACTTAATGTTTATTATTCTTAATTTTATTATTAAACATGACTTATAAAACCAAATTTTATATTTCAGGTCACATGGAGCTCATTTACAAAATATGCGCAAATACCGGGATGTATAGCTCAAAGGATGAACTGTTGGAGAAGGATGTAGAGTTGTCAAACACAAGGGTCCCACATGGGGAGGTTACAATTTTGGAGGATAACTCTTGGAGGTTACAAAATTATGTACATTCATGGCATAGGTTATAAATCTAATATTAAATGTAAGAACCTTCTCCTTCATCTATAAAAAGAAAGGTGGTGAGCTCATAAGATCATTCAATTTTGAGAGAATCATTCTTGTAGAGTGCAAGAGAACATTATTGGAGTAAGTTGGTGCAAGTCTTGTAAGCATTTGGAACATTTCATTTTGTAAGTCAATAAAATTTTTCTTTTTGTTGTTAGTTTATGTTCATTTCATTCTCATATCATTTAGGTTTTATAGTTGTTATAATGGCCAGCTAAGTCCTCACTAGGGGCGAGGATGGATCCGCCATAAGCGTATGATATCATGTAGTAGAATGTATTTTTCTCCTACACAATATGAGCATATTATCACAAATCCCAAAACTATATTGTCAGAGACATCCATTGTCATCCTATGATCTCTTTAAGTAGAGATATAGAAAGAGTTTTGTGATTCTCAAATGATATAGTAAAATTGCATTAATATTGTATTTTTCTAAGGTATGATCTTAATTAACATTTCATAGTTAGCATAGCTTTCATGGAATGTGTTTCTAGTACATACTTAGTTCATACAATATATTTTACTTGAGTTATAATTAATCATGGGATTACATCGACAAAAGGTCGATGTTTGCTATTTCAATTAAGTGGAGAATTTAATAAACGATACTATGTTGATATTGTATGTAAATGGTGGTGAAATCCGAAGCCCCTAGACCTTTATTCTTGATTAAAACCATATCATTGATTTTTACGGTTTTACAACCTTAGATTACTAAAGTACAAGACCAAAACTAATTTCTAGGTCCGTTCGAAAGTGAACGACACTCTAATTTTTACCCATACTAAACACCGGATTTTGACCTTTATCAAAATGTCGCCGTTACCAATTTCGAGTGGTAATTAGAAAAAAAAATTATTGTGTTTAATTTGTTTTTCGGTTTCACTTTTTAGAAGAACATAAATTTTGTTTATTACATTTTTATTTTACTTTTGCACTTTGAGGAATTTTTCTTTGTTTTGCGGTGACTACTTTCTTTGTTTTACAGTGACTACTAAAGGAAGCTAAGGACCGACCAAAAACTAGATAGGGTTATCTTTTCTTCCTCTCTTTGAGTGACTTGTTGTGAGGTAAAATATTGTATTCTTGAGCAAAGAGTGTGTAATTAAAGCGAGGATAAAATTGTACATTTTTTTTTTTTTTCTGTAGAGGCAATATTGGAACCCACATCCGGGGAGGACCTCTCTACAATGCCTACTTGAGCCAGAGAACCCGGGTGTGCCATCTCAACGGTTTCACCGGGGTAAACAACGAGCCCCTAAAAAGGCCGCCCCGCAGGTACTTTCTTCCACCGCACCTTCCTGTGAAGCGGTCAATTTTTGTTCATGCGCCTGATGTTTGTGCACTTTTAAATTCTAAAATTTAGATAAAGGACAAACATAAAGCGGGATTTCATCACCCGTGTGTGGCACCGCATACTAGGACCCTAGGAGGTCACGACCCGGTTTAACATTTTGCGGAATAGGACATTGACTTTAAAAGAAACCAAGATTAAGCCATAAAATACATAGATAGATAAAAAGGCTTATAGAGCTCGGTCCGGGAGCATTAGGAACGCGCTCATTAAGACCCCTGATAGTGGCTACGTTTTTCTGGAGGAAGTACGTTTCCTGGTATAACTAGTGTGGAAAGGTGATTCTAAATGGTTTGCCCCACCTTTCAGCACAGATGCTTCTAGGTGACTAGAACTGCACGTGAGTTATTGCTAAAGCGAGTATACACAACTTAATGTCCGAACCGATCCATTGTAAGGAGTAGGAGCAACCGAATCCTGAGACCAGGTTCACAACTTGACCTTAATTAAGGCCCATCTAAAAAGGTTATTGTATTTATTTTTTGTACACTTCATTGTTATGTGATCATCATAGTGCGCACATCCATTAGTGTATGAAAGAATGGTTTCGAGAGCCTAAAAGTCATCTTGAGAGGCTTAGAGAATCTGATTTGATAGATATTCCGATCCACTTTGAGGTAGGCGAGTCAACCCAACTGGAGATTCCAATCTCTATTGATACGAGAGACTGTACAATCCTTACTCGTAGAGATCTCTTCCCCGTTGAGGGTGAGTTAAAAACTTTTGATTTCCCTGTCTCTCCATTGAGACTTAATCCGAGTCCAATTTCCTCATTCACTCCATTTAGTGTTCCACCCCAATCACTTGAGATGGGAGATACCAATGATAATGAGAATGGTCAGGGACCCATGCGAATTCCACTTAAGGATCACATGTTCCCAAAAATGACAAATCGTGCCTCGTGCATTATTTTACCTCTTACAACTGGGCAATTTGAACTTGGAAATGCGCTCATCAATTCATTGCCAAAATTCTCAGGAGGAGAAGATGAGAACCCATACGCTCATGTTAGGGATTTTGATGACTTAATGTTCCTCCAAAAGTATAGGAATGAGAACGAAATGTAGGCCATGAAACTCGTATTGTTTCCTTTTTCTTTACTAGGGAAAGCTAAGAGCTGGCTTCAAGCTCTACGACTAAAATCAATCATGAGTTTTGAGATGCTTACTGAAGCCTTTTACAAGAATTTTTTCTCTCTTGAGAAAACTGAGACCCTTCGTAGGGCCATTCTTAGGATTACCCAACTTCATGGAGAAAGCTTAAAGGATTATCTTGAGAGATATAAGGGACTGATCCTACAGTGCCCTCATCACGGTAACAACTCCTGGGTCCTAACTAGAAATCTTTATGATAGATTAGATACTGAAACCAAGAGAACTGTAGAATCCTTTTGTTTAGGGAAATTTACTGATAAGGATGATGTAGAGGGTTTGAACTTCTTAGAAGAGATGGCTAAAAAATTGTAAACCTGGGGCACCATGAGAGAAACTGATATTCACGAAAAGGGTGGTAATGACTTTGGAGTTGGATCTAACTCCAATTTGGAAGCTACGCTGACGACCATCCTGCGTAAGGTAGAGTCCTTAGAAATAGGGAAAAACAAAATGTCCGTTAAAGCACCAATTTTTTATGCTGAGATGCAAGCTTGTGTTGCGTGTGATGATGTTGGACATTATACTCAGGATTACCCTTTGATTCATAAAATTAGGGAAACCAGGAAGGATCAAGTAAATATGTTTCATCAAAAACCTTCCTCTTATCCTTATAACCAGTCACATCATCAAGGGAATTCTTTAGGGAGGAATTATTTGAATAACTATTCTGGCAGGCCGTATTACCAAGGGAGTAATTTAAATCAAAATCAAGGTAGTGTGTCCTTTACTCCCAATTACCAACCTTTTCAACAAAATACTCCGTACGTTCCTCCTCAGAATAGGAAACCATCTTCAGATGATGGCATCCAAGCCCTATTACAATCTAATAACCAGTTGATGCAACAATTCATGCAAATGAATTAGCAATCCATGAGTAGAATAGAAACATCAATTGCACAATTGGCATCTGGGTTAAGTACTAGAGACAAAGGTACATTTCCAAGTCAAACCTAACCCAATCTGAAGGATCAAACTGAGAGTTTACACCGCGATCAGGCGAATGCGGTGATTACACTTAGAAGTGGAAAAACTGTAGACAACAAAGTTAGGATACCTGAGGACAAATGACGTGAAAGTCCTAATCCTAGTATTGAGAAAGTTGTAGAAGGAGGCAAACCTATATGTGAAGAAACTTCTTTTGTTGAGGAAGAGACTGGGCAGGTCTCGCTAAGTGAGAAGATTATCGAAAATGATCCGCCTAGAATTCCTAGAACACCTTTTCCCTAACGGTTTTTAGTCAATAGGAAGAACATTCCCGATGAAGAGGTTAAGGAGATGTTTAAAAATCTTAAGATCGCTATTCCTTTCCTCGATGCGTTACGACAGATTCCTTCCTATGCAAAACATCTCAAGGACCTCTGCACATTCAAGAAATGTATGAATGTTTCCAAGAAAGCTTTAAATGTCCATGAGAGTGAAAATGTTATTAAATTGGATGCTCAGGTTAGCTCTATAATCTTGAACAAAGCACCCAAGAAATTCAAAGATCCAGGAATGCCGACAAATTCTTGTCACATAGGGACAAATTGCATCGGAAAATCCTTACTTGATTTAGGTGTCAGTGCCAACTTGATCCCTTATTCTGTATATGAGCAGCTAGGTCTAGAAGAACTAAAACCGGCACATAGAACCTTGCAACTAGCTGATTGATCCATTATAATTTCTAGGGGAGTTGTGATGGATGTACTTGTCCAGGTTGACAATTTTTTCTATCCTGTCGACTTTGTGATCCTTGACACAAACCCGGTAGAAGACCCAAATAGTGAGTTACCTGTAATCCTTGGCCGACCTTTCTTGGCCACTGCTAATGCATTAATCAATTACCGTAGCGGAGCTATGAAGTTAACTTATGGGAATAGAACCATCGATTTGAATATCTTCAATGCAACTCATACTCCGTTTGAAAATGAACCCGATGAGTGTAACATGCTTGGTACTTTTGTAAATAATACATTTCATAGTTCCAATCCTGGGGACCCGTTAGAAGCTTGTCTTGCACATTTTGGAGATAATTTAGATGTTGATGACCTTATCAATGAGGTCAATGCCTTGCTGGATTCTGTTCCTATTGTGGATAACAATGATAATGTTAAAATGTCAAAAGTCAAGGATCCTGTTCCAGAAGCGGAAGAAGTGCCCGTTAGGTTAGAACTTAAACCTCTCCCTAAAAATCTCAAATATGTCTACCAAGGTCCTAATGAGACATTTCATAGCATCCGACCTTAAACCTGAGAATGAAGAGAAATTAATGCGTGTATTAAAGGGAAACACAAAAGCTCTTGGATGGAACATTTCAGATATTAAGGGTATTAGTCCTTCTGTATGCATCCACAAGATAAAACTCGAGGATAATACCAAGAAGTCCAGAGAAGGACAACGAAGGCTTAACCCGACTATGGCTGAGGTTGTGAGAAAAGAAATTTTGAAACTGCTTGATGCTGGGATCATTTATCCTATTTCTGACATCCCACGGGTAAGCCCAATTCATGTTGTTCCTAAAAAGTCTTGAATCACTGTTGTGAAGAATGATCACAATGATCTTGTCCCCACTCGCATGACCACAGGGTGACGAGTGTGTATAGATTATAGAAAACTCAATTTGATCACTCGAAAAGATCATTTTCCCTTACCATTCTTGGATCAAATGCTTGAACGTCCCGCCGGTCATGAATACTATTGTTTTCATGATGGGTATTCTGGGTACAATCAAATGCCCATCGCTCTAGAGGACCAAGAGAAAATCACATTTACTTATCCTTTTGGAACCTTTGCCTATCGCCACATGCGATTTGGGTTATGCAATGCTCCAGTAACATTTCAGCGATGTATGTTGAAGATTTTCTCTTACATGGCTGAGCTATTCCTTGAGGTTTTCATGGATGACTTCTCCCTCATCGGAGATTCGTTTGACCAATGTCTCCACCACTTATCTATTGTTCTTGCTTGGTGTCAACAGAAAAATCTTATTCTAAATTGGGAAAAATGTTACTTCATGGTGAAAAAAGTCATAGTATTAGGACATGTCATATCAGCAAAGGGTATCAAAGTAGATAAAGCCAAGATTGATGTCATATCTTGTCTCTCACCCCCATGAACAGTCAAGGATGTTCGTTCATTCTTGGGGAATACAGGATTTTATCGACGTTTTGTTCTTGAGCAATCTCCTCGCCAAGGACACCACCTTTTTATTCGATGATTCGTATCTTAAAGCTTTTGAGAATCTCCGAACACGTCTAACATCATCACCCATCATCCAACCTCCAAATTGGAACGAACCTTTTGAGTTGATGTGTGATGCATCTGACTATGCCATTGGTACTGTTTTGGCACAACACATTGATAACCTTCCGCATGCCATCTATTATGCCAATAAAACTCTTAATGATGCGCAACTCAATTACACAACCACGGAGAAAGAGCTTCTAGCGATAGTCTTTGCTCTAGAAAAATTTTATTCTTATCTCATAGGTTCTAAAGTAATAGTCTATACGGATCATGTTGCTATCAAACACCTTCTTACCAAGAAGGACACTAAACAACGTTTAATCCGATGGATATTATTACTTCTGGAATTTGATATTGAGATTTGGGATAAAAAAGGTGCCAAAAATGTGGTAGCTGACCACCTCTCTCGAATAGACAATGATTCTTTAGATAGGTCATTACCTATTCGTGAGTCCTTTTCTGATGAGCAACTCATGTCCATTCGCTCTATGTCTTCTACACCATGGTTTACAGACATAGCGAATTATCTTGCCATGGGGCACCTTCCTTGTTTTTGGACCAAGCCAGATAAGAATAAATTTCTTAGTTAGGCCCGACACTTCTTCTGGGATGACCCGTACTTGTTCAAAGATTTTTCTGATCAAATCATTAGGAGATATGTCCCAGATTTTGAGCATACCAAAGTCATAGAATTTTGTCACTCCCAAGCTTGTGGTGGTCACTTCAGCTCCAAAAAGACCTCTGCAAAAATTTTATAGTGTGGATTTTATTGGCCTACCTTATTTCGTGATGCTCACGAATTTTGCAAGGCTTGTGATAGATGTTAGAGAATGGGAACCTTGTCCCGTAGGAATATGATGCCACTAAACCCAAACTTGATCGTTGAACCATTTGATGTTTGGGGCATTAACATTATGGGTACCTTCACCCCATCTTTTGGGTTCATGTACATCCTTTTAGCCATTGACTATGTGATTAAGTGGGTTGAAGCTATTCCTACCAGGACCAATGATAGTTCAGTTGTTATTGAATTTATTAAAGAGAATATTTTTTCTCGTTTTGGTACACCGAGGGCAATAATTAGTGATGGGGGTCACATTTTAACAGTCGAATGTTTGCGAACTTAATGAAAAAATTTAGAGTAACACACAAGGTTGTTATACTGTACCATCCGTAGACTAGTGGGCAAGTGGAGGTTTCTAATAGTAAAATCAAGAATATTCTTCAAAAAACGATAAGACCAAACCGTAAAGATTGGTCAACTCGACTAAACGATGCTCTTTGGGCTTATCGTACTGCTTTTAAGATACCTATTGGAATGTCCCCTTACCGGCTAGTCTATGGAAATGTTTGTCGCCTTCCAGTTAAATTAGAACACCGAGCATATTGGGCAATAAAGGCCTTGAACTTTGACATTGGGAAGGCCGGTTTGCATCGCAAGCTTCAACTCAATAAGTTAGAAGAACTACGGAATGATGTATACCATTCAGCAAAGACTTACAAGGAGCGCATGAAAGCATTTCACTACTAAAACATTTTGCGAAAATCATTTGAACCAAACCAAAAAGTCTTATTATACTCTTCTAGGTTGTATTGATTTCCTGGCAAACTACGATCACGATGGACCGGGCCTCTCATTGTTAAAACGGTATATCCACATGGGGCGGTTGAGGTTGAAGAACCGAGTACTGGCAAAATACAAAAAGTGAACGGGAAAAGGCTTAAGCCTTATTATGAACATTTTAGCTTCACCAATGAAGACTTGAAGCTTCTGGACCCAGCTTATGAGGAGTGACATTCATATCCTTTTCACCCAACTTTTACTGAGTTTGGGGGTTCCTCATTTTGTCTGGCTGAAGACAATAAACTTAGCGCTATCTGGGAGGCAACCCATGTTATATCAGGTACTATGTTCCGATTTTTTTCCCTTCTTTTAAGGTATGTTTTCAAATATTGGAGACAATGCTTCTTTCTAGTTTGGGGGTGGGGAAAAATCATTCATATTTTTTACTTTTTTAGAGAAAAGATAGGTCATTATGGTAATTTATGAGACTCTTTAGTAAGTTTCTGCAAGCTTATAAGTATTTGATATGGTCTAAATATTTTGGTCGTAAAAACCGCGAAGTTAAAATTTTCATCAAATACATGCTCAGAAAATTTTGGAACATTATCTTAAGCTAGATGTACTACCCTTTAATTAGAGAAAATTTTATGTTGACTGATATTCCTCAAAACAAATGCACTTCACAATAGTATTGCATTTATTACTTTTGCTAGAATTTTGAGCAATCAAAGGGAATCTAGTATTTGAGGTAAGAATGATCCACTACAAGGGAAATAACTGCCTAAAGAATAAGTTCGATCCTGAAATAATATAATTAGGATTTCTATAAGCCAAAATAGCTCTAAAAACTTTCACGATGCAAGGCATACTCGCATGATTAGAACTGAAAGAGGAAGAATTATCACCAATCTCAAGTATAGTCATAAACTATGTGAAAGGAACAAGGAATAAAGTTTACTTCTGAGAATCCAGAGCCTAGGTCATGAAGGGGCACCAAACCCCAGTAACCTAAGCTAACTGGCTGGGATTGTCGACCAACGACTCATATTATGGAGGCTTCACTAAGGAAACGAGTACCAAAATAAAAAAGGCTTATAGTTATTCCCCAAAAATCAATAACAGGATTCAAATTGACTATGGCACTTATCAAACTGATCGTTGGATTTGTTTCACGAAATACGAAATGACTGGATATTGACTCAAGAGCCACCAAATAAAGTTGTACGTGCAGTAATATTTTTTACAACACTTGAGGATATTAGAAAAATATGTGAAATCTCATTTAAGTATTGGGTAGTATCTTTAGTTTTTGATAATTCTCCAAGTTCTCTGATTATATATATGTGAAAGAATTAAATTTTAAGGGGTTTACCTTCTTAAATTTTTTACCATTATCATATATTAATAAGTTAGTTGAAATGACATAATGAGTATCTAAACTACTATAATGCCCTTATTGACTTTTGTGGGTATAGTCATTGCAAACCCTCACGAGACAAAACTCGTCCTATATGGGTAACCTATAGGTTTAATGGCTTGTTGCATACGCTAAATGCAATCGTCTTAACAATGAAAGAGTTATGTTTTTATTCTTTTCTTTGCTTAAGGACTAGCAAACATTAAATTTGGGGGTATTTGATGGGCACATAAAATGACCACTATTCCCCTATGACTTAATGTTTATTATTCCTAATTTTATTATTAAACATGACTTATAAAACCAATTTTTATATTTTAGGTCACATGGAGCTCATTTACCAAATATGTGCAAATACCGGGATGTATAGCTCAAAGGATGAACTGTTGGAGAAGGATGTAGAGTTGTCAAATACAAGGGTCCCACATGGTGAGGTTATAATTTTGGAGGATAACTCTTGGAGGTTACAAAATTATGTACATTCATGGCATAGGTTATAAATCTAATATTAAATATAAGAACCCGCTCCTTCATCTATAAAAAGAGAGGTGGTGAGCTCATAAGATTATCCAATTTTGAGAGAATCATTCCTCTAGAATGCAAGAGAGCATTATTGGAGTAAGTTGGTGCAAGTTTTGTAAACATTTGGAATATTTCATTTTGTAAGTTAATAAAATTCCTCTTTTCGTTGTTAGTTTATGTTCATTTCATTCTCATATCATTTAGGTTTTATAGTTGTTATAATGGTCGGCTAAGTCCTCACTAGGGGTAAGGATGGATCCGCCATAAGCGTATGATATCATGTAGTAGAATGTATTTTTCTCCAACACAATATGAGTATATTATCACAAATCCCAAAACTATATTATCGGAGACATCCATTATCATCCTATGATCTCTTTAAGTAGAGATATAGGAAGAGTTTTGTGATTCTCAAATGATATAGTAAAATTGTATTAATATTATATTTTTCTAAGGTATGATCCTAATTAACATTTCATAGTTAGCATAGCTTTCATGGAATGTGTTTTTAGTACATACTTAGTTCATACAATATATTCTACTTGAGTTATAATTAATCATGGGATTTCATCGACAAAAGGTCGAAGTTTTCTATTTCAATTAAGTGAAGAATTTAATATACGATACTATGTTGATATTGTATGTAAATGGTGGTGAAATCCGAAGCCTCTAGACCTTTATTCTTGATTAAAGCCATATCATTGATTTTTACGGTTTTACAACCTTAGATTATTAAAACACAAGACCAAAACTAATTTCTAGTTCCGTTCGAAAGTGAACGACACTCTAATTTTTACTCATACTAAACACCAGATTTTGACCATTATTAGAGAGAGATGCTGTAATTACAGATACAGTTGGAGGAAGATATAGCTAATGACTTGATCAAAAATAGATACCTTGCTCAAATAAAATTGCTAAACATATGTGAGGAAACTGAAGAGATTGATTGGAGGCAAAAATCGAGAATCAAATGGCTACAAGGAGGGGACAGAAACACGAGGTTTTTCTATACAACTATAAAGGCTAGTGACGAGAATGCCTTTATCACAAATATCCAAGGCTGCACGGGAAGAGACATTACAAGTCAGTCGCTCATAAAGTAACATATCACTAGTTACTATAATGAAAAATTGCTGCTACAGATAAACAGCAATGTCCAGAACTTTTCGATCAGCTCCACAGCCAAGTTATATAGGCAAAAAAAAATCTCACTACAGCCCTAACTACTGAAGAGATTAGGGATGCAGTATTCTCTATGGATAGCAACAGCACCCCCGATCCAGATGGTTTTTCTAGTGCTTTTTACAAAAAATTCTGGGAAATCCTGAGCACAGATATTAACGCTCGGATACTCTCGTTCTTTATGGATGATATGATTCCCATGACATTCAACTTCAACCTCATATTTTTCATTCCTAAAATAGAAAAACCCATCCAAGATTCAACAATATAGACCGATTTGCCTCAACAACTTTATTTTCAAAATCATCACAAAAATTCTTGCCACTCGGCTATCTCATATTGCCTACAGATGTGTCCCGAGGGACCAAATTATGTTAATAAAGAATAGGAACAACCATAGCAATATATGCATGGCCTCAGAGATGGCTAATGAGATGAAAATCAAGATGAAAAATGGAAATGTGGTTCTTAAGATTGATATCAGTCAAGCATATGATACACTAAGCTGGAACTACCTCCTCACGACTCTTCGAGCATTTGGGTTTGATTTGAAATTTTGTGATTGGATACAAACTATTATCAGTAGTAGTATGGTATCTATTCTTATCAATGGTAGTCCATCAGGCTTCTTCTAGATGGCTAGGGGTCTCAAGCAGGAGGACCCTCTCTCCCTAATTTTGTTTGCAATTGCAAAAGACATATTAAGCATCAATCTCCACAAGGTTAGAGAACAAGGTAGAATACAGACCATGACATCAACAAAGGATACGTATGTCCCCACTCACTTACTTTTTGTAGATGATATATTCATCTTTGCGAATGGGAACAACAGATGCCTGGGATAGCTTCTGCTTATTTTTGCCAAATATTAGAAGGTCTCTGAACAAGAGATAAGTATGGCCAAAAGCAAAAAAAATTATAAGCTCTATACCTCTCACCCGTAGAAGAGTGGTCACTGAGATATTTGGCTTTAAAGAAGAAAAATTTCTAGAGACGTATTTGGGCATTCCACTCATACAAGGGAGGGTAACAAAGCAAGTAATTTTACCGCTATTAGAAAATATCATTAAAAAGGCTAACAGCTGGACGGGAAGGCTGCGACATGTTTCTTGTATGCACCTATCACCCCATCAGACAACTGGAGAATCATACAAGAGAGAGTTAAAACATCTAGTCCATACATTTTTGTTATTTGGGTGGCCATGGTTTTTACAATCTGTAGCAACATTTGGAGAGCTAAAAAGAAATGGTAGTTTGACGGAGTTAAAATCCTTATCCAACAAACTATGCTACACATCATGACTGACATTGCAGATGCCTCTCTCCTATCAAAAAATGCATTGAACAACACCATTCAAGACCTCAGGATCATCAAGGAGCTTAATGTTCAGTGCAAACCGAGAATAGGCAACCAGATATAGAGCTATAAATGGGGGCTTCCTACTCAAGGTGAGGTAAAAATTTGTTGTGATGGATCGGCTCTAGGCAATCCCGATGCAGTAGGCATGGGCCTTATTTTTAGGAACAATAAAGGGGAAGTCTTGGGCACATATAGTAAATCCATTGGGCAAGCTACGAACTTCATTGCTGAGATTACTTCAATCATTTCTGGAGTTCAGAAAGCTGTAACAAAAGTGTGGAGAAGAGTGTGGGTAGTATCCAACTCGGTTGCTTCAATTAAAGCATTCATCTAAGATTAAATACCTTGGACGCTTAAAACTACTTGGGAAGTTATCATCCCCCATCTTCTGCAAATTCGATTCAGCCGTGCATGGAGAGAATGAAACTTTTCGGCAGATCAAATTGCAAGGAGTGTGTCAGACCTAAACTAAACAGTAAAAGAATGGGCAAATGGCAAACCGGAATACTTACAAAATATTGAAGACCATGTCATGGACTACTTCAAAGTCAGAAATCATGTTGAAGTGGATGTATGTTAAGTAAGAGTGGATAGTCGTTCGAACAAAATAGGATTCCGTTTGAACGAAATGGGTAATTTTACAAATTGACGAGATAGACGACAAGTTTGAAGACATATTTCAACAGATTGTTTGAACGGACTTTGAAGTCGTTCAAACGACTTGGATGCTTAATCTCCAAACCGCATTTTATTTTGTCTAGAGAGACAACAATTTCCAGATTTTCAATTTTTGTTCGTACGAGATTTGAGTTCGTTCGAACGAGTTTCCTATCTTTCGAATGACTATGGAATCGTTCGAACGAATTGGTCCTGGTGAGTGAATTATTTTGCTTAGTTTCTTCTGTTCTTCTTTATGTTAATAGGGAACCCATATGCATATGCTCTAGTGATTTGTACTAGAGTATGGCATGATTGGTTCTCTTTCATCTTGTAAACGATTGATTAGATATATTTAACTAAACATTTTGCAAAAATAAGTTCCCCTAATAGGTATGGACCACTCACTTTGGATAATATCCATAAAATCCTCTTCCTTCAGCTAGTAGTTGAAAAATTTAGAAGGTTTTAGGCCAATAAGATTTTTCTTTATTGTATTCACTACCATGGATTAATGGCCTGAAGTCATAGGAACTTCAAAGGTAGTTTTAGAGTCTGCAATTGCAATTAACCAATAAGAGTTTATCAATACCTTATCTATTTTGTTAGCAACTCTATCCTTGCCTAATTGGCAGTTACTCCATGTTTGAAAGGTTCATGTATACTGACAGTTGAAAAGTTGAGTGTTGCTAATACATTCAGCAAAATAATTTATTGAAGACACTCTATTTACCCCTCTTCCTACTCTCTCATTAGAGTTAAGAATTACATTAAAATACCCTAATAAAACTAGGGAATTTGAACTAAGCAATCAAAGTTAGAGATTTTACCCCCTATCTACTTTTTCTCAATCTTAGAGTTACTTCCATATACAATTGTAACATAAAAATTAAAACCAAGAATTGTAGTTACTTCAACAAAAATGGCTTGAACATAAGTCTTTAACATAACCACTGTAACCGCAAGAGGGTTTTACATAAGTCAAACCTTCCCAGAATCAACATAATTATAATTGTCAAGCTTGAACCAGTCCTTACAACAACAAAACAACAATTCTGCTTTAATTATACTCTTGAAACTTTGCTTCCACAAGGCCTAATATAGATAAACAAATTTAATCCTCAAATCTCTAATATCCTTTTACCTTAAACTACATTCATTCCCCACACATTCTATCATCCTTTATTGCAATTCATTGGAAATATATAGAGTTTTGATTGTTACTCATCCCTACGGTAGCAGGGTACTATTTCCATCTTTAAGATACTTACTTGAAGATGGTGTTTACATTTTTTATGCTTCCTTCAAGGCCATTTCCTCTTCCTGCTACCTTCTTCAAGCTTATATCTGCTGACTCATGGATAGACTTTGTTTAGTTTTACCACTCTTGGTGTTATTCTCTTCCCTATAATCTATTATCCTTTCAGGTTTGTTTACTTGGTCATCACCCTTAGTGTGACGCCGCAGCTGATCGAGCTAATATTTTGTAAGAAGTTTCATTTATTTTTGTAGCATTTAGGCTAGCCAAAAGGAGGAGTACACTTCATCTCCAACTTTGATCTTTTGTTTAAGTTATAAGCTATTTACTCAGTAGCTATTATGTAGAGGACATGACTCCAATACACCAGAGAAGGAAATAAAGCTTTGTAATTGTTGTTGATAAATGAATAAAAGAAGTTTGCATTGACCATTTGTATAGTATTGGTGTTGCCTTGATATTATATGATCTTATGTGATACTATATTAAAAGACGATTGAAAGAAATGAATAATTAAGCTTACTTGAGGCACGCGCCTTGAGTGCCGCATGTACCAAGCTTGTATTTCAGCTGGTCCGTGACAGTTAGTATTACAGCTACATTTTAGTAGCAAAGCGATCTTGCTACTATGGTGGATGGTCCCAATGTTATTGACCCTACCCCTACCCCACAGATGGTAGGACCGCTCATAAATCCTAAGCCGAACACCCGAATGCGGCTGAACCAATAAAAGTTTAAGATACAAGCTCTAGGTGGGATTATTATTCAAGTGGTTCACAGATAATCAGGCCCATATGGGCAAACATCTCATTACGCTAGAAGGAGTAGCTAAGGGGAATTTGGCTGCACTTTTGGTTTAGGTGGCTGAACTATCTTCGAGGTGAATCTCCAAATTAAGGTTGTTAGGACTGGTAAACCAGCACCTTTGGGCGGCGGTATAGAACGGCCCAGAATCAAGGTCCCTGAACCCAAGGCGTACGAGGGGGCGAGGGATGCAAAGGAGGTAGAGAATTTCCTTTTTGACATGGAGACATACTTCAATGTAGTATGGCTTAAGAGAAAAGGTGCGAGGGTGTAGATGGCAACCATGTACCTCACTGGTGACGCTAAACTATGGTGGCGTACCAAGTATTCTAAGATCCAAAGTGGTCACGGTACTATTAGCACATGGGATGACTTCAAGAATCAGTTCCTACCCGAGAATGTTGGTTCATTGCTCGGAAGAGTTTAAGACAACTAAACCAGATAAGCAACATCCATAAGTATGTGAAGCGGTTCTCAGCCTTAATGTTGGATATCTGTAACATACTTGAAAAGGATAAGTTATTTTGTATCTTGGAAGGTTTGAAACCATAGTTCCAGAATAAACTACAAAGGCAATGGGTTCAAGATTTGACATCCGCAATGGTCTCCTCTGAGCGCATTAATGACTACACTCCTATGCAGGGTGAGCGTCGACCGACTCAGTCTTAGTCTAATTTCTAGTTACAGAAGAGAACACGATCCTTCTATAATTATAATAAGGGCAAGAATGGGGTATACCATGTTAGAAGTATGGGAGACCAAGGTCAAAGCCAAGTCCATGGCCAGGGTAGAAGTGGTAGAGCAAATATGGATGGTGCCTCGAGTTCCAATCCTGCGAGGGAGTACCAAAGGTTGCGTAACAGTGGTGACGCTTCCTCCTCATTCTGGTTTCAAGGACATCCAGGGAACTTGAAGTTTTTTCTTTGTGGAGGGAATTACAAAGCTTATCAATGTCCTCAAAAGACGGTCCTGAATGCTCTATTGGCGTCGTAAATAGACAAAGCCAATGACACCGCGCAAAGAAATGATAACGGTGAAACTCACATGAGTTTTCTTTACTCGCTCAATGCCGTGACTACTCAGTTGGCATAGACTAAGCCTAAGAAGGGACTCAAATACGTGGACCTCAGTATTAATAGGCTGAGCACTTTGACGATTTTTGATATAGGTGTTACCCATAGCTTTATAGCCATTTAAGAAGCAAATCGTTTGGGACTGCGTTTGGTAAAAGATTTTAGCAAGATAAAAGTCGTCAACTCCACCGTAATGCTGATACATGGTGCTGCCAAGTTGGTTCCAGCTAAGATGTGACAGTGGAGTGGGGAGGTTAACTTTCTCATAGTAACATTAGATGATTTCAAGATTATTTTGGGAATAAATTATTTTTTTACCACAAAGTAATGCCGATTCCATTCCATAATTCCTTGTATATTTTTGGTGACTATCCCTCAATCATACATATGTCCACGTATAGAGATGAGGGAAAAATATTATCAGCTCTTCAGTTGGAGAAGGGACTAAAACGAGGGGAGTTAACTTACCTTGTTACTTTACGGTTAGAGCCGGATGATCAGAATCACAATGTCATGTTGAAGGAAGCCTCATGGGTACCTAATGAGTTCAAAGATGTGATGCCGAAGGAACTGCCAAATGTGTTGCCTCCACGAAGGCCTATCGATCATCAGAGCGAGTTAGTACCTGGAACTAAACTTCCTGCCAAAGGACCGTATAGGATAAGTCCACCCAAACTAGTAGAGCTTCGCAATCAACTTGATGGACGATTGGAATCGGGCTTTATTCGCCCCTCAATGGTGCCATATGGTGCCCCGGTCTTATTTCAAAAGAAACACGATGGAAGTCTGTGATTATGTGTCGACTATCGAGCCCTGTACAAGGTAACGGTGAAGTGACTGTATCCAATACCGCTTATTGGCCACTTATTTGACCAGTTAACATCCACAAAGTACTTCCTTAAACTTATTTGAGATCGGGTTACTATCAAGTCAGGATTGTTGTCGGGAATGAACCGAAGACGACTTGTTCTACTTGGTATATGGTATATGAATTTCTTGTCATGCCATTCAGCCTAACCAATGCTCCTGCAACATTTTGTACTCTTAAAAAAAAGCTCTTCCTGAAATTTATTAACAAGTTTGTGGTGGTGTACCTGGATGATATTGTTATCTACAGCCGCACTATGGAGGAGCATCTTGAACATCTTCGCCTGTTATTCCAAATCCTATGATAGAACCGGCTCTATGTTAAGTTAAAAAAATGCTTGTTTGCCCAGAAAAAATTTATGCTTCTTGGACACATTATTGGTAGAGGACAGATCTGCATGGATATGGAAAAGGTCCGCGCTATTGAGGAGTAGAAAACTCCTATAGAGGTCACAGAAGTTTATTCCTTTTTCGGCCAGATGAACTACTACCACAATTTTATCGAAGGATATTCGAAGCGCGTGGCACCCCTTATCGATCTTCTCGAGATAGACTTATCATGGTCATAGTTTGAGAAATGTCAAATAGCATTTGATAACCTAAATCATACGGTGATTAGCAACCAAGTCTTAGCCTTGCCAGATATTACTAGGCTCTTTAAAGTACATATTGATGAGTCCAATTATGCTATCAGTGGAATGTTGTTATAAGATGAGTATCCAGTTACATATGAAAGCAGGAAGGTGAATGATACAGAGAGGCAATATTCAGTACAACAGAAGGAACTCCTAGCTATTGTACATTATCTACGAGTATGGCGACACTATTTTTTACGAATGAAGGTTTTGGCGAAGACTGATAACAGCGCGGCAAGCCATTTACTTACAAAAAAGAAGTTGACCTCGAAGCAGGCTTGTTGGCAAGAGTTTCTAGTAGAGTTTGATTTAGATCTCAAGCATAAGCCAGGGAGAATGAACAATGTACCGGATACGCTGAGCCGTAAGGCTGAACTAGCGGCCACCTCTATAGTGGCCGAGCAGTCTCACTCTTATGTTACCAACACTCTCCAAGGTAGGATCCGCGAAGGATTGGCGTTGGATCCTCAGACCCTGGTAATCATTAACTTGGCAAAATAAGGGAAGGCCAAACAGTTATGGGTAGAAGATGGTCTTTTATATTCGAATGGACAGCAAATTTATGTTCCTCCGTTAGCAGGACTAAGACGGGAGCTGATAAAGGAGTGCCATGACACTCTTTGGGCGGGCCATCCATGTTGGCGGAGAACACTATCCCTGTTACATAGAGGTTGTTATTGGCCCAATGATCTAAACGAAGTGATGGATTATGCGCGGACTTGTCATATTTTCCAGCAAGACAATATTGATCATGACTTGCCACTTGGACAGCTTGAACCACTTCCTGTACTGACACGACCTTGGGAAAGCGTTTCTCAAGACTTTATCTCTGGGTTACCTAAGACTGAAGGATATGGTTCTATACTCGTGATGATCGATAGATTTTCTAACTATGCAACGTTCATTCCAGCCCTAATTATTTGCTCAGCAGATAAAACAATGTGCCTCTTTGTGAAGCACATTGTCAACTATTGGGGTGTGCCATAGAAAATTGTCAGTGATAGAAATCCTTGATTTACTGGGAAGTTTTGGAAGGAAGTGTTCAGATTACTTTGATCCACTTTCAACTTCTCAACTAGTAACTACCCACAATCAGGGGGTCAGACCAAACACTTCAATGAAATGCTGGAAAAGTATCTCTGGTACTTCGTTAGGGCAAACAAGAAGAACTGGGCCAAACTCCTGGATGTAGCGCAGTTTTGCTTTAATCTACAGAAGAGTTCATCAACCAACAAGAGCACCTCTGAGATACTATTGGGACAGTAGCCCCTTACGTCGTGCACGGTGGTCTCCAATTATAAAGGAAAAGTTCTAAGAGCCTACCAGTTTACAAAGGAATGGTAAAGAAATATTGACATTGCTCAGGCCTATTTGGAAAAGTCATCTATCAGAATAAAGAAATGGGCAGATTAGAAGAGACAATAAAATCCTTTTAAAGTAGGAGACCTTATTCTGATCAAGACCGCCTACCTCCAATACTGAAGTGACAGAGCGCACAAAGGCCTGGTACCCAAGTATGTAGGTATGATGCCGTTCATTGGCAAAGTTGGAGAGGTTTCCTACAAGCTTCAACTGCCACCCTATCCTTACTTTACCCATCAAGTGTTTCATGCTAGTGTCCTAAATACTTACCACGAAGAAAAGGAAGATCGAAGCAGAAGTACCATCAGACCTCAGGTTCCCCTCAAGCAAGTCAACACAGACCAAGTTCCAGTAAATGTTCTTACTCACAGAGTAACCTATATTGACCCAAACACCAAGGAGGAAGTCTACAAGTACCTAGTGAAGTAGAAGGATCTGCCAAAAGAACAAGCCAGCTGGGAGCACCAAGATTCTCATCTCCTACTGGTCCAACTCAAGAATATTGAGGCTAAGTAGGAGAGGAAAGAGAAGAGACAAATGAGGAAGACGAAGAAGAAGGATTTGACGAGGGCGTCTCCAAGCTGAGTGGGAGAGAGTGTGATGTCTCAACAGATCAAGTTAATATTTTGTAAATAGTAACTTTATGATGTAATAAAGTCTTGTAAAAAGTTTTGTTTATTTCTGTAAAGTTTAGGTTAGCCAAAAGGGGGAGTACGCTTCCTCTTCAACTTTAATGTTTCCTTTTAGTTGTAGGCTATTTACTTAGTAGTTGCTATATAGAGGACATGACTCCGATACACCAGAGAAGGAAATAAAGCTTTCTAACTGTTGTTGATAAATGAATGAAATGAAGTTTATATTGACCTTTTGTACAGTGTTTGTGTTGCCTTGATATTATATGATCTTATGTGATATTGTGTTAAAAAACGTTTGAAAGAGGCAAATAATTAGGCTTATTTGAGGCACGTGCCTTGAGTGCTGCACGTACCAAGCTTGTGTTTCAGCTGGTCTATGACACTTAGAGACATCTATCAAAATTCTTTTCTTTCACTCTCTCCTTCCTCCATCGCTTTAGCCATTAAGGCATGATTTACTAGTATAGTACTATTAATACAATTCCCAGTATTTGGTTACTTAGTTTTGACAATATGCTTAGGTCTATGAGTTTCCCATTCATCCTCCTTGTTTATCCCCTATCATTCTTATTCTCTGAAGGAGCCACCAGTATCCAAACTTCTTTGGTCTTTTGGAAATCTCCACCTTCTTGTACATTTATATCCTTATGTACAATTGATAGATCATTAATAGCACAACTGCTAATCCAATGACCAAAGGCCATTCAATTATCAATAGACAAATCATTAATTATATTCAACCTTCACCTACATAAAGTTGTTATCATCAATCATGATTGTAGTTGTAATTACTGATATAACTGGATTGGGTGTTCAATAGTACTTACAATTTCTGATTGATCTTTAACTGTCCACTATTCCCTTGGTATGTTCCTCAGCATGACCCAATTAGGATTTGTGTCTTCATCAATGGATTTAAATTCAATTGTTGGTCTCCAAGGCCTTATCACAAATAACCTACTTGCAATCATGATAGCCTCTTTTGAAGAGCCTTTTCCCTATCTTCCTCACAACTAAATATGAAAAAGAAAAGATTTTACCCATTTACAGTCATCTCAAAAGATCCTTTTGGTTTCCATTTGAATGCTAGACTATATTGATAGAATTTGTAAGGCTGCCTCCTAGCAAAATTCCTGACAAGCTGTTATTCATACTCCTTGACTTCATCATCAAAATCAATTGATCTTAATTTGGCAATTGGCTTACTCTTAACAATGGTAGGGGCAGTGTACATCAGCTGAGATTTTTCTTAATTTTTTTTACCCTTAATTCACCAATGATGTCCAAGGGAAGGATGTTGCGACTTCCATCCATGGGATTTATCTGAATTAATTTTGTGTAAGGGTGGGAAGTCCTCCATACTCATCTACTCTTGGTGACAACCTTTTACTATTATATTTGCCTTGCAAGCATCTTCTCTCTATAGTCTCTTCAACTGTTGCCTTAGGATTATGGGTCTACATCATCTTCATGGACATCAGTCAAGGATTCGGCTTCTCAAGCTTTTTTTTCTTCATGTTCACCAAACTTTTTCTCTCATCTTTAGAATTGGGTGACCAATTTCTCTCATTTTGGTCCTCCGCTTATCGCATCTTCTTTTGAAATTGGCAAAAATTTCCTAAGCGTCTCTAATTCTTCATTATTCATATCCAAGGTTGAAGTATTTGTCCCTGTACCCTTCCTCGTCTTGGGTGGTATTGGCTCTCGAGTTTGTGGGCATAATAGAAAAATGGTATTTTATTAATTTAATGTAAACGGTGGGCGGCCCGAATTTAAAATTGGTAGAGATAGACCTAATTGGCAAAAATAGGAAAAAAATCCTTAAACATACCTCGAGATCTGTGTCAAATGCATCGTTACATTTTGAAATCTAATCTATAAATAACTACGTGATTACTCATAACATACTTATACACACCACCGCTGGCAAGAATCACACCACTACCCACTCTGCTCCATAGTTTTTGTTATGGTCTTAACTCTATAACATATTTATGCACTAGAATTTATGATTCAGTAAATTCGTGATACTGCAGCAATATATCGATAAGCCAGGTCGAGCCACGCAGGGGATCGGTGTCAGCTATTCGGCTTGTAAGTGAGAGGTTTTGGTTGTTTACTAAAGATGTATGGTTAGAGATTATTTTGGGAGAATAGGAGTTCTAGTAAGATACTATGACTTCGGGATTTGGGTCCCCAACTTGCCTTCCCTAGGTCCCTTTGAGTATCCTTCTTAGATGCCACTACTTATAACTGTCATGAGTTGGGCCCCTCCTTGTTCAGGATAGATTTCAAAATTTATATTTTAGAGGCAAGGCCACACCATTAGTTGTTTGTCAAGAAAGAAACAAAAAACTTGGTCCTAAGTTTATTAGGCTTTAGGACCTTGTTGTGCCCTTGTAACTGTGATTGGAGTTTAGTCATTTTTTAGTCTTAAACCCTACTTACAACACACCTAGGTCCTCGAATGTGATCCTATAGACTCACACCATTCCCTATCAACTAAGTGAGCAAGAACCTAGTCAGTTTACATATAGCACCACCTAACCTTGTCTTTATCTTAGTAGGGGTCGGAACTTGACTAATCCTCAAGGTGTAGTCTCTATGAGTGGTGTACTCTCATTCCCAGTTTTTAGTACTCTGCAGGGCTACATTTGCGGGTTTATGGTGAACTCTAGTCTTCTCCTTTGGTCCAACTTTATTTGGGCTTCTCTCAAATGTCAGAATTTGATAAGATCTGGCCATGTCATCCTGGAATGTGTGGTGACTCTCTTTGGAGATCAGGGAACTATTTAAACTCTTGAAAAGCTAAATTCTAACACTTGGTATAACTTTAATTGTATCAAGATTGCTCCAAAAGTGCTTGGCTCCTTAGATTTGCCACTAGAATATGTAATGCATATATATGGGTTCCTTAGGCTTCTTACTCTTACTTTGCACCGTGTTCTTTCAGGTAGGTCAAGAATATTCGAAAATAGAAAGTGCATGTCTTAGTCATACTTATTAGCAACTCTGCTTGTAGTGCCCCTCATTTTTACTTTCCCTATTATGGCACTTTTCATGTTAGTCATGGTAGTGTAGTAGGTTGCACCACTTTGTATGTCATTTGGATTGTAATGGGTTTGTACAGAGAATTCTTATTAGGTGTATATCATGAACTTGTTAATAGAAGGCTTTAGTTATTCATATATGGTCTGATTTCATTGTTCAAGAATTTGTAGCATTACTCTTAGTATGAATTGTTTGATATGATATCTTTATAGGATGCGTTACCGTACTCTAAACTGGATTATGATAGGAGTTTATTTATGGAAAATTTCATCTAGTTGCATGAGTGTGGTCCAATAATCATCATAAGATATTGTGTTGGTGATAAGAACTTTATACTAAATTGACATTTGGGTGAATCCTTTATTCTAGATCTTAGATATTTCCTTGGTATGTCTTCCGTGATAGTTTAACATAGCTATGAATTTTCTGCGATATGGTAATTCGCGACTTAGATTATCTTTCAGGTTTAGGACTTCCATTCGATATTGTCCTATTATTAGATAGATCATCTGGTTGTAAGAGTGGTAAGTCATTTGATATAGTTCCAGATGCTGATTAGGCGGGGGCAGGAAGATCATTTGATTATTCTAGGATTCAAACTTCATCTTTTCCATTCCGTTGGGCGACTTTGAGTTAATATACATAGTAGGGCTATGCAGTTATGGACCTTGGGTTTGATTCCCTAAATAAAATATTTGGATACTCTAGTCAGTGTTCCAGGGTTGCAAGCCGCTAAAAATTATACCTCAATTTCTTCTCAACTGCATGCTTTGCGAGCATCTCATGGGCATAGATCCCTAAAAGTACAAATAAATTAAGCTTTAGACCTATAGGTTAAAACTCCTTAAACACCCTGATCAGGTGTATTACCTGCTAATTTTTGGCTCAATAAAAAGGAATCAGTCAATCCCTGGATGGCCAATAAGGGATACGTTTTTGTTAATTATAGAAGGGTACGAGAGTGTTGTCCCACTAAATTAAAAGTGACCCTATGTACTTGAGTTCCTAATTCTCTTTCCACATCTACCGTACCTCTTAAGTCGTAGTAGTTAGATCTAAGGTTAGGCTTTTGTTGTTATCATATTGGGATTTTTAGTTTTACTTAGACCGCCTACTTTCAGACTCGCAGCTTGGTTGATCTTCTATTATACTATTCGTGGTTTTTTCATGTCTCTCTTCTATGATTATCTTGGTCTATCTTGCCTAATGACCATGGATATTTGTACATGTTGGGCATAGCTTGCTGACGTCTTGCACGCATACTTTTTTAGGTAAATCATTGCAGTAATAATGCTAGTAGTTGGGGCAAGTTGGACTTTCATGTTTTGGATTTCTTGCCATCCTTGTAGTATTATTTTTGATTATATATCCTTTAAGATTATTCTTCCTCTGCGTAGTTTTATAGTGTTGTAGATGTATTTACGATTTGTTGTAAATTGTAGTACGTCATTTGGGGGTTCATCTTCAGGATGCCTAACGTCATACCTCAGAATTCGTGTTCTTAATAGTTTATTAAGAAACCAGTTTAGGGCTAGTGATACTGCTGGCCAAAATGACTAGCTTTAGGATCCTCAAAATGTAAGAATTCAATAACTATCACAACCCCAAACTTATAATTTTACTCGTCCTTGAGTAAAATAATATACAACTATAAATAAAATCATCCATACTAAGTAATTTCCAAGGGACTAGCGAATGTATTTAGTACATGCAACAAGCCGTTAAACTCCCAAGTACCCTCCAGTGACAAGTATTGTCTCGCGAAAGTTTCTAGTGAATAGACTCACATAATTATGATGCGACCTATTAGTCATTAGTAAAAAAAATTTAAAATATTAAATAAACTATACATGATAATCTTAATACATTGTCATATTGCCACAACAAATTCAGTGGCATTTCCGACGGTGTGTATGAGCTTTTGATTTTAAATTGGTCATAATTTTGATTACTAGTGTTGAAAATTATCTTCGACTTGTAGCCTCATATAAAATTTCTCTTGAATAATCACTGATAAATTTCTAGCTTCTCCCTCAGAAGTAAAAATTAGCACGAGCTGATTTTAAATGAAGCAAAGGGTCATAATTATTTGTAGTAGTAGGAGCTTTTCAGGATAGATGTCACAAACAAAAGTTTGATGGTCATTGAAAGTGTTGAGTCAAATTACCATAGACCTTTTATATTTTATTTTCACTAAACTGGCCATACTAGACTTAGCATTAGGATGGTCATTTAAAGGTTGTAATTAAGGTTAAGGACATATAATGTACAGAAAAGGGTATTTTTTTGGCAATCAATAACTCAAGGTCTTCTCATTCTCTATGATCATTATTCACCTTTTACTTATTTTTCATGACTTTTCTATTGAACATAGCTTATCATGTATTTTTTTAGTCCTATTCACTCGATAATTCATTGTTTCAAATGTCTTTTATTTT
Organism: Kingdonia uniflora; assembly: GCA_014058105.1. Lineage (NCBI taxonomy): Eukaryota > Viridiplantae > Streptophyta > Magnoliopsida > Ranunculales > Circaeasteraceae > Kingdonia > Kingdonia uniflora. The sequence continues at coordinate 158,374 of JACGCM010001326.1, forward strand.
TCTTTTATCTGGGCGCTTGTCTTTCTCACTAATTCCTAGTTAGTCCATTTTTCTTATATCCTTTCTCATTTCCAGGCTTATAACCATTGCTGCATCTATCTACTTACTTAAGCGTTCTTAGAATGGGGTAAAGCTATTTTCCATACAAACGATGGCTTATGTAGGTTCAATGGGGGGAATAATGGAAAATAATTTAAAGTACTTTAATACAAATGTCATAAAGGGCTTTAATTAAAAAAATGCATAATATCATATCCTTTGTTTTGAATGTCCTCTTTTTCACCTCGAAAATAGATAAGAAAAATGTTCAAGTAATTTTAACTCAAATTTTATTTCACCATCGATAATTGACAGTACAATGAATAGTGAGAACATGAACTAAGGATGCTGAATTAGGAGACAGTTCATGGGGCGGCTATCTTACTTGGGCTTAAAAAATTTCTACAATTATGCTCTAGTTCCCTAGTTATAACCAACTATTCATTTAGACTAAGCTGTATATGACTATTGTGAGAGTGTTTTTACAATGTATTTTTCCTGTAAATATGTGTAAAAAGAATGAAATTTACTAATTTAGTCATGAATATTAACATTAATATGAAAGGGTTACTACAGATAGGTTAGAGTTGCACCCTACGGAGGAAACTCTTATAAGGGACCCCCAACCCGTGGGACTACCCACTAAGGATATGAAAAAAGTTATATCATACGGATTCCGATAATCGTCCCCATCAACCTTAATTAATTAAAAATTAAGAAATAGTAGAAAATTTCTTAGTGATTTCATCAATTGCCGAACTAGGAGATTTTGGATCAGGGTATCGACCATAGATTCGTAGGAAGGACTTAAGTGGATGTTACTAGTTATTGAAAGGATGTGTGACATCACTATAACCAGGTATTGACGACCGAAAAGGCGACTAACCTGTGACCCATGACTCTAAGGAGTATTCAGACTGAACACCCACATGTGATTAAACAATGGTGCATAGAAGCTTTTTTGTTTGAATTAAAGACTTATACCCAAATCTAGGTACCTTCTGTTATACAAATATTAAGAATTTAGGGGAGACCCATAAATTCTATTTAGAAAGGTTGATCATGTGCAATTGGTTTTCCATTTTAGTGCCTAATTAAATTAAGTCATTAGTTATTAGTAGTTTATTTAGTGTATAATATATTGGGGTAGGGCAGAAAAATGACTAAGAGGTTTACCTAAACTAGTCACAGTTAACGAGTCTTCTACCCCATGTAAGAGAAGCATTACTTGGTGTTATCGATGCAATAGCATTAGGACCAAACGAGCCAACAATCTTATGGAAATTGATTCAAGTTTGATGGACGTCATTAAGTTAATGGTTAAAATTGTAAGAAATTAGGTTAAGTCTTATGAACCTGTAAGTATAGCTTTCCCTTTGATTGAGCAGGGTATATAGCAGCAACGTTTTCAGCAACAATAAAGACCAGCAGTAACTCAGTTGCTGTTCTGGTAATGAGTAGCAACAATTATACCGGCAGGAAGTATTAGGTAAACTCCGATAATAAGGCAATGGATTAACACAAAAATAACATGTTGGTTCAGCAGCAAAAACTGTTGGATTTGTAGCGCAAGTTCAGGCAGCAAGAGCTGCTGGGTAAGGCAGGTTTCGGCAAACAACAAACAGTTATCAGAACTGGTTGTAACACCAGCAAGAAACAGGCAGATTCCGGCAAAGAACAAACAGTTTGTAACAGCAGCAAGAAGAACTGATCACCGGCAGTTTCAGGCAAGCAGTTGAAGTTTGAGGAGGGAACTCAGCGCCTACAGCAGAGAAAGAGGTTATGATTGCTCGAGGAGTGGATCACACTCCCTTTAAAGAGTATTTCGACCTACCTCGGGTAAGGTAACGAAGGCCTGATCTCTTTCCAGGATACAACGAGCGTAGTAACGTATACAGTAGACTTCAGTTATCCCAGAAGTCTGCACCACAGGTAACCGTACAAGAGAGAGATAGATGAGTTGTGTTCTGACTGTTATTTTTGAAGGTGGTGAGGAGTTGTTTTTATAGAGAGAGTTTGCCCAACGGCTCTCTCTTTATTCAAACGTGTGGGACGTGTCCCTGAGGATTAGGTCTCCTCAAGAGGTGGAGAGAACAAAGTGAAGACCAAGACTAAAGAAATAAACCAAGCCCAAGCCCAATGAACTTTTTGTTAAAAAGATTATGGATACCCAAGCCCAAAGGACCCAAGGCCTCCAGAGCCAGAAGAGCCAATTGCCCAATCCCAATCCCAATCCCAATTCAAATTCCAAGTCCGAGCCCGAGCCGGCCCGGCCTACCGGGCCGCCTGAGAGAGGTCCAAGTGTGTATAGAGTATAAAATCCTCTCACACACTCACACAACTATACACTCTCTCTATGTCACATGTTACACACATGTCACATGGGTACTACCTTATATGTTTAGTTCCTCTATTGTTTATAAACAATGTGGGACTAAACTTTAGGCTATAGTATAAGAGTCACATAAAATAGATGACCAAGAGGTCATGGGTTCATGGCTCAAAAGAGGTATAAGTTTTGAAAAATTCCAACAATCCCCCACTTTTAAAAACTTCTGAAAAAGGATAGATGAATGAAAAGAGAAACGAGAGTACGGTTTCGATTATAGAGTTGTACTTAAGTGAAGGTGTCCTTAGACTTGAACCTTTACGTAGTAGACAATCTTCAACGTATAAGAATAATAAGTGAACAGAGTCTTAAACTCATTATTCGCTTTTATACAGTGAGGAAAACTACATACAACCCTACCATGTGCAATATCTAAATGCCAGCACTTTTCGGCCATGTGCTTAATCCCAGTATAGGTGAAGGCTTTAGAGAAGTTAGCCTAATTTCTCATAGGAAGCGGCCGCACTTCCACAATCACCTTGGTGAATCTATGAAGAGTGTTCTTGTAGCTAGACACCCCACTCAAATAGATGGGATATAGAACTCAGCCTAACATTCGCTTCAAGATATCATGCATATTTACATTTATGTACTGCGAGTTGAACTCTGGAGTGACAAGCTCCTTATTTGCATGATTTTATATCACAGTGATTTGTTTTCCCCATTGAACCTATTTCTTGGGATTTCCAGTCATTTAGGTTGGGTTTCCACCACTTATGATTCAATAACAGGCTTTAGCCCCATCCCTAAGGATGTGTTCCATACTTTGTCACGAGACAATCCTTTCGTCAAAGGATCTGCCAAGTTGTTTTCCGATCTTACAAAATCTACTGTAACAGTACTAGATGTGAGGTAACCTCTCATCGTACTGTGTTTGCGACGTATCGCTAACTTCTTATCATTATAATAATTGTTTTGTACTCTGGCTATCGCAGCAGTACTATCTGAGTGGATCAGTATCGGTGGTATAGGCCTACTCCATAAAGGAATATAAGACAAGAGGTCTTTCAACCAACTTGCCTCCTCACTAGCTGCAGCTAGTGCTACTAACTCAGACTCCATAGTTGACTGAGCTAGAATCGTTTGTTTCTTGGATCTCCAAGAAATCGCCCCTCCAGCTATACTAAACACGTATCCGCTGGTGGCTTTGGAATCATCCGAAAATGAGTTCCAATCTGCATCGCTAAATCCATCAAGGACCGCAGGAAACTTCTGATAGTGTAAACCCAAGTTCATGGTTTTTTTTAGGTACCGCATAACTCTATCAATGGCACCCCAGTGCGCCAAACTTGGTTTACTCGTAAATCTACACAGAACCCCTACAGCATAAGCTATATCAGGTCTAGTACAGTCCGTAGCGTAGCGAAGGCTTCCAATAATACTTGCGTATTCTTTCTGTCTAACTGTATCTCCCAAGTTCTTTAAAAGTTTAACTTGTGGATCACAAGGAGTACACGCAGGTCTACGGTCAAAATATTTGTACTTCTTTAAGATCTTCTCAATATAATGAGATTGATCAAGAGTAATACCAGTGTCTGTGCGTGTGATCTTCATGCCTAAAATTACACTAGCCTTGCCTAGGTCCTTCATATCAAAATTATTGTTAAGCATGTTTTTGGTCTCTAAAATAATGTCAAGTGTAGAACCAAAAATAAGTAGATCGTCAACGTAAAGACATATCATAATACAACTTTCACCAGATACTTTATAATATAGACATTTATCAACAACGTTAATCTTAAAACCATTTAAAAGAAGTAATTGGTCGATTTTATCATGCCACTGTTTTGGAGCTTGCTTTAGACCGTATAAGGTCTTGTTCAGCTTGCAGACTTTGTGTTCCTCACCAGGTACCACAAAGCCTTCAGGCTGATCCATATATAATTCCTCTTCAAGCTCTCCATTTAAAAATGCGGTTTTTACATCCATTTGGTGAATTAACAAATTGTGCACGGCAGCAACGGCTAATAATACTCTAATGGTAGTCACACGAGTAACTGGGGAATATGTGTCGAAGAAATCAATGTTTTCTTTTTGCACATATCCCTTTGCTACAAGTCTTGCCTTATATTTATCTATAGTACCATCTGGTTTAAGTTTTCTCTTTAATATCCATTTACACCCAATAGAGCGACTACCAGGAGGTAAGTTAACTAAATCCCAAGTTTCATTTGTAGTAAGAGAATCCATTTCATCATCAATGGCCTCTTGCCACAAATCAGCATCACCTGAGGTTAACGCTTCTCTAATAGTATTGGGGTCCGATTCTAAGGTATTTACAACAAAATCGTTACCAAAATCTTTTGCAATCTTTAAACGTTTACCTCTACGAAGTTCTGGGTCTGTATCATGAAAATCAACAGCTCTAGGAACATTTACTTGAGGTACATTAGGGGTCGAAGACGTAGAAGGTTGAGAACCCCCACTACTACCCCCACTGTCCCTCAGTAAGTAGGGAAACTTGTCCTCATAGAAATCAACATCTAGTGATTCAATTATTATATTATCCTTAATATCAAGAAACCTATAGGCTTTACTGTTTATAGCATAACCAATGAAAATGCATTCTAAAGCTCTACTGGCTAGTTTGGTCCGTTTAGGATCAGGTTTACGAACATAGGCTAAACAACCCCAAACCTTAAAATAGCTAACATTAGGTTTTCTTTTTCTCCAAATTTCATAAGGTGATAATTCAGATGTGATATGAGGAATACGGTTTAAAACATGGGATACAGATAATAATGCTTCACCCCATAAAGATTTGGGTGATCCAGAACTAAGTAAAATAGCAACTATTAGCTCAGTATACGTTCTATTTTTACGTTCAGCTTTACCGTTAGATTCTGGAGAATAAGGAGCAGTTGTTTCATGTATAATCCCTAAGGATTCATACAAGTTTTGAAATTCATGTGAATCATATTCTGTGCCTCTATCACTACGAAATCTTTTAATGTGTCTATCAAACTGATTTTTCACTTCGGTTACATATGTCCTAAACATATCTATAGCATCACTTTTGTGACGCATCAGATAAACTTAAGTATAGTTTGAATGATCATCTATAAAAGTTATAAAATATCTTTTACCATTTCGAGTTAATGTACCGTCCATTTCGCATATGTCCGAGTGTACTAAATCCAAAAGTTGTGATTCCCTTACAACACTTTTATGTGAGGTTTTAGTAATCTTAGCTTGACTACAAGATGACATTTATTAAAATCATTTAAATCTACTTTAGGGATCATACCAAGTTTACTCATATTGTGTACTAATTTCTTATTAACATGACACAGTCTAGAGTGCCAAATATTAAAAGAAGACAATAAGTAAGCAGAAGCATATTTATTCATTTCAATACTCATTTTGAACATTCCATTACAAGCAAAACCCTTTCCCACAAAAATCCCACCCTTAGTCAAAATGTACTGATCTGAGCCAATAGTTTGCTGAAATCCTGCCTTGTTGAGAAGATAGCCAGAAACAAGATTCTTCCTCATTTCAGGAGTGTGCATCACATCCTTCAGAGTCACTGTCCTTCCAGAGGTAAATACCAGTTCAACATCTCCAGTGCCTAGCACTTTGGTGCAATGGGAATCCCCAAGTAGCACCTTCTGGTCTTTAGTTTCCTTATAGGTCTTGAACCAATTGCGTTCATAGCATACATGCCTAGAAGCGCCCGAATCAGCCCACCACCCGTCGGTTCCACCGACCATGTTGATCTCCGTGATCATAGCCACTAAGGGCTCTTCGGTAACGTTGGCCTGAGCAACAGGTTTTCGGTTCTGGCAGTTTCTAGATATGTGTCCAGGCTTGCTACAGTTGAAGCACACAATAGAAACTGTTCCGTTATATGGTGGGGCTTTTTGGTTCGTTCCCTTATTAGGATTCGGGTGTCCATTTTTCTGACGGTTATTCGGATTACCACCGTTAAGACGGTTGTTCCGATTACCGCCATTCTTAGCCTTGAAAGGTTTCCCTTTAGGTTTCAGATGGACCTTCCCTTTGGCTTGAACCAAAAGGATTTCCTCTTTCAGGTCTTGTTTTCTAGATTCTTCTTCAACCCTAAGACGAGTAATCAAGTTCACCATGGTAAGTTCCTTTGACTTGTGTCGCAGGATATTTTTATAGTCTTTCCAATTAGGCGGTAATTTGTCAATCATCACGGCAACTTGAAATTGTTCATCAAGAGGTATCCCTTCGGACACGATCTCATGTGCAATTTGTTGTAACTCATGTGATTGGAAAATTACTGGCTTATCGTCGACCATAGTGAACTTGAGATATCGGCTTACGGCAAACTTTTTAGAGCCTGCATCTTTCGTATCATACTTCCTCTGTAATGCATCCCAAACGGTTTTTGCAGATTCGGACTGTAGATAGTAATCGTACAGTTCGTCTGCTAGACCGTTCAAAATGAAATTACGGCATTTGAAGTCAGCCTCAGTCCAGTTCGAAATTGATTCTGAGGTTTTGTCATATTCGTTTGTAATGAGGTCAGGGTCTTTCGCAGGTACGGGAACAGAAGGTTCAACAGGGCATTCTTGTTCCAGAACATACGCCACTTCCTTAAGTGTGAGATAGAAGAACATTTTGTTCTTCCACCTCTTGAAGTTGAGACCATCAAACTTAGAGGGTTTGTTGGAATCAAACTTCATCACTTCTGAGGAAAGAGCCATATTATAGGAAATAAAATACTCTTTAAAATTGTAAGAAATTAGGTTAAGTCTTATGAACCTGTAAGTATAGCTTTCCCTTTGATTGAGCACGGTATATAGCAGCAACGTTTTCAGCAACAATAAAGAGCAGCAGTAACTCAGTTGCTGTTTTGGTAATGAGTAGCAACAATTATACAGGCAGGAAGTATTAGGTAAACTCCGGTAATAAGGCAATGGATTAACACAAAAATAACATGTTGGTTCAGCAGCAAAAACTGTTGGATTTGTAGCGCAAGTTCAGCAGCAAGAGCTGCTGGGTAAGGCAGGTTTCGGCAAACAACAAACAGTTATCAGAACTGGTTGTAACACCAGCAAGAAACAGGCAGATTCCGGCAAAGAACAAACAGTTTGTAACAGCAGCAAGAAGAACTGATCACCGGCAGTTTCAGGCAAGCAGTTAAAGTTTGAGGAGGGAACTCAGCGCTTACAGCAGAGAGAGAGGTTGTGATTGCTCGAGGAGTGGGTCGCACTCTCTTTAAAGAGTATTTCGACCTACCTCGGGTAAGGTAACGAAGGCCTGATCTCTTTCCAGGATACAACGAGCGTAGTAACGTATACAGTAGACTTCAGTTATCCCAGAAGTCTGCACCACAGGTAACCGTACAAGAGAGAGATAGATGAGCTGTGTTCTGACTGTTATTTTTTAAGGTGGTGAGGAGTTGTTTTTATAGAGAGAGTTTGCCCAACGGCTCTCTCTTTATTCAAACGTGTGGGACGTGTCCCTGAGGATTAGGTCTCCTCAAGAGGTGGAGAGAACAAAGTGAAGACCAAGACTAAAGAAATAAACCAAGCCCAAGCCCAATGAACTTTTTGTTAAAAAGATTATGGATACCCAAGGACCCAAGGCCTCCAGAGCCAATTGCCCAATCCCAATCCTAAGTCCGAGCCCGAGCTGGCCCGGCCTACCGGGCCGCCTGAGAGAGGTCCAAGTGTGTATAGAGTATAAAATCCTCTCACACACTCACACAACTATACACTCTCTCTATGTCACATGTTACACACATGTCACATGGGTACTACCTTATATGTTTAGTTCCTCTATTGTTTATAAACAATGTGGGACTAAACTTTAGGCTATAGTATAGGAGTCACATAAAATAGATGACCAAGAGGTCATGGGTTCAAGGCTCAAAAGAGGTATAAGTTTTGGAAAATTCCAACAGAAATAGACATTGATCCTCCAATGGCCCAAAAAGCCATACGAGATTATTGGACCCCTTAAGTAGGCTCAATGCTTTCCTGTATAGTCTTCTAAGACATTACAACTCAAAACTATGAGATTAAATCAGGTGTCATTAATAAGAATATGTTACCCACCTATTATGGGTTTTACACAGTATATTACAGGCGCATTAAAGACTTCAAAAAGATTTATGCGCACTTTTGCGCAATCAAAAATTTATGGAAGAATCCATTTACCTTCTCCTTTTCCATCACTTTAAAAGAAAAAGCAAACTAATTGTTAGACTTGTTAACACCTTTGTTAATTAAAACATCGGCCGAAGCTCAAGTTGTAAAGAGCAAAATTTTTAAATTCCACAACGATGAGTCCGATCTATTCAACTAGGCCTGGGAGAGATTTATGAATTTTCTTCTGTGGTGCCCACTTCATAGTTTTGAAATCCAGTTCTTAATACATATATTCAATCTTGGCATTACGCCCGATAACCGATGTAGGTAAAAATCGATTGACATAGGAGATTTCAAAAACCTTCAACCAAAAAATGCTTATCAAGCATTCGAAGTACTAGAAGAGAAATCCAACTGTAAGACTTTGATCCCCATAAGAATGGTAACGGTAAAAATGGTGGATTCAAAGAAATTAGCGATAACATGATACTTCTTGCCATAATCTATATCCATACATAAGAGATAGATCAACTCCATATACCCCACCTGCCCTGGCAAATAATATCTAACAATCGTGTGAGACGTGCATGAATTTTCTTAATAGTATGGATCATATTAATGCTCTATACCCCGAAACCACTATGGCATAACTGCCTAATTTGGCTTGAAGGACAACCAAACGTATCCTAATACTGCTAGGCCTGTTCAGTAAGGCACGCAGTAAATGAATAATAATTAGTACCCGCCTAGAACTCCACTCACATAATTTAGAAGCCCAATAGAAGGTTGTGTAGGAACTCTCGAGAAAAAAATGAACCTTCATTCTCAATCAATGATAGCATAACGATTAGGGAGCCAATTTGACAGAGTCAGCAAATAATAGAAAGAAAAATTGCCTATCGAGCTGAAAGTAAACCCTAGTATTACTCAAATCTTTGACCTTGAGGTCAAACATGGCCTTAGGAATAGAATGAGTGCATGCAATCACCACTCACAAGAGTAGCAAAATGGTTAATAACCAAGTTGAAATACCAAAAGATGATACCTTGAACCTCGTACCAAATGCTATAGGAACTGTTAAGTATTCATAGGATGAACCCATTGAGAAAAAGACAAGTGAGCTTTTGAGTAACCTTGTGCTAACTAGGAATCCAAACATAATACTTGTTTAACCTAAAGTACTCTTCGCTCCTTGAGTTCCTTATCCACAATGCCTCGAAGTTGGACATAAGAGGAATCAAAATGCCGATAAAATTGATACATTCAATCACATTCACAATAATATTCTATTACTTGAGGCTATAAAACGTGTTCCCGTTTATGCTAAACTCATAAATGAAATGCACACTTGGAAATGCCGTCTTATTATCCATAAGAAAGTATTTCCCCTCAAACACTTACCCCACCAAGACTCTGTGATCCAGGTACACCAACTATACTATGCATGATAGGAAATTACCATGTAGAAAGAACCCTCCTAGACTTAAGGGCCAATACTAATGTCCTACCATATACTATCTAGAAGGAGATAGGATTGGGAGTGTCAACACCAACACGAATTACATTAAAATTGGCTAATAGATCCAAAAAACATCCGAGAGGCATACTTGAAGATAGACATTGAAGTCGGAGATTTTATTTTCCTAGTTGATTTTGCTCAAATGAACATAGAGGATGTATTGAGCGTTGCTAAGGAGATCCCCCACATCCTAGCCAGACCATTACTAGTTACCGCCCAAGTCAGGATTAGCTATCTCACGGGTGTCCTATACCTATCAATGGTAACTTTAATGGTTAGCATTAATGTGTTCGACAATGGTAGTCAAATCTCATACTAAGATGGCTTAACATTCAATGCCATTGAAACCTTCGCGTTTGATTCCTTTCACAAACATATTCTAAGAACCCATCGGAGTTTTGTGTCACACACAAAAGGGAAGATTTAGATGAGGTGGAGAAAATAGGGGATATAATAAAATATCTATATTCAACCCCTCCGCATAAGTAATTCCATCCTAAGGTTGAAACTCTTATCCCTTCCATAACTTTACCCAAACCACCTATCATTCAACCTTTACAGCTCGAACTTAAGACCTTGCCAGAGGCCCTCATGTATGACTACCTAGGTGATAACGTAACTCTCCATGTGGTCATTGTTCTAATTGTACTACCATTTAGGAAGATAAGCACTTAAGTACTATAATGGAAAATAAGACAGCAATAGGTTGGTCCATAGCTGAATTAAAGTTAATTAGTCTCGCCATTTGTAAACATCGCATACACTTTGAAAATAGTTCAAAAAATTCCAATAAAATGCAAAGGCGATTAAATCCTAATATGAAGGAGGTGGTTAAGAAGGAAATTATCAAATACTCGATGGAGGAGTAATCATCCCATGTCTGACACCAAATGGGTCAGTTCGGTTCAGGTTGCCCCAAAGAAATCTAGAATCATGGTAGTTGAAAATAAGAACAAAGAGTTAATATCTACTCGCACTGTAATGGCCTAATTCTATAAGCTCGAGAATTAACTTTTACACCAATGTTCCTGTAACAAAAACTAATTTAAAAAAGAGAGATAACACAAGTGATTTAACGTGGAAAACCTTTGAATAGGTAAAAAAACCACGACCTCGATTTGAGAATTTTTGTAATAGTAACTTTTATTGCTTGAGGTTGATATCTTATTACAAGTAATATTTCAGCCTAAAAATACTTAAATCTTCTGAATAAGAAGTTTTTGATGTTTTTGAGAATCAAGAAAATTTAGTTTTCTTAGTAATTTTTCGTATATTTTTTTAGTCTCTATCTCTCCTAGAACTTTTCCTTTATATAGGCCTTCTCCGCAGTTCTTCATCGTACTGAAGCATGCTCTTCGAACAATGTGGTTAGTGGTGGTTGAATGATTAACTATTGAGTTCGTGAAAGACAAGTATCTTTTACATATTCAAGCTTTTTTGTTTGAGCTCGACCCACATTCTTTATCTATTCATGGAGTAGGTAGCAATGCTGAATGTTGAAGTCCTGCGTAGAATGTGTGGGTCTAGCATGGAGGTAATGCGAATTATAGATAGCTTAATTTAGGGTTAAATCAAAGGGTAGGCCCCTACAATCGCCCCCACACAGTTGAAGTGACGAGTGGCTTTGGTTGAGAAAAAATATATAGATATATGGATATTCGAGTTTGAAGTTTAAAAATAAAGGAAGAAATGTTGTGGAATTGATTATGTGGAAAATGAACGTGTTATAGGGGAACATTTATGCATTAAATGATGATGGGAATACTAATGTATGCGTCAGTTAGCGTTTGGAGAGTTTCATCTGTATTGAATAATGACGCTTGAGAAAACGTACCTGCACATTAAATATAGGGCTATATAAATAGTACCTGTACATAGGTATTTGACAAAGCACGCTTGTTTTTGCCAAATTCTCTAAAAGTTTTGACGATGGTGAAGACATAAAGAATCGTTCTTGAAGAAAGAATTACTATTGAGATGTAAAAGTTGAAGTTCAAATATTTCGGTGATCAGTCCTTGGAGATGCCTACTCCCGTTCTCATTCCTCCGACGTATTAAAGTATGTTGGAAGATGAAGTGGCTAAAGCTGAGGAATATTTTTAATATATGTGAAGATTTCAGCACGTTTTCTTGACAGGCGAGGAACGTTGGGTTGGTCGCCATATCCTTACGAAAGACAAGGTTGGGGAGGAAAATACAGAGTTTGGTGTAATTGCGGGGTGGTTGTACCGATGTCTTACATAGATATGGATTCTAAGGACGAGCCCTCTTCATCTCTACTAACTCTGTAGAGGTGGTCGTTATAGAAGAGGAAGGCGCTGAGAAGACCTTCTATTTGAAGAATAGATTCAAGCACGGAGTCCTTTTCTTTAATGCCAAGACTTCATCCAAACTGAGTTTTTGGTCATAGAAAGATGGTGTGAAAGAAGAAGGACCCATGGTAACTTCTAATGCATGTTTTGCATTAGAGGATTCTTGGGGTGAAATATCACTAAGTCAGATTAACTGAATGATTTAATATTTTGGAGTGCCAGATGATGGAGTATTTGAAAGACATGTTATTTGTAAAACCACTTGACAACTTGTTATATGTATAGTACCTATAATTTGTATTCGAGCTGAATAAAATTTGTTATCAGAACACTGTATTAATATATGTATAAAGTAACTCTAGAAATAGAGTTATGAATGATCCAAAGATTTATGAATATAGTTGGAATGTTATGTATGAGAATAAAATGTACAACTTGGTTATAGTAATCGAGTTGTTATATGAAATTGTGCAATATATGATATTAGACCTGGGGGCTGATATTTGGGAGAGAGAAAAAAATGTAGATGTTTTAGGAAGGGGAACTCGAGCTCAGAGAGGTCGTCTCAAATATTAGATTTGGAAAGAATAATTCGATATGAAATAGGTTGAATTGACAGAGGCTGATAGGGAGAGATATGTCCAGATAACTTTTCTCAAGATACTCGAGTTGTTTTAGGAAATAATGTTGGATCCTAGAGCTCGAAAAGATGTTGTGAGATTGATTTCTAAAGAGGAGATTGAACTGGAAGATGTGTGGATTGCTGGAGGCCAACTGATTGGATGTGGATCATCAGGACATCAGGGGTGTTTTAGGTGTAATTATATGTGAGGTGAATAAAGTGAATGCAAATAGGGGTAGTATGAATGTATGTAACAGGTTTGAATAATTGGTAAAGAAATGAAACGAAAATAAAGCTTGAATTGATCCTCTATTATTGTAAACGCTGTTTGTGACTATTGTAAATAAAGGATTTAAATATTTTTTAAAATTTTTGAGAGCTTTGGAAATGACATCAGTACTTCTATAAGTAAAAGAAGCAAGAATAGAAAAAGCAAGGAGCTTCTAATTTTGTTTATTGTGTAAAAACTCTAAAAACTTGATTGCGTGTAAGTTTGAGTCATCATGAGTATGGGGAGGTCAGTGGGATATTTGGAAAAAAGAGATGCAAATAAAATAAAATTTAGGACAAAGGGTAATGATGGGAAAACATTTTTACTAAAAAGGCACAAGACGTCGAACATTGATAGTAGAAGGGATGCCACGGTTCCAAAACCGAGGACGGCTCGTGCAAGGCTCAATAACTACCAGCAGTTAGAGAAAAAATATATATAAAAAATACTTGAAGGGCAGTGAGAGAGGAAGGATATGAAATAGTAGAGAATATCATATGAAATTAATTGAGAGTGATCAACAGTTAAACTGTGAGATAGTTGTGGAGACTGAGTCACGAAGGTAATATAGCAGCATTGTGAGGGATGAATTTAGAACTGTGTCAGACTCACATTCTGATAGAAGGTGAGAAGAGGATTTCTGATGTTTGTTTTTAAAGATCATATTCTGTGTTAGGCAAATCTAAAAATTACTATTTATAGTAAACTATAAAAACCTGTTTGATATATGATTAATGAAAGATATATATATATATATATATATGGGTGATGTATATGTAAAATATAATGATGGATACCTGGACCTGTATGTAGGTCGATCGTGAGGAGTGTTGTGTAGGATCAAACCTTCATCTATAGAGTTGTAGTGATATAGATATTTTACCTGTCAATAAGGCATCGACCTCTGGTCGATCGGATTCCGAGATTGTAATGTTTGATAGGGAGGAAGATATAGGGGTTGATCAATTAACAAATTTCCCTGAAAAATTGGTAACCTATCCTCTAAATTCTGATGCATTCAAAGAATTTTGTAAAGCCAAGGCTTCTATTTGGGGAAGATGGGGTAGTTGTATAGAATATGGCGATAGGCATTTTAGGAGTTATATTGTTGGATCTGGGGAGGAATACTTTTTTTGTTGACTGATTTGGAGAAGGAGAAGAGAGATAGGAGTTTAAATGAATCGATCTCTATGGAGTATTTTGATGGGGACATCCAGGGCAACCTGGCGAAAGGGATTATGAACATTATAAGGGCATATCTTGTTCAGTTGAACAAGAACATGTGGGAGGTGCTAAATGTTTATGAATTTCTGAATAAGCTGTGAGAGGAGGATGAGAGTGAGAGGATGATATCACCTGATGATGTTTTACAGTTTTATGGAGTCAAATTTTTTTTTGCAAATGGAGGGGCATATTTTATTGCGAACTCGACTCGTCCTCGTTTCTTCGATCTGAACATAGTAGGTCAACTATGGAATAATAATTGAATATGGGTGAAGGGTGATTACCTTTAAAAAGTTCACGAAGAACCCACAAAACTTTTGTATACAATTGTAAAACAAAGTAAGTATAACAATGTATAATGTATAAGATTGATATGTTGAAATTGTATATTGCTCCGCTGATGATAATGTGTTGTTATTGACAGGTCCTAAATTCAAGTTAACGAGGAAGGAGTCTCTGTTGGATGCAAATACTCAGGAAGGGATAGAGCTTTGCTGAAAGAACTCTGTATTAGCTTAAAGAAATGTGTTAACAGCCGATATGAGAAAGTTTAAAAGTCTTAATTGACAAGGCTAATGACGGGTGATGGCAACAAGAAGAAAGGAACTGAAGAGGAGTGGCGAGCGAATCTGCTCTAGGCCTTTAGAGTGGACTTCACTGGTATGTTGGAGTCGACTACGTTAAGCAAAAGCTAGCTCAAACGTTTCCCAAGAAGAAGATGCTGAAACGTGTTCGACCTCTTGGACCATAGGAAGTGGTAAGGTCACAGGAGAGGCAAAAAAGAG
Source organism: Kingdonia uniflora (assembly GCA_014058105.1). Taxonomy (NCBI): domain Eukaryota; kingdom Viridiplantae; phylum Streptophyta; class Magnoliopsida; order Ranunculales; family Circaeasteraceae; genus Kingdonia; species Kingdonia uniflora. The sequence continues at coordinate 173,600 of JACGCM010001326.1, forward strand.
AAGAGCTAAACCTTTTAAACTGATGGGGGCGAAGGTCAGAGAGGATCGACCTGTTATAGAAGATGAGCTTAAGGAAGTAGAGGAAAGGGGGAGGCTTACAGCTCAAAATTGGGAGGAGGAGATGAGAAAAATGGTAAGCTCATTTGCTTGGATATGTGATGCATTTTGAATTATGATTCGAGCTAACAATAAGGTCGATTTGGTTTATTTTTTAGGTTGCTCATCTAATGAAGGGGATATGCCTCGGAATTGTGGAGGAGAAAGCTGAGCTGGGGATGGAAAAAGTCGAGCTTGAGAAAGTGCAGCTCTATTGAAGGCTGACTTGATTAAGGAGTGGAAGTGACTAGAGGCCCTGAAGGCTTCTCAAGTGGTGGAGATCAATAATCTGTCCACGGAAGCGAGAGTGAACATTGACGAAGTGGCAACAGAGCGCGATAGACTCGGGTACTACCTTATATCAAAGGGGTATTCCGAAGATGAGGTGAATACCATCATGACGAATGCCTATGTTGAGGATGACGAAGATCATGAGGCGGACGATGTTACTGTTAGAGTTGTGGATGGGCTGGATGGTATTTCTCCCCAAACGGAGCGAGACAGCCAAGGGGATGATAATGAGCATCCAGAGGGAGAAAACGAGAAGGTAGAGCAGAATGTTGATTTTGTAATTAAATGAATGGTTTTTAGAATGTTGTAAGTTGATGGGATATTGTTTGTTGGATAGAATTTTATAGCCAAGTTGTTCTTGTTAACCTTGTTGTCAGAATTTAAGGAATGCTCCTCAGAATAAAAGATTTAGAGACTGTGGTTGATAATGAGAGAGATATTTTAGCATCCCTGTTGTCTTCGTAAGCGGAGCTACAGGTTAGAAAAGAACAAAAAATATTAAACTTGTATGCTTTGTTAGTATAGAGTTACATAGTAAAGGAAATAGAGTGTTGAGACAGACTAAAAGCCTGTTATCAGTTTAGAGGCAATGGCACTGAAATGGTGTATAGAAAATACCAAAGTATTGACATATTAAAGTATAGAGAATATGTACCTTAAAATAAGAAGTATGTGTTATTGATCATCCATCTGAGACTGTACTTCGACCTTAAGTTTAGAAATAATTTCCCACAGTTGATGTCAAAAAATAGATATCTCGTTAGAAAAGAGATATATGTGTTGAGTGAGTGTTCTGAATTGAACTTGATATACTATATCTATAATGTACAGGTCGAATTGGAATCAGTTCTCTTGAGCGAAGATAAGATACGCCTATGTAACCAAGAATTTGCGAAGGAATTTGATATGATTAGAGAGGCGAATGATGACAGGAAAGATCAGCATGTGAAAGTATACTTCAAGTTTATGAAAGTAGCACAAATTGTTGTCGACCTCGCTCATAATTCTAAGAGAAGGATGCCAAAATTAGTAAAGGGCAAAAGGAGATCTCAGAGATGAAAGAACGCGCAACGAAGCTCAAAAGTTCGAATGATGCGCTGATGGCAAAGAGTAAGGATGTTGACATGGCTCGATACCGTATACAGGCGTTAGAAAAATCAAAGGAAGGGTTAGTTCATTCTGTGGCTAGTCTGAAGGACCAAATGATCAGTAAAACAAGCGATTAGGAGCAAACTTGAGCTGATCTAGTTAATACTAGAAACAAGCTAGAGCGATTGAAGAAGAATATGGTTGAGAAAGATAGCGAGTTAAAGAATGCACGAGTTGATCTATTTACCTATAAAGTTGTGGTTGAGCAGTTGCATACTGTTTTACCTGCTAAAGATATGGAGTTTGGGATGGTGCAACGAAAGTGTGATGAGCTGAATGAAAGGGTTGCACAATTGAAGACCAAATTGGTGCAGACTAATTTACGTGCCAGAAACACCAAGGCTGGTAAGTGCTAGAGGAAGAATAAAGTTGATGCCAAATTCTCTCTTGTTCAAGGGGATGTAGTTAGCCTATCAGCTCGAAGAAGGGAGCTAGAGGGATTTGTGGCTCGAACTTAAGGTAGTTTTTGGCAAGGAAATGAGTGGTTAAGGGAGTGCAAAAGTAAGTTGGATGCTACTTTTTTCAGGGAACAAGGGTTAGAGTGAGTTATCAGAGGGAAGGAGATTTTAATAAATAAGAAAGACGAACTGTTACAAAAAACTCTGACTAGGGAAGATTTAAACAGGGAGATTGAGGCACTTCGAGCTTAGGTGGCGGAGTTGAGGACGATTAATCACGCTGAATGAGTTAAAGTTAAAAAGAAGGCGGAAGAGAACATCCCGTTCATGGATCGTGCACATAGTAAAATGGAATGGCAAAACAAACGGTATAAAAAGTTGGAAAATTGCCTTCAGAGGGTGAGAATGAATTTCTCTAAGGGGGTTATACCTGAGGTATCGCACTCAAAATTGGTCATGGCGGTGATCACTTATTTTATAGAGGAGGTAAAAAGGCTTGAGTTAGAGAGGAATACTTTGCATGACTGTTTGTCAGAATGGGGATGTATTTGTAGAGCTGATATAAATCGAGGAAATTGCATGAACTCCCTGGAAACGGAGTTTGGCCCTCGACCTGTTGAATTGGTAGAATAGGGTAGGATTTCTGTAACTGATTGAGCCCAATATTTTATGGTTGGTCGTGCTCTTGTAGTTGGGGAAAACGTAGCTGACCTCCCCACTACAGAAAAGAATCTATTATTGTTGTTGTATATGTAACCTGAAAAAAGTATCTATCACAAACATATTTAGAGATGAAAACTAGTTTTACCTTTCCTTTATCTTATGTCAACAAGAGCTCCTCAATTGAAAACTAGTATTACTTTTGTTTTAATCTCAAAAATTTAGTAGATTCAGTAAAATCAAGTGTCACCTTGATTTAACTGGTATAATGTTATAGCCATATTGAGTGAGATAACAGCTAGTTTTACCTTTGCTTTATTTTATGTCTGGTAAAGCTCCTCGATTGAAAACTAGTATTACCATTATTTTAATCTTAGAAATTTAGTAGAGTCAGTCAAATCAAGTGCCACCTTGATTTAATTGGTATAATGTTGTAGCCATATTGAGTTAGATGAAAGCTAGTTTGACCTTTGCTTTGTCTGGTAGAGTTCCTTGATTGAAAACTAGTATTACATTTATTTTAATATTGGTAGTTTACATTGAATAGAAAAGGATATACATTTGATGGATATGAAAATATCACTTTTTGAATGAAAAAGTGAAAAATTAAAGTGGAGTAGTGAGGGACTTAATGACAGTTCCATTTCAATCACCTAGCATTCCAGGGATTTGAGATGTAAACTCCCTCTTCTGTAATAAGGTAATATGATCCCAGGCCAGAGAGACCTGTGATAAGGAATGGACCCTCACAATTTTCTACCAGTTTCCCAGCATGGGCTATTTCTTATGTTGAGGGATTTTACTGGAGATGAGATCATGTGATTTGGAATGTACGGCATCTGACTTATTTGTTGTAAAAATAGGCCAACATATGGTGATAATGACCTAGGTTAGCAATGGCGCGTTCCCTAGTCTTATCAATCCAATTAAGGTTGTAGGCCAATTCAAACACATTTTCTTCGTCAGCTAGCTCGTGATCTTTGACTGGATGATGGTATTCTGAGGAAATGATGGCTTCGGTCTCATAGGCAAGTAGGAATGGGGTGCAGTCAATTGATTAACATGGAGTGGTAAGATATGCCCATAAAACATGAGGAAGTTCTTGAACCGAGTTTCTTTTTTTCAAAGAGTGAAGCATTTTCTTGAGTCCATCCACAATGGTTTTGTTGGTGATTTTGGCTTGGCCATTGCCTTGAAGGTAGAAGGGGTTGGATGGTGAGTGGATGATATTATTTTTGTTGAGGAAAGCTACTACTTTTTTCTTCACCGAATTGTGGCCCATTATTGATACAAATTAGGTAGGGGCATCCAAACCGAGTAATGATGTATTCCTAGATAAAAGAGATGACCCCTTCTTCTCTGGTTCAACAGAGTGGAACTGCTTCTCCCCATTTTGTAAGATAATCTATAGCTATAAGTAGGTATCGACGATTACTTGGAGAATTAGTAAATTTTTCGACAAGATCAAGTACCCATCTTTTGAATGGCCATAACACTTTGTTTGCATGTAGTTCGAGCGCGCGTATCATTTGTCCATGCATTTGACATGTATCGCATTCGTGTGAGTACTTTCTGCTTTCTTACACATGCCTATCCAGAATGTTCTTTGTATAATGGCTCTGTTTGTGAGTGGTCGACCTACGGTATGGAAGCTACAAGTCTCTTCATCTAAATCGCGGAGTATTTCATCTGCTTTCATTCTGGAGAGGCATTTGAGGTACACCCCATGACTGAAAGGTGGTATAAGGAACCATTTGGATTTGGGTAATGCTATCGGTTGTCGATCAGCTGTCAGCGCTCCATTGGATCCGTTGGAAGTGGTCCGTTACATTTGTTATCGTTACCGAGGTAGTCTAGGAAGGTCTTTTGCCAATCGCCGTCTTCCCCTTTATCGCCCCCAGTGTTGATCATGCATACAGAAATGCGATCAATGCTGGGGGTTGAAATTACTTCGATCTAGAGATATTGAGCTTCTATTCCCAAGACCCCGGCTAGAGATGCCAATGAATCGGTGTGTCTATTTTTACCTCAAGGAAGATAATTAAGAGCTTCTTGCGCAAACTTGCTCATCCGTTCTATAACGAGGGCTGCGTATTCGATCATCTTGCCATTCTTCTTGTATTGCTCAGAGTAATGGTGGATGATAAGTAGTAAATCTATGTAAACTTGTAGTTATGGAACACCGAGCTCAAGTACGAGGTAGAGATCATGAATGAGAGCTTCGTATTCGGTAACATTGTTGGAGGCTTCAAAATCCGAACGGGTTGATTCCTTAATTCTATCATTGGAAGGGATAATCAGTACGATTGTAATACCTGACTATGCAGGCCCTGTTGAACTATCTGTGAGAAGTCTCCATCCTTTCCTTGTAATTTATTCAGCTCACTCGTCAAATGCTTAAGGGGGTGAATCTTATATAATTTTCTCAACAAGGTCAGGATCATGTTTTTTCCACTCGAGATCTTCCTCTAAAAAATCCATGAGAAAATAGGCAATAGCCTGACTCTTTTCAGAATGACGTTGCTCGAATTTGATATCATGTTCTCCCAAACAGACTGACCATTGCTGCACTTTTCTTAAAAAAAAATTTAGATAGAACCTCCCGAAGTGAATAGTTTGCCATGACTTTGACTGAATGAGCTTGGAAGTAGTGTTTTATCTTCTATAAAGTGCAAGCAAGAGTTTGAAGAAGTCTTGCAATTTTAAAATACCTTGTTTCTGCTGGAGTGAGGATATTGCTGATGAAGTAGACTGGCTTCTCAATTTTCTCATCAACCCGAATGAGAACCGAGCTGATTAAAGTATTTGTAACTGCTAGGTCGATAATCAGCTTCACTGGACAAGTGATTAGTGCAGCCAAAAGCAAAAAAAATTGAGATTTATACCTCTCACCCATAGAAGAGTGGTCAATGAGATATTTGGCTTCAACGAAGGGAAATTTCCAAAGATGTATTTTAGCATTCCACTCATACAAGGGAGGGTAACAAAGCAAGTGATTTTACCGCTATTGGAAAATATCATAAAAAGAACTAATATTTGGATGGGAAGCATGATCTCGTTTCAGGGAAGGATCACTCTTGCAAAGTCTGTCCTGAAAAGTATACCGATTCATAATATGGTACTGTACAAATGGCCTAGTTTTCTCATCAATGAGGGAGACAATATCCATAGAAACTACATCTGGACTGGAGACCCAACCAAAAGGAAGGGGGTAACGCTAAAATGGGATTAGGTATGTAAACCGACTAAGGAATGGGGGCTTGGTATATGTAGTCTGGGAGAAGTCAACAAAGCTATGCTCTGCAAATTTCACTAGGTTTTTCACCAAGGAATAGAGGAATGGGCAAAATTTCTTAAATCCAAATTATGCAGCAAGAGCGGGGATACTATTCAATATTATAAGTCGTCGACATTATGGACGGGAATACAGACCGGAGCGTCCATTTTGAAACTACATATATGATGGTTCATTGGAGATGGACATAAAATTGATTTCAAGAGAGACACCTGGGCAACAGGTATCTCTCTCATGGAACATATTGATCTGCCTCAACACTTATGGAAAAAATGTAAAGTACGGCTCAGCGATTTTGTCAACCCTCAAGGATGGAATTTCCCTAGTGACAAATTGCTTCTACTGCTGGCACTTGGAATCAACATACAAAACATCCAATGCAACCCCAGTTCCCATGATACTATGATCTAGAAATCTGACATCCAAGGAGTTTCTCCACCAAGAATGCATATGAAACACTGCACAGTAAGGAATATTCGACATGGTGGTGCAAGTACATCTGGAGACAAGCAATCCACCCTAGACTGGGAGGCTTTGCTTGGTGCTTGCTGAACTATATGCTCCCTATGGATGACACCATAATGAGGAGAGGAATCTCTATTGTTTCAATATGTCACTAATGCCAAAACGCTTCAGAAACGGAGTCTCTTACATAGTTACGGTGCCCTTTTGTAGTCTATCTCTGACAGAAGGCTACGACATGTTTTGCGTATGCCCCTATCACCCCATAAGACAACTAGAGAACCATACTATAAAGATGTAAAATATCTAGTTCATTCATTTCTTATCTCTAGGTGGCCATGGTTTTTGCAACCTACAGTAATATTTGGAGAGCTAGAAACAAATGGCGGTTTGATGGAGTCATAACCCCTATCCAGGAAACTATGTTACATAGCCTGACTGACATTACATATGCCTTTCTTTTCTCCAAAAATACAATAAACAACACCATTTAGGTCCTCGGGATCATCAAAGAGCTTAATGTTCAGTGCAAACCGAGATTTGGAAACAATATAGAGAGCTGTAAATGGGGGCTTCCTAATCAAGGCAAGGTAAAAATTTGTTATGATGGATCAGCTCTAAGCAATCCCGGTGAAGCAGGCATAAACATTATTTACAAGAATAATAAAGGGAATGTCATGGGAACATACAGTAAATCCATTGGGCAAGCTACGAACTTCATTGCTAAGATTACTTCAATCAAAGATAAAATACCCTGGACGCTTAAAACTGCTTGGGAACTAATCATCCCCCACCTTTTGCAAATTCGATTCATCCATGTATGGAAAGAATGCAACTTCTTGGCAGATCAAATTACAAGGAGAGGGTCAAACCCAAACCAACTAGCAGTAAAATGGGCAAATGGCAGACAGGAGTACTTATAAAATATTAAAGACCATGTCACAGACTACATCAGAGTTTGGAAATCATGCTGAATTGGATGAATATTCATTATGTGTGGAAAGTCGTTTGAACGAAGTAGAAGGCTGTTCGTACGAAATGAGTATTTGCACAAATTGTCGAGACAGACGACAAGTTGGAAGGCAATTTTCAACAGTTCGTTTGAACGGACTTGGAAGTCGTCCATTTGAATGACTTGGACGTTAATCTCAAAACTGCAATCTATTTTGTTGAAAAAGACGATAATTTCAAGGTTTTCAAGTTTTGTTAGAATGATAGTGGAGGTCATTCGAACGAATTGGTCCTGATGGGAAAAGATATTTTGATTACTTCCTTCATAATTTTTATGTTAGTAGTGAAACCATATGCATGTGCTCTTGTGAAATGTACTAGAGTATGGCATACTTGGTTTTTCCCCATCTTATAAAGGTTTGTTTGGATATATTCTACTAAACTTTTTACAACAAAAAAATTAGTTTCACATTATCTATTGGGGTGCTCATTATGGGAGACCTCCCCAAATCGGTTTTGAGATCTTGAAAAAGCTGCATCACATTCTAATGTCTATTGAACTCCTGTATTTGGCAGAACTTTTCCTCATTTAAGACAGCCGCAAAGTAGTAGGAATAGCCAATGACAGCGGTCTGAAGATTTTGAAATGAATTCATTGATAGTGGCAATCTTGCACGTTAGTTTTTGTACGTCTTTTCGCATTTTTGGAGATGACATGTTGAGGAGAGCCCAAATCTGATTTGGATCGGCCTCAATCCCTTTCTTGCTGATGAGATAGCCGAGTAATCAACCTGAATATACACCAAATTGACACTTATCAAGATTGAGACGCACCCTATAAGATCAAAGAATGTTGAATATTATGTTAAGATCTATAATGTGGTTGGTAGACTGTATGATCTTGCACAGGAGATCGTCAATGTAGACTTCCACGACTTTCCTAAGATATGCTTTAAACATAGTAGTTATCAACCATTGATAAGTGGTGCCTACATTTTTTAGTCCAAAGAGCATAACTTTGTAACAGTAAAGTTAACTTTCTATGATGAAAGTGGTCTTTTCTTGATCTTCTTCCAAGCGTAGAATCTGATTGTATCCAGAAGCAGTGTCCAACATAGATAGAAGTACGTGACCTGCTATGGATTCAAGAATTTAATAAATGTTAGGAAGAGGGAAACTATCATTTAGAGTATGTTTGTATAAATCGGTAAAATCTTCACAAACTCGAACTTTTCCATTCTTCTTTAGGATAGCGACGATGTTGGATATCCAATCTGGATATTTGGCTTCTCGAATAAATCTCAGTTTGATTAATTTCTCAATCTCCATATTAACTTCTTCGTGAAGTCGAGGTGACAGTCATCGTTATTTCTATTTAACCATTGTGGTGTTGATGTTGATGGCATATTTGTGACATGCCTTGGTCGGATCGACCCCAGGCATCTCTTCGAAAGTCTACTCACAAGCGTCTCAATTTAGTTGTAAGAACTGAATGAGAGTATCCTTATCGTGCTGAACTGGCTTAGTACTGATGAAAGTACCTCTGCTAGGTCTATCAATCTTGATGTATTCTTTAGGCTCCTCTGTGGATGGCTGATCAAGATGATCAGCTTTCTGTAATTGTTATGCAACATATCTGTTGGAGGTATCTAGAATTGTTGAGACAGTGTTTTCGTAAGCTTGAGAAAGCTTTTAACGACCCTAGATTTCATAAATACCATCGTTGTGTTTGGAGCAGAGTATTTGTTTAAAAGAGGAAGCGATTGCTTCCATGTTATGATTCCAGCAGCGACCTATAATCCCGAGATAACGAGATTTTGCGTTGATTACGCAGAAGATGATATCGATGGTGGTTGGTTCTGCAGTAATAGGTAAGATCATCTTGCCTACTCGTCTTCTTTAAAACCATTGATTCCACTGATATCGGTGTCGCTTAGAATAACTTGATCGGCCAATCCCATTTGGTCGATAGTGCTCTAAAAGAAAATCTCAATACCGCTTCCAGTATCAATCATCATTGTGTGTATGACAAACTTCTTTATCTTGAGCATTATGACTAATGCATCATGATGTGAAAACTTGACATGACTAATATCACAATCTTCGAATGAGATCCCAAGCCGGCGATTGCTCGACTCAAGTAGAAGCTTGGCTTCCTTGTTTTGAGGTGTGAGATCACAACATTCTGACAGTCTCTTGCACTTAAATCTGCTAGAGTTGGTGATCTGAGAGATTTTGATCTTATTGTTATGATGTATATATTAAAGATACTTTTCCTAAACTAGATCTTTAACCTGGACAACTTTAAGCTGCTTCTTATTGCTGCCATCCTTGTATGCTTTCAGGTCGATAATATATTCGAACATCCGTCCATCCTTGAAAATGCATTCTAACAATCTCTGTAAAGAATAACAATTGTCAGAAGAATGATGGTTTACCTTATGATGCATGTAGTACGGACGGTTCCCGATTGGTTCCATTGGTTGAGAGAGAAGGTAGAGCTCATCCTTGGAAAGGATTGGAAAAATTATAGAGATTCGAACATTTATCTTTTAGAGGACCAGTTTGAGTTGTAAGCCACCCATCTGAGGGTTGCCAGTGTTTTTCATGAAGCGCTTTTGATCGCCCTGGTCTTTCTTTGGTTTAGTGCTTTGATCTGTAGATGGACCATTTGAGGTAAGAACAGATTTAGTAGATTTATGCCTTTCAGACATCATCATTTCCAGGTCAACATAACTATTGACATTGGTGATCATATCTTCCAAGGTCGTAGGTTTATTAAGGAAAAGATGTTTTTTGGCCTTGGAGTCGAGTTGGAGTGCGTTGGTGAAAGAAGTAACAACTGTTTTCTGATCGATTTTGTCTACTTTACGCGTGAGCTCCAAAAAATTCTTTACAAAGGCCTCAAGCTTCTCTCTGTGTGACTGTTTAAGACTGATAAGATAATATAATTTTTCTTCTTTGTCTCTATTAAGAGCATATGTCTTCATGAATTGTGCATGCATGCTGCTGGTCGAATGTGTGTATGGAGTCTTCAGGTAAAGAGTGGAACCACCTGAGCGGCTCTTCTTGTAGACTTGTTGCGAATAAACGGCAGAGGATGTGGTTGAGATTAGAATATAACCCCAATAAATCACAGTATTGTTGAATGTGCTCCTTTGGATCGGTACCCTTGTATTTGCAAATTTTTAGAGCATGGAAACATTTCGGTATTTCCATATCGAATTGTTCTCTGGCAATTAGACTTCCTTATAACTTTATAAGGTTCTCTGTACAGCCCAGAACTTGTGCTTCGATCAACTCCTTAATACGCTGATCCATATGCTCTTGTGTGACATATTGACGTGTTAGTTGAGTGACTTGACGAGGAGAAGGAGGATAGTGAGTATCGGTTCCCTCACTTAAACGATCACGTACTGGAATTCGAGGTTGAGGTTGCTGCTCCTCCTCCTGGCATATGGAAAATCGGTGACCTCGGGTGATCTCAGATTGAAATTCACCACCAAAATGAATGGAAGGCTAAGGTTCATGCTGAATATTTCTAGAAATAGCTTTAATGGTGGCTCCTTAAGGTCCAAACCTTTCGCACGTAGAATCCAAGGAGGTTTCTGGCAATTGATTGCAATCTCTTATTAGAGGAGATTGCTGAGTATTTTGCAGAGCTTGCAAGGCAGTCTGGATTATTATTATCTGGCCTTCATGTCATTTGGACACTGCCAAAAGAGCTTGTCGCTCAGCTTTGAGCTCCTTCTCATAGAACTCTCGCTCAAGAGACAATTGACGTTGGAGCACACTGCGTTTCTCTATTCCAGCATTGAGATTGGACCGTAGTTTTATAAGTTATTCTGGCTCTACTGAAAGATCGGCTTGATTCTAGTTGTGGGTAGTCTGGAAGTTACCATGATTAAAATTTGTAGTAGAGTGAAAGTATGCCTTAGGATATCGTAGAAATGTAATCTTTCTCAAAAATGGTACGAAATAGAATGGCCCAATTTTGTTAGCTTGAGATCGCTTTGAATTAGCTCTTACAACAATGTTCTTGTGACAAAAACTAATTTATAAAAAAGAGATGTCATAGGTGATTTAGCGTTGAAAACCTCTGAATAGGTCAAAAACCATGACCTCGATTAGAAGATTTTTGTAATAGTAACTTTTATTGTTTGAGGCTGATATATTATTGCAAGTGATCTCTCGACATAAAAATACTTGAATCTTGTGAATAAGAAGTTTTGGATGATTTTGGGAATCTAGAAAATATAGTTTTTTTGGTGATTTCACGTATATTTTTTCAGTCCTTATCAATTTTGGAACATTTTCTTTATATAGGTCTTCTCGGTAGTTCTTTAACGTGATGAAGCACGTTCTCCGAACAATGTGGTTAGTAGCTGTTGACTGAGTAGCTATTGAGTTCCTGAGAGACATGTGTCTTTGACTTGTTCAGGTTTTTCTATTTGGGCTCGACCCACATTCTTCATTACTTCGTGGAGTAGGTGGTAATGTTTACTGTTGAAGTTGTGTATAGAATGTGTAGGCCTGACATGGAGGTAATTCAAATTGGAGACTGCTCGATTTGGGGTTGGATCGAGGGGTAGTCCCCTACGCGTACAACCACAGAGTGGCGTATATGTATTCATTTTTGGAAAATAAACACGATGACACAAAATGATTACTTTTCCCTCCCATTTATCGACCAAATGTGGGAGCGATTAGTCTGAAAGTCTCATTATTACTCTCTAGATGGCTACATCGAGTATAGCAAGATTTCTAATATACTACAAGATCAGTAAAAAAAACTACATTTACACGACCATATGCAACCTATGCATACCATTGCATGACATTTAGGCAATGCAATGAAACTATTACCTTTCAACGGTGCACGATGAGTATTATCTTTAATATGGTGTAAAAATTCCTTGAAGTCTTCATGGACGATTTCTCATTATTTGGGTCGTTATTCGATAAATTCCTTACCGACCTTGCCCTCATTCTTCAGCGATGTTCCGAGACTAATCTTATTTTGAACTGGGAAAAGTGTTATTTCATGGTGACACAAGGCATCATGTTGTGTAACATCATCTCCAACAAAGAGATAGAAGTTGATAGAGTTAAAATTGACACCATTTCTATGCTACCACCGCCAAAACTAGGGAGGGGCATCTGATTGTTCTTGGGCAATGCAGGAATTTACCAGCAATTTATTAAAGACTTTTGCAAAATTACTCGACCACTGTGTTAATTATTAGTGATGGACACAAAATTCATATCCGACAAACCCGTGAGGATGTCTTTGAGAAGCACAAATCACTATTAACTACTGCCTCAATCCTTAAATTGCTCGACTGGGCCAGATTTACCCTTCAAGATAATGTGCGATGCCTTTAGTTATGCTATTGGGGATATTTCTGGATAAAGTGTTGATGGAAAGGCTCATGTAATCTACTATGCCAGTTGCACGTCAGATGTTGTACAACAAAACTACGCCATCAGTAAAATAGAGTTGTTAACCGTTATGTTTACACTAGGAAAATTTTTGTTATACCTGCTTGGATCCAAAATCATAATATTTACACACCATTAGGTATTAAAATATTTATTATCAAAGAAAGATGGCAACTCCTGCCTAATCCACTGGGTCTTACTGCTACAAGAATTTAACATCAAAATACGAGACAAGGAGAGTTGAAAACGTTGTAGCCGACAACATGCCAGGACGATTTAGTTGATCCACCAGATAAATTCCTTCCTATCAAACTGACTTTCCATGACGAGTACCTAATGTCTATCGCCATTCTTCATTGGTGTGCTGAAATAGAAAACTATCTATTCACGAATAGAATGCCTCGTCATTGGTCTCTCCAAGACGGGAAAAAATTCTTCCAGGATATCAAAGACTTTTCTCAAGTATACTCCAGTACTGTCAGTTCAAGGCTTGTGGAGGATTCTTTGTCACAAAAATACAACCACCAAGGTATTCCAAAATGGGCTGTATTGACCCACCGTACACTAGGACGCTCAAGTGTGAAGTCCGATGGAGTTTTTAACGATAGATGACACCAAATGGTCATATAAGTAAAGGACATATGGTTTATAGGGCCACTCCCTATCTCTAATGGGAACTTATTTATCCCTATAGCTGTTCACATTGAATCTAAATGGTCTTAAGCCATTGTATCTCCATCTCCACAATCGACATTCATAATAGAATTTCAACAAAATCTATTCCGATGCTTTGAAAGTCCTCATACGGTAATAAGTGGTCATGAAGAATATTATCATTACATCAATTTTTACAACACAATTCGGATTGCTATGAAAGAACAACACCGATACAGGAGATGTGCGAAGGCCAACAAGAGCTAGCAAAAGTTAAATACCTCCTAGGTGAGAATTTTCATAAAATCCGAAAAATTGGGTCGAGAATCTCAACTATTTCTTAAGGCCGCATCGACTACTCTATCTTGATGACTCTTTAGTTCGGTTCATTCATGAAGATTTCATATACCCCATAAACTCTTATAAATAAAGTTAGCAATTTATGGGAGACAACCTACATTAACATATAAGCTATTACTATATTAACTAGTTTAGATCGCAAAAATGGTGATGAACACAAAAGTAAGAAAATGCCCATGTGTTAGAAAACCAAGATAATTCTTGGAGATGTTTTAACCCAAACAAAATCGTCTTTAGGGAATATTCTCTATATTATTTTACGTGAGGCTTTATAAGCAAGGAGAGAATTTTGTAACCTCGAGAAGGTTTTAATATGATTTATATTTTTGGTGTTGGAAGGATGTGGGGACATGAACCAACTAACTCCAAAATAATAAAGATTCCGAGAGAGAAAAAATAAAAAAACTTTTGCACCAAATATATTTGAAAGATCTTTTCGATTCTTTTATCTCTTCTACGGTCCATTTTGTTAAAAACACCAATAGTTCATAAAATCTAATTAAAACTTCTTAAAAAACAATCAAAATTCTACCAAAAGTAAAAATAAAAAAAAATATGGAATTGCCGGACTTAAATCTTCCCGCCAATGAGGATGATGGATATAGTCTTATTGATTTAAATAATCCGGCGATTAATGATGATCTTGTCGATGAAAACTTGATTGAGGTATGTACTACTAAAATTAAATTTGTTGTTTTAGATTAATATGCTATAAGATTTTTCAAGCTACAATAATCAATACCAATGCGTATTTAATTGAGTTTCGCATGTTCGACGCTAAAATATCTCTCAAAAACGTAGTTTAGTTCGAAAAAATTGTAGTTTTACTTGATTCTTGTTTTACCTATTTCTAATTAATTGTGTAAATCATGTTTAAGCTTGAAACTAATAGTATTTGATTGGGTTAATAGTGCTTAAATATATGTGAACTTGATATGGGTATACAACCATTTTATGTTAGGAACACATTGAAGATGCAATACCATGTGATGTGGATTCATTTTACCTCCAATTGTGGATTTTATTGATGTCTTTACCACAGATAAGGTAAGATTTCTCCAAGAATCACAACTTATTACTTATAACTTATACTCATATTTATACTATATTATATAAAATGTTTTTATCGCAGACATTTGATACTCGTGATGAGTTATTGCAATGGGTTCGAGATACTGCAAGGAGTGTGAATGTTGTGGTTGTTACGAAAGATTCCAGCTTAGGGGAATACAAGTATATATATTTGTGGTGTGAGCGTAGGAGAGTTTACCGTCAACACACTAAAAAAGAGTTAAAAGATCACGAAAGAAAAATAAGAAGTGCAACAAGAGCGTGTAAATTTCCGTTTGAATTAAGGGATTCGGCTACTAGACTAGAAAAAAAATGGGAACTCAAAGTTGCAAATGGTTGGCACAATCACCCAGCTGCCGGAACGTTTAGAAGGCCATCCATACGCCGAAAGGTTGAGACCAGAAGAGTTAGAAACATTAATTTCGTTGGCGAAATCAGATGTGTCACCGAGATATATTTTAGATGTAATTAAGGAAAAAATTCCTGATAACGCATCAACGATAGAAACAATATATAATGCCTTGTGGAAGTGGAGAGATGACCAACAAGGCGGAAGATCCGAAATACAACTGGTGCTTAATCACCTCGATAATGCTAGCTATCGCGAATGGCACACGGTCGAGGAAGAATCCAATCGTGTGGGTTCAATATATTGGGCTAATCTGGTGGGAATTGCTTTGTGCCAAATCCATTCCATTATGCTTTGTTTAGGGCAACCTCCAAAATTCCCCAACTGATCTGATGATACTCCCCTTGCTGAAAAAAGCCATGGTTGCAGGGGGGAACATTGGCTTCAAGATATGGTCAAGGAAATAATTCAAGATGGTGACTGGAGTATTCCTTTTACTAGACATAGATCTGAAGCAATGAGTAGGGATAAGAAGGATAAACTAGTTTGGAATTTAAATAATGATGGTAAGTTTATAATCAAGACAGCTTGGAAGGCAATTAGAAAAGCGAACTCAACTATACATGAGCTGCCAACTATACGAATATAAAAAATGAGCTACAATCATTATACATGAGCTGGAAGCAAGTAAATCAGGGATCAAGTTGGCTCGCTCTTAAGAAAGAAACCAATAAGTCATTCTTCAATATCTCCCAGACACAATATGTTGAATCTAGATGGGTTCGAACCATCATCTTCTCACATGGTGAGTGCTCTTTCCTCTTTGAGCTATAGTTTCATGGTAAATGTGAACATTTTGTTCTTAAGAAGCCAGAGAAAAAACCATTGATTACTAACTATTGATTACTGTTCAACCCGGCAACGTAAATTTGGTATACCTAAAAAATCTTGCTCATTATATGAAATCCAATATTCAAACAACAAAAACCTGCCAAATCTCAAATACCACATAAAACAGATTCGTCATGAAAAGAAATTATATTCTGTAAAATGGTATAGTATATAATTAACAGCTCGCAGAACATACCTTCTCAACAAGAGTCGACTCTGGTGAAAGGTTTTGGGCAATGACCCGCATCAAAAGATCTTTTGAACTAGAATAATAAAAAGGACATGAACATAAACAATTAGTTATAGTGGAAAAAATACTTCCCAAGGATAAGTGGGAGACCCTGAGAAGAGTTGTAATAAAAAGATACTCAGGTTAGTATTCCCCGTGGTTTGTTCTCAACTGTTACGACCGCTGCGCTTAACCAAAGTTCAAGCATCTTCTGGGTTGCACTTAGAACTGAATCGGTTGGTGAGACTGTTACCATTCTGAGAATAATCACATATTCAATTCAGTGACGAAATTTCGTGCCTTCCACAATCCTACAAAAATATTAGGCTGATAATATATTGAAAATAATAAGGATATTACCTACTTTGAATTTTCCTGAATAATAGTAGACAAATAGGGCCTAAACATTCGATCTCGAAGGGTTTCAATGAAAGAATTAGGACCTGTACATCCAACAATGAAAAACTTATGATATAATAATACTTCTGAGAGGAGAAAAAGTGAAAAATAGTTGTTAACCTTACATTCTAAGACTGTCAATAAATACATACAGCATAAAAGGTGGGAATAAATGTAACACACTCCACCAACCTGATACTGAGTTCCCCCAATGTCTTTCCACACATTCAACAGCTGCGGCAATGGCTTTTCCTTTCTCTGCTGCCCTTTCCATACGTGCAATAGCATCGTAGAGACACTTTGCTATGTCAAGTAAGGCAATGACCTCACCGTTCTCCACGACGGGCAAATGTCTGAATTTTCCTGCAAACAAATTTTGGATTATGGTAACAGGAAAAACTTTGCAAGCAAACAACTGCTAGTAGCCAAGGTTTCGATAATAGTTTAAAGTCCCCCAAGACATGCTGACAGGATATGCTAGCATTTCATTGTAGTCCTAGAAACGTATAATGTTGGAATAATAATGTGTGATCTAGATGACAACCTCCAACAATCACTACAAGATACTATTTTTTTCACGCCTCTTGAGACCTGACTCTATCTGTCATAAGATATTTACCTAGCACCATTTTCTGCAGGGCTTCCACAGCCAATGTGCCCGAAAGAACAAAGATTGGGTTCCTTGTCATAACTTTTGAAATAGGTGTCTCATCAACATTTAACTCGCGAGCGATGACTCTTGTTGCTATATCCTTCAATCACAAACACCTTAGAGTTACAAAAAATAAACAAAATAGAAACATAAACATTGAGTAATAGCTGATCTACTAGAAAAACTAGCGCAACAAAGCAAACCCAACCTTGTCTGTTAGAATTCCACATAGTAAAGCGTTTGAGTCAGTTAACAATAAAGCATCAACAAAAACCTGCCAAATCTTGCTCAATGTATGCTTATTTGATTGGGCTTAGTTGCCTTGTAGGTGGTTTTGAGCTTCCTAGTAGGAGGTCTAACTTTCTGGAACACCTGAGGGAACTTGATGTCTTTCTTGTGAAATTGCTTAGTGCTTTCTCTCTTGCATAGCTTAGCAGGAATTGTTGTTGTTTTGATAATTTGGATGCAGGGAAACCTCACTCTGTGTCGTGAAGCCAACTCAGTGTACATTTTCTCCACACTGCCATTTAGAGTGGTGTCACGGTACTCCTTGTACATGTTGTGGTAACCAGTTCGGCTTTGGTAACGCAACCAAATACCATAGTTCTTGATCTTTGCAGGATTCTTCACAAATACTGTATAGACTATATATGCTTCATTAGAAACACCTAAAATTAGATGAGTTCATTTAACATTAACACTATCCATTGTAATGTATAATTAAGCAGAAATTGTAACATTTCCATCTGTGAGATCATGTTGGGGATATATTTTTCCAAGTAAATCAACTCTTTATCATTTCTCCTATCCTCTCAAATTGGGGGACAAAAGAAATGACATGTCACCGAGAATTTTTTCAACATAAATGTGCTAAATCTTTGCTTTCAAACACCTTCGTCGGCTAAGAAACTTTGTTTACATAAGAAATTTACATAGCATAATGAAATTTACATAAGAAACTTTGTTTTTCCTACCACATTGCAACTCCAAAACCAGTTTATTTTCTTGAGAAAGGTTACTCATAATAATCTGCTCCCATTAGTAGAGTGTCTTCTATGATTGCACCTTCTGATATACAAGATCAAAGCCCAACCACTGAATGATGAATTTTGCAGTTCTGTTAAAGAGAAAAATGAGTTTGTGAAGGAATCTAACAAGAGCTTACTACGTACTTACATAACAGCAAATACGCATAACTTTCGACCCTGAACTGTATTTTGGAATATCAGTTGTCTGTTTCAAAAATGAAGTGGTCTATTTTCTACAGGGATTTTACCTTGATTACGCATCCCTCACCAATAACACAATCAGTTACATCAGCATCAAGAACGGTCATAAAAACTGCATCAAAGTAGTTCGTGTTCAGGAACATATGGACAAGAAAAATCTACCTTCATTGCTTTCAACTGTTCTCCTTTTGGTTTCTCTGCAAATTCAATTATGCAGCCTTCTTCGTCAATCTTCATTAGGCCAAATGCAGTGGCACGTTTTTCATCCATCGGTAGAGCAGCCACAATTTGTTTTAGAGAAATCACCTCTTCTGATCTCGATTTTACAGAGAAATGTATTTACAGCTACCCAATCGATTAAGCTTTGTAAAAGAGAAATAGATTCTAAGAGAGATAGAGATTTCCTCCGGGGGAGATAGAGTTCCTATTTTTATTTTGTATGATTTTGGGGGATTTATGTGGTTGGATAATTAGTTTGTTGATGCCCACATCCTTGCCACTACCAAATAATAAACTAGCTTTAAATCTCTTCTAGTTACAAAAAAAATCTCCTTGCTTATAACAAATCATAAACATTAACTATAAAATTACGATAATAGATAAATCAGGAATGGAAATAAGCCATTAAAAGTATGCACGCATCGCGTTAAAACAATTGTGATGAATACGATGGGAAGTGTGGTTGTCAAAGTCAAAAGACATCCCATCGATTGTTTTGCGCACCCGCTTGTATCATGGGTACTGGGGATGGTGGACCTAATGGCTCGTCTGGCGTGCTCACTTTAGCCCTTATAAACAATTAGATTAGAATCGTACTGACGAAGAAATTGTCATGTCTTATATGTGCACATAATATCCCAACAACCTACCCTATATTTAGGGGGAACACATTGGGTAATGAGTTGACACAAACTGACGAATCAATTAAAAATTCTCATTCATCTACCCTGGGGAACGACCAAAGGAGTTGAGAACTTTTTGTTATAGTCGTCATGGGGGAATCGAAGGCCTGCCTCTAGCTGTCCAAAGTAAAAAATGCGGCGATTTGTTTAGAGCAAAAGTCTGGCAGTCTGGCTAAATTAATTTATCACTACCACTCACCTTAGTGCACGGATCAACATAGTCCAAAAATTTTGTTTTTTTATTGGGAGTCTCATACTCTACTAAGAGCACGAGCAGCAGCCTCGCTAACTTAGCGAGCCACCTGGGCATAAATTCAGGGAAAATATGACATGTAGCTAGAGCTATTTTTTATTTCTTTTTCAGGGTGGGGATGGATGTTAGTTTTTAATTTTTTTTTTTTTTTTTCATAAAAAATATTTAAAAAATTTGGGCGCCAATTAAAATTTAAAAAAAAATAAAAAAAATATACACTGCGCCAATTGAATTGGCGCAGTTAAAGTTTTAAAAAAAAACCAGCCAATCTTTTAATAATAATTTTTTTTTAACAATTTCTCTGACTGAACGGGCTCGCCACAGATAGCCACTGACTTTCTTGAACTTGACGTAATTTGAGCGATAGCTAGCTAGAAAAAGTATTTTTTTCAAGATTTGGATCGCTAATATAGCGATACCTATCCTGTTGCCCATGCTCTAAAAAAGTAGGTGGTCTCAATTCGATGGGCTAAGGCCAAAACTACTCAAAATATCCTCGGGGAAGAGACATAATCATCGCCACGTGATCCATGTCCCACCGAACTCTAGGATTGTAAATCAATCCTAATCGTAGTTGTAATGGCCTAATTCCGTAAACTCGAAGTGGCCAGGAATTCGCTCTTACACCAATGTACTTATAACAAAATCTAATTAAAAACTAGAAATGACACAGGTGTTTAGCATGGAAATACCTATGAATAGGTTAAAAAAACTATGACCTCGGGTTGAGGATTTCTGTAATAGCGGCATTTATTGCTTGAGGCTGATATCTTATTACAAGTGATCTCTAGATTTAGAAATGCTTGATCTTATGAATAAGAAGTTTAGAGGTTTGGAGAATCTAGAAAATATAGTCTTCCTGGTGATTTCTCCTGTAATCTTCTGGTCCTTATCTCTTCAAGAACTTTTTCTTTATATAGGCCTTGCCCGCAGTTCTTCATCGTGCTAGAGTATGTTATCTGAACTATGTGGTTAGTGGTGGTTGACTGAGTAGCTACTGGGTTTGAGAGAGACAGGTAGATTTGACTTGTTCAGGTTTTTTGGTTTGAGCTCGACCCACGTTTCTTTTTAGTTCGTGGAGTATGTGGCAATATTGACTGGTAAATTCATATGGATAATACGTGAGTCTGACATGGAGGTAGTTCGAACTGGAGACAGATCGATTTAGGTAAGATCGAGGGGTAGACCTCTACAATCGCCCCCTCCCAACAAAAGTCACGAGTGACTTGGGTTGAGAAAGAATTTTGGGATATGGGCTAGAAATTTGAATAAGAAAGGAAGTAATGATGGCGTTTGACTACATAAAGATGCGCGTGTCAAGCAGGAATTATGTGCATTTATTGTTGATGGAAATATTGATGTATATGACAGTTAGGGTTTAAAGAGTCTCTTCGTATTGAATGATGACGCTTGGGAGAACGTACCAGCAAAATAAATATAGGGTTATATAAATAGTACATGTACCGAGGTTTGTGGCTAAGTACGTTTATTCTTATACAAAATCTTCTGCAAGTGTTGAAAATGGTGAAGACTCGTAGGATGGTTCTTGAAAAGAAAATTGCTTCTAAAATACAGAGGTTAAAGTTGAAGTTTTTTGGAGATCAGTCCTTCGAGAATCTGACTCCTATTCCTGTTCCTTCGACGTATCAAGAAATGTTAGAAAATGAAGCGGCTGAAGCTGAGGAGGATTTTTATTGTAGATGGAGGTTTCACCACGTTGTCTTGACAGACGAGCAACGTTGGGTTTATCTCTGCATCCTTGTGGAAGACAAGGCTAAGGAGACAGATGTAGAGATTGGCATAATTGCGGTGTAGTTGCGCTGATGTTTTGCTTCACAACAGATTTTAAGGTCAGGCCCTTTTAATCTCTACCAACTCTGAGGGGTTGGGGGTTATAGGGGAGGCGGTGATGGTAGTGGAGGAGGTAGACGAAGAATGGAAGTCTATTTTTACATTTCCATCACTACTTTGCGTTGAGAAGACCTTCAATTTATAGGGTTGGTTCAAGAATGGAGTCTCCTCTTCCCATAGTTTTTATTTGTAGTTCCTCTAGACTTCGATCAAACTTATGGGAGGGAGGATATTCGTTGTTTTTAATATCTATTTTGCATCAGGGTAAAAAATTACTGAAGTAGGATGAACTGAAGGATTTGATGCTTCGAAGTGCCTAAAAGGCTTGTTAACTGTAGAAGCACTGAAAAACTTGTTATATGTAAAGTACCTGAAGCTGAGTATTAGATAGAACTTCATCTGTAAAGTACCTGCTATCGAGTACTTGAAAGACTTGTTATCTGTAAAAGCACTTGTAATATGTAATGAGATGAATAAAATTTGTTATCCAAATTCGTGCTAATATAGAAATAGAATAACTCTAGAAATCGAGCTGTATGAGGAGTTTAGAATATTGAATGAAATGGAATGTATGAGGCCAACAAGTAAAATACTTGTAATAATTGAACTCGTATACATTTATCTTTGAATATATGTGTTAAGAGGTGAATATCATTCGATCAATGAGCTCAAAATGTGAGAGATAAAAAATATATATAGGAGTTTTAGAATGAAGAATCGATCTCGTTGAGGTCATTTTTTTATAAAATTTGATCTACAAATAATAAGTTCAATCGGTAAGAATCTGGAATTACTGAGTTCGATAGGAAGAGATATGTTCAAATAATTTCTCTCAAGATAAGAGGCGTCTATTACTTAATAAAAGGAAAATAGCATGATTTTCATGAAATTGATAGTAAAAATGTATAAATAAGGGTAAAATAATTTTAAAATTTAAGGAAAAAGATTTAAACGATGTGGGCTTGAGCCCAGAGAATCCGATATGCTACTGAAGGATGATTGGCAATAACGATCGTTGAAGTGTGTGAGAGAATTTTTGAACTACTGAATTATGATACTTAGTTTCTAGTGAGGGAATGTCAGTTCGAAGGTTTAGATTCAATGGACAAGGAAATGGAGTATGCACATTTTTTCTATGAAGGGTTTTTCGCGAACTGGTGAGAGATCCTGCAGATTGAGAAGAGGTGGTGAGATTGATTGCTAAAGAAGAGATCGATTTTGAGGATGCGAGGATCGCTGCAGGTTATCGGTTGGATGTGGCTTCCCAGGTCATAAAGGCTGTTTTAGTTATAAATATATGTGAGGTGAACAGAGTTGATGTAAAAATGGGGGTGATAGAATGTAACTGCATGTGTTTAAATAATTTGAATGAAATTGTTGTGGAATAGATCCTCTATTTTTGTGATGGCTGTTTGTGACAATTGTGAAATATGAATTTGAAAATATTTGAAAATCTGTTGTTTGAGCTTTGGAAATGACGTCATTGCTGCTATAATAGTTGAAAAAGAGGGGTGTACAGAAAGAGCAGGGAGTTTGATTTTATCACTTGTGCAAAAGTTGTGAAAACCTGATTCCATGTAAGTATGAGTCATCATGAGTGTGGTTAGGTCAGAAGGTAATGTAGAGAAGAGAGAAAAATATAGACTAAAATACAAGAGAAAAGGCAATGATAGGAAGACATTTTTACCAAAAAGGTACAAGATGTCTAATATGGATAGTAGAAGGGATGCCTCGGTTCCAAAACTGAGGATCGGTCATGCGAGGCTCAATAACTGCCAGCAGTTAGAGAGAGAAAATATAAATACTGCTTCGTCTTTATCAATTAAACGTTTTTCAACTTTAAAAAATTTGAAGAGCAGTGAGAGATGAAGGAAAAAGAAAGGAAAATATAGCACAGAGATGCATACAAATTTGAGCAAAATGGATCATCAGTCAGATTGTGCGAGAGCCGCTAAAACTAAGTCGCGAAGGTGGCTGTACAACCGCGTGGTGAGGGAAGGATATGGCACTACCTCAGATTCATACTCTGACATAGAAGGTTAGTAGAGGATCTGTGAATTGTATACATTATTTTTAAAAACCATTTGGTATTGCTAAGAAAAGTGATCAAGTACTATTGATAGTATACTATGAAAATCTTTTGTTGTATTATATATGAAAGATATTTGAATGTGGTTGATGTATATTAAAAATATAATGATAGATACCTGGACCTCTGTGTAGGTCGAGCGTGTTGTGTAGGATAAAATCATTCCTTTTAGTTGATATGAGGAGTTCTCATGTAAGTGAAGCATCGACCTCAGGTCAACCAGTTGAGTCTGAGATTAGAACGTCTGGAATTGAGGAAGGAGGCGTTGATCAATTTCTAGGTGTTCCTGCAAGATTGGTATCCTATCCTACTCGCTCGAATGCATTCAAAGAGTTTGTAAAGTCAGGGCTTCTCTAGGAGGCAAATGGGGTAATTGCATAGATTATGTTGGTATGCAATTTAGGGGTTGTATTGTAGCAACGGGAGAGGAATATTTTTATTTGCTAGCTGATTTGGTAAAGGAAAAAAGGGATTGGGGTATAAAGGAATCAATATCTTTGGAGTATTTCGATGGGGATGCACGGACTAAACTGTCAGAAGGTTTTTTATGTTACCTGTCACAGTTGCAATATGGGTTGAGTCTTCCCCTTAGTAATCTTGCGAAATGGATTATGAATCTCAGAAGAGCATGTCCCGTTTAGATGAACGGGAACATCTGAGAGGTGATAATTTTCTGCAAAACTTTGAATATTCGATAGGAAGGAGATGGGAGAAGGAGGAGGATAACCACTGAGGATGTATTGCAGTTTTATGGTGTAAAAAATTATTCTACAATTGGAGGGGCACATTTCTGTGCGAGTACAACTAGACCTCGCTTCTTCGATCTGAACTCGGCAGGTCGACCGTGGAATGATAATGTTATATGGGTGAAGGGTGATTGCCTTCAGAGAGATGATAAAGAACCCATGGAACTTCTCTTTAGAATTGCAAAACAAAGTAAGTATAACCATGAAAAATATATGAGATTTGATAGTTGAATTTGTATGACAACGAGATTCTTGCTGATGCTAATGTTTTGTATGTTGCAGGTCCTAAATCACAGGTGAAGAGGAAAGAATCATTGTTGGATATAGTTGTTTAAGAGGAGACAGAGCTCGAGGATGTATTGGTAGATCTTTGCATTAGTAGAAAAAAACATGTTAACAGTCGAGTTGACAAAGTTTTGAAATCTCAGTCGACAAGGCTAATGATAAGTACCGACGGCAGCAAGAAGAAGGGGACTAATGGGAAAAGGCGAGTGAACTTGCCTAAGGCCCCTGGAGTGGAATGCGCAGGATTAGCTGAGTCCGTTACGTCGAGCAAACTAGCTCAAACGTTCCCCAAAAGGCAAATGTTGAAGCGTCCTTCGACTTCTGGGACCACGGCAAGTGGCGAGTCCGAGGGAAAAAAGAAAAGGGTTAAACCTGAAAGTCGGGGGTAAAGGTCGTAGAAGATCGACCTGTGGTAGAAGATGATTGGAAAGAGGTGGAGGAAAAAGCCAGGTCTGCAGCTCTCTTCAGGGAGGGTGAGATGAGCAGAATGTTATGTTCATAAGCTCGAATACGTTTTGTGATAGATTTTGTATTATGATTCAAGCTAATCGATAAGGTCGATTCTTTTTTGATTTTTGCAGGCTGCACGGCTGATGAAGGGAATATGCCTCGGGGTTGAGGAGGAGAGGGCCGAGCTGAAGTGGAAGAAGGTCAAGCTCGAAAGAAACATAGCTCGATTGAAATCTGATTTGAGCAAGGTGGGGAAGCGGCTAGAGGCCTTGAAGACTTCTCAAGTAGTAGAGATCAATAAGCTTCAGGTAGAGGCGAGAGTGGATTTGGAGGAGGCGGTAGCAGAGCTTGATAGGCTCGGGCGTCACCTTATGTCCAAAGGGTATTCTGATGATGAGGTGTACGCCATTAGAGCCAACACCTATGTGGAGGAGGACGAGGATGAAAAGATTGAAGATGTTGCCGCTGGCGCTGTGGAAGGGCTGGATGGTGTATCTCCCCAGACGGTGAGAGACAACCAAGGGGAAGACAACAAACGCCCAGAGTTGGAGAATGAGATGGTAGGATAGTATGATAGAACTGTGATTATATGAATATTTGAGAATGTTTGTAAACTTTGGATATATTTTAGATAGAATTGTGTAGGTTAAGTTACTTTCGTAAACCTTGTTGTAGGAACTTAAGGACATAAGCTTTAGAATAAAATATTTTGAGGTTGAGCTTGCAATGGTGAGAGAGACCTTAAAGTCCCTCTTGTCTTCGCAAGCAGAGCTGCAGGTTAGAATAGAGCAAGAAATATTTAATTTGTACGCTTCATTAATATAGAGGTAGAGACAGAACAAAATCTCGTTACCTGTTTAGGTGTAAACGGTACTGGATTGGTGCGTATAAAAGATGTTATTCTCTGGCGAACTAAAATAAAGAGAATGCATACTTTAGACTTGGAAGTATATGTTATGGAACATTCATCCAAGATTGTACTTCGACCTCAAGTTCAGAAGTAGTTTTACACAGTAGATGTCAAAAAGTTGATATATTGATAGAAGTGAGTCATATGTAGTGATTGAGTGTTTTGAATCGAAATTGATATAATATACTAACTATCTGCAGGTCAAATTGGAGTAAGCTTTCTTGCGCGAAGATGAAGCTCGTCAATGTAACCCAGAGTTTGCAGAGGAGTTCGATAGGATGAGAGAGGCGAATGAAGAAAAAGAAGATCAACAAGTGAAGGTGTACATCAAGTTTGTGGAGGCAACACAGACTGATGTCAACCTGACTCGGCTGATTGAGAAGAAGGATGCCGAAATTTAGAAAGGGCAGAAAGAGCTTTAGGAGTTAAAAGAATATCCAGTAAAACTCAAAAGCTAGAGTGATGTATTGGTGATAAAGAGCAGGGAAGCTGACATGGCTCCTTACCGTATGCATGCTCTAGAAAGATCGAAGGAAGGTTTAAATCGGTCGATAGTTGGTTTGAGAAATGATCTGGACAGAAAAATTCGTGACCGAGAGAAAATTTGATCTGATCTGGCAAATAGCAGGAGCGAGCTGGGGCGATTGAAGAAGAAATTAGTTAATAAAGATAACAAGCTAAAGAGAGCTCGAGACGATCTGTCTGCATCTGAAGTTACAACCAAACAATTGACTACAGCTTTCTCTACAATTGATATGAAGTTTAGGATGGTACAACATAAGTGTAATGAGTTGAATGAGAGAGTGGCTCAATTGAAAACCGATCTGGCACATGCCAATTCGTGTGTCAGAAGCATCGAGGCTGGCGAACGCTCAAAGAAGAATCAACATGTTGCCAGAGTTCCTCATGGTCAAGGTGATGTCATTATTCCGTAAGCCCAAATAAGAGAGTTGGAGGGGGATGTTACTCGAATTCAAGGGCATGTACGTAAAGGAGTTGAGCAATTACGAGAGTGTCAAATAAAGCTGGACGCTGCTCTTTTCTAGGAAAAAGGGTTAGAGCATGTTATCAGAGGGAAGGAGATTGCGATAAAGGATAAAAATGAATTGTTAAAGAAAATTCCAGACGTGGCAAAACTGAACAAGGAGATTGAGATACTTCGTGCTCAGGTGGTTGATTTAGAGACGATCAACCGAGATGAGTCAACTAAAGCTGACAAAAAATTTGTAGAGAACATTGCTTTTACATATCTAATAGAAAGAGAACTGGCAAGTCAGAAAGCACGGTACAAGAGGTTAGAAGATCGCCTTCAGAGGTCGATAATGGCTTTTTCTCACTCAGTTGTAACTCATGCCCGACATTCAGAATTGCAAAAGTTGGTGATTCCTAATTTTATAAAAGAGGTAAAAAGACTTGAGTTAGAAAGAGATACCTTGTTTGACTATGTGTCATCAAAGGGATGTATTTATAAGGTTGATATAGATCGAGGAGATTGCATGAGTTCCATAGGGACAGATCTAGGCCCTTGATCTGCTAAATTGATAGAGCAGGGCAGGATTGTTGTGATTGTACAAGCTTGAGATATTATGGCTAGTCAACCTCCTGTAGTATGGGAAAGCATACTTGATATCCCAACAGCATAACAAAATCCATTGTAGTGGTTGCGAATAAGCCGGAAGAGAAATTTTATGTTGTAGACATATTGAGAGATAAAAGCTAGTTTTACCTTTGTTTTATCGTATGTCTGGTTGAGCTCTTCGATTGAAAACTAGTATCACCTTCGTTTTAATCTTGGAGTTAAGTTGAGGTAGTCAAGCAGGCGCAACCTAAATTTAACTGGCAGAATGTCATAGGCATATTGAAAGAGATGAAAGCTAGCTTTACCTTTGCCTTATCTTATGTTTGGTAGAGTCCTTTGATTGAAAACAAGTGCTACCTTGTTCTAACTGTAGGGGATTTAGTAGAGTTAGCCAAACCAAGTGTATTCTTGATTTAACTGATATGATATTACAGACGTATTGAAAAAGATGAAAGTTAGTTTTACCTTTGCCTTATCTTATGTCTGGTAGAGTCCTTTGATTTAAAACAAGTGCTACCTTGTTCTAATCGCAGGGGATTTAGTAGAATCAGCCAAACCAAGTATATTCTTGATTTAACTGATATGATATCGCAGACATATTGAAAGAGATAAAAGAAAGTTTTGCATTTACTTTATCTTATGTCTGGTAGAGTTATTTGATTAAAAACAAGTGCTACATTTTTCTAACAGTAGGGGATTTAGTAGAATCAGCCAAACCAAGTGTATTCTTAATTTAACTGATATGATGTCGATCAAAATCTAGTATTACTTTAATCTATGCATTGTCTACGAAGTAGAGAGATGATGGAGAAAAACTTGTAAGTTTCATTGAATTCTAGAAAATAATTTACATTGGATGGAGGACTTCAACAATAATATCATTTCAGTCGCCTAGTATTTCAAGGACTTGAAATGCGGACTCCCTATTCTGTCATGAGGTAGTATGATCCCAGGCCTGAGAGACCTGTGATAAGGAATAGACCCTCCCAATTGTCTATTACTTTCCTAGCGTGAGGCTCTTTGTGGTGTTGAGGTATTTCTTTGAAGGCGAGATCATTGATTTGGAAGGTACAACTTCTAAATCATTTGTTGTAAGAACTGGCCAGTATTTGGTAATATCAACCTAAGTTAGCAATGACGCATTCCCTTATTTCATTGATACAATTAAGGTTGCAATCCAATGCGAACACATTTTTCTTGTCAGTTTACTCGTAATCTCTAACAAGATAATGGTATTCAAAGGGAATGACGGCCTCGGTGCCATAGGCAAGGAGGAATGGAGTGCAGCCTGTCGACTGACGTGGAGTGGTACGATATGCCCATAAGACAAGAGGAAGTTCTCAAACCCAATTCCCTTTATTTTGTAAGTATAGCTTTTTTTTTAGTCCATCTACGATGGCTTTGCTGGTGATTTCGGTTTGGCCATTGCCTTGAAGGTAGTAGGGATTGGATACTGAGTGAATTATGTTGTACTGGTTGAGGAAAGTTATAACTCTTTTTCCAACAAATTGGGGCCCGTTAGCGATACTAATTAGGTGGGGGCACCCAAACTGAGTGATGATGTGTTCCTTGATAAAAGAGATGACCTCTTCTTCTCAGGTACGATAGAGTAGAACTTCTTTTGCCCATTTTGTAAAATAATTGTTAGCTATGAGTTGGTGGAAGCGGTTACTTGGAGAATTGGGAAATTCGCCGACAATATCGAGTGCCCATCCTTTGAATGGCCAAAACACCTTGCTTGCATGGAGTTCGAGCACGGGGGCACGGATCATTTTTCCATGTCGCTAACATGCGTCACATTTATGTGAGTACTCTTTTGCTTGCTTGCGCATGCCGGGCCAGAATACACCTTGCGTAATGGCTCTGTTTGCCAGTGATCAACCTGTGGCATGGGAGCCACAAATAACTTCATGTAAATCACAGAGCATCTCGTCCGCTTTCTATTTGGAGAGGCATTTGAGGTAAGGCCCCTAGACTGAACGGCATTATAAGGTACCGTTTTGATTGGTGCAGCGCTTTAAGTTGTCTATCAATTGTCGGTGCTCCGTTAGATCTGCAGGAAGTGGTCCTTCACATTAGTTGCTGATACCGAGATAAATTAAGAAAGGCTTTTGCCTATCGTCGTCTCCCCCTTTATCGCCCCCAGTGTTGATCGTGCATACAGATATGCGATCAATTTTGGGGGTTGAAATTACTTTGATCTAGAGATATCGTACTTCTATACCTAAGACCCTGGCTAGATATGCCAAGGAATCGACGTGTCTATTTTCTCATCGAGGAAGATAATCAAGATTTTATTGTGCGAACGTGCTCATCCTATCTGTAACGAGGGCTCTGTATCCGATTATCTTTCCATCCTTCTTGTATTGCTCAAAGTAATGGTAAACGATGTGTAGTGAATTTGTGTAAACTGAGAGCTCGGGGATACCGAGCTTGAGAGCGAGATCGAGCTCGTGAATGAGAGCTTTGTACTCGGTGATATTGTTTGAAGCCTCAAAATCCAAATGGATTGATTTCTCAATTTTGTCTTTGGAAGGGGTAATCAATGCAATTCCAATTCCAGACCCTGTGGGTCCTGCTGATCCATTTATAAGAAGGCTCTAACCTTTTCTTGTTATCCATTCAGCTCGTTCGTCAAATGCTTTGTGGGGTGAGTCTTCTGTAACTTCCTCGGCAAGGTCAGGATCGTGCTTCTCCCACTTGGGATCTTCTACTGAAATATCCGCGAGGAAATTGGCAATGGCCTTCCCCTTTTAGGAATGGCCTTGTTCAAACTTGATATCATGTTCTCCCAAATTAACTGATAATTGTTACACTCTTCTTGATTTTTCTTTCTTGGATAGAACCTCCCAAAGTGGGTAGTTCATCATAACTTTGGCTGAATGAGCTTGGAAGTAGTGCTTGAGCTTCTGCGAGGTATAAACAAGAGTGAAAATAAGTTTCTCGATTTTAGAGTACCTCGTTTCGGTTTGAGTAAGGGTCTTAATGATAGAGTAGACTGGTTTCTTGATTTTCCCTTCAAGTTAAATGAGAACCGAGCTGAGTGAAGTATCTGTAACTGCTAGGTAGATAATCAGTTCCTCATTATCTATTGGGGTGCTCATGATAAGAGACTTTCCCAAGTAGATTATGAGGTCCTGAAAAATTGTTTTGCATTCTGATGTCCATTGAACCACAGCATTCGGCTGAACTTTTCCTTATTTGGTGCAACTGTAGAGTAATAAGAGCAACCAACAATAGCGTTCTGATGATTTTGAAATAAAACGGTTGATTGCTGCAATATTTCTAGCAAGTTTCAAATGTATTTTGTTGTTTATGGAGATGGCATGTCGAGGGGAGCCCGAATCTGATCTGGATCGGTCTCAATCCCCGTCTTGTTGATGAGGTAGCCCAGAAATCAATTTGAATGTACTCCATATTGACACTTATCAGGATTGAGACGCATCCTATAAGATCAAAGAATGTTGAATATTGTGTTAAGATCTAAAATGTGGTTGATGGACGGTATGCTTTTGTACAAGAGATCGTCAATGTAGACTTTTACGACTTTCCCAAGTTGTGCTTTGAACATAGTAGTCATTAAGTATTAATAAGTTGCACCTGTGTTTTTGAGTCTGAAGGGCATGACTTTGTAACCGTAAAGTCCTCTTTCAGTGATTAAAGTGGTCATTTCTTGATCTTCATCCAAGAGTAGAAACTGGTAGTATCCTGATGCAGCGTTCATCATAGATGAAAGTTTATGACCAGCTGTGGAATCAAGGATCTGATGATTGCTGGGAAGAGAGAAACTATCCTTTAGAGTATGTTTGCGAAGATCGGTAAAATCAAGACAAACTCAGACTTTCTCATTCTTCTTTGGGACAGCGACGATGTTTGATATCTAATCTGGATACTTGGTTTCTCAAATGAATCCCATTTTGACCAATTTCTCGATCTCCAAGTTAACTTCATCTTGAAGTTGTGGTGACAGACACCGTTATTTCTGTCTGACTGCCATTGCATTGATGTTAATGGCCAATTTGCGACATGCCTTGGCCGGATCGACCCCAGGCATCTCTTCGAAAGGTCACGCAAAAAAGTCTTAGTTTTGTGGTAAGAACTGAATGAGAGTGTCTTTTTCGCGTTGAACATGCTTAGTACCGATGAAAGTACCTCTGCTAGGTCCATCAATGTTGATGTATTTGGTGGGCTCCTCCCTGGATGCCTGATCATCGAGGTGATCAGCTTTATGTAATTGTTATACAACATTTCTGTCTGAGGTATCTAGAATAGCAGAGACAGTATTTTTGCAAGCTCGAGAAAGCTTTTGACTACCCCTGATTTCGGAGATACCATCGTTGTGATTGAAGTAGAGTGCTTGATGATAGGTGGAAGCGACTGCTTCCATATTATGAATCCTGCAACGGCCCATAATCCCGAGATAACGAGATTTGGCATTGATCACATAAAAAATAATGTCGATTGTGGCTGGCCCTGTGATAATAGGCAAGATGATTGTCCCTACTCATTTTTCCTTAGAACCATTGAACCCACTGATATCGGTGTCACTTTAAATGACTTGATCGGCTAAACCCATTTGGTCGATAGTGCTCTGAAAGATAATCTCAAAACCGTTGCCAGTATCGATCAACATCGTATGCATGACAAACTTCTTCATCTTGAGCATTATGACTAATGCATCATAATATGGAAATTTAGTATGGCTAGTATCGTAATCTTTGAATGAAATCCCAAGCCAGTGATTGCTCGACTCAGGCGAAAGTTTAGCTTTTTTGCCTTGAGGTGTGAGATCGCAGTATTCTAATAATCTCATTTGTTTGAATATGTTAGATTTGGTGATCTGATTGATCTCGATCATGTTTCTATGGTGCATATGGTAGAGATGTTTCTACCTCAGCTTGATCTTGGAGCTGGACAACTTCACGCTGCTTCTTATAGCTGCCATCCTTCTATGACTCCAGGCTGACAATATATTCACTACTAGAAAATGGACCAACAACCATGGTCTATATTAGTTTTAGCCCCGGTGACAACAGTAGCTAAATACTACAAACCTAACACTGGCCAAACCACAAAATTCGTGGCTAAAACATAACCTTTTTTTTTTTTGGTGCCACCAATTCTGGTCCGTGGCCAAACTGTGGCAAATAATATTAAAAATGCGGGATCACAAATTTGAGAAGTTTTATTTCCCTAATTTGGGAAGTATTTCCCTCCCTCTCTTCCCAATTCCAGTTCCCATTTTACTTTCATAATTCTTTGACTGTATCTCTCTTTCTCCATATCTTAAATCTCATTGAGGTAATTAAGTTCCAATTTTTAATTGATCGATGAGAGCCATAAGCTCTCAAGGCATATATAAGTTTGTTTCTCTAAATCGATTTGCTCGGGTGAACTCACAGGGTTTATTGAAGCCTGAAATTTGTAAACCAGAATTGAATCCTTCCAGTTCTAGGTATTTAATATTTGGGTATTTATTGGTGATTCAAGTTTTTGTCAAATTTACTATGGTTATATGATTTTTCTTTGGACGTTCCTTAATTCTATATCATGTATCTCTAAAACTATTCCTGATCATGTACTTTATATGGGTTTTCAATTGGTGGCTATAGTTAGGGATTTTATGATTTTGCTTTTGATGTTCTTTGATTTTTGATTTTCAATTGGTGGCCGTAGTTATGGATTTCCCATTATGGGTGTGTTATTAAGAGTAGGTTTTTGCCCACTCTGGTTGGGTAGACTTCCTTATTGGATATGTATGAGAAATATGGGGTTGTTGATCAGTGGTTGAGGATTTTGTTTGATGAAATGCTTGAGAAAAATGGGGTGCCGCGGAATGTGATGATTATGCATATGTGAGTAATAGGGTAGAGTGGGGTGTGGTGGAGTTGTTTAATCAGA
The DNA here is from genome assembly GCA_014058105.1 of Kingdonia uniflora. Classification (NCBI taxonomy): domain Eukaryota; kingdom Viridiplantae; phylum Streptophyta; class Magnoliopsida; order Ranunculales; family Circaeasteraceae; genus Kingdonia; species Kingdonia uniflora. The sequence goes on from JACGCM010001326.1 coordinate 207,144, forward strand.
TGAATTGTGGTGAGTTTTAGGTGCCTGATGACTCTTGTGCTACTATTTTGGCAGGTTGCGCGGGGATTAGTGATTTGAATATGTGTATGGAGGTGCATGGGTATCTTGTTGTTGTTGGGTCGGAGAATGAATGTGTCTTGGGTCTCTGTAATATGCATTTTCAATGTAGGAAAATTGCTCTAGCAGAGAGAGTTTTCTGGGAAAGAAAAGGTAGAAATGTTTTGTTGGAACATATAATGGTTAGGGGTTATGTCCATAATGGGCAATATCATGATGCAATAAAATTTATAAAAGAAAAGAATAATTTCCTTCAGAATTTTGTAGCAGGTCACGGTATTGGTGTGCCTGTTTTAATAGCATGCTCGAATCTCTGTTTGCTACTAGTTGGAAGACAAATTCAGGATCTTATTGTTACTTTGCTTGGCTTCCAGATGGATTTCAAGTCAGAAGATGGCATTGTCATTATAAGTGCTTTGATTGACATGTATTGCAAATGCTCTAGTATGGAAGAATCTAGGCAGGTTTTTGATAGTGTACTGACCTGTATGTTTCTCATTAGGTAATGGGTGTAAGAGGTTGGTGAAGCTTGAGCTGAGTGGGTGTGAAGGGAGTAAAGATTCTTTCTTGCAGGAGGGTAAAGATTCTTTATTTGGATGGATGCTTAACACTAATGACAGAAGGTCTGGAATCAGTTGTTCTTTCCTGGGTAGAACTTCAGAGTGTTAGAGTAGTCTCATGTAACAAGATAAAAGATAGTGAAATTACTCCTGCACTTTTAAGTTTGTTTTCTGTTCTGAAAGAGCTGAAATGGGGACTAAATACATGATCTCTCCTTTCATCAAGTCCTGGAGGGACTGGAGTAGGAAAGAAAGGTGGTATATTTTTCAAGAGGAGGGCACCAATCATTTTGAACATGTCAACCTTCATTGTCCTTGGTGAATTTGGAGTAGCGCATTGCATTCAATGCATGTTTTTCAACTCAAATTTTCCGCTCAATGTATTTAACTGTGAATGATGATGTGGGGGCGAATCGTAGACTAGTGGGGGTGGTGACTTGTAAATTAGAGGAGGTGGAGACTTGTAAACCGGTGGGGGTGGTGACTTGTAAACCGGAGGAGGGGGTGACTTGTAATGAAAATGTAGTGGTGGTTTGTAGTGGTGGTGGTAGGGAGGATACTTTTTGTGCACTAGAGGCGGTGAAGTGTGTTTATAGTAATTAGTACAGGTCTCTAAAGGCAAACTAAGAGAAGCAAAGATCACAAGAATAGCTGCAAAAACTCAAGAAATAGAGACTTTTTCTTTTCTTTCGTAGGGTCGAATCAACTTTTGAGCATAATGCATACTTTTTATGTCGACTCTGGGCATAAAAGAGTTGAGTGGGTTTTCTCATACGCAAGTATGGATTGATTCAATGTAATGTATATTTTTTAGCGTAATGTATATTTTTGCTATGAGGTTCACTGCTGAAATCAACGTTTGCGATAGAAAGAGAAGCTAAACTAGCTCCACCTTTCACTCTTAGTTAACTACAGCGCTAACTCTTATTTAACTACGGCTCCCTTCTAATCTACTCTTGTTAGATTTTGCCTATGCGTAAGATTGAAACCAATGCTTTCTGGACCACTCCTCAAGGCGTTTGTCTTTAGCACTGGTGTGCTATTGAAACCAATGCTTTTCCCTGGCTTTCAACCAATGCTTTTTCCTGTCTTTGGATATAGCACCTACTAGAAACGTTAGTCTATCTAAGCCTTGGTTCAGTCTAGTTTCTTCGTGCGCAAGTTTACGCAGCGAGGTAAGAAAAGCTGCGGCGCTATGCATATTTTAGAACCTAGTCTGCTAGTTTAAAAAAGATATTGTCAGTCTCTAACTACTTTTTGAGGTAGCGATAAAAGAAAGGTAGTTAAGAGGTAGCGATAAAGAAGAGCAGCTAAGCTAGATATACATCATGAGGTTGCTATAGCGTCAGTCTCGAGTTATGTAGCGAGGATCCTTCCAAACTATCGTTAAAAAATAGCTCTTTTCTTTCTACCAGTTTCTATTAGAGACTAGATACCTCAGTACTAGATACTTCGGCCGCCCTCTACTAACCTAGCAGCAACTAGGCTTCTTAAAAAAACATTGCGCAACTAGGTTAGCACATCCAGTCCTCGAATAACTAAAACTCAACTCAACGTGCACGGATGATAATTAGCAAAATAGCTCTAGGAGTTGCGCTAGAACAAGATACCTCGGCTGGATTTCTCCTCTATTTTCTAGCTGCTCCACTATCCAAGCTAGGAGTTGTTGTAGGATTTGAACAAAATAGCTCCTAAGTACTTCTATAATCTTGTTGATTCTTGCTTGTTACTTTCTTTGCTGTTATTACATAGCTTTTGGAATACAAGAATATGGGGAATCTTTTGTGCATTTTGTGCATTTGTGCATCTGTTATGTGTTATGTGACTGTTAACTGAAACTTGATCATTATTCTGAAGACTTGTGAATGTTATGTGTTATGCCTCAGTACATTCTTTACAAATAACATTGTTATGTATTATGCATCTATGGGTAACACTTGAATGACTGTTATGTTAATCAACACCTTCAACTTCTTTACAAATAGCACCAGATACATTAGGCCCTTTTCCATTTTTTTTTACAATATCTTTACCAGACTTTGTATAAACCATGTCAAGCACCTTATCATTGTTACGAGAGGCATTTTTGTTAATCTTCTTGTATATCCCTTGGAGCTAATCTTCTTCACCACATACACCTTAGCTGGGGGTTGTAAGATTTTTTGTTAATCAGTATTCTGTCATATAGTTTGTTGTACTTCCAATAGCTTTATATAAGTCCCCAGAACCCTTCTAATACTGTCCCTATAAACAACCCCAATACCTGAATTTGAAGCATTGCATGTTTAGATATGAATTTGTGTGTTAATGGCACTGTGTTTGAGTAAATTAGATAGTGTGGGGTTTGATCAAAGTGAATTTTAGAGTAATAGGTCTTTGTTTATTTGTTATTAGAAGTAACCCGCCGGTCGTCATCCTGGTATTTACCAAACATGGGCAGAGTGTATGTTGTGTTTGTTGGGCGGCATCCTGGTATTTACCAAACATGGGCAGAGTGTGGACCAGAGGTTTTGAGATATCTATGTTCTTTATATCAGTGTATGAATACAATGGAGGAAGCAGAGCATGTTCTTGCTGAGTTTCTTGCCCTCAAGTCGTGCACTAAACCTAAACCAGAAGCAGTTCCCACTGCTTTGGTTGTGAGGGAGGAAGCAGAAGATGCAATGCCTAAAAATGGACTTCGATTCTCACATTTTTATCTTTTAGCTATATTGGCAGTAGTTGTTGATTTATAGCATTTATGTTACTCTGATTATGTTCGAGACTATTATGTATGGATATTAGTGTAATATGTTGTGAACTATGTAATGTATCTTTGGATTGAGTTTGGCGTTCATAATTTGTGAGTAGTATATAATTATTGTATAAATTATTTTATTACAGTGAATATGGATTCTAGACAATGGACCATTATCAAGTTAATAGCCTTAGCATTCACACTTATGATGCTAGCAAAAAAACAAAGAGGGAAGTTGTGTGTGTCTATCTTAACGGGTAGAGAACGCATCAATGAGATTCTTAGTGGCCCTAACCAGATTGTTTATGATTCGTTGAGGATGAACAAAGATGCATTTGCTTCTTTATGTGGACATTTTAGAGCGAGGGGATGGGTTATAGATAGCCAACACATAAATGTGGAGCAGAAGATGGCTATTTTTTTAGAAACTATAGCTCATTCAGTGAGAAACCGCATAATGAAGCAGAAATATCAACATTCAGGAGCAACTATTAGTAGGTGTTTTCACGAAGTGTTGAGAGGAATGCTTCACTTTAGCAAGGAGATGATAGTGCCTCCTAATTTTCAAGAGCCAAGCGAAATTCGTATTCATAAACGGTTAAGAGAAGGACCATTCAAAGGGGTCATTGGAGCTATATACGGCACCTTGATTAGTGCACAAGTTCCTAAATCAGACCAAATTCCGTTTAGGGCAAGAGGGAAGAGTGATTGCTTTCAGAATGTGATGGCAGTATGTGATTTTGATATGAATTTTATCTATGTCCAAGCCGGTTGGTAAGGCACCGCTCATGACTCAAATGTCCTAACTCAAACAGTTAGAGACCCACCTAACAAGTTCCCCCTGCCTCCTACCGAAGGTAATCATCTAAATTGAAGTTATGACAGTGAAGTATATGTTAAGTTATTGCTTTATTCTAATTAGAGTTTGTAAATTGTTGTGTAGACATGTACTACTTGTGTGATGCAACATACGTGCATACCAAGTATTTTATGTGTCCTTTTAGGGGAGTGCGGTATTGGCTTAAAGATTTTCAGAGGGGAGGGCGACCTAAGACCAAAGAAGAACATTTCAATCGTACACATGCGAAGTTAAGAAATGTCATCGAGAGGACATTTGGTGTTCTTAAAGCAAGATTCTCTATATTAAAGGCAATGCCCAAGTACAAGTTCTCAACGCAGAGAAACATAGCCATTGCATGTATGGCTATACATAATTACCTCCGCCGGATTTCATTGAATGATGAGTTGTTTACGGCATTTGCGAATGAAGACTTGGATCTTGGAAATGTACAACCTCAAGTACATAATGGTGACCGCTTCGAGGTGTTATTTGGAGGAAATGAGCAGCGCTTTATGAGAGCTAAAAGGATGCGCATTGCAGAGGAGTTAGATGCTTATTATGCGTCGCAATCAGCTGATGAAACTCATGTTGTTTAGTACTTGATATGGCTATTATCTCTTTTTGTTGTTTGGTTTTATTGGGTATTTGTATATGGCTATTATTGCTTGGCTTTTTTGTCTTAAATATTTCATTAAGAGGTTGTGATCTGAACTATCAACTATGATTTGTATGATTTGTACTGAAAATTTTTTATTATGAGATTGTCCATTTTGTATGTCCATTTTGTCCATTTTGGGTGTTATGTTTTTTACAAGGCTTTGTCCAGAGCTTGTATAGAATCTTTATACTGTTATGTTGTTATGTTGTTTACAAACTTTTATATCCATCTGCCTATCCAGAACAATTGTTCTCAATGCATACACATATTGTACTTCATTGCATATAGTCTTTTGCTGTATGTTGTTTACAAAGCTTGTATAGGCAGTTTCTATGCCTACTATACCAGTTTCTATGGATAGCAGTTAACTGATAAAGCAATAGTCTTTCACTAATAAAGAAGGTAGTCTTTCATATTCCATATTCCATATTTCACATCAGCAACTGGACAGTCTGCACATCAGCATAAAGCAGTAGTCTTTCACTAATAAAAAAGCTTTCAGTCTGCAGCTTTAGGGAAGCTGATACTTGATTTATTTTGTAAGTGGTTTGCTCATTAGGGAAGCTGGATGGGTATTTAGTTGCAGCTTTAAGGGAAGTAGAAGCATCCTTAACTATTTTATGAAAGTGTTTAGTTGCAGCTTTAAGGGTCTGCCATCCCTGAAGAGCTTGATTCAAAATAGATGCCTTTGTCTAACAATAACAAAACTAGGATTATGTTATTTTACATCAGGAACTGGACAGTCTGCACATCAACATTACAATAGATTAATGCCTTTGTCTAACAATAGTAATGTTGTTGTATCTTTAAGCTTCTGCCATCTATTAGAGGTCAGATGGGCAGTATCTTCTGTGTTTCCCCATCCATTTTCTGAACAGCTGTTAGAGCTTGAGAGAACTGCCTTTGCATTTGAATTGTCTTTTCCATCCATTTTCTGGATAGTCAGAATCTGCTGGTAGGCAGTGAGTCTGTTGCTTCCATCTGTCCCAAATTTGATCAGGTTCTAAAAATCTTTCATGTATATCTTTGTGTGAGTTGTTGATGTGACTTTAAGCTTCAGTCATCCATTTTCTGAACAGCAGTTCCATCCATATTCAGAAAGGCAATTCCATCCATTTTCTGAACAACATTACCATCCATTCAGAAAGGCAGTTCCACACACTGTAGATTATTAAATTTGTCCTTTTTATAATTTTTATTTGTAAAGAGATACACAATCATTGGATCTCTAATGCGAGTCCCATTTTCTCCTACCTCAAGAGCATATAGTTTGAAGGTCAACCTGAGCTGAAACTAGCCTTTATGGTGTCAAATTTTCTTAACTAGTACACATATAACAAAACTACTCTTTCTCCATTTTAGGCTTAATTTTAGGCTCTGCATTTCCTTTAGATTCCAAAATCTTTAAACTAGCTTTCAGTGCAACTGTATATTACATTTGGATGGAGAGGAATGCAGTTTGTTAACATCTTTTACCATTGTGATATACTATGTATAATATATTGCTGACATTTTTGTTTTGATTTGTTCATTAGGTTTTACCATCCTCCAAAGAATAAGGCTCAGCAAGAAGTGATTGGTGACCCAAGCCAAGATACTCCCAAACACGCAAAACAACTTAATGGTGAGATGTTGTACACTTATCTTGCATTATGCAAGCGTGAACTTGACACAAGTAAAAATGCGGGGTCTGGACTTTCGAAAGCCTCTTGGGCCAAGATTAGGGAGGAGTACAATGCAAAATTTAACCTAACTCGTGGACCGAAATATTTTAGTAATGTCTGGTTTTACCAAAATGCGAAGTACAATGCTTGGACATGGCTTTTGAGAAGGACTGGGAATGGTTTTAATGCAGAAACCCGCACGTTTCATCTTCCACCCGAAGAGTGGGATGCCTTGAATAAGGTATATTAATATTTTGTTTATTATGTTCATCTGTATAGTCATATTATAAATTTCTGAATGTTTGTTTTCTTGATACACATCAGATAAATGAGAACGTCAGTACATTTAGGAAATGTGGGTTACTTCATGAAGACTTGATAGAAGCTATTTTTGCAAACAGAGTGGCTACTGGTAGATATGAACTGGTCCTGCTAGGGATGATTTCATTGATACGGCTACTTCAGATGTCGCCGCCGATTTGAATATGGAAGATGAGAATAATGTCCCCACAGAGCAAGCTGATTTCATTGAAGATACTGATACATACTTCACTGATCATCATTTTGAACCATCTCAAGCCGAGCACTCCACCCCTCAAACAGAGCAATATACGCCTTATCACTTTGCACAGTCTGCACCTCAACCAATGCAATCCGCTTCTTAGTCAGAAAGTAGTCGCCGCAGTGGGAAGAACAAACGAAAAGTTGAAGACACTTTGGATAAGTTCGATCAGCTGATTGAGGTTATAAAGATGCAGGGTGAGCGAGAAGAATTGGCAAAACGAGATACGCGTAGAAATACACTTTCGGAAGTGCTGCGTATTCTTCAAGAAATTGAGCTTTTAGGGTATCTGACGACCGAAGAAATGACTAAAACATGTTTGAAGTTTACTGAACATATAAAATATGTTGACATGTTTGTGGGCTTGGCTACGCTGGAATCAAAGAAACTCTACCTGATGCAATTTCTCGAAGTTTAGTTTTCTATGCATATGTATTTTGGATTATCTTGTTTTTCGGATTTATAAACTATGTTGATGTTCGACTATTTGCTATTTTAGACTATGTCGGGTTGTGCTATTTTAAGATTCGTACTTTAGACTATCTTTAATGCTTATGATCTGTATAAACCATTTTGTGCAATGATGTCTTTTGTATATCCATTTTGTCAATTTTGTGTAATAATGTCTGTTGTATGTCTATTTTGCATGTCTATTTTGTATATCTATTTTGTCCATTTTGTGCAATGATGCCTTTTGTACGTACATTTTGTCTATTTTGTCAATTTGTTCGACCAGAGAGGGGCAGATATAGACCAAACTTTTGTTTATTCGAATATGCTTCAAGTTGTGTTATTTTATAACAAGGGTATTTAAGACATTTACCAGTTTTACCGGTTTTCAACACTTCTTAGAAAAGAAACACCATAACTTATTCAGCAATTCAGCATTCAGTATTCAGCATTCAGCACTTCAAAACATTCAGCATTTAGCACTTGAATTTTTTTTTAGCATTCAGCACTTGAAAAACAAACACCACCTAAATATCCCATATGAAATAGTGGTTCATATCCACACCTTTTGTATTGGAGAATATAACGTGCAAGATGGACATCAATGGAGCTGGTTTCAAAGTTCACCGTCAGGGGTAGAATGTTTCGACCCGCGGATCCGGTGAGTTGTTTCAAAGTGAGCTCCAGATATTCACTTGATCTAAGATAAGCATTGACCACAATGGTCCTGCAGGTCTGGGTATGGTGAAAACCAGCGATAACTTTCTAGTAGGCACCGAGTGTCCGGGAAATGTGCAAAGGAGAGACAAGAGAGTAGATTTCACCTACTTCTGCAACGGATTTGACATTCTCATCTTATACCCTTTAATCCCCAATAGTATACAGAGAGAATAAATTTCCTTGTATGCATCTTTTCCTTATTGCAACAAAACAAATATAATGAAGATTTGTTTTTTAGGCATTTGATATTGAAGATACAGAATTTGTTATTGGGGAGGGTTATCTGAACTCAAATCTGGAGGCATAGTGGTGGTAATTCCTTAAAGAAGAGATAAGTTATGTTATTGTTTTACAATAAAGATTTATATATTAATCTCTAGTCGGTGTGGTTCGGTTTAAAACCGGGTCCTTGTATATGAAACCGGAACGGTAAATCTTATTTTCCCAAATTGAAAAACTGAAAACTAAACGACTTCTATTAAAACTGGTAAAAATCCACCGGTTCAGATCGGTCCGGTTTAATTTTCATGTACAGCCCTAGTAGGTACCATCCACAAAAGACATAGGTGGTCCAAAAACAAAGATTATCCAGCGCGAGCAGAATGGATGCTAACACACGAGTTTTAATTTTGCATCACATTTTTCATATAAGCATGTCTATGAAGTGCCTACGACAGGCTGAACAAATATCTTGCAACCATAAAAGATGTAAACCGCAATCATGTTTGTGGCTTGCCGTGAAAGAAGTGGCCTTAAGCAATTCTCAATTTTTAGACCTCAATCCTAAAGATCCACTATATTTTTTATTGTTATTTCGTTACAAAAACCATTGATTAAAGTTATCCCACAAAAGCAAGACACATGACATCATTTTATTGGGTCCTCAGCTCCTCAATGAGTTTTCTCCTCAGCAAATCCGTACTCTGAAATGTACAAGTAATCTTGAACTTCATTTATCTTGATATTTCTACAATGAAGGAACACTCTAGTACATTGGTATTTCCTTTTTTTATTTAGAGCATCCACAACAGCTAGGTACACCCTGACGTGGTTTGTTGATTCTCAAATCCACCCTCTTTTGTTCCCAGCTGCTAGGTCATCTTGTGTCATGGCGATGAATTTTCCACCCTGAGAGTGGATTATCCACCCTTTGGGTGGATTTTTGGTGGATTGATGCCGCACAGTTTTGAACTGCGCATTGGGTAATGGACGCTCCAGATGGAGACACGTGGCATGATCTTAAATTTTTTGATTATGCCGCGCAGTTTATAACTGCGCGTAGTGATATTTACCTTGATTTGTATCAAACTGCTATGTGGTGGATTGGATTCACCCTGATTTTGGGAAAATCCACCCACCCTACTGCTGTGGATGCTCTTATGAGCCACAAATGCAGATCAAAATAGTGTCACTTCAATGAAAGAAACATGCAGATCCATAATAACCTAATGAGATTATCTATAAGTGTACCACAAAGTCAATTCCTAAAAGCCAATTTGATTTGCTCTACAGCTGATGATTTGTCAGCATTAGTGTAAATAAAGTGTTAATGAATTACAAAAAAATTACGTGATAGCTCGGAAGTGAGGAAATTCCAATCAATACATTGCAACGACAACCAAAACTAGTTTTTACATACACAAGTTTGGAAATAGTAGTTGTCCCTTTGTCTTTTGTTGTTTTTTGTTTTTTGTTTTATAGTGTATTTAAAATATAAGTATACCCTTTACTTTATTAGGTACGAATACAGAGACACTCCGTTTTGAGACACTTTCTGGACACTCAATCTCAACTACCCATCTATTAGCGAATGGGTGGTTGAGATTAAATGTGAGGTGTAAAAGATTAATTTTTAAAATGTGAAATTCTTATCTTTTTCTTTTTTGCAAAGTAAGCGTAACAATTGTATAAACCCTAAAAGGGAAAAGAGGGAGTACAACCAAGAAACAACAAAGACACCTAAAGAAGAGGGGAACATACTCTACCAACCTTAAAAGGGCCAAGGCCAAAAACTAGCTTAACTAAATCTAAAATACTCTGTTAGGGGATCCTCAATTTCACTAATGAAATGAGGCCTACTTAAAAACATTTCTTTTATACCTAGTGCAAGATTACAACCTTTCTTAGCACACTTATTAGCACTAAAGATAAATTCTGGCCAAATAGAAGAGAACATAATTTGTTTGAATCTTTTCTTTGTGTTTCACCACATTGCTTTAAGGGACCAATGAACATGTTTAGATTCAAAGGCAGTAACAATTGCTGTGGAATCAGATTCGACCTAATCTATCTCCCATCCCATGTCTGCAACCATTTCAAGACCATCTATAACACATTTGGGATAACTTTGATTCCGTTTCTTATTATTTTTGCTTATGGGATGGAAAGAATCACCCCGTCCTTAATAGTATAAATTTAGGGACTGTTGGACATGACCATCCCTAATAGGATAAGTTTAGTGACTACTGGTTAAAATACTGCAAAAACAAATTTTTAATTCAACTCAATCTCTTTTCACGCAGTTTATCTCCATCAACTCAACTCAATATCCTCTTCTCCGTAATCCGTCTCCCTCAACACTTTGTGACTGCTCAAACTTCTCAAACCGCAGAAGCCCTAAAACTAAAACCCAATACACTTAAATTCTTCAAATTTGTTGCTCTCAACAATGGGTTTGCTGATTTGTTGATGTTTATTGTAACTCCCGGGTTTGGTAATTTGTTAATCTCTATTGCTGATTTCTTTTACTACTCTTAGGTTTGCTTATTTGTTGATCTTTATTGCTGCTCTTGCAAGTGTTCCGATTTCAAATTCTAATTTTTTTTCCTAGAATTGTAAGTTTCAATGTGTAGTATTCATTTTTTTTGTTATGATTGAACAATATCTATAACAGCAGTGTGTAGTATTCAATTAGTAGTAATAACAATTTTTCTTATGCGATTGAACAATTCCTTTCCCATGATAGATGATTCCTTAAACCGATTAGATATGTTGGAAAACTTTTGTGATGTGAAAACAAAGTCTTAGAATTTTGGCCTGAAATCATTTTAAAAAGTATTGTGATTGGCCTCGTATATTGTTTTTTCATTATAAATGAATCAAGAGGACTACCTTTACCACATAAATTGCTGGATATAGTTCATCAAAAGAGGTTAAGCTTTCAAAACCTGTCATTCCCTCTTCTTCTTCATAATTTTCCACGAGGCCATCTAGTCTATAATGACTACATAATGTCCTCGCAGTCACACTAAAACCAATAGAAATAAACATTGCGATACATGTCTTGTGATAGCAGTTGCCCCGATGTTGAATACTTCAATTGACAGTAAAGATGTGATTTGTTTCCCCATGACATTCTGATGGTGCAAAAGAATTACTAAAATACATTTCAGCATGAAAGAAAAAAACTTGACAGCCTCAAAGTTGTCAGGCATCCAGTATGCCCATTTTATAAGTAGTACATAAGACTACTTTTAGCAGCTGTATAGTTGGACAAAAATTTTACTCGCATTAGGGAAACCCATCCTAAGTGCCTCCAATCCTATAATAATTTAATAGGAAAAGAAAACACTATGGTACTATAAATTTAGTACTAAAAGTGTGCATTTAAAGATTAATTGTAAGATGCCCTACGACTATTATATACGGAGAAGCGAAGAAATAAGGTGAACCCTACAGGGGTGTAAGAAAATATGCATGGATCTACCATAAATTAATATAGCGGCACATAGGAGGGTGTCCATCCTTAGATGCAAGGAGCTAACTTCTTAATAGGGCTTAAAGTCTTAAATTGGAGACAACAAATAGGGAAAATAAATATATTTGTTAGCCTTAATTTATAAGACTACCGTACTTATAAATCTATCAGAGCCACAACAAGCCTACCCTCGAGTTCACTAAAGTTTCGACCTGATTTAGTCTATCTCATCTCCTGGTCGGAGGCAGACAACTAAGTAGACAACCTAATAGACAACTCTGGCAGAACTAACTTTAGTACATACCAACTGTAAAGAAGAATACACTTGTAATTTAACCTTTTCATGGTGACATCACCTTTCATATCCTCTATAAATAGGGAGGGAGATCTACCATAAAGAGGTTGATAGATTTTCTCCCAGACAAACCCTTGAGAAGCTCTGGCAACCTTCGAGCACCATGTAAAGCTTGAAGATAAAGTCAACTCAAACTTTTGTTTGTAATCTAATTCATTTATAAAATCTAAACTTAAAAAATCCTCACTAGAGGTCGTGGAGGAATCCATTCTAGGACTCCACGCAAGTGTGTCAAGTAGAAGCTATCTCTATTTCTAATAAATACGCTTATTAGAACCCCTAGGCGGGTGTTGACTCAGTGGTTTAAGAGTTTAATCTACTCTCTATGCGATTACACCCCTACATTTTGTGTCGTTTGTGCAATGACTCACATTTTCCACAACTTTAACAACTGAACACACCTCCAAAACTACCTCGACCTTGAACACATTGCTCTCCCCCTCGAGTAGCTTATCTCATACAATAGGAGCTCGACCAACAAATCAAAGTTGCCATCCCCATCAACTCGAGCTCAATCCTGAACTCCTGTTCCAGGCTTAACACTCCACTCTGCCCATAGCTGTTAGCCGTCGAGGTTCCTTTAAATTTCCATATCCCAAAGATCTTTAAATACCGAAACGCAGACCCATAGTCCCACGTCCTTAAATTCTATAACTCATTAAATCTCCAATCTTCGGTAGATCACATCATTTACGAATGTTCCCTACTAGCCATATAGATAGCCCACTCTCAAGTGGTATCATTACCTACCCAATGGTTTTATTCGAAGCTTCAAGGACTTGTCTAGTTTATTCATCTCTTACTTTACATTTAATACGGATCAAGAAGTCCAGTCGATGCCCTTTTCAGCATTCGAAAGACACAAGTAGAAACACTCGAGAGCTTTACCAAACAACTCTTTGATGAATCCCTTAAAATTGAGAACCTCAATTGCGCTAATACAGTTTTAGCATACTCTAATGCTATCTTTAACCACAGTCAGGTAAAGGAGTTCATCATCCTCCAAAAACCTAAAACATTCGAGGAAATATTGTCTAAAGTCAATGGTTATTTTGACCTCAAACGTATCCGTAAAAATAATCGACAAGAATTAACCCAAAACACCAATCAAAACAGACCACGACAACCAAATACAATGATGGTCACTTCCATTTATAACAAGACAGATAACCATAAATGCAGCAGTCATAAAGATCAATCCGATAGGTTGTGAAAGAAAGGCCGGATGCCAGGCTTACCCTAACTTAACATCTTCATTAGCGTAATTCAACACCATAGGTCACTTGAAATGATACTCAAAGCAGGATGACTGTACCAGTATATTGCGGATATCCCAAGCTATTTTTGTGGTCCATATCTTAAAACCCTGGCAGCCCCAAACAATGAAAGAAACAAAGTGAATATCTTCCAAGCTAACATAATTAAAGTCAATAACATCGGCAACGATCATACCTAAACCAAGAGGAAAAGAGTAGAAGACAGTTGCAAACTTACCTACCAACAAAAATTGCAAGTCCCTTTACCTGAAACTTGTCAGCACCCTAGACCCGATGGTATATCCTTTATCAATTTCAACATCTCTCATGCCAAATTTCCACACTCAAATCCGTTGGTCATCATGATAAAAATTGAACAAATCATCCTACACGCGATGCTGATCATTACCGAAAGCACAACCGATATCCTTTTTCTTCTAATAATCAAGACAATGCAAATGACAGATCGTAAACCCAAGCAAACGTCAAGCTCAAGGGCTTCAATGGTTTTACCAAAGTTGTATTTTACCACCTCGAGTGGAACTTGGGACATGAAAGGGTCGCAGAGGCTAGCACGATCATGGGACCACCCAGAGATTGATTTAAACCGAAAGCTGGTTAAGCCAAAACTTTCACGACAACTTCTTCTCCTTAATCCCTCGACCACACCAATCGACATATCAACCGTCGGGCCTACAAAATTCATCGAACTTGATGGCCCTAAAAGAGGAACATTCATAGGCAGTTCCCTGAGTGATGAAGAAAATTATCAAATAACCTCTTTCCTTTGAGCTAATAGATACGTCTTTGCCTGAACATTCCACAAGATGCTAGGAATCGAACCTACATTTGCCTATCAGTGAGTCGACCTAATACCCACTTCAGTTATAGTCAAACAAAAGAAGCGAACCGTAGCCTCAAGGATTCAAGACGCAGTTAATCTTGAAGTCAATAAACTTTTAACCGCGGGTTTCATCCCTGAGGTTAACTACTTAGATAGGATCTCAAATATCATGGCGATTTCTAAAAAAAATGGCAAAATTCGAGTATATGTCGACTTTACTATCCTCAACAAACATACCCCGATGGACAGTTTTCCCCTCCCTTTCCTTGCAGTGCTACTCGATGCAGAAGCAAGGTAGAAATGCCTCTCTATGAGGGATCCCACTTCCAGTTACAGCCAAGGACACCACTCATACTTAAAGATGAAAGCAAAACGTCATTCAGCACCGAGGCAAAGCTCAATATTATTTCACTGTCATGACCTTTGGTCTTAAATATGCAGGCGCGACCTACCGACAATTGGTTAAAGCTTATAAGCTTGTTCAAGCCACTATTACGAAAGCCAGTCGATGTGTACATCAACGTCTGCTTTACAAAAGCCTCCATAAAAATACTCACCTACAAGACCTGTCCATAACAATTTTAATCCTTCGATCATATAAAATGATGCTAAATCATAATAAATGCAAGTTCAGGGTTTGTCCAAAAAATTTCTTGGCCACCCCATCAGCAAGAGAAGTATCGAAATTCAGCCTACCTTGATCAGAGAGCTAATGGCCATGCGATCCCCCATAACAAAAAACTATGTGCAGAAGGTCACTGGAAAAATTGTGGCCCTCAACCATTTTATTTAAAAATCATCACACAAATGGAAATGACTTTCCTCTTTACTTTACAATCAGGGCGCCCACATTACATAAAATAAAAGCCTTAATATTAAATGGACAGCTGAATGTGAGCAAGCCTTCTAAGAGCTCAAAACTTACCTTGGTCAACCCCCAATTATGAGCACCCTAGTCAAAGAAAAATTACTTTCCCTTTATCACGCCATAACAGAAAAATCCTTAAGCTCAATTTTCATTCATACAGACAACGACATCAAGGAGCTCATATACTTTATCAGCAAAACGTTAACCTTGACAAAAATCACATATTCAAAACTTGAAAACCATCTACTCAACCTCGTCTACACATCGAGGAAGCTCAAGAAATATTTCCAAGTACATCGTATAAGGGTGATCACGAGTTCCCCCCCTCAAGAAGTACTCACCAAACAGTGACATTACATTGGGGAACATGACATTACCTTTAGGGAGAAGATATTCGATGAAGGCCAAACAGTCACTAAATTTCTTGCAGACTTTCCCATAGACGACGTTGACTAGGAAGAGCTTGAAAATCAAATCTTAGAAGAGCAAACTGAACCATTAGACCCCTGCGATCTAAATACTGGCTGGTGATTGTATATTGATAGCTCGGCTAGCACCAATGGTTGGGGCATAGGCATCGTGTTGGTCACCCCTTGAATAATCGGTTGGAAAAAGCCATCAAACTAAACATTAAATGTACCAACAACGAAGCCAAATATGAGGCCCTAATTCATGACTTAGACATGGCCCTCGAGCTAGGCGTGCCCAAGCTAGCTGTTTTTACCAACTCATAGTTGGTCCAAAGACATTATTCTTGGGAAAACCAAGGGAATGGCCAAATACGTAGAACTCATCCGCCAACGCCTGGATTGCATCCCTGAACATTCGCTGATTAGCCATTACTGTCGAGGCGAAAATAGATACGCCGACACCTTCGCATACATTACTGCAATGTTTGGCCAATCTAAACTAAGAAAGCTCAACATCGAAGTACTCAAGTATAGAGCGGATTGAAATCAATACCATCAATACTGGGGCGAGAGTATCGATCTTGAAGACTGGTGCACCCCCTTCTTAGAGTGTTTGACAACAAGACCCTCCTATATGACACAAAAGAAAAGTGATCTTTATTGGAGAACTGCAGAAGGTATATCTAAGGTAAATTACACCGAAGAACCCCAAATGGAGTACACCCCAAATGTATATCCCAACAAGAAGCCTCTACCATCCTTAAAGAATTGCACAAAGGTAACTACAACTTACATACGGCAGGACGATCTATGGCTCCCACTATCATTTGCCCTATTCATATATAAATAATCAATTCTCATGTACTTCTTGAGTCAGTCAAACCTATGTATCAAGTCAAACCTTCGACCCGAATGAGACTTGGGGGCGACCTCAAAGTTTCATAAAGTTCCTGATTTGGGCGAACCCAAGTGGCATGAATTATTGTAAGATTAAACACTTGGGGGTGAACTCGGAGTAGATTATGTCTAGTTTCGTTTTGATTCAAACCCAAGGATAGAAATAACTGGGGATGACCTTGAAGCCTCATAGATTTCTTGAGTTGGTCAAACCTAAGTATCAAGCTAAACTTTCAACCAGGACAGATACTTGGGGGTGACCACAAAGTTTTTGAAGGTTCCTGATTTGGGTGAACCTAAGTGGCATGAATAATTGAAAGATTAAACACTTGGGGGTGACCACGAAGCTGACCACATCCAATTTCGTGTATCTGGATGGCATTGTATGTAAAATTTTCCTACCGTCGGGTTACCCTTCCTCGAGGTAAAGGCTACAATGTCCTCGCATTATGCAAGAAAACTACCTTCGGCTAACAACTCTCAATTTAATGCCCAGAAGACTTTCATCATCTCATAAAAATTACCATTCCTTTGGCAAGGAGCAACATCCCAAAAGTTTAATACCTCTTTTAAAAGGCGTCAAAGGGGCAGCTGCATACCCAACCTTATCTAGCCTCGAAAATCCATAATTCATTCGGCGGACTCATCATTGAAGGACTATTTTGGCCTACAAGGAATTAAGAAAAATCCTTTACGAGGTTATTTTTTTTTTTAAAACCGGCCAAGTCTCACTCGCCTCCGAGGGGTGACGTCTACAAAACTGACACCATTGTCCTCTATTTCTTCATCACCATCCTCATAACCACATCTATCATCCGTCCCATCTTCCTAGTCATTTATCACCTCGCCTCTCCTTCATCCCGTCAAGATCATTCCGAACTTCCTCCTCATCACTCTTCCCATCAATCCGCGCCTTACTTTGGCTTTGCCTTGCTGAACTGACGTCGTGCTTCATAATCACAAGGGGAGCATTAGTTATAATATACAATTCCTCCAGATCACTACTACTCTCTTCCCCTCATCCAGGAATACTCGGCTCATTCAATGCATCTTCGATCTCATCAACTAGCCTCATTAGTGAAGATTCACGGGTACAAAATAATACCCTATATAAGAAGAGGGAACAAGTTTGTTTGATATATTCGAGTTAAAACCTTCAATTACACCAACTCTTGGTGAGTGCCTAAGTATTACCCATTGGATATGCCCAAATCCAGCAGGTATCATACCCGGATGAATTACCAACCATTCTACCATACCTAACAACAAATAACCTCGAAGCTACTGTTAAAAGGATTGAACACATAATTAACCACTCAGCCTAACCTTTATGAATTCTACCCCACCCAATCACCATCATCTCTTTCAGGCCTCAACATCCACCATTAATGGCGGATACCAAGCGTTCTCTACTTTAATTATCAAATACAAATAGAACAAACAAAAACAGTG
The DNA here is from genome assembly GCA_014058105.1 of Kingdonia uniflora. Taxonomy (NCBI): domain Eukaryota; kingdom Viridiplantae; phylum Streptophyta; class Magnoliopsida; order Ranunculales; family Circaeasteraceae; genus Kingdonia; species Kingdonia uniflora. The sequence continues at coordinate 225,172 of JACGCM010001326.1, forward strand.
GCCAATTCAAATACAATAGTAGGAAAAATGTACCTAGAGCTGATATTTTCCAATGATATCCATCAACAGTAATGCTAGGTACTGGAATTTTCAGATGATTAGAGTCAGAAGTAATTTTTTTTTTCTTATCTCCTTAAGACAAATGTAGAGGTGATTGAATAACTGCATCTCTCTCTCTTCTCATAAATAAGCTATTCTTTAACTACATCAATTTTCTAAACTGCCATCATTACATCCACTAGCCCTACTCTCTCTCACCTTCTAATCTTCTCTCAATAATTCAAGCAAACTGTCCCTTACTAAATTTTATCGCTTCTCTAAATGTGTTAACCACCTATTCCTCCTAGCCTAGCGCCTCAATTTTCTCTTTGACAACACTTGGGTGTTCTACATTTCATCATTTCATTTATAATTTTACCTTTTCCATTTAACTATATTTTGGTAAACACCCGAGGGGCTTATTTGAAGACCTTCGAAATGTAGAACTTCCTGTAATGAATATTTTCTATATCATTTGCTTCTCTCATACCACATAACCAAGCATCCTTTTAATTCAACAAACACATAAATTATAAACATTACTAATCAATCGATGTCCATTAAAAACAACATAGAGAAAACATCAACAACAAAAAGAAATGATAGAATGCTACATCAATTATAGTCAGTACAGCTCTTCGAGTGCCCTGCACTGCCGCCACCACCACCATCACTATCGCTACCCTCGTCCTCCACCTGCCGCTGCGCCAGGGCTCGCAACACAGCAGACCGTTCAGTCACGGTATGGATATGTTGGTAGAACATAACCTACCAGACGCTAAACTTCTCAACTTCATCCTATTCCCTGTCGGTCAGCTTACTCATTTGCAGGTCGACGAGGTCTGGCAGCTCCGCCTCCAACCCTATTCGGCTAAAGTATTTCCTCATCAACTCTGTTGCCCTGGTAGCTATTTTAGCTTTTAACTCTTCCTCATTGAAGGAGAGATGAACGTTATAGAAGGAATTTGTGCAAAGATGGAGAATATTAGGAAGTTAAGCAACATTTTCTCCCACACACTCCTTTTATAGGAGAATCAGAGCCATTAATGAGGCTAACAAAATCAGTATAATCATTCATTAATGATCTTAGTAACTGGTGCATTCACACCGGTCAAACTTCCAAATTCTCATGCAAGTTACTTTTCAGTTGGAACCTTCAACAATCCCATGTAAGGTCCCTACCGTGAGGACGAATGTTGTAGCCTACTTGTAGCCTTCGAGAATGGACTAGGTACTTGATGATTCCCAAGCAACTCGAAGCCTGCCGTATTTATAAATCTATCAGAGCCATAATAAGCCAACCATCCTGTCTACTAATGCTTTGACCATGATTTAGTCTAGATGAGCTTCTAGTCAAAGGCAGACAACTCAATAGACAACCCAGTAGAGAACTCGGGCAAAATCGATTTCAATACAAGATAGCTGGAAAGAAGGATACACTTATACTTTGACCTTTTCATGGTGACAACACCTTTCCTTTCCTCTATAAATAGGGAATGATAGCTACCATAGAGAGGTCGAGAGATTTTCCCTCAAACACACCCTTGAGAGCTCTGACAAACTTTGAGCATCTTCTAAAGATTAAAGGTTTAGTATACTCAAACCGTTGTTTGTAATATCATCCATTTTGACAATCTTATCTTAAAAATTATCACTAAAAGTCGTAGAGGAATCCCATTCTTGAACTTCACTCAAGTGCGTCTTCTCGAAACTATTGATATAAATAATAAATAAGCTTATTAGACCCCCTAGGTGACAGTTAACTCATTGGTATACCCCTCTAAGAGATTAGGCACCTATAATTATGGCGTTGGCACATATCCTCAACAATATCTCTTAAAATTTGCCAGATGATTATGGTACTTGGCTGCCACCCTGATTGAAGAACTATGGTATTGTAGTCCATGGTAGGATCCATCACTTCAACATCCTATTTTATACTCATGATTTAGAGAATAATTAACCCCCTGTATATCATTCGTAAAACCTACTTGCTCTGTAATTGGCAGTCATTTTTTATATCTTACTTTATTTGAACTCTCCATAGAAGTAGGATATTAAGCCCCAAATATGTAAAACGAGAGCAACACCCTTTTCAGATTGTGTCATTTCCTATTTTTCTTAATTTATGAGATTCCAACTTCCACCCATTTAGAGTTGCACTTGGAGCAACATCACTCTAGCCATTTTACTTGAAGTAAATTTTAAGATGCCAATATCAAGATGACAATCTTCATCATTTTATCCGTTATCACTGTTGGTCCCTATGATATGCAGAAACACAAATAAACATACTTCCAAAGGGTTCAAATTTTCTAGAATATTGTTGATCTGCCATCCATCCTTCACAATTTGTTTGGGTTAAAGAACGTATATTTGATTTCGGATAACCAAGGCCTGCTAAGTTAAATTATAAATGCATCAGACTTAAAGACATTGTGGACGACAAAGTTGTATTTTGGAGCTATAATAAGTCGACATTTTTAAGTTATAGTGCACACAATAAAATTTTGGACGAAAGCTAGAGCTTTAACTATGATGTTGCATTGAGGGCATAAAAAGAAAGTTTGGTCTCATTTTAAGATAAATGTTTGGTAGAACTAGGTGCATTGAGGGCATACAATGAAAGTTTGGCAGAATTAGTTGTCTCTTCATTTGGGGGGTGTTTGTTGCAAAATCAGAGCTTACAGGTAAGGTAAATATTTAGATTTTTTCTTCTAAGTTCAAAAAGTACAAGAATGCCAAAGGATTTGATCGAATAAGAAGCCAAACGAACTAAAGAGTAGAAAAGATGTGAAGATAGACTAGAACAGAAAGTATGTTACTAAACGTATAAAGAAACGAGCACAAAGGCCTCACGATTTGAGTGCCTGCTAGCCCAGCAGTTGAATTTTTATCTAACCTTTAATTGACGCATGTGCCCTTTTTGTGATCAAAATTACTTAGAAGATTGTACAAGCCGAAGGTTTTACAAAATTGGAGCCCATTTTAAATTTTGAGGCCTACTTCACCAAAAATACACAGTGGTTGCATGGTAATTTTAAAAATCAAACTTCTCATATTTTTCTTTTGTTGTTGCTTTTGTATTCTATAGTAGCATCAGTACTTGGCATCAAATAATATGACTTTTATATAATCATCTTTGTCTTGAATATAAGATATGTACAAACTATACATCAATGGGAAACACTTATACATTTTGGATCTTCAAGGAACTGACTCTTAATTACTTCCAAGGCAAGGCAGACATTGCACCAATATTAATTGAGCATGGTAATATATTTTAGTTGAGTAAGAAACACTATCATATCAAAGAAAATCAATATAAAGAATTTAAAACTGTCAGAGATAATTGGGTCTTTCTTTAGGGCACTTAATGGTATGGGCTAAATTGTGTTCTTATCGTCATGGAAAAATGGACTTTATAATCTTGATTATGAATCTGAGATTACACGACTCTAAGATCTTACAATGTGTCCTGATCCATTGATATTCATAGGTATAAGACCCATTTAGAGCTTAATTTGAGTTTGGCCTAAGAAATATTATTAAAATAGAAAAAATTGGTTTGTGGGTTGTTTGAGTTCTAATTTTACTTTGGTGTTTGGGCTGCTTTACTAGTTCTAGTGTAGATATTAGAGAACCAAAGAGTTTTAATTCGGTCATCTTCTCTAGGTTGAAATGGCATCATCTTGTTCATGTTCCTGTTATGGTGAGATCGAAGAGCTGCCATTGTATAGCAAAGATTGGCTGGTACATACGAATGCTGATGAACTCAATTCCCCAATTGATGAATCATTGGTGGCAAAGCCAAAAAATCCCATTAATTATTCCTCTGTAAACAAACCCTTAAATTTGGAAATAGATCATTGTTAAAAAAGAACACCAATGGGTAACACATGCAAATCAAAAATAAACGGAAGAAGATGATCATGGATGGTAATATAAGAAGTGATAAGGGCAAAACATAAGCTATGATAAAGCAAATGGGGGATAGCAAAGGAAGATGGACGAAAGTGAAGGTGAATGTTCAATTCACAATTAAAAATCTGCCATTTTGGTTTTGTTCTATTGATCCAATGGTTAGCTACAATTGGATTAAAAGAAATAAATTATAATTCTTAGTTTGTGGTGGTGTTTATCTTGGTTATCTGGTAGAGTTTATGCGATATTGTTAGCAAAAAAATGGTCGGGGTGATAGTAAGGTTCAATTTGTTATTAAGGGTCATGCCAATTTGATTTAGTTCTATTGATCCGGCGGCTAGCTATAATTGGATTAAAAGAAATAAATTTTAATTCTTTGTTTGTGGTGGTGTTTATCTTGGTTATGAAGTAGAGTTTATGAAATATTGTTAGGAAAAAAGTTGTAGGGCTGATACTAAGATGGGCATTTCTTATTAAGGGTCATATAATTAATTCGATGATATGAGGTTATATATGAGTATTTGACCAAGGAGTATAAAGTAGTTTACCTGTTCAATGAAATCAATGGGAAATATCATCAAATAAGAGGTAATGCTACATCGAGTGCCTAAATATTACAACCACTGCAAAATTGTAGGTCACACTATTGCTGAATGCAAGATTATGCAGAAAGCCTTTCGAGTCCATGAGATTGAGCATAACAAGGTAAATACGGGGATAGGGAAAGAACTGGCGAAAGGCATAAGGGGTAGCCATATTTTAACAATTCAGGTGAAGCAAACTTGGACCAAGGATATGTGACAAAAAAATCCTAAACCACCAAGTAAACATACATATTTCCAGGATCAACTGGAAGTGAGCAGCACATCATCACCACCTATCAACTTCCCAGGTATGCAAAGTCCCTCTTATCATATTCAGCAACATGTAAAAGTGGGAGACAACTCAGGGTGGTCAACACCAAAGGGAAGCAACATATAACTAACCTCACCCAAGGTGAATAGTATAGCTAGCAGTGTAAACCAGTTTGAAGCCTTGCGAGATGTGGAAGAAGATATAGAACAAGCAGCTTTTGCATCTCATTGAGAGAAGGATGGGGATCATAGCAACTCAAGTCAACAAGGGGACAACAATGTAACAGACGCAGAATCAACAACAACGTCAATAAATAAGGAAGAGATTCTGGAGGAAGATGCATACTAAAAAGCAGTACAAGAGGTTCGACAAAATCTAAACCCCTCCAGCTGGGCTGATGAAGTTGAACAAGAAGAACAAGTGCTACTAAGACCTAATCAAGTGCTTCAAGGAAGTAAGGTGTACACCCTAAACCCTAGAATGACACGATCTATCCTTAAACATCAATGGAGGTTATCTATTAGAATGCTCGTGGGTTGGGGAATAGAAAAATAATTTAATATCTCAGGAAAACAGTTGCAAGACTAAAACCATATATTGTGGGCATTGCAGAGCCTAAGATTTTCTGAAAGGTATGTCCATAAGATCCTAACTTATGAACAAAATACAGAAAAAGGTAACTGATGGATTTTATGGATGGAAGGTATTCTTGAGCCTGAGGTATTCTCTCACTCTAGATAATATATTACAGTACAATACATGGAGAGCTGCTTCTCTTTTGTCCTTACAGATTGCTACAAAAACAACAGGTTTGAGCTTTGGTCTAGCCTTATAACTTTTTCTCTAACTAATAAAATGCCTTGGATATGCATCGATGATTTTAATGTGGTTCTTAGGCTAGTTGAAAAAATTGGAAGAAGATCACCCCCCATAAATGCGGTAATGGACTTTACAAACTTTTTGGACACACCTAGCTTGAATGAGAGCTCCTCCTCAGGGTTTACATTTACCTAGTGTAATGCCCAATATAGGAGCAATAGAACACTGGTGGTCCTGGATAGGTGTTTACAAAACTTACAATGGCAAAATATTTTCAGGGGATAGAAAATATAGATGCTGCCTCGTACATAGTCAGATCACTCATTAATTCTAGGTCAATCCTGTCAAGTACTGAAGCCCTCAAATATACCTTTCTGGTACCTCTAGTCTTGGGGAGAAGAACCTAGATTCGGCGACCTTATGGCCAAAAGCTGGGGCAAACCAATGTATGCTGCTCCACTTTTTTCCATTATGCTTAAACTGAGAAGACTTAAGGTCGATTTAAAGATATGGAGAAAAACCTTAGTTGCCCATAAGAAAAGAAAAGTAAAATTAGGGAGTGAGGTTTTGAGCCTTCAACTTGAGTTAGAAGAGGATTTCGGCAATGATCTTATTGAAAAGAGATACCTAGCTAAAAAAAACTCCTTCATAGGTGGGAGAAAACTGAGGAGATGCATTGGAGGAAAAAGTCGAGGATCAAATGGTTACATGTAGGAGACAAAAACACCAGCTTCTTTCACTCACTCATGAATGCTAGGAATGCAAAAGCTCTGATCACTAAAATTAAAGACAACACAGGAAGATATTACTAGTCCGCCCTTTACGCAAGAACATATCCTCAATTACTACACCTCCAAATTCTCTGCTAAGGACACTCAACACTGCTCAACATTCTTTGAACAGATTCCCAACCGAGTGCTAGGAGAAGAAAATAATAGTCTTACTTCTTGTCCAACCAATGATGAGATTAAAGAAGCAGTTTTTTATATGGATTGTAACAGCATCCCCAGACCAGATAGATTCTCTGGAGCCCTTTATAGAAAATATTGGGAGATTCTATGTGCTAATATATACTTTGGAATATCATCTTTCTTTCTAGATGGTATGCTCCCTTTGACTTTTAATTCCAACATCATTGTCAAGATTCCTAAAATCAAAAAACCCTCCTCAATTCAATACTACAGGCTATGTGTCTTAGTAACTTTATCTTTAAAATTATAACCAAGAATCTAGCTACTAGATTTTCTCCTATTGCAGATAGGGTTATTTTTAGAGACCAAAGTGCCGTTATCAAGAATAGAAGTATACATAACAACATTTGTATGGCCTCTGAAATGGTGAATGAAATGAAATTCAAGAGAAAAGGTGGCAATGTCGCACTAAATATTGATAGCAGTCAAGACTATGATACCCTTAGTTGGGACAATCTTATCACAACCTTACACACTTTAGGTTTTAATCTGAAATTCTGCTCTTTGATACAAACAGTTATCCGCAGTAGTATGGTGTCTATCTCAATTAATGGTAGTCCATCATGTTTCCTTCAGATGTTTAGTGGGCTCAAGGAGGGAGATCCTCTATCCCCAATCCTGTTTGCAATAACTGAAGACATACTTTGCATTAACCTCTACAAGGGCAGAGTAAAAGGAATAATACAAGCCATGGCATCAGCAAAGCTTATACATGGACCCACTTACTTATTATTTGCAGATGATATTTTATATTTGTGAATGGGAAGACAGGGTGCCTGAGTTAGCTTATGGGCATTTTTATAGACTATCAGAAGGTGTCTGGGCAAGATATTAGTGTGGACAAAAGCAAGATCTTCATGAGAATTATTCCACTAACAAGAAGAAGAGTTGTCTTAAAGATATTTGGATTCAAAGAAGGCATATTTCGAGAGATATATTTGGGAATTTTCCTCATTCAAGGAAGGGTTATCAAACAAGCTATTAAACCACTTATTGAAAAAATTAGAAAAAGGGCAAATAGCAGGATTGGGAGCATGATTTCTTTTCAGGGAAGGGTTACTCTTGCAAAGTCTATTCTTAATAGTTTACCGATTCATAATATGGTAGTCTATAAGTGACCCAGGTAACTTATCAAAGAGGGAGATAATAAACTTTGAAATTACATTTGGACTGGAGACCCTGCAAAAAGAAAAGGAGTAACCTTGATGTGGGAAAAGGTCTGCAAACCTATCAAGGAGGGTGGACTGGGCATTCAAAGTCTGGGGAAAATGGGCAATGCAATGCTATGCAAACTTCATTGGGTTTATAAACAAGGAACATTAGAATGGGAAAAATATTTTAACTCAAAATTTAGCACCAAAAGTGGAGATTCTATTTGATACTATAGGATATCTACTATATGGACTGGAATTAAAACTGGAGCTGCCCTCTCAAAACCTTACATTGGATGGCTCATTGGAGATAGGACAAACAACGATTTTTGGTGGGACACATGGGCTATAGACATTCCAATCATGGAATATATCGAACTGCCTAGGCATATGTAGAAAAACTACAAGGCAAAGCTTAGTACCTTTATCAATTCGCAAGACTGGAACTTCCCAAGTGACACTATGCTTCTCCTTCTTGCATTAGGGATTTATTTACAACAAATCCAGTGTAAACCTAATACTCATGATACTATAATCTGGAAGTGAGATCTACAAGGTGCTTTCACAGCTAAGAGTGCATTTGATGCTCTGAGATGAAGAAAAGACACTGCTTGGTGGTGGAGATATGTTTGGAGTAACAACATTCTACCTAGACTGGGAGGCTTTGCATGGAGATTACAGAATCATATCCCTCGTATGGATGATAACATCATGAAAAAATGAATACCTATGGTCTCTATATGCCACCAGTGCCACAATGATACTGAAACTGAGCAACACACTCCCTTATACTGTCCTTCTGCTGTCTCTCTTTGGCAAAGGGCTACTAATAGTTTTCCTTTTGATCCTATAACACATACAGATGACTAGAGAACCATTTTGGGAAGGGGAAAACAATCTAGTACATACATTAATGATCTCTGGGTGACAATGGTTTTCTCAATCTGCAGCAATATCTGGAGAGCAAGAAACAAATGAAGGTTTGATGGCATGAAGCTCACTGTCCAGGAAATTACTCACGGCATTTTGTCAACCATTGTAGACACGTCCCACTTATCAAAGCACACTATGGACAATACAGTTCATGACCTCAAAATCATTAAAGCTCTTAATGCCCATTACAAACCATGAAAATGAGTAGACATAAAGTACTGCAAATAGATTCTTCTGTCAGGAAATGAGATAAAGGTCTATTGTGATGGTTCAACTCTAGGCTATCTAGGACTAGCTGGTATTGGTATTATTTATAGAAATAGCTCAGGCGCAGTTATGGGGACACTCAACAAAGCCATTGGGCACTCTACAAATTACATAGCAGAGATCAAGGCAATTATCTTGGGATTGCAAAAAGTAGTAGCTAAAGGTTGTAAAAGGGTTCAGGAGATCTTAGACTCTGCTGTTGTTATTAAAGTTGTTATTACTGATAAAATCCCTTGGTCACTTACAATAGCTTGGAACCTTATTGTCCTACAAATTCAGTATATCAGATTCAATCATGTGTAGAGGGAATGAAAATTTTCTGCAGACCAACTCACACAACGAGGCTCCGATCCAGACAAACCCTTGGAAGAATGGACTAAAGGAAAACTAGATTTTTGACAGTAAGTCGTAGAACACAACATCTATTACTATAGAGTTTGCTAGTCACGCTGAGACTTTTGAAGTCTCATTCGAACGACATGGGATATCGTTCGAACAAACTAAAGAGGCAAACTCACGCTCTGGTTTCTTAAAGGCAAATTTCAGCTACAACACTACCCAATTCAGAATCCTTATTCCCGATATTCTTAGTCAGCTTTTTAGCCGTCGCTTCTGACTTAGTCAACTTCTGCTCCAATTTTTCATACTGTTCCCCAATCTCTTCTAATACCTTGTTGAGCCATATCTAATTCAATCTGAAACTCATGATTAAATTTGATGATATCCTCCTCACATGATCGTGCAACTTCTAGCCTGGCCTGCCCTATAATTTTATTTCAAGTTCAGCACATGGAACACTATCCAATATATGTTGCGCATATAAATAGTTCGTAAATACATTTTACATACGATACTCCCATTTTTTGCAGTCAGTTATATATATAATTGGCACACCACAATGAGTTGATACTTTCATAGGCTTCAAGAAATGAAAATTCTTCGCTCTGGTGGCCTTATGCTCTATAATTTCAGATCGGGATGAATACCACAATCCTCTAATATTTTAAGGATCAACATTTTTAACCCTCACTCACTATTTATCTCAACATATAAATATAGGGTTAATTATATTAATTCTTTGGATGTCTCTGGTGTATTTTCTTTAATACCACCAAGGAAGAAAGGTCAAATTTTAAAGTGCCTACCCCTATCTTTTCTAACCACTCCATTTTTCTATATTTTCTCTTTGGCCAATACTAAACGAGCTACACATTCATTACTCCAACGCTTATAATTAACTTCTTTATATTTTCTCACCTGAACCTCCGTACGGGTAGTTAGTAGAGCAACTGCATATATAAAAAATTTCTCCTTAGCAAACTCTTTCTTTAAGCCCTGAATTGTGGTGCATAGTTCATTGAGTTCTAACACAATAATTTCCATAACAAACAACTTCTAAAAATTCAACAATTTTACTACTCACATCAATCGCCATACAATGTTTGACAACAACAATAATATACTTTTTTACAAACATTCCACATATATATTACTCTACTTTATCAGATTCTTCAACTCCATAGTTTTACTGGTATGTACTAGGGGAATCAAGATTTAAACCTGACATAGCTTTGTCAAGTAGAGTCCCCCTTACCTCTGCCTCTTCCTCTCCTTCTAACCTAGAGACATCGTCGGATCGCCCTTCCATTATAGCTTCTACATCCTCAAAAGCATTTTCATCGTCTTGTAAATGTTGAACAAGATAATTTTGGGCAACAATCACCTTGCTATTTAGTTGTTGGGCCTCAAGCGCGACCTTATCCACCACTACCTGGTAAGACTTCTTCAAATCCATAATCTCTATGATCAATTGTGTCTTCGCTTCCTCTAGCTCTTTCTCGAGATGGGCAACCTGCTTCTCTAACCACGATTTCCCTTCCACGAATCCAAGGCAGATACCATTCGCAATGTGGGAAACCTACAAAAAAATGACATAAATAAAAATAAAAATCCACCCTACATTAATTTGTAAATAGAAAATCACACTAATTCGACAAATCAGATTTGCCCTGTACAATTTCTCATGCATCATGGAGTTCACCTTTTAAACTTCCTCTAACACAACTGGCTTAAACTTATTATCCAAAGCCAGCAGCTCATATTTCATGCTCGATACCCAAATATCGTCCATCAACTCATTCAAATGAGGGGGATTGTCCATCTTCCTTGTCTTCAAACCACCCTCGATCTCCTTACATTTTATGTTCAAGGAGGTTAACACAGATGTCTTCAGGTTTCTCTTCAAAGAAACCTTGCAGCAGGTGGTTCCCGCGCTAACCCCACCAGCTCGCGGCTTCCCGACAAATAATGGAACTTATCTAAATGAAGGAGAAGCCAAATCACTAGCCCTTGTATTGCCCACCGCAGTTGGAGATGCCACCAAAGATGAAATCCCACCCGCCATTTTTTTCTTTGCTTGTAACTTCTAGAGTTTTAACAGATTTACTTTTCACCCTCTTGTGCCTACATATCCCAAGTTTGTCGAGTAGTTTCTAACTCGACTCTCTCTCGGGCTACAACATCGATCAAAGACTCTCCTCTCTTTACTTTAGAACGAGGATCAACATACAACACAAATATTGTCATTAATAAACAGAACACTAATAGACACAGTTCAAAATTAGAAAGATATACTTACGTTTCTTAAGAGTTTTATATTTTTAAGCCAGGGGGTCCTCATCATCTCGCTAGAGACACTCGCTTTTCACCCAAATCACATTATCATTCCATACTCTTCCAGTATAACAAGGTCCATAAATTGGGGCCAGGTCGAGCTGGAAAATAATATGCAGCCCTGGATGAAGTGACGTATTCTACAGTATAATACTTCAAAACATCAGGAGGAGTTATTCTTTTCTTATTCCCCTCATGGGCCCACCAACTATTTAAATTCTCACAAACATTGTTCACCTCCTAAATATTACCATTCAGCTGGGGCGAACACGCCTTGATCTTGTTCATAATGCCTTTTGCAAGGTTGCTTAAAGCTACCACCAGCCCATATTCGAACTAGGCCAAATAAAACAGAAAACCCTCATCTAAATTACCTCCAATACTCCCACCAAAATACTCAAGATCAATGGACTCTGGTATTTTCCCATTAGTTTTCTCGTACTCCAAGTTAGGCAGTAAGAAAAAAGCTCTTTCACCCCCCTTTCCATCAGAATACCCCCTAAATACTCTCCCATCATACTCCATTACCTTCCCCCATATACCAACTATACTACTTTTAGATTTGCAATACACCTTAAACACATCGAAACCTGCAGGTTACCGATAGAGATTACCAAGAAAGTCTAAAAACTTGAGCTATTCCTCCCTTTCCCTCTCTTATGAGTTGTTCCTCGCGTCCCACATTTACATCCTCACTCGAACCACCCATGGTGGTAGGCTCCATCTCGAACTTTAGGCTCAGGAAAGAAGGATGTCTACTTATAAGTTATTTTGAACGAATCTACACCCACATAAAGATCTAGGTAAATCAATCAATTTTAATATTTCTCTTTAATTATTATTTTCATTAAAACCAAATAATAAATATATATATATACAATATATTATTTTGGCCCCTCTATAGTACTTCTCACTTAAAAACAAAAGGAAAATGCCAAATCTTCCACAAAAACGTATAGAAACAAAATTTTCCCATATAGTGAACCTTTCAAAATTCAAATACAAAAAAATAGAGAGAATAATCTATAAACGCATAAATACAAAATCATCACACCCATACACAAGCATTCATATCAAACACAAAGACGATATTCATGAAGAACACTAACCTTCAATGTTAGAAAAAGAATCAACAACGTTTACTTCTTCATAACAGAACTCCATAATAATAATTTTTCCTCAGCCCCAACAATGGTAACTTTCTCTTCCCTCTAAAAATGAATCCTACTCTGTGGGTTTTTCTCTCCAAAATCTCTACAATCAATTTTTTTTTCTCCCTTAAGATTTTTGCGTCTCTACTTTTTGTAAACATTTGAAAGAAGAAAAAGAGGGACTATTTACAATATTTCTTTCTAACTACTGGCTGCTTTTCGGGACTCATGCAAGCTGCCCTCAATTTTATAGCCAAGGCATCTCATCCACTATTCCTGTCAGACAACTCATACCTTTTAAATATAAATGCCTTTTCATCACTACCCCAAACCCCATAATTAAATGCATCTCTCTCTCTCACTCTCTCTTACCTATCCCTCTCTCATACCTTCCTATATCTATAATGACTAAATCATTCACAATAATATGACCTATACCTCTAAAATAAATCTCTTACTCTTAATTTTATCTTCTTCAACTAACTTATAACAACTTAACCATTATTCCTGATTCTCTAACATTTGAATTTCAAAAAAAAAAAATCCCAAACAACTATATCATAAAATTTGGAACAGAATTGGAAAAAAATATTATTAACTTATATACAGTTACATTATTTTGACCTTTTTTTTTTGATAGAATTTTTTATTTATTTATTTAGGAAAGCAATAGTACATGTGGAGGACATAAAGCCTGGCCACTAGTTTACTATCGAATAGTAGATGTTCCAATTTTATCAAAGAAGTAAGTTGCCCGAATTTGCCGTGGTAACATGGACGCATTCCAAAAAAGCTATGAATGTTGTGAACTACCAAGTTTTGATAGTCCTTCAGCCGTTCCATTTCATTCTCTGTAAGTGTGTTGCATGGTGATATAAAGATCCCTTCTTAGCTGACTACTGAGTTTCCAAGTTGTGCTCTACGCCGGACATGTGTGCTTACACCTATACTAGTTCAATAGAATTTCAACATCAACCTCAACAATGAGAGGAAACCGACCATGCCTTTTGCAATGCAATAAACCATGGAGTAAGGCAAACACTTTTGCAGATGTATTAATACTTGTACCCAGTACTATGCTGTAATCAAGCTGAAGTTCACCAAGATTGTTTCGAATAATACCTCCTGTACCACTCAATCCTGAAGTAAGTGTTGAACAGTCGTTGCTTAATTTGAAGTAACCTATAGGCGGATGTCTCCATCTGACGATAATTGGTCTTTTTATGGGTACCGATTATTTGACGAGTTGTAGTACTTGAAGAGAGATAAGATCAATAAAGTTATAGCTGTGGGTTATTTTGAACTTGGTCATGCCCCCGCGTAGAGCGTTGTTGATTCGTTTGATAATGTCGACCGCCGAGAGACGCCCTTCCTCATACCTAAGCTTGCAACGTGATTTCTAGATTTCCCATACAATGTAAGCAGGGAGTGTACCTCAAATTAAGCCCATTTGTGTGCCTATGTCAGATGCTTGAATCCAAACACCTTGTTGCATCTAACAGCTGTCGCTGAAACCTTGCCGAACGCCACAAGCATTAACGTAGTGATTCCATACCCTCGCAGCAATGTTGTCTTGAACAAGCAGATGGTCCAGTGTTTCTATCTCTCATTCTTCACAGAAACAACACTTGGAAACTAAAGGAATTCTACGGTGAATAAAGGCGTCAACTGGGACAACATTCAGTCGTGCTTTCCAACTGAAGATATGAATTTTGGTTGGTATCGTGGAGTGCCATATCTATTGCATTCAGCTCTATTTTTCCTTGTCATTGCGCCAAAAATCCCAGGCAGATTTAACTGTGAACTCCCCTTTGTTGGACGGACCCCAAGTTGTTAAGTCGTCATCGTCGATGAGGAAGAATTTATGGGAGAGTGTATGCTTCAATTCAGGTGGTATTTCATGCTCGAGCAACTCCCATTTCTAGTCATTATTGATCACAACAACTTCTTTCACCATGATATCTTACCTGCATGCGATTTCCAGAGTATCCATTAATCTGCCATCTCCGATCCAATCACCGAACCAAAAAGTTTTGTTACCCTTGTCGAGACACCAATACGTGTGAGCATCTCAGTTGGTAATAGCCCTCTAATTTGCTTCAATAGAATTGAATCTCCTTAACGCAAACTTGAAGTTCTCCATTAATGGTGTACTTGGTCTTGAAGAAAGCTGCCCATGTGAAGTTGTTGTGCCAAAAATTCTAGCACTTTTTAAGCAAAAGACTCACCTTAATGTCCGTGAGTCAACAAAGTCCCAGTCCACCTTCGAGTTTTGGACGACATATTGTATCCTATGCAACCCAATGCCGTTTGTTTTGCCCATTAAAAATGCCTCAAAAAAAGTGTGCGAACATCGACTCAATCATGCTTATTACACCATTTGGAACTGAAATGCATGATAGGAGCTGAATAGGCATCGATTTGAGGACATGAGTAAGCAGTACCTGTTTACCTCCCTATGATAGAAGCTTTCCTTGCCACCCTTGTATTCGACGTTGGATTTTCGTGAGCAATCGTTCAAAGTGAATAAGCAATACCCAACCATAGCTTATGGGATCCCCCAAGTATATCATTGGAAATGCTCTGTGTTTGAACCCACAAGCACTATGAATTACTTATTTTCGTGCTACAACAACATTATGCCCAAATAACCTTTACCAATCTTCAATTACCTTTATAGCTAAACGCTCCTTAACCGCATGTGGAACTCTCTGAGAGCAAGTCCTCACCATGTTTACTAATTTCACATCTTTATCTACTCTTATTTATAAGTACAAAGTACGATATCATCCAATCCCATCTTGTACGCCTCCATGATACTACCTGATATGCATCATAGCTATTATAGTTATCTACCCTAACAAACAGATACTTGTCTCTCAACCTCAGATCGAACAATTTATACTACTTGGTAGTAATTTTGTCCATTTATTTTTCAAACTAAACTTTTATTAAATCACTTCGAGCAGTGCCCGCTTATTTTCATCCTGCTACTTGCGAAGTTCGATACTCAAATTTGCAACATTCAACATAATATGCCATTTACAGATCGACAAATATTTTATATTTCGATCTAACCATATTTTATTCTATAGTTCGATATAATCATTTTTATTTACTAATCCAGAGGATAATACTTTTGATATCATAGCAACTTTTTTCATTAGCTCAAAATTGTACACTATCGAATACTTTATAATAAATAGTAAGTTACAGATACTTTCGACAGATTATTCTACAGATTACAATCACTATCAGGTATCAGTAAGATTTTTGAGTATGAGTACCAAAAGCTTTGTCTACCAATAAAACTACGACTTCAGGAAGAAAATGAAGAAGGCTACAACAGAGATCTTCTGCCACCTCTGAAACAACAACTTCTCCATGAAAATGAAGAAGGTTATAACAGAAACATACTTCTACCACGGCATCCTCCTTCAGGACCAAATCACTCGCAGGATAGCGGTAAGACTTCCTGGTACGGACGCCAGCAGCATCGTCCTCCTCAGTTATGGCATCCTCTAAAAGTAAATGAAGACGCACCCTGTGCTACTCCCCCTCGACCACAAGTTAATAAAACTGTGCCATCTGGTAGTAGTCATTATCCACCTCCACTACCTACTCGTATGTCATACCATGATAGGTAGGATGCACTTAAATGGGTATATGGAGATCTAAGGATTGCGTCATAAAATAACAAAGCAAAAGTTCTTACACTTTGGCAAGAACTCTAGCTTCATACACTTGACGTCTAGTTCTCACCATTATCGCTATAGAAGATTTAAGGAGACAGAAACTTGTGGAAGAATAAGAGGCAATACAATAACAACCGTATTTATACAGAGACATACATTTAATGCAGGGCAGATTTCCAAAGTAGTCATGATTCAAAGAATACGTATGGGAAACCCAATAGCCTATTTAATATAGTCACAATCCTAATAACATTCTAGTTCTTAGCAGTCCATTATTCTTCCAAGGTAGAATTCTATGTACCAAATTCACCATTGCTAATGCCAGACACCCTCTTCCTATTATAGGGACTTATCCCTCGAGCTGGGGTATTATCGAGCTAATACCATGCAAGAATCATGCAACATTCACATGAAATATGCTACTGACAATGACACCTGGACTATAAATTGCATAAGAACATGGCTCTAATATTCGAAATAAAATAAAACAAGTCAAGGACACCTGTCTCCCACGAACATGCAGTTACAGAGAATGTAGTAGTCTACTCGCAGCCTTCTAATACTTGTCGAACACTCAAAGGCTACATCGATGCCTACCTGATGACTTGAAGCCTAGTAAGTCAATAATCAAGCCTACGAAACCTTCCAAGACTATTCAAACACTCAAAGGAATTGTTGAACCAGAAATACTTCAACCAAGGGCGTGCATGGTCGAAGGGGAACATGTTAGGTAGCCAGCTCACTAGACAGAATAGTAGAGCACGTCGCTCGACAACTGCAGTGGTAAATCCAATAACTACAATGTTAGAACCAACAGCTACAGTGTCAAACTCGACAAATTGCAGTGTCAGAACTCACTCCTAGTACATGTCAGTTGTCCTCGGAGGATACAGATGTAACTTGACCTCCCATGGTGACTCAGCCCATCTTATAATATAAATGGGAGGGAGAAGGAACTATGAAGGTGCTAGAAAATCTCTCCCAACAGACCTTTCCAGTTTACCTTCGAATACCCTGTAATTACTTAGTTCTTGATACTTCGCCTACTTGATATTTATAACAGAGCTCTTAAAAATCCTTATTTGAGGTCATGGAATGACCTATTCTAGGCCTCAACGCAAGTATATTTTTTGTTGATTAGTCTTATTATTATTGATTATATGCTTGAATCCCCTGGTCCAAGATAAAATTCATAGTATAAGAGTCAACTTCCCCTCTTGTAAAGTTAAGCCCCTACATTTGGCGTCGTCCGTGCTATCCCACCCTGCCAGTCTCCCCCTATCTTTTATCCTTTTCTAATCCTACCAGCCACCTCCAAGGGCCCCACCCTCTGCTCTTCTTCCACCCTTGCTGACAACTCCATCGACGGAGTGGTCGCTCAGCTCGCCCTTCTTACCCAGCAATTCACTCATGTTGAGGAGCGACATCGAACCCAGTTATACCAGGAGTGTGAAGAACACCAACAATAGATCAACGCTGAATGGAAACGCCGTTAGAACGGGCGACACCGTGCCCTTGACGATCTGCGTAATATTGTTCGTGAGTTATAACGACTTCAGCCTTAAGACGCCCCTCCGCCGTCTCGGGCACCATCCCTGTCGCGTATTTCTGCCCACACCCGGCTTGGGATCCAACCACATCTTGAAGTACCCCCGGTCCATCTTGGAGCCGAGGGTGCTCCTCCACCATTCTACCTATTGGTTCAATCCACCTTGGCATACACCTCACGGACGATTCGTCCAATTTGACTCCTCGCACCACCAGATACCCTAAATGCCACCCTGTAGAAGAACATGTCGGGGAGCATAGCACTGAGTACATGCTGAACATTCGGCCTCATTCCCTTCGACCACAAAGATCTCCCCCTTTTCCTGCCTATCTAACACAGTAGGAACTTGGCCAAAAACTCTATACTTCTATCCGCATCAGTGCGTGCCCTACACCGAACTCTTGGAGTCGGTTAAACAATCCCCTCTGCCCCAAACTCCAGGTTATTGAGGTGCCCCCAAATTTCCATGCCTCCAAAATCTGCAAATACCGCAATACTAACCCTCAATCCCACATCCTCGAATTCCAGAATGCCTTAAGGCTATACTCCACGGCCGACCACCTGTTGTGTTACCTATTTCCCTCCAGCCTTACAGACAGCCCTTTCAGATGGTATCATAGCCTCCCTAATGGCTCGTTCCAAAGCTTTGAGCAATTATCTAGTCTATTCATCGCTCAATTCGCCTTCAGCAAGGACCACGAGGTCCGGGTCGATGCCCTCTTCAACTTCTGAAAATCCACCAATGAAACCTTCGAAGCCTTCACCAAAGGGTCTCTTAATGAGTCATGTAGGATCGAAAACCTCAACTGTGCGAACGTAGTGTTTGATTATTCTAACGCTCTGCCAGATAACAGATATATCAAGGAGTACATCGTGCTTCAAAAACTTCGAACCCTCGATGAGATGTTATACAAAGTTAATGGATACATCGACCTCAAGCGCCTCTGCTAGTCCAATCGCCAGGGTCAACCTTCAACCACCAATAAGAACAAGCCTTGAAAGGGGCATCCTTCTATACCTAAGATCACTCTCGTCTCACAAGAGACTGAGAGCCGCAAATGCTCCCACGTGGACGACACTACCACTGAGTCCCATAAAAAATGACCAAAGCCGGTCCTCCCCAAGCTTACTGCTCCTATCAACACCCTTCTACCAGAGATTTAGGCAGACTCCATATGGCGTACCCCTTACCCCATCAAGGTCAAACAAGGTAAACCTTACTGCCAGAACATTAGGGACTTATCCCTCGATCTCACTCATAATTGAGCTCACGCAGTTCGATTTACCACCATCTCAGGCTCACGCAATTTCAATACTCAACACTCCAGTCAACATTCTAACCATCCCTACGAACTACTTAAGAACGTATGTCGAGCTAAACCAAGAAAATGTTATCCAGTTAAAGACACCTGTCTCCCATGAACTCGTCAGTTATTCAGTCAACCACCATTATCCACGTTATTCAGAAAATGTGTTGTAGCACGATGAAGAGCTGTAGGGAAGCCTATATAAAGGAAAATTTCCAGAAGCGACAGAGACTAGAAAAATTACTCAAACTTCTTATTTACGAGATCAAAAGCATTTCTATATTCTAGAGATCACTTATAATAAAGATATCCACTCCAAGCAATAAAAATACTTTTACAAAAATCCTCCATACGAGGTCGTGGTTTTCTTACATGCTCAGAGGTTTTCCACGCTAAAAATACCTGTCACCAATTCTTGCTTTATATTAGAGTATTATTACAGGATCATTGGTGTGATAGTTTATTCTTAATCATATCGAGCTGTGGAATTTGGCCATTATACTTGGCGCCGTCTGTGGGAAAGATTACATTTCCACGATATCCTAAGGCAGTCTTTCGCTACATTTTTCAATTATGGTTTCTTCCAGACGACAAGCCGCAGGAACTCAGCTCAAAATTTTTGTGAATCCAGGACAACTCACCGAGTTACTGGGGAATCTCCACACAGAGGCCAAAAAGCGCGTCGAACTTGAACTTCAGTTGACAAAAGATCATGAGATCCGAGAGAAGGAGCTTGATGCAGAACGACAAGCTCGTTTAACAGCGCTCAAACGGCACAAAAATCAAATGATGATGATGCAGACTGCACTCGATACTCTCTAAAATATTCAGTAGGCTCTTCCAGCCCGGGGTCACGATCAACGTCGAGAAACATCCCGAATTTTGGCAAGGGAAAGATTGGGACCTCGGGGAGCCACTAGTAAAGCCATTTCAAGAAATCTACCATATGGACTGCAACCCTCCATCCATTTGGGGGGAGAAGTTCAATCAGAAGTTAGTCGAGGTCATCTGATTTCCGTCTATCAGGAGGAAGACCAGCTACCCCTACAATCACCCCCGATACTAGCCATGTCAAGTTTCCACATCATGATACGTTAGTCATAAGGCCCAAAATGAAACAGTTTGTCATGCACACAATGATGATCGATACTGGAAGTAGTATCAAAATTCTTTTTCAGAGTACGATCGACCAGATGGGTTTGGTTGACCAAGTCATTTAGAGTAACACAGATATCTGTGGGTACATTATCTCTTGAGAGGAAAGTATAGGCAAAATTATCTTACCTATTACCGCCGGACCAGCTACTATCGACATCATTTTCTATGTCATCAATACCAAGTCCCACTATCTTGGAATTATGGGCCGCTGCTGGATACACAATATGGAAGCAATCGCTTCCACCTATCATCAAGCACTCCGATTCAAACACGATAACGATATTTATGAGATCAGAGGCAGCCACAAACTCTCTCGAGCTTGTGATAATACTATCCCTACCATCCTAGATACTTCAGATAGATTGGTCACATAGCAATTACGGAAAATTGCTCAACTCGACAATCAATCACCTATAGGCGAACCTACAGAATATGTCAACATCGATGGGCCTAACAGATGTATGTTCATTAGAACTAAACTGGTTCAGCATGAGAAAGAGGCTCTCATCCAGTTCTTAAAATTCAATCGAGACATTTTTGCATGGTCTTTCGAAGAAATGTCTGGAGTCGGCCCAACTATGGCTTGCCACAAGTTAGCCATTAACGTCAATGCCCCAGCAGTCAAACAGAAATAGCAACAACTCTCACCACGTCTTCGAGATGAAGTTAACACCGAGATCGCGAAATTGATCAAAGTGGGATTCATTCGAGAGGCCAAGTATCCGAACTGGATATCCAATATTGTCGTTGCCCCAAAGAAAAATGGAAAGATCCGCATTTGCGTAGATTTTATAGATCTAAACAAATATACCCCAAAGGATAGTTTCCCTCTTCCCAACATTCATTAGATCCTTGATTCGACTGCAGGCTATGATCTCCTATCTATGATGGACGTTGCTTCAGGATATAATCAAATCCCACTACTGGAAGAAGATTAAGAGAAGACAACATTCATCACCGAAAGTGGCTTTTACTGTTATAAAGTCATGCCCTTCGGGCTCAAGAACGCAGGTACCACATATAAACGATTGATGACTGCTATGTTTAAATCATACCATGGAAAAATTGTTGAAGTCTACATCAATGATCTCTTATGCAAAAACGTACAGTCAGATAATCACATCTCAGATCTTAACATAATATTCAACATCATTCGATCTTACCAAATGTGTCTCAACCCCGAAAAATGTCAATTCGGGGTACATTCTGGTCGCTTTCTAGGCTACCTCATCAGAAAGACAGGGATTGTGGCCGATCCAGATCAAATTCGACCTTTCCACGACATGCCCTCTCCAAAGACAATAAAAGACGTTCAAAAACTCGTCGGCAAGATTACCGCAATCAACCGATTCATCTCTAAATCTTTAGACCATTGCCATTGGCTGTTCTCATTACTCTGTGGGTGTACCAAACGAGGAAAGGTTCAGCCAATAGTAGAAGTCACTTGGACACCAGAATGCGAAGTAGCTTTTCAAGATCTCAAAATCTATTTGGGGAGGTTTCCCATATTGAGCACCTCATTAGGCAATGAGAAACTGATAATCTGCCAAGCTATCACAGATACTTCTCTCAGCTCGGTTATCATTCGCTTGGAAGGGAAAATAGAGAAGCTAGTCTTCTTCATAGACAATACACTCGCACCAGCATAAATAAGGTACTTTAAAATTGAGAAACTTCTTCTCACCCTTGATTATACTTCGCAGAAACTCAAGCACTACTTCCAAGCATATTTAGTCAAAGTTATGACGAACTACCCACTTCGAGATGTTTTTTCTAAAAAGGAGAAGTCGCGAAGAGTGCAACAATGGTCAGTCAGTTTGGGCGAGCATGATATCATGTTTGAACAATGTCATTCTGAAAAAGGTCAGGCCGTTGCTGATTTCCTCACTAATTTTCCAGTGAAGAATCCTGAGTGGGAAGAGCACGACCCAGACCTTACCAAAAGTACTCCAGAGAATTCATTCCGAAGCCATTCGACGAATGAGCTGACTGGATGACTATGTCGGGGTGGAGGCTTTATACAGATGAATCAGCAGGACCTCCAGGGTCAGGAATCGGGATCATTTTGATTTCCCCTTCAAATGACAAAATTGAGAAATCAATCCACTTGGATTTTGTGGCCTCAAATAATGTCACTGAGTATGAAGCTCTCATTCACGGACTCAACTTCGCATTTGAGCTTGATGTCCCTGAACTCTCAGTTTTCATCAATTCATTACTCATTGTTCACCATTATTCTGAGCAATACAAAATGAATGGGAAGATGATCGAATACGCAGTGCTTATTACAGATAGGATGAGTAAGTTCGTGAAAGAAACTCTCAAATATCTTCCTCGAGGTGAAAACAGATACGCCGATTCCTTGGCATATCTAGCCGGGGTCATGAGTACAGGAGCTCGATATCTCCAGATCAAAATCATTTCATCCCCCATCATTGATCGTATCTCTGTATGCATGATTAACACTGGGGCCGATAATAGGGGGATAAGACGATTGGCGAAAACCTTTCTTAGCCTACCTTGGTGTCGACATCAAGTGCAACGGACCACTCCCAGCAGATCCAAAAGAATGCCGATAGAAAATCCACAACTCAAAGCATTATATTTCTCAAAACGGTAAGCTTTACCACCTCTCAGTTACAGGCCCTTACCTCAAGTGCCTCTCAAAGTCAAAAGCAGACGAACTTCTCCGTAAATTTCATGAAGGAACTTGTGGCTCTCATGCCGCAGGTATATCATTAGCAAACCGAGCTATAACTCAAGAAGTATTCTGGCCTGGCATGCGCAAGCAAGTAGAAGAGTATTCCAGCTGGTGCGATACCTACCAGAGACATGGACATATGATACGTACCCCTGCGCTCAAACTCCATTTAATCAAGGTTTTTTGGGCATTTAAAAGATGGGCACTAGACCTCATCGGCGAATTCCCTAACTCTTCAGGTAATCGTCGTCACCTACTTGTAGCTGCCGATTACTTTACAAAATAGGTAGAAACAATTCCACTATGTCGAACTAGAGAAGAGGAGGTCATCTCTTTTATCTAGAATTACATAATCACTCGATTTGGGTACCGCCACTTAATTCATAACGATAATGGGCCCCAGTTTGTGGGAG
This sequence comes from Kingdonia uniflora, assembly GCA_014058105.1. Lineage (NCBI taxonomy): Eukaryota > Viridiplantae > Streptophyta > Magnoliopsida > Ranunculales > Circaeasteraceae > Kingdonia > Kingdonia uniflora. The sequence goes on from JACGCM010001326.1 coordinate 248,778, forward strand.
AAAAGGTCGTATCCTTCCTGAATCACCACAATATCATTTACTCACCATCAAATCCATACTATCCTCAAGGCAATGTCCAAGCCAAAATCACCAACAAAACCATCTTGGATGGACTAAAAAAATGGCTTTACTCACAGAAAAAAGGGAATTGGGTTCGCGAACTACCTCACGTCCTGTGGGCGTATCGAACCACTCCCCGATAATCCACTGGGTGTACCCCATTCCTCCTTGCTTATGGCACTGAGGCTGTCATTCCATCTGTATATCACCATCCAGTCCGTGATCACGAGCTGACTGAAGAGGAGAATTAGTTTAAATTGGCTTGTAATCTCAACATGATAGATGAGACCAGGGAATGCACCGTCGTTAACCTAGGTCGATATCATCATATGCTCGCCAGATCGTATAATAACTGAGTCAGAAGCCGTATTTTCTAAATCAGAGATCTCGTCCTCAGAAGGATTCCTCAACATCACAAAGAGCCTCACGCTTGAAAATTAGCCGACAATTGGGAGGGTCCATTCATTATCACAGGTCTCTCAGGCCTGAGATCATACTATCTTACGACAGAAGAGGGAATCCCCATTTTAAATCCTTAGAACACTAGACTACTAAAACGGTACTATCATTAGGCATCTTACTACTCCATTTCCGTTGATCGCTTTTTGTTTTTTCAATTCCAAAAGCGAGATTCTTGTCTCCATCCAATGTAAATTCTAAAGTTATCAATGAAAGTTTTTTTTGAACAATGTCGATCTCTTCATGAACATTTGTTCATATTATACAAACAAAAAAATATAGATAATACTAGCTTTCATCTCTTTCAATATGTCTGTGACATTTCTATAGGCCTAGATCAATGATATCACTTGGTTTAGCTGTCTCTCTTTAGGCCTTGATCAAGGATATCAGCTGGTTTAACTGTCACTCTTTAGGCCTAGATCAAGGATATCACTTGGTTTAGCAGTCTCTCTTTAGGCCTAGATCAAGGATATCACTTGGTTTAGTTGTTTCTCTTTAGGCACAAATCAAGGATATAACTTGGTTTAACTGTCTTTCTTTAGGCCTAGATCAAGGATATCACTTGGCTTAGCTGTCTCCTTTTTGGCCTAGATCAAGGATATCACTTGGTTTAGATGTATCTCTTTAGGCCTAGGTCAAAGATATCACTTGGCTTAACTGCCTCTCTTTAGGCCTAGATCAAGGATATCACTTGGTTTAACTGCCTCTCTTTAGGCCTAGATCAAGGATATCATTTGGTTTAGCTGTATCTCTTTAGGCCTAGATCAAGGATATCACTTGGTTTAACTGTCTCTCTCAGGCCTAGATCAAGGATATCACTTAGTTTAGCAGTCTCTTCTTAGGTTTAGATCAAGGATATCACTTGGTTTAGTTGTCTCCCTTTAGGCCTAGATCAAGAATATCACTTTGCTTAGCTGTATCTCTTTAGGCCTAGATCAAGGATATCACTTGGTTTAGTTGTTTCTCTTTAGGCCAAGATCAAGGATATCACTTGGTTTAGCTGTCTCTCTTTAGGCCTAGATCAAGGAAGGATATCACTTGGCTTAGCTGTCTCTTTTTAGGCCTAGATCAAGGATATCACTTGGTTTAGTTGTATCTCTTTAGGCCTAGATCAAGGATATCACTTGGTTTAGCTGTATCTCTTTAGGCCTAGATCAAGGATATCACTTGGTTTAGTTATTTCTCTTCAGGCCTAGATCAAAGATATCACTTGGTTTAGCAATCTCTTTTTAGGTCTAGATCAAGGATATCACTTGGTTTAGCTATCTCCCTTTAGGCCTAGATCAAGGATATCACTTTGTTTAGTTATCTCTCTTTAGGCCTAGATCAAAGATATCACTTGGTTTAGTTGTCTCTCTTCATTTTTGCGATTAAAACGAATATAAAAATTTGTTTTACATCAAAGACCTACCAGACACAAGATAAGGCTATACTAGCTTTCATCTATTTACAATGTGTCTGCGATAAATTCTATTTATTTGCAGGCTAAAATCATATTGCAGAAGATTTTTTTCAGCTGATGGAGTGTCAGCAATGCTTTCCCCAACATCATCAAGAGGTCTCTCTATCAGTTTGCGGGCCATAGCAGCCCTACCTTATTCTATTAATTCAGCAGTTCGAGGGCCCAGTTAGGTCTCCATGGCACCGAGACAGTTCCCTCAATCTATCTTAGCTCCACAAACGCATCCCTTATCCGACAAAGTTTTGAACAAGGTATCTCATTCTGACTCAAGTTTTTTAACATCCTCTACAAAATATGCGACAATCATCCTTAACATGTCAGATTGAGACACACCTTGTACTACCTATGTTGCAAATCTCGCTTTAAACCTCTTGAGGCATAACTTTAACCTAGCACAATTATCCTTCCATTCAATTATTTCTGGATCAACCCTATCATGATAAATGACATCTTCCTCCAACTTGGAAATGTATTTCCCTGACTCCACTAGGTTCATGGCTTCTAAGTCTCCTATATGAGTATGAAGTCTCCCAAGCTCAGCGTTCAACTCTTCCCTCGTCGGCAGATCTTTCAATGATTCTTCTTTCTTCTTCACCTGCAATTCCTTTGCCTTGATCTCCCCCACCAAAACTTTCTCCCTAATAAGAGCAGCATCCAGCTTATACTGGCATTCCCTCAAATTCGCATTTCCCTTCTGAACATGCCCCTAAATTTGAGATACATCACTTTCTAGATCCCAAATGCGACCCGAGAGACTAACTGCATCTCCCGAACTAAAGGAGCCTTAACCTCTGTTCTACATCCCTAGAACCCTCTCTAGCCTCAGCTTTTTTAGCACGAGCAACAGCTTGGTCCTTTTCGGCTTTAAGCCGAGAAACTCTCTCGTTTAAGTCATCACACCTTCTTTGCATCTCTTGAAATTCCATATCTTTAGCGGGAAGGGATGCTTGCAAATGTTCAGCTGCAGCTTCTAAAGCCGATAGATTTTCTCGAGATATCCTTAGCTCATCATCCTTTTGGACAAATTTTTGTCTCATTCACTCTATCTCGGTCCTATATCTATAAAGATCAAATCGAAGTTGTTCCTTTGATTGTGCACGAGATGAATATCTCTCTCGAGATCAATGTTGTCTCATTCATTCACTCTAGCTCAGTCCTCATGTGCACGAGATGAATCCAATTCAACCTGGGAAATATAATAAGTTTAAATACACGTCGATTTAAGAAAGCCTTTGAATTTATACATACTATATTTCTAATGAGACTATGTGGCTTCTAAACACCTTTTTTTAAATATTTTTAAGCTAAAGATTTGGATTCCATTCTCAGATGAACACTTCATGAATCTTCTTTCACCATACAAGGTACATACTTTTGATATATTACTCAGTATTTATAACGGTGGTTTTTTACCATTCATTTCTATCTAATTACTGGTTAACTTAACATTGGTATAACCCGCAAGTCAAAAACCTATTCGGGTTCAACCTGCTGCTCCGCTTGTGCAGACATTAAGGCTTTAGAGGTCTCTTTTTCCCTGGAAAGTCCGGACTCTAGGTCGTTTATTCTGAGACTCATCTCTCTAAAGACCTACAAGACATTTATATACAAAGTCAATCTACAGAAGTTTTGTCCTCCCACACAGTTCAATCAACTTACACATATTTATGCAAATCACATTTCTACCCTACCTTCTCACTCCCACCTTTTGGGAGATCGACATTATCTCCTTGGTTGTCAAGTACTGTCTGGCGGGAGACACCAACCAGACCATCCACGACTCCCACCACTTCCACCTCCTCATCTTCCACCTCAACATAGGTATCAACCTTAATGGTATCCACCTCCTCCAGAGAATAGCCCTTCAGCATCAAGTGGTGACCCTGTCTGTCACGCTCTTCCATCATCTCATCTAGATTAGCCTATGCCTCGACCTATAGCTGGCCGACCGCCACATTGTGAGAGGCCTTCAGCTGCATTACTTCCTTCATGGCTTCAGTCTTGGCCCGAGCTAGGTCTTTCTCCAGCTGGTTCTTCGCCTTCTTCAGCTCGGATTTTAGTCCTTCAATACCGAGCCACATCCCATTGACATGACGAGCAGCCTACAAAAATTATATCGATCTCAGTTCTTAGCTCGAAGTATATTAATCATTTCTTTATGATAATATAAACTTACCATATGGCTCGTATCTTTCTCTCCTTGGAGAATCGCTAACCTAGCCCTTTCCTCGACCTTTTTAAGGTCGTTCACTAATATAGATCGTCCCTCGATGACCTTTTCTCCTGACTCCCTCGAAGGTTTGACCCTCCTTCTCTTATCTTTCGCGACCTCACCACTTCCAGTGGTACCTGAGGCCGATAAAGACTTTAGCATCCGTTTCTTTGGGAATAGCTGAGCTACTTTGCTTAGCTTGATCGGATTCGGCTACGCCGAACTTCCAGTTCCGGGAGTCTTGGAAAAATTAGTTCGAACCGCCTCACCGCCGACTGGCCTTTTTCCTTCATCGACCCCCGCCATCGACCTGGTAGACTGAGCCTTCCTAACCTTGTCCGACTTACCATAATTCCTCTTTTTCTATTCAAGCCGAGTCCCTCTAACACAAGTTCGAGTTCGGTTTCCTCTTCAGCAACTTCATCCAATAAGGATTCTTTCCTTTCCACTGTAGACTTCATACCTGCAATTACACATTTAACTATCAACTATAGTTGTCTACAAAACATAACAATAATTCTATCTATGCATGTCTATACTTATTTTTCTTTATAGATCTAAATCGAAGGTCCAAAGGTTCTTCATCATCTCTTTAAAGGTAATTACCCTTTACCCATATAATGCTGTCATTCCAGGTTCGACCTGTTGAATTCAGATCGAAAAAACGACGTTGAGTTACGCTCGTAAATAAATATGACCCCCCACTGGCCTTAAAATTCTTTACCCCATAAAATTGCAGAACATCTTTACGGGTTATCCTCCTCACCGTTTTCTCCTTTTCCCACCTTTCATTTAGATGGTCACGCACAGTTATTATCTCCCACATGATCCCATTCATTTGAATAGGACATGCTCCTAATTGCATTCATAATCCCCTTCGCCAAATGTGTAAGGGGGAAGTCCCAACCTATAGTCTAATTAAGATAGGTAACGCAGAAAACCCTCTGAGAGATCACTCCGGATACCCCATCAAAATATTCTAACGAGGTCGACTCATCTATACTCCTATCTCATTTTTCTACTTTTAAATCTGCCAACAGATAAAAGTACTCTTCCCCCTCCGCTACCGTACAACCCCTAAACTGCCTACCGACAAACTCTACACATTCACCCCTCTTCCCCCCTACAACTGTTTTGGCTTTACAAAAATCTCTAAAGGCATCAGAACTTGGGGGATAAGACACCAACTGACCAAGAAAACTTGGGAATTGTTCCAATCCTCCTTCCCCATCGTTCTCAGACTCATTCGTCAAACCAGTGGTCAAATCCTAATTAACAAACGACCTACCCATCTTAAAAATAGATTCTACAGGCATGTTTTCAACCTACACAGATGCCTCTCACGCTCGACCTACATACAAGTTAAGGTATTTATCATTTTTCTATCTATGTATGTATATATATATATATATTCAACATATATCTCTGATCAGTCATTCACATATATCATATATCTTTAACATAGAAAATACATCAACATATATCGCATACATCTCCACTAACCTTCAGTATTCGAATGAGAATTGGTAGTAGAATCAAGCTTTCCCCTTATAACGTTGTTGTACTGCCACCTACGAGATCTTGAATGTTTTAACCTCTTCAACTGTTTATCGCCTTCAGATAACTCTTTATCGACTCCCCTGATGTTTCGTCTTTCTCTCCGAGTGCTCTCCAAGTTTTTTGTGATAAAACTTTTGTTTGGAGACGAAGAAGAACTATTTATCCTTTCTCTCTCATGCGGCTGACATTTATTACTCCTCGCACGAACCATCCTCGATTCCTGAATCGAGGCGCCTTTCTACTTTCCATGTCAGACGCCTTGTACCTTTTCGATAAAACTACCTTTCCATCATTACAGCCCCCCTCATTTTTTAACATATTTTTTCTCCCTATTTCTATATCTTTTCCAGACCTTCCTTCACTCATGATGACTCACACTGAACGATGTCTGAGCTCTATTTTCTTTTGCATGCAAAACAAAACAAGAAGCTTTTGCATTTTCATATTTTTGTTTCTCAGTCCTTGTTTATCATACTTATAGTAAATGACGTCATTTTTAAAATTGTACAAATATTCAAATTTATTCAAAATGTTTGCTAAACAGTCTCAAAATAGATTCGCCCCTATAGAGGATCCGATTGACTTATATTATTTATGTTACATTCATAACATTTATGTTATTCATAAGATACACTTTACATAACATCCATCATAGCTTTGGTGCACTTAAGCAACCAACATCTAATCACATCATTCGTCGATCCTCATATCTTCAAATTCGATCTCTACTTCAGCGATCAAACCAACCAACGTTTCTCATTCTATCGAATCACTCACGAATACACGAAAGAATACTTCATAAAAATAATGAGCATACTTAAGTTCTCTGCTCCTTATATCTAATCTTTTAAGTGGATATTCCCTTAGTGGTAACTCAGCATCGTAACCAAGTGAACCAAAGATCCACTCCCGCACTTTAGCAGTTTTTAGAGCCAATCGCCCTAACCTTCCCCCGTATTTTCTTTTTACAAATCGTACTACCCATATTTATAAATTTCTCAATCACTTCCCCCTTTAAATGTAGTTTATACCAAGTATTTATGAACAGAAAACCCAAAATCTTGGAGTAAATTATTTGAACTTATCCCCTCAGCCAAACCAATACTATTTACCATTTCGACCTCATGCTGCGAAGAGTTATACCTCTATCGACCTATAATAGTTTTAATTTCGAATTCCGTATTTCCTGCAATTTCTATCCCTCACCTGTTAAACATAAATCAGTTATATTAGCACGACATTTACAATATATATTCATCTCAGTTTGAACAACATTGCAACATTATTTCATCCCTTATCAACAGTTATTCAACTAACATCCCCCATAATTCAGTTCGATTCAAGACATTTTTCTGTACACAGTTTAGTAAATATCAACTTTTATTCATATCGAAGATATTACATAAGATTTATAGATAACAAGCTTACACATAGGAATACAACAGAATGTTATCCATCCAGGACCAAACTCCAGGTACTTTACAGATAATAAGTTTTCCCTGTTTGTTAAAAGCAACCGGTCATTGAGGTATGGCGAGGAATCATGTCTTTCAGTTCTTCTTCTTTCAGTGATATTTCACCCTAATGCAAAGAAGACATTCAAACCAACACAAATCATTCCTCACATGGCTCGGTTGAAGCCCAGTCGAACTTCAAGAAAGAACTATGCAAGTAGTAGACTCAGTGTTGGCACCGACAAAACAAGATGGAAGGTCTTCTGAGTGCAAAAACACGATAGAATTAGGTCAGCAGGATCCCCCTTCTCGTTCTCCTCCTCCACTGCCATCACCGCCTCTTCAATAACCACCACCACCGAAGAGTTGGTAGAGATGAAGAGGGCCCAACCTTAGAATATATGGCGACACAAGAAATCAACATATCTGTCCCACAGATACACCTTTCTCTACATCTGAAGCCCTAACGCTGTCTTCCGCAAGGGTGCGGAGATAGGCCAAACGTTCCTCGCCTGTCAAGATGGAGACATGAAATCTCCACTTATAGCAGAAATCTTCCTCAGCTTCAACCGTTTCCTCTCCCGACAAGCCTTGATACGTCTGAGGAACAGGGGCTGGGATCGCCATTTCAAAAGATCAATTTCCAAAGTACTTCAACTTCAACCTCTGCGCTTCAGACGCAATCCTCTCTTCAAGAAACATACTCCGAGTTTTCACCATCTCAGAAAAAGTTAGGCATGCGGGAATTATTCCAAAGATTTGCTACAGGTACTTTTTATATAACCCTAAATTTATTGTGCAGGTAGGCTTTCCCAAACGTCATCATTCATTACGGACGCGACTATTCAAAAACAACCATCACATAAATGCGCATCAACATTTAATGCCCATAACTTCCCAATATCACGTAATTGCCACCCAGTCAAACTCCATCATTACTCTGTTTCAAATTTCAAACTTTTCATATAATTTTTCTCAACCAAAGCCACTCGTGATTTCGGTTGTGAGATGGCGGTTGTAGGGACTTATCCCTCGATCACACTCATAATTGAGCTCGCGCAATTTGATTTACCTCCATCTTAGGCTTACGCAATTTTAGTACTCAATACTCCAGTCAACATTCCAACCATCCCCATGAACTACTCAAGAACGTGGGTCGAGCTAATCTTGGAAAACATTATCCAGTTAAAGATACCTGTCTCTCACGAACTCGTCAGTTATTCAGTCAGCCACCACTAAACACGTTATTCAGAAAATATGTTCTAGCACGATGAAGAGCTGTAGGGAAGCTTATATAAAGCAAAAGTTCCAGAAGAGACAGGGACTAGAAAAATTGCTCAAACATCTTATTCACGAGATCAAAAGCATTTTTATATTCTAGAGATCACTTGTAATAAAGATATCCACTCCAAACAATAAAAATATATTTACAAAAATCCTCCATACGAGGTCGTGGTTTTTTACCTGTGCAGTGGTTTTCCACGCTAAAAATGCCTATCTCCAGTTCTTGCTTTATATTAGAGTATTGTTACAGGCTTATAGGTGTGATAGCTAATTCCTAATCATATTGAGCTACAGAATTTGGCCATTACAAGAACCATAACTACAACTGCCATCACACCAACAAATGCTTCACCCTGCAGTGCTCTCTCGATATAATCCTTAAGGTGGGTCATCTATATCAATATGTCGTGGACCTCCCCAGTTATCTCGGTGGGTCATACCTCAAGCCTCAACCTGCCCTTGCTGCCAACCCTATCGAGGTACACATTTACCAACTTCATCTCATTGAGGTTAACAATATCAACAGTGGCTATTCAAAAAGCAAGCATAAGCATCTCAAAAAATACTACAAACTCACTTACCAGGAGAAGCTACCCGCCCTTCTGCCAGAATTGAGCCAATACCCTCGAGCTGAGGGTATCTCATTTATCGACTATGACATTTCACATGTTCGTTTCCCTCATTCTGACCCTTTAGTCATTATGATTAAGGTCGACCACCTCGTCCACCATACCATGCTCATTGACACGGGAAGCGCAACTGATATACTATTCCTTAAGACTGTCCAGGCCATATAAAAAATAGGCCTCATCACCCCGACTAATGTCAAACTCTAGGGCTTCAATGGCTCTACTGAAGTCGTTGTCTGTCGCATTAGTCTCTAGGTCACCTTAGGGCCAGTCACACTCAAAACTAACTTTCTTGACATCGACAAGAAATCTGAATACCACAGCATCCTTGGCCACGGCTGGTTCCATGCCATGCGAGCCATACCTTCGACTTACCAACAAACCTTTTGTTTTACTACCCCCTGTGTTACGTAGAACTTAAAAGGCTCCTAACGCCTTGCCCGCTCATACGAGCATCCAGAGATCGATCATACCAAATTTGTTGCCAAACAACCATAATAATCAATGTCTCTCTCCACCCCCATACCTTCGACACCAGCTACTACACCCATCAAACCTACTATTTATATCAAACTCGACGGTCCTGGTCGAGGGACTTTCATTAGTACTTTTCTAGATGAGGCTAAAAGCCTCAAACTCGCCAACTTCCTTTGAGCAAATAAAAATGTCTTCGCCTGGACTTTCCAGGAGATGCCCGGTGTCGACCCCACTTTTACATATAATCTCCTTGACCTTTTCCCTCATACTATAGCAGTAAGGCAGAAGAAACGTACGTTGGCCTCACCACTTTGCGAAGCCGCCAACCTCGAAGTTGGTAAACTCCCAACCGTAGGATTCATCAGGGAAGTCAAGTACGCTGACTGGATATCCAATATTGTTATGGTTCTTAAGAAGAACGGCAAGATCCGAATCTGTATCAACTTCATAGACCTCAATAAACATACACCGAAGGACAACTTCATCTACCCAATCATTTTTGTACTCCTGGATGCCACAGCCAGACATGAGCGACTATCAATGATGGACGCAGCTTCGGGTTGCAATCAGGTACCCTTCCTCCCTGAGGATCCACTTAAAGCATATTTTATCACTCTACAAGGCCTTTATTATTTTGGCCTTAAAAATATGGGTGCCACTTACCAGCGGCTTGTCACCACCATGTTCAAACCTTCCCTTGGCAAGTCGGTCGAAGTTTATTTCGATGACATGTTATGCAAAATCCTTCAAAATCATACCCACATTCAAGACTTAACCAAAGATTACTCGATACTTCGTACATACAATAAAAACTTAACTTAGATAATTGTCAGTTTGGTGTTTCGTCCAGTAAATTCTTAGGCCACCTCATCAACAAAAGAGGTATCGTGATCGACCAAACTTATCTCCGAGCCCTCATCGATATGCCTTCCCCCCGAACCAAGAAAGATGTCCAAAAGGTAGCTGGCAAGATAGCGGCCCTCAACTGCTTTATTTTGAAATCCTCAAACCGTTGTGTTTGGCTTTTCTCTCTCTTGTGCGACCAAGGCGCTCACAAGGCCAAAAAGAAAAAAACCCTAAAATCAGTTAGACACCTGACCGTGAATAAGCCTTCCTCGAACTAAAAGTATACCTTGGTCGACCATTCATCATCAGTACCCCCGTCGAAGGTAAAATATTTTCTTTATACCTTACGGCTACCGCCACCTCTATTAGTCATTCTGCTTGAATCCAACATCGAGAAACCTGTGTACTTTATCATCAAAACTCTTATATCTGTAGAGACTCGATATGCAAAACTCGAACATTTGCTCCTCACCCTCGTCTATACATCTTAAAAACTCAAACCATATTTTTAAGCTCACCCTATCCGCATTATCACAAGTTACCCCCTTCGTGAAGTACTCAGAAAGAAGGAAAAATCTAGATGGTACAGTAGTGGACCGTTTATCTTGGTAAACACGTCATCATGTTTGAGAAGCAGATATCCCAAAAAGGCCAAGCAGTCGCCGATTTCCTTGCCGACTTCCCGGTTGAAGATATCGACTGGGAGGAACACGAAGATGATCTACCCGAAGACCAACCTGAATAGAGCGACCCTTGGAACCCTAACACCAGTTGGCACCTCATTACAGATGGATCCGTTGGACCTAATGGTTTGGGGATTGGTATTGTCCTGGTTACTCCCACCAATGATCGAATCGAAAAAGCCATCAAGTTAAATTTTGAATGCTCCAACAACGATGCCGATTATGAAGCCTTGATCCATGGCCTCGGCCTCGCACTCGAACTTGGTATCCCTAAACTTGCAGTATTTACCGACTCTCAACTCCTTCAATGATAGTACACCGGCAAAAATTAGGCTAACGGTCGCATGGCTGAGTCTGCTACTCTCGTTCGCCAGCGCATGGATCATTTTCTTGAAAAATCTTCTATTACTCATTACCCTTGAGGAAAAAATAGACATATCGATGCCCTCACCTACATAGCAGCCATGTTAGGCCAGTCTAAATCTCAAACAATCCATATTGAAGTACTTGAACGCCCAAGTATCGACCAGATGGAAGTCAATGCCATCAATACTGGGGGCGAGAGTCTCGATCCAGATGACTGGCGAACATAATTTCTTGCTTACTTCAATAGCTCTACCCTCCTAAATGACCTTAAAGCCAAACGTTCATTACTAGAAAACTGCCGCAGATACACCATCCATAAAGGTGAGTTACATAGCAAATCCCCAATCAACGTCCTCCTTTGGTGTATCTCTCAAAACGAAGCCACTATAATTCTTGCCAAACTTCATGAAGGTACCTGCGGTGCTCACACTGCTGGTCAATCTATGGCCGTTCGAGCCGTATCCCAAGATTTATTCTGGCCCAAAATAAATAAGCAAGCTGAAAAAGTATGCCAAACACTGTGACAAATGCCAATGTCACGCTCACGACTTCTATAGCCCTTTGAAAGATCTCCATTACAGTCAAGTCTCTTGGCCATTCAAACGGTGGGCCATCAATTTTGTGGGTCCTTTTCCCAAAGCCTCGGGTAGCCGATAAAATATTCTTGTGGTAACAAATTACTTTACTAAATTGGTCGAAGCCGTGCCTTTATGTCGAACCAGAGAAGAAGTTATCAAGTTTTTATGGGAGAATATCATTACGCACTTTGACTGTCCTCACATGATTTGATGCGGCAATGGTCCACAGTTTGTTGGGAACAAAGTCCACAATTTCCTCAAAAAATGCAATATCATCCTCTCCCCCTCAATACTTTATTACCCACAGGGGAATGGTCAGGTCAAAGCAATCAATAAAACTATAATCGACAGTCTTAAGAAGTGGGTCGATAAGAAGAAAGGATGATGGGTCCAAGAACTACAACATGCACTCTAGGCTTATCAAACTACACCACAAAAAGGCGACGGGATGCACACCATTCCTTCTTGCCTATGGTACCGAAGCGGTTCTGCCTACTCAATTTGAGGTACCGACACGCGACCCCAACCTCCCAGACGAAGATAATAAGTTTGAACTTGGATGTAATATGTTATGGATCGATAAACTAGAGACCGAGCCATCGCAAACCTCATCCGTTACCATCTCTCACTTCTGAACTCATGCAACAAAAGAGTTCAACCACACACTTTCAATATTGGAGATTTGGTACTTTGGCGAGTCGCAACCTCTTCGAAGACTCGCAAACCGGCAAGCTAGCAAAATTCTGGGAAGGATTTTATGTTGTGTATGACAAAACTGATAAATGTTCCTATTATCTGATGACAGAAGCAGAAGAGCCTCTACCCAATCCTTGGAACACCATGCTGCTAGTATCATACAACAGGCCACGACCTCTACCATGTTCAACTGATGTAAAAACAGTATAATTAATGAACATATTTTTCCTTTGAACTTTATATCCTATATTCTAGTAAATTTCTTGGCCTAACCTGAGTACCATGTCAACCCTTGGACCAGACTGGTACTTTGGGGCAACCTCAAAGTTTTTCATGACTTCAAATTTGAGCAAACTCGAGGGGTATGAATGGTCGATAGACCGGACCCTCGGGAATGCAATGGGGGCAACCACGTTATACTTCGTTTAAGCTTAGGCCTTCAAAGTCTAGGGAATTTCTTGGTATCACCTAAGTACCATGTCAACCCTTCGACCAGACTGGTACTTGGGGGCGACCTCAAAGTTTTTCATGTCTCTAAATTTGAGCAAACTCGAGGGGCATGAATGATCGACAGACCGGACCCTCGTAAATACATTGGAGGCGACCACATTATTCTTCGTTAAGGCTCGGGCCTCCGTAGTCTAGTAAATTTTGTGGCCTCACCTAAGTACCATGTTAACTTTTTGATCAGACTGGTACTTGGGGGCGACCTCATAGCTCCTCAAGGTTCTAGTTCAAGCCCCGTTATAAATATTCTATATTTCCAACATACACAAATACAAGTATATAGGAATATCAACACTTCAGCTGTAGGTACGACACCCTAATTCAATATATATCAGCAACTCAAATTCATTATACTTGAGTAATTCAAGTTAATCATAAACAGACAGTTCAAGATCAAATAAGTTACAAAGTGTTCGAATACAAATCACCACTCAAAATTTCTAACACCACACCAAGATAAGAGAATGGATTATGCTATAGCAAGAAGATAACTATAATGCCTTATAGAGAAGTGGCCACATCATCTCCCACAGTCTCTTCCGCAGCAACACCTCTAGCTCCATCGACAGTAAGATTCGGCCCCAAAATGTTGGCCACTCCATCCACTACAGTACCAGCAGCAACATCTTCATACAAAGAAACTTCTTCGCCTTCCACCATACCTCTACCAGCAGAATCCACGTCCATCATTTCTGTTTGCATAACACCTTCAGCAAGGGGCCCTTCAAGCGCAGAAAAGCGCTTCAGGTTTATGGGTTCATACCCCAAATCCTTGATGAAGATCTTCAACCTGGTACTTGTTTCACACTCATCGTTGAATTTCCCCTGGAAGGTCTACCCCTGTTCTTCCATTTCCATCTCCTTCTCAGCAAGCTTTGACTCCAGTACCTTCCACATTTGAGCATGGCTGTCAAGCTGAGCTTCGAGTTCCCTCACACAATCAGTTTTGATTTTCGACTGCTCTCACTTTAGCATGTTAACCTCGGACACCAACGACATCTCGGTACCTCGGGCAAGCTCCAAATTTTCAACCACCTGTCTCACCTGTCTTGTTATTACCTTTTGGGCCTTGATAAGAGTTTGAGACCAAGCATGTGATTGCTAGAATACACGAACCATAAGTACTTCTCAAAGCCTGGTGATCATTAGCAAAATATTAAAATTTCATAAAATAGTTACCTGATGAAGAGACTTATTCATGCACCTCCTAGCCTCCTCTGGGTCATTTCCGAAGAGAGTTGCCATCAAAGCAGCCACGGATCAAGCATGCTCCTCTAGTTCGGCTTCTGTTTATGCTTTGTCAACATCCTCCACATCATCATCACCCAGCTCCCTATGACTCTTACGTTGAATAGCCTTCGGCTGCTGGACCTTCGATAATTCAGGAACGGTCTTGCCCTTCCCTTTGTCAGCCTGCGCCGACGCCTCATAAACTACTTCAGGCACTGGTGCTGTTTGGTTCCCCCTTGGAACATAATTCACTTTTCACGTCAATCTCACCTTTTCCATTTCTTCGCCCCCTCTCGAAGCACCTTCTTCTACCCACTTTTTTGCTGGCTTAGGAACGATAGGAACATTTCAAAGCAATGAATATGTCCTCTTCCGCCTCTTCCTTTCGATACCTAACTTCCTGAAAACTGAGTTTATCCACTCCTCGTCAGAGTAAATAAGTTCGTCAATGTACCTCTGTGGGTTCTTCAAAGTTCTCGTGCCTAGTTTTGCAAAATAGATAATACATGGCTACCAGTCTATTCAACCACCATTTTATAACTATGTTCAACTGCGAACTTACTTGGATTATAAATCCTATGCTGCAGCTTATAAGCATCCTCTGCTTCGAAATTTTCATAATTACCTCGCACTACAAAAAGGTCTTTATCCCACCCTCGACCCATCGAGCACAAATTAAATAGCCACAGTTTATCTGCATGATACTGGATATGGTATGTATCCACCTTCTTGTTGGCTTTCTTCGAGTAGAATTATACAATATCGAACAACTCGATCAAACCCATCCTCTTACGTCTCAGTTCTACATTTATACCCTCGATCACCCTCATCATTTCATAGAAGTTCCCATTCATCTGGCACGGGGCAACTTCCCAAAAGTTTAATACCTCCTTTACCAACCTTCGAAGGGGAAGTTGCATCCCAAGCCGAATCTGGCCTCAGCTAAACTACCTCTAGAGACCAACATAAGACCAATAAGTTTAGAAACAAAGACAATAATGAAGATCTACTCGTCGCTAGGCTCTTGGATTATCCCAAACCAAAAACTACTCGTAATTTTGACTGAGATAATTTTATTTTTTTTAAATTCAAGCTTTTGACCAACTAGTTTAAGGTAAGATCAATAATTTTGGAATACCTATACGACATTCATTGCTAGAAATCATTTCCAAATGGGTCGTTTAAATTTACGTATTTTCAAAAATTGTTCTAAGACTACCCAAAACCATTTCTCCCAATAAAATCCTTTCTAGGTAACTAATTTTACCCCTCTGATTCAATACCTCTTCTTCTTTTTATGCTCAAAATGTTTAGTAATATATATCTAAAAAAATACAAGGGGAGGGAGAGCCAACCAAGCTACACACTAGTACATGTCACTGGTGCATATGCAGATAGGGCTCTTTACGAAAAGTAAATTTTATTTAAAAAAAGTCGTAACCCCTAAAATAGGTAAGGGGTTTGCCTCCGCTCGCTCAAACGATGAGTTGAAAATAGTCTATGAAACACCTCTGCTAGAATTAGCTTTCTGCATTGCTAGCCCTTTCAAATGACCTATGAAGTCGTTCGAACGATGTAATGGAAATAGCCTTCGAAATACCTCAGCTCGAATTGGTCTTCTAGAGCACTAGTTCGATCGAACGACATTCAATGTACTTTGAATGACTTGTGGAAACTTGCCTTCGATTTTCTCAAACGTGATTTCATGTCGTTCGAATGACCTCTTGAAAGTAGCCTTCAAAATGCTTCAGCTTGAATTGGCTTTTTGGAGATACAGTTCATTTGGACGACCTCAAATGTCATTCAAACGACTTTGTATAATTTTTCCTCCAACTATTATTTGGGGAATCTGAAGTATTTTGTATTTGGGTTCTCGATGCGTATGAGAAAATCAGGCCCCCCCAGACACCATTCTTCAAAGGGTTCTGCATTTGCGGACCCTCGTTTGGCCATTGTATCCGCTGAAAATTTTATTTCTCTTTATATTTGTGTAATTCTGAATGAGTCGAGTTTCTGCTTGATTCGTTTCCATTTAGTAACCATAGTTCATGGAAGTGTGTCTGTTGTGAACACTTGAACCATGGATTTAGAATCTAAGACCATCTATATTTTTTTTCATCCTTTCTCTAAAGTTTTCTTAGCGCCTTGAATGATAGTTTGAATCTCTACGACATAGGTGTTGTTATTGCCTAGTGATTTACAAGAAATACCCAGTACTTCCCCTTCTGTATTCCTGCATACTGTCCTAATGTCTGCTGGTTTGAGGTTGCCTAAAGCTGAACCATCACAACAGGCATTGATCTCCCATGGTTTCGGTAGTTCCCACCTGTAACTCTTTATCGTTGCGGTGTGTCTTTGTTGGTACTGGATATTCAAGGCCTTGATAATTTATAGATCAGTTCCATTGTTGTACATGCCATTTTTAGATAGTTGGGATATGTCCATTATGTATCGCAGGATGTCTTGTTTTAGTTGTTAAGTGGTTGTTCTCCATTTATCGTATCTGAGGCTGCTACGCTTATTCCACAGACCATTGCAAGTTGCAAATGCTGCCGAGACCCACAGATCCTTTACAAAAGATCTTGCGTGACTATTCCTGGCAAGGACTGTTTGCCGAGTGTCCTCTTCATTCACCAGTGGCATATTGAAGATGTTATAAATCCAGTTCAAAAGTTCCAGAGAGTATTCGCATTCGAGGAAGAAGTATTCCTCGGTTTCAGCATTGTGTTGGAAAAAGGAGTAGATAGAGGGGATGTTGATGCCTTTGTTCGTAACTCCATCATCAAAAGAGAGGGTACGGTTAAGAAGTTTCCATGCAAACGAGATTAGCCGGGGGTGTAAGCTATTGCTCCAAACCATTCTCCACCACCATGCGGTGTTTTGTGTTTTGCAAATACTATTAAAAGCATTCTTAACTATAAATTTCCCATTAATGTCTAGTTTCTAAATTTGTTGGTCCTGAGCTTGGGGATACAATCAATTTTCTCTAGGCTGATCCCCAACACTATAAATATCAATAAAATATCATGGGGTATCTCCCATCCTTCGTTGTTTATAAAGATGCTCAACTTTGTAGTACAGTTCCTTCATAGGTTTGCTAGAAGGTTAATATACTATCTCAAGGGGATTTCCGTTGCTCAGTAATATCTCTAGAAGTCAATTTTTTCTCCATTGTCGATCCCCCAACCCATGTGCTGACCTGCCAGATGTTCTGCAGCTTGTATCCCCCTCAAAATAGATGATTTTTTATAGTATGTGATCATCTCTCTGTTCCTGTTTCTGTATTTTACGTTCATGAAGCATGCCCAATCTTTGCTTTGTTAGGTAAATGTCCAGTAAAGTTTGCTGAGAAGTGCATTGTTAACTTCCCCAGTTTATGAATACCTAGGTCACCCTCCTGTATGAGATTACACACCTTTTCCCATTTAAGGGTAATGCCCTTTCTTTTTGATGTATCCTCAGACCAAATAAAATTACAAATTAAATCTTCGCCATCTTTGATCAAAGATTGAGGCCATTTGTAGACTGCCATGTTGTATATAGGTGTACTATTTAGGACTGAGCTTGCCAAGACCACTCTATCATGGAAAAGCAGCAGTCTTCCTACCCAACTATTCATCCATTTTCCAATTTTTTCCACAAACGGTTGCAGAATATTCTTTGTAGCCATTCCATGGTAAAGGGGCATTCCAAAGTAAGTTTCTGGCAGTCTCACTTCATGAAATCTGAATACGTCGAGAATCACCTTTCTCTTGGTGGGTTGAACTCCCCTTATAAAAGTCTTGCTCTTCTCCAGGCTTACAACTTGACCAGATGCTTCTTGGTAATAGGAGTTTTTCAGGTGTTGGAGGTCTCTAGTAGCTCCATTAAGGAATATGAAGATGTCGTTTGCAAAGAAAAAGGTATATTGAAGCTTGTATCTGCCTATTAATGACCATATTGTGGATTTTTCCTCGGTCTCTCACTTTCTACCGATTAATACCCAAAATATCTTCAGCTAGTACAAACAGCAGTGGAAAGATCGGGTCTCCATTTTTAAAACCACGTCTAGGATTGAAGAGCCCTGTGGGACATCCGTTAATTACAATTGAAATCTTCCCACTATTTATAATGGTCAGAATCAATTCACATAAATTGGGGGTGAACCCAAAAACTTGAAGAGCTGTCATTAGAAAATCTCAGCTTAGTGTATCATAGGCTTACATTATATCCAGCTTGAGTCCCACATTGCCTCCTTTCTTCTTTCCATTTATCTCGTTGACTAGCTCGAATGGCACCCAGATATTGTTGTGTATACTCCAACCCTTGATGAAGGCACTTTGTCCCCCTAGCACCACTCACTCTACTATTGATGATAGTCGGGTAGTCAGTGTCCTTGTGATTGTTTTAACTTCTAAGTTGCTAAGGAAAATCAGTCATTAGTCTTCATTTTCTTGATTTTGGTTATTAGTACTATGATAATGGAGTTAAAGTTGGCTGGAAGCCGTCTATCAATTAAAAAAGAGGAGATTCCTCTACAGAAATCCTGATTAACCACCTCCCAGAATGTTGTGAAGAAGGCCACTGGGAATCCATCTGGACATAGAGAGCTATCTTTGTTAAGACTAAACACTGCAACTTTGATCTCTTCCACATTTGGGATTGCTATCAGTATGTCATTTTCAGTTTGCTCCAATCTGGACATTGTTACATTCAAAATGTTGTTGTTCAGATTTATCGGGTTCTCTACGAATTTGTATGCATAGAACTTGAGTATGTGTGCATTTATCTGGGTTTGGTTTGTTAAGATAATTCCTTCCTCCGTTGTGATCTTTGTGATGATATTATTTTCATTTATGGCTCCCGTGATGCTGTGAAAGAATTAGGTGTTGTGGACGCCTACTTTGAGCCACTTAATTCTAGATTTTTGATGCCATTGAATCTCCTCTCGCTCTTTAATATGCTAAATTTGTGTAGCCTTTGCAATAATGTCATGGCTGAAAGCATCACTTTGCCAGGGAGTTTCCTGATTTAGTTGCAGTTGTAGTAGGTCTTCCTCCGAAACTTTGTTGGCTTCTCACACCATATCCGGTCCTGTTCGTTTCCACTGCTTGATATAATTCTTTAGATGCCAGAGTTTGAGCATTAAATAGAATAGAGGTACTGCTTCTAGTTAAGTGTTCCAGCCGCTGCGAAATACATCCCCAAAGTCTGCATATGTGTTACACGCTTGAAGGTATCTGGAGGGTATGTTGCAAGGCTTTGGGGAGGCCTTACAATTTCCAAAAAAGAGGGAGTAGTCTGACACTATTCATGGTCTGAAGGGCATTAAACAAAATTGATGTTATAAGTATCTATTCAGATAGCTTTGTGTTATGTTGACTCCTTTTTGTACATTACTCCATGTATAGCTTATACCCGTTGTGTTGCTCTCTGTAAGATTAACCCAATCGATGAAGTTCCAAAAGTCTTGCATGACTCGTGATAGTGGTTGTCTTCTGCGCCTCCTCTCCTCAGTCCTGAGAACGCAATTGAAATCTCTTAATTAAATCCATGGCTCATTGGTTCTGGTTGCCACTGTTATTAGCTCATTCCAGAGTGCTATTTTGTAGGGAGAGAGAGAGCTGGCGTGTACTAAGGAAATACTGTAGTTCATGTATTGGACCGCAATTTGCTGGCTAGAAGTGTTCATGGTTTCAGTTTCTAGAATTCCCTGCCCATCTCTCTAGAGTATCCAAATATTACCTTTATTCTCCCCATCTTCATTTGTTATTATTTTCCTTACGAAGCCATGTAGTCTAAATTTCGCAGCGTAAATCTTAGGTTTCACTATACACATAATATCCGGTTGTAATTCCTCCACTCTTTTCCTTAGCTAGGTGTGAGTTTTGCAATTGCCCACTCCTCTTGCATTCCAGAAAATCACTATCATTGTCTACTGTTAGATCTAGTAAACCTAGGTTCCAGTGTGTATGCTTTTCCTCCTTTATAGACCTGATTTGGCCCTATCCTCATCGTAGTGGTTTGTTCTTCTTCTTTTATTTCATTCGCCCAGCTTGCTGGGTTAAGTATCTCCCGTATATCTTCAAAGTCCACCTCTTTTTGGCTAATTGTTTCTCCCTTTTCCTCCCTTGTGTCTGTTATGTGATGATCTTCAGGAGATCTCTCTGTGTCTGGCTGCATTTCAGCCTTACTTTCTGCGTTTGCAATATGACTAGAGATATCCTCATCATGTCAGTTTTCTTCCAGCTGCTCTGAAGTGTCCCCTACTAATGCATTGAAAGGGTCACTCCTGGTGATTTTTGCCACATTTTGTCTTGAGCTACTATTTTTGTTCCTCTTTGCTAGTAACCATACTTATTCATTTTTGATTCTCTCTACTTGCTCGATTTGCCTCATTGGTTTTGTCATTCCCAGGAAGTAAATGATTGGTGATATGCTTCCGCCGAATGGAGTAGGGGTTTCCTGAAAATATGTGTGTTTGTTGAGTGGTTGTGGCTGTGTTTGGATTTTTTTCTTGTTATTTTCCTTGTTTGTCGTCGTATCTTCCTGAATTGGAATTGAAAGTACCTTGTTGGCTATGTTAATTTGTCCCCTTCTCTTGAGTTCTTCTTTGTATTCTTCCTCAGTTCCAAGTAGTTATATCTGCAGGCCTTTTGCACTATCTTGCTTTCCACAATAATATGCCAAACATTATTGTAATGTTTGCAATATATAAGGATTTTGTGTAGTAGTATCTCCTGTTTTACTAGGTGCCCTTCTATGTCAAGGAGAATGTGATTGGGGATTGGTCGAGACATGTTAATATTTATAAATACATTTGCGTCATAACCATAGTCCTGGTTTCTTGCCAATAGGCTCAGCTGGAAAGGTGCTCATAGCATTTTACCCAGGGAAAGGATAATGTTGGGGCCCTACATCTTGATAGGTAGACCTAAGAATTTATACCATATAAGCACATTGAGGTAGTTTTATCTGTCTACTAAAAATAATGGACTCCACGGTAAAATTCTGATCAGCATTCTGTCGACCATCTAAGGTCCCTGATTCCAAATCAAAATCTTGCCCACCTCGTACTCCAGTTTGATGATAAAAAGCCTTTACCGATTGGTTTGAGCTTGCAAGATCCTTTTATTTTCGAGTGCGTGCGAGCAAATTCCGGAACTGCTGTGAATTTGATCTTCTGGAGGTCTAGCATGCCTATTAAGCTAAATTGGTATTGTGATATACCTTCTTTTAGTTCGACCGTCGGGATGGTGATTACTGGTGTATCTCCTCTCTTCTCACCGGTAGCAGCTCTCCCGCCTCCACCGATTGGTTCCTCTTATCTCTCACCTTGTATGCAAATGTTGGAGGTAATGTTGTATACAGAGCTTCTTCTGACCCAATATTGTTCCATCTAAATCCTCATTGCGTGCTCTCTCTTTTCCTATGATTTCCTCCCCTTTCGAGTTGGGATTTGACGTAACATTTTCAAGGAACCCCCACATACATACTGTGCTTGATTTGGGGTTGGTTTTCTCCTCCCTTGCTGCCAGTGGTGCAATTTGTTCACAGATTTTACTAGGGTTTAAAGTTCCATTAACCTGATTTGCATTATTAACTTCGATCATCATTAAATTAGCCCCTGCTGCGTCTTCTAATTTTAGATTTCATTCGTGGATCAATAGCGTGCTTTTTGTAAATTTGGCATGTAAATCTCCAATCCTTGCTCGATATTTCATCCCAAAGATTTATTCCCATTGCTTAGGATTAGTTGAAGCAGATTCAGAGTTTGATTGTCTATAATTACTATTCACAATCACCATTCATGATCATTATTCACGATCACTATTCACAATAAACAATATTCATTGAAACTCCTAGTACCCCATTACCAATATATTGCATTAAATTTCTTGAGTTGGAATTATTGATAGAATAACGACTTATCACTACAGACATGTTAAGCCTTAGAACGTACCTAATCTAGTACCCATTAAAATTTTTAGAGGACCTGTAAATTAATTTATTATGAATAATTATGTCAAATTGGTTGACTCAATAATCCTTGATCACAAATTTCTAATACCAAAACCTTTGTCTAACTCAATTTTATCATATAATCTAGTGTTAAAATTTAATTAATGAAATAGAACAAGAACACACAACATTAACTCGGTGGGAAATTTTCCTCTGGAAAAAAACCCACTAGTCGTTGTCAAATCACTCAACAACTAAAATCACTATAATAAATCAATTTCACGAAAATAATTGCTTATAAACTCGATAAATCACATCCCGTGGTTACCTATCTTCAATCAATCTTTTCGTAATCGATCCTCCGTTCCCGCAATACCCTTCATTCTCGCAATGCGTTTCTTTGAATCACGCACCTATGCTCCAAATTTTCAATTACTCAAGCTCTATTAATCATAAATTAGGCTTATTGGAAAGTAATTTAACATTTAAGAGAGCAAGTACCAAAGTAATAATTGTTTTCTATCAAGCTCTCAAAAAGTCCTAGGTATTAGTCTCAAAAACACCTAAAAATGAAGTAAAAAAAAAGCCAACTTCCTAAACTGAAGATTTTCAGTCAAAAATTAAGTTACAGTCGAGTCCTGCTCGTACAAGAAATTTAGATAGTTACAGGACCAATCATGTTTGAATGGAATTACTAGTTCTATTTGAGCAAAAACTGGTTCTATTCAAACGTAATATCGAACCGAAATTGGTTTTGCTAGAACGAAACTTTATAAAACCTACCTTTCACTATTTTACCAATTCTTTTCAGAAAATAAAAAGTTAAAAAAATGTTTCAAAAGGTAGGAAAATTCTTTTAGAAAATTGAGGGACTGCACTCATAGCAAAGGCCCTTCTCAAGTCAACATACCTAGTATTTAACTTCAATTTTGAATGACAATTCCAGGTCCAGCTGTAATTTATCCAACGAGAAATCTCTGACAAGGAGGAACAACGGGATTGACTCTCAGCAACTAGGACCGTTCTAAACTAGTTTTGACGCGAAATTAAACCAAACACGTATATGGATATTTCAGATACAACAATACTTCTTCCCCTACAAAAGAAAATTAAAAGTTTTCCTTCAATTTATTTAGGATATGGGGGTCTTAATTTTTTTTATTGCATATAGCCACAACATTTATGAATTTTTATTTTTGACATAGCTGTTGCAAAATATTTGGTTAGTCTATGGCATGTGTTTCACGATGGTATGAGTTTGCTAAAATGTCATATTACATAAAGGATCAGTCTTTCTCCGATGAGACCCATACGGGACTCCATTCGATAGTCATCTTTTTTTCTTGCAAAAGGTTTACAAAAAAATTAATAAAGTCCCCCATAGTTTATTGACATATTCGTGAATGACCCCTTTTTCCTCACTTATTCAATCCCATTATCTATTCAACAGATTACGCCCGTCAATGTCAATAGACTAATGAAAACTGTAGTAAATTTTTAAAAAATACATACCTACCCTTTTTATTTAAAAATTAATAATAAAAAATGGAACGATAAAATACGTAGTCTACAATAAGATCCAATGAAACTATCTCTAACTCCATTTGATTTATTTTGCGATTTTACCTTTGTTTAGAGCTAAAAATTGGAAACACCATTAATGTCTTTATTATACCTCGGGGGGTGTAAAACTGAAAGAGATAACTAACAGAGGGGTGTAAAGCTAAAAAAATAAAATATCTAAGTTTTTGTAAGGGTATATTGGGGTTTGTACATGTCAACCGTTGGTAACTTCACTTTGATGAGCCATAATCTATTAAAAAGGAACTAAAATTGAATAAGTGAGGAATCAAGGGGTCATTCGCGAATATGCTTAGAAACTACGGGGGTTTTATCAAATTTTCTCATATTGCAGAATATTGCTTTTGTTCGATATCTTAGTTTTTTCGCCTCTATATTAACTATTAGGCCGGTGAGTATTTGTAGTTGTTTGAATAATTCCTAAATAAAGAATATTAATAAACAAATGAGACTTTGGTGTTGCATGAATAATGCCCATATATGTATACATACAAGTACTAAGGTTCACTTATCTTAACTATGATGTTCAAACTTTGGTGCCATTTTGTATCAAAATATATTGATATGAGAGGGTCTCTTAGATGAAATAATATATTATATTTGGGGATAAGTTGTTTAAGAGTAAAAAATCATAAGCCACACATCACCGCATTTTAAGGTATTTTTCGGGCCAGGTATTAGTTTTGAACCCGTACCCAACCCGATAACATTAGTGGGTTCGAGATTGGTATATAAAGTAGGGGTTCTAATCGGGCTTCAGTATTTTTTTGGTCGGGGTATTGGGAAACCACCAGTTCTGAACCCGAATTTATACCTTTCAGGCCGCAAATTCCGCATTAGGAGACATGTAAGAAGAGTTTTCTCGTGGCCGCGAACAGGTCAGACATCCCAAAATGGATGAACACCAACGATGTAAATACAGGAAATTTAATAATACTACGTTCACATAGATATACGCAACATAAATATAAATCTAATTTAATAGTCAAAAACCAACACATGTTAATATATCATTTAACAAGACTAAAATCAAAGAAATAAGATAACGTCTCACATAAACGGTAATAAACTAAAAGAGCGTCGCAACAGCACGCTCCTAGCTACTACTCCTAGTTGTCCTGAACACCCTGCTAATGACCTGGTCCAAAATTTATATCGCACAAGACGTTAGCAAGCCACGGCTAAGCAAGTACACAATCCTTAAAATTTATCATAATAGATAAGGATACATAAGAAGCGGTAATGATATAATATATAGAAGGAATTGTCTAATCTCAAATGAAGTATGTACAATGCATGACTATTCAAGTACTAGTAGTTATAGCAAGTTGAAACCATATTATGTATCGCGACTTAAAGACTACATCTACGAATAATAATATCATTTCAATAAATATTACGCAGGGTTTTCTCATATGGCTTAACCATACCTTAGAAATCTTCCATCCTCTGCTCAGAAAGTATAATCCAGTCCTCTCTGGATTATTCTCTTTTAGGGTTTACTACCCATGGAAATGCCTGACCAATATTTTTTTGGGATTAGTACCCATGGAGATACCATAAAATCGGCCATTGTGACATGACCAATATCTTTAAGGGATTTGCACCCACAAAAATGTCCAAGGTTGACAACTAGACTTGAGCAAAATGAATCCTAACTCGTATACTAACTTATTGTCATCGTGTATGGAATCTCAATCGCAGCCCTCTTTATATAACCCCTTTAATTGGTAAACTTTCATAAAGAGTCTAAAGGATATAAAAGAAAGTTCAAGATTGTCCATTTTACGATCCTAACTCTTTGAAGCGTCAAGGTCATCAAGTTACTCAACTTGACACAAGACCTCAAATTTTTACTCTGTGTCATTAGCATCTCATATAGCTCATCCGTATATAAGCATAGCTTACTATGAAAAATCCAATTCGTAGATGGCCCTTTGTTAACTACACGCCGATGTATAACTAAATGAAGTTCTTTGTACTTACTTTACCAAAATGCCTAACTCAGCTAAGAAATATATTCTCCTACTACATCGCGCCAACAAGCATAAAACGCAATTACACAATACATTCATGTACAAGCAAAATATGTAACTTCTCATTAGTGTGCTATGTGGACACTAAATCAAGGTTAATTGTTAAATGGATAACCTAACTCTTGTTTACTATCTGACCATAGGGTATATCTGTAGGTCTCAAAACCTCCTGATTAATAAGGCTAGTTTAATGTGGATGAAATCGTCATTATAGTATAACTAATATAGCAGTCATATAGTCTATGTTCATCAAGAATTTTTACACCTTTAATTATTCCTCAAGATATGTTATAAAGTATATTAATTAGTTTCACTTTATATACTAAGGTCCCCTCATTAAGATACTATTTTACCTCTAGAGCCTCTATAACAACTATGATTATATCAAAGAATTAGTCAGCACAAAATCATAATGTGAATTTCAATTCATACACAACGAATCTAAAATATTATTTAAGTTGAGGATCTGTGAACTTTCCTTGTTGATGAACGTATAAAAGGAAAAGAGAAACGACAATATGAATTTCACCGCCAAACTCCTAATCAATGAGCAGAGCTTCACTCTTATCCTCCTTCTCTACCTACAACATGTAGGTTGAAGATCTCCCTCTGTGATCCATGAGGTGTAAATACTAGGGCTGAAAACTCTTCTCTCTATCCTCTTTAAAACAATAATGAAAGAAGATAAAAAGAGTTTTCTCTTTGGAACCGTAAAGGGCAAAAAGACTTCATCTTGGAGGCTAAGTTTAAGAAGTGCTTCTCAAAGAGAGGGATTCCATGCTACCGCTATTAAATACTAAGATTGCTACCACTAATGTATGTCCCACACCTTCCTAGTATTAAAACCTATAAAGCCTACTAGAAATGAACAAGATAAATCGGGGCATTACTTTATACCCAACTAAAAATAAATTTGTCCCCGAAATTTGCGGTTTTGATTCCGCAAACAAAGAAGGGTAAAACTCTTCAATCTCATCCTCTCGTTCCCAAGAAACCTCATCACGACTGCTATTGCTCCACTAAACCTTAACTAATGTAATAGTCTCAGTCCTAAGGACTTGTTCCTTGTGATCCACAATAACAATATGAAGCTCATCATAAGAAGCATCCTCTGGGATCTCAAGGGGTTGTCAATCAATAACGTGGGATGGGTCACGCTTATATTTAGGTAATATCGATACATGAAAAATGTTATGAATCCGATCCTTCGCTAGTGGTAGAGCTAAGCGATAAGCAACACTCCCAATCCGATCCAGAATCTAGAAAGGCCTGACAAACCTAGGGGCCAACTTAACCTTTTTACTAAAGCGCATCATCCCTTTCATAGGTGAAACTTTCATAAATTCATGGTCTCCCATAACAAACTCCAACGGTCTGTGACGAACATCTGTAGAGCTCTTATATCAGCTCTACACTTTAGATAGTCTATATCTGATCAAACAAATACTCTCGGTACTCTGAAGAACAATCCCTGGCCCAGGCAAACTTCGATCTCTGCCCAGAAGATAGGGGATATGCACAACCT
Source organism: Kingdonia uniflora (assembly GCA_014058105.1). Lineage (NCBI taxonomy): Eukaryota > Viridiplantae > Streptophyta > Magnoliopsida > Ranunculales > Circaeasteraceae > Kingdonia > Kingdonia uniflora. The sequence continues at coordinate 276,367 of JACGCM010001326.1, forward strand.
ACCATACAACGCCTCGAAAAGTGCCATGCCAATGCTCGACTAATAACTATTGTTGTACGCAAACTCTACAAATGCTAAATGATCATCCCAACTCACTTTAAAATCAGCCATGCATGCTCAGAGCATGTCCTCAAAAATTTAATTAACCGCTCGGTCTGGTAATCAGTCTATGGTTAAAATGTAGTACAAAAATCTAACGATGTACCATATGCCAACTGGGAGCTCTTCCAAAAATTTAAACTAAACTTAGAATCCCTGTCTGAAACAATCGATACCGGTACTCCATAAAGTCTCACAATCTCCTTGATATACAACCGGGTTAAGTTGTCAAAAGATGATATACTACGAATATCTAAGAAATTAGCCGACATCGTCAAGCGGTCTAAGATAAACCAAATAGAGTTAAAACTCTATTTTGATCACGGTAACCACACGATGAAATCCATCGAGATGCTCTCCCATTTCCACTCTACTATTGGTAAGGGCTGAAGCGGCCCTGCTGGCTTTTGATGCTTGGCCTTCAACTGCTAATAAGTTAGATACTTGGACACATAATCAGCGATCTCTCGCTTCATATTGATCCACCAATAGTGCCTACGCAAGTCATGATACATCTTAGTACCTCCTGGATGAATGGTGAACTTAGATTGATGAGCCTCATCAAGAATCTCGCGTCGTAACTCTGCATCTTCTGGTATACATAATTTACCTTGAAATCGAATACCCCCATCGGAACTAATAACCAAGTCAGACTCACTGCAATCTGCAACCCCAACATGTAACTCCCCATCATCCTGCTAAGCCTGAACGAACCTATTAATCAATGAAGGTTGAACTAAAATCCCAAACAAGAATAACCCTGTAGATCGAGAACCTAGCTGTGGATCAAACTCTGAGATCGTCTCTAACATCTCCCACTCTCAAATCATCAACTGCGCCACGGTGTTACGTGGCTTCAAAATTTAATCATCCGCTGCAACATTAGCTTTGCCCGGGTGATACACGAACTCGTAGTCATTATCCTCAAGGAACTCCATCCATCTATGCTACCTCATATTAAGCTCCAATTGAGTGAAGGGTTACTTCAAACTTTTGTGATTTGAGAAAAGCTCAAATCTCTCCCCATACAAATAATGCCTCCAAATCTTTAATGCATAGACAATTGCCGCCAACTCCAAATCATGAGTCAGGTAATTCTTCACGTGGATCTTCAGCTGTCTAAACTCATATGCAATAACCTTACTATCCTGTATCAGTACACAACCAAACCTGCATATTGATGTATCAGAATAAACCATAAACTTCCCTCCCAAAGACGGAATAGCTAACACTAGAACTGAAGAAAGTCGTCTGTTGAGTTCTGCAAAAGGTTACCTACATTGGTCATCCCAGACAAACTTGACCTCATTCCTAGTCAGGTTGGTCAAAGGTGAAGAAATTTTTGCAAAGTCCAATATAAATCTGGGATAATAACCCGCCGAACCAAGAAAGCTACGTGCCTTAGCAATCATAGATGGCCTCTGCCAATCAAGAACAACCTCAACCTTAGAAGGATTGACAGCCATCCCATTCCTCGACGCGACATGCCCTTGGAACTTGACTTCCTCCTGCCAAAATTTGTATTTCTCGATCTTTACATATAATGTATACTCTCTAAATGTGTTCAAAATAATGTGTAGGTGTATGGAATGTTCTTCCCTCGAAGAAGAATTTATCAAGATATCATCTATAAACACCAAAACGAACTTATCTAGATACGGTCTAAAAACCCAGTTCGTAAGGTCTATAAATACAGCTGGAGTATTAGTGAGTCCAAAAGGCATAACCCTGAACTCGCTATAACTATAGCTAGTCCGAAATGCCAACCTTGGAACTTCTTCCTCCATAACTCTGAGTTGGTAATAACCAGATCATAAATCAATCTTACAAAAGTATTGAGCACTTAGCAACTGATCGAATGCGTTGCCAATTGGACGCATCAGATAACCATTCTTGAGCATAACCTTGTTCAATTGTTAATATTCAACACAAGGCCACATAGAACCATCCATCTTCTTAACAAATAAAACTGGTACGCCCCATGGTGAAATACTCTCATGAATAAAACACTGTTTCATCAGCTCCTCAATATGTGCATACAACTCCTTAAGCTCAACTAGTGGTATGCAATAAGTTGCTCGGGAAATGGACTTAGTCCTCGGTACTAAATTGATGCAGAAATAAATATTTCGCCTCGACGGGAAGCTAGGTATCTTCTCAAACACATCTGGAAATTTGGAAACTACCGTAAGTTGATCAATAGGTGTCGACCCTAGAGGCCTAAGCTCAAGATGTGCAATTAGCAAACAAATCAAGTCCATATTACCTAAACTTTGGAATCAAAATGGTTTACTCTCCAAAATGGAAAATGTGTCAGCCTTCTCGAAATACTTGACACATGCATGATAAGTCGATAACCAATCCATACCCAGAATGTTATCAAACTCCTGAATTGCTAACATGAGTAGATTTGTTGGAAATACTAGGTAACCAATAGTAATAGGACAATTTCTAAAAACTTGGTTTTGTGTAACTAATCTCCCTATAGGTGTAATCATAGACAACTCTCTCTCTAGTATCTCGGGTGTCAAACCAAATGAACACACACTAATATAAGATATGAAGGAATGCATAACACTAGTGTAAAATAAAACTTTAGTAGGTGATTAAAATACAATAGTGTACCTTCTACCATAGGTTTGCTACCTCGCTGCTCACGCTAAGCCACAACAAAAATTCTACCCTATGGAGGTAGTTCCTGTCTCTGGCCCTGTACTCTCTATCTCTACAGCTACTACTGCTAACCAGTATGATGAGGACAAAGATGAGCTAGATTCCCAACCTCATCATACACGAAACATCCCCCAGAAATTTGTATGCCCTAAGCTCCACCAGTGGTAACAGGTCTAATATTACCGAATCCTTGTTTTATCCTCTGCTTCTTCCAATAATCCTGATTACCTTGGTTCCCTTGGTAGCCATAGATCCCATGGTAGCCTTGATTGCCTTGATAAACCGTCCTGGTGGTGGTCGTAACAATCCCTTTACCCTTAGGCTCAGCCCTCTTCTCGACCTTTATTTCCCTAGTTCTTTTAGATTCATTGTAGCTACTCTCAATCAACTGTGCATTCACCACCATCTCAGAATATGTCATAATCATCTGTCCTATAGGCTTGCTCCTTATCAGCTCTATAAGCCCACAAAGAAACCTCTTTGCCTTATAAACTTCATCGGCAACAAAAAAAGCTGCATAACGAGATAACTCGGTAAACTTTGCCTCGTACTTGGTAACTGTCATGTTCTCCTTCTGTTCAAACTAAAAGAACTGTGTAGCCATCTCATCCCGATAACTTTTTGGAATGTACTGATCGAAGAACTTTTCCTTGAACAATGCCCAAGTGATCTGCTGACCCTCGAATGTCCACTCAGTTGTCTCTCACTAATTTTCGGCATTATCATCCAACAAGTATGAAGCCACTCTAACCCTTTAATCCTCAGGACAATCAATCAATCTCATCTTCTTCTTTATGTGCTTCAACTAAAACTCTGCCTCTTTCGGTCCCGGTCGGTCTACACTGAATCGCTGACCCTTAGCTTTATTTATAGTAGTAATCCACCTGTTACCAATATTTTTTTTCTACTAGTAAGGCTTGTGCCTTATCCCTGGATGCCTGTTGCTATATGAAGGCTCCAAGAGTATGACATATCCGACCCATGTCCGCCTGAGTGGCATAAGATGGTGCTACTAGTATTGGACTGGTCAGATCAGCCTAAAATTGACCATCTTGACCCTCTACAGGAACCTTAGGAATATTATGTGGGGCATCAATCAAACCTCTGTAATAGGCTCTACAATCGCCGCAACACCAATGCCGCCATGTTGACCACGATCTCAACCATGGCTACCTCTAGCAACTCGATGACCACCCCGTCCTATACAACGGTTAGCAACGAGAATACTATACCTAGTACCATCGTCAACGAAATTACTAACATGACCCCCACGTCCTCCATCCATAGCTCTAGGTAGAGAAGAATGATTGTCAGCTCACAATAAAATATTATATATAATATCAAAATCATAAATGTCAATCAATAAAAATAACGGTCCTACCCCATCTAACCCACGCAATTATTAGTGTGTGTGTGATATAAAGCAGGATCCATCCTAAAGGATAAACCTTCACTCTTATATAAATCTGTCACGTTCCAAAATCAGTATTCTGAGACTTGTCAGAAAATATCTCTCGAAGCCGCGAATAGGTCAAACATCCCGAAATGGATGAACCCTAACAATGTAGTAAATAAATGACATTTAATAATACTACATCCACACAGATATAAGCAGTCAAAATATTAATCTAATTTAATAGTCTAAAACCAACTCCTATCAATATATCATTCAACATGACTAAAATCAAGGAAATTAGATAACGTCTCGCATAAATGGAAGTAAACTAAAAGAGCATCGCAACAGCACGCTCTCAGCTACTACTCAAAGTGGTCCTGAACACCCTGCTAATGACCAGGTCCTAAAATATATATCGCGCAAGGCATTTGAAAGCCATGGCTAAGCAACTACACAATCCTTAAAATTTATCATAATAGATATGGATATATAAGCAATGGTAATAATATAATATATAGAAGAAATTGCCTAATATCAAGCGAAGAATGTACGATACATGACTATTCAAGTACTAGTAGTTATAGCAAGTGGTAACCATATTATGTGTCGCTACTTAAGGACTACATCTACGAATAATAATATCATATCAGTAAATTGTATACAGGGTTTTCTCACATGGTTTAACCATACCTTAGAAATCTTTCGTCCTCTACTTAAAAAGTATAATCTAGTCCTCTCTGGATGTTTCTCTTTTAGGGTTAAGTAACCACGAAGATGCTTGTGATATGACTCTTTAACCTAACTAATATCTTTTAGGGATTAGTACCCATGGAGATAACATAGAATATGTCAATTCTTGTGACCTGACTAATATCTTTTAGCAATTTGTGCCCATGAAAATGCCAAAGATTGACCACTAGACCTGACGGAAATGAATCCAAACAGGTATACAAACTTATTGTCATCGTGTATGGAATCTGAATCGCGGCTCTCTTTAGATAACCCTTTTAATGGATAAACTCTCTTAAAGAGTCTCATGGATATTAAAGAAAGTTCAAGACTGTCCATTTTGCGATCCTAACTCTTTGATGCTGCAAGGTCGTCAAGTCACTCTACTTGACACAAGACCTCAAACTTTTACACTGTGTCATTAGCGTCTCATATAGCTCATTCGTATATAAGAATAGCTTACTATGAAAATGCCTATCCGTAGACGACCCTTTGTGAACTACAAGCCGATGTATAACTAACTGAAGTTCCCTGTACTTACTTAACCAAAATGACTAACTTAGCTTAGAAATATATTCATCTACTACATCGTGCCAACAAGCATAAAATGCAATCACACAATACATTCAAGTACCAACAAAATATATGACTTCTCATTAGGGTGCAATGCGGACACTAAATCATGGTGAATTGTTAAATGCATAACCTAACTCTTGTTTACTATCTTACCATAGGGTATAACTGTAGGTCTCAAAGCCTCCTGATTAATAAGGCTAGTATAATGTGGATGAAATCCTCATTATAGTATAACATAAATAACAGTCATATAGTCTTTGTTTATCAAGAATCTTCACACCTTTAATTATTCCTCAAGATATGTTATGGACTCATTAAGATATTGTTTGACCTCTAGAGCCCCATACCGACTGTGATTATATTAAAGAAGTAGTCGGCTCAAAATCATAATGTGAATTTCAATTAATATGCAAGGAATCTTAATATGATTTTAGTTAAGGATCTGTCAACTTGCCTTGTTTATGAACGTATAAAAGGAAAAGAAAAACGACAATATGAATTTCACCGCCAAACTCCAGATCAAGAAGCAGAGCTTCGTTCTTGTCCTCCTTTACCTGTAATAAGTAGGTTGAAGATCTCCTACTATGATCCGTAATGTGTAAGTACTAGGGCCGGAAACTCCTCTCTCTAGCTTCTCAAAAGCATTAAAGAAAGAAGAAAAATATTGTTTTCTCTCCTGAACCGTGAAGGGCAAAATGTCTTCCTCTTGGAGGCTAGGTTTAAGAGGTTCTTCTCAAAGGAAGGGATTCCATACTACCGTTGTAAATACAAAGATAGCTACCACTAATGTATGTCGCACACCTTCCTAGTATTAAAACCTATAAAGCCTACTAAAAATCATAAAGATTAATCTTTGCATTATAACTCCCCTAACTACTCTTCCATGTATGCTTAATAACAGAGTTAAGAGACTTCCATGTTATAAAAATATAGTTCAAGGTTCGATGCTTAATTATAGACTCATATGGCCCATCGTTTGGCCAATATCATGAAGTTCCACTATGTTTTTTATTGTCATTTATTGATAAAAACTATAGGATAGCGCTATGTCGCAGATGACTCAAACTAAAAAGGATTAAAGTATGTTGAATGTTGTCAAAAAGACTTCAACCAATGAACACACAAAAATAATCCCCTAGAGAAGGTATGGAAAAGTCATGTTTTATTTATGTTACAAACTTTGGAGAAAAAGATTTTCAAGGGAAAAATTTAAAATATTTTGAGTTAGGTGAGTCGGGCACCCAAGCCATACACGACTCGACTCCCGAGACTCCTTAGAATTTTTACAAGAATAAAGACTCTGGAGCCCGACTATAATTTGTGGCGCTCGAGTTTATCGACTCCATATTTTCTAATCTATTAAACTTTTTTCGGGATTCTAAACGATTGAATGATTTCTAGGGTTTTGCCCCATTGAGACAAATCTGATAACTTTAAGATCAATCCTTTAAATCTTGATAGACCTAATTTTCATTATTCATTAAGAGTTTAATGGATTGGCTTTAAGAGAGAGATTGTAAAGCCAATTCTAAGTTTACAATCAAGCTTTGAAATTTCCCAAAAAGTCATGTCAAACAAAACTCCAATTTCGTTACTTCTTGCTCGGGGATTCTGAGTGTGTATCAGTGGATTCTGAGTGTGTGTTGGTGAATTCCATAGTTTCTACCGATGGACTCTGATGAATGCTCTCAGCCGTGGGATAATTAAAGAAGATGGAGAAGACACAGATTACAACAGCTAAAGCATGTGAATTCAAAAGGGTTACCGGATTATTGTTGGGCGTTATGTCATGTGTAACATACTTTTTATTATAGTGGATTAGGCACCAAAGGTTTTCACCCATTTGTGGGTTTCCTTCAGTATATATTTCTCGCGTGTCATTAAATTTCTTGCACTTTTGAATTGCTATTGTTTGTGTTAAATAAGTTTAAGCATTAAAATTTTTAATTGGAAGCTATTCGTCCCCTCTAGGTTAATTATCTAGAAAGTACAAAATTTTGTATCATCTTTCTTGTAAAAGGTATAATAGATATCATGTTTAGAATTAAATAGTTCCCAAACCTAAAATCATAGTGATGAACATGCACTTAAGTCTATGATTTTTTTCTTGATGGATGTCTTTGGTTCTCTTAGCCTCTTAGTTAACTGTCACCCCAGGAATAGTTATAGTCATTTGGCCATTTCCTTGACAGTTTTCCGCATTATACCATTAGTTTAAACATCAGCTTTTATTAAGTTTTATTGTGATATTCATCCTAAATAGGTTCACTATCAAAGAAAACAATGATAGAATTGAATGATAAATTGAGAAAATCAAATGATTTAATTGATTGACATGAGCTCAAATAAAGGGGTTATATATATAGTGGTTATTTACAATGACAACCATTTACAGTTGTGATAGTTGTGATATTATAGTTGTAACAGTCTGAAGTTAGTTACAAAATGTTAAAGTTATAACAGAGTTAATTATTTGAGGTCAGTTAAGATAGTTATGGTCTATTATTAAAAACCATAAAGCTGAAGGGAGGGTTTTTTTTAGGGGGGGGGGGGGGGTCCCCCACTCTTTTGGGGAAAAAAATAGTTCCTTTAATAATTGAATTTGTTTTAACAAAGGGCCAAAGGTTTGGCATCCCTCCAAGCCTACCTAAAGCTTCTCTAAACTTCATCCAAACTCCTCCCTCTATCCTTGTAGTTCTTTTTCTCTCTCTACCATCTAAAGTAAAAATATTAAAATACCTCATTAACTCCCAATTTTCTTTTGGGGGGCTCTCCACCATACCTCTGACGCCCCCCAGTATAAAACTCTAGCTCCGCCCTGACTTGGACTGCAGTACTTGAAACCTGGGTGTAGAAAGATTTTTGGTGAATATATTTCTATCTTGGTCTTCTGTACATAGATATTTGATTATTAACAATTTGAGAAGAACAAGTTCTCTAATATGGTGATAATCTACTTCAATGTGCTTTGATCTGGTATGGAACACTAGATTGGATATAAGGGTATAACACTGATATTGTTGCACCATAATGGAGTAGGAGGAGCAAGAGGAAACTCAAGATCTTTTAGAACTAAACAAATCCATGCTAGTTGTACACATATTTGAGTGAGGGACCTATATTTTGAATCTGTGGATGATTTAGCAATAGTTAGTTGTTTCTTTACACTTCAAGAGATAGGATTATTGCCAAAGAAATCCAGAATCCACCTGTTGATTATCTATCATAAGTACACTCAGCCCAGTCAGCATCTAAGTATGCAGTAATAGTTAAGAAGCCTTTTGTAAAGGAAATACCATGAGTGGGTGTGCCTTTGAGAAATCAGAGAATCCTTTTGACTATAAAGAGATGAGGGCCTCCTGAAGCATGCATGTGTTGACAAAATTGATTGACTGCAAATACTAGATCTGGTCTTGTCTAAGTGAAACACTTTATAGCTCCTACAATTGGACTATAATATTTTTGATTAGATAATAAGTCCCCACTTGTTGTATCCAATTTGATATCTAAAGATGCTAAAGTTATGCATGGTTTAACACCTATCATTGATGCCTTTTGAAGAAGTTCAATTACATAATGTGACAGAGTGATAAACATGCTTCTTAAGTTTCTGTGAACTTTTAATCCCGAGAAATAGTGAAGTTCACAAAGTTCTTTCATTGCAAATTTGGTGCCAAGTAGCTTTAGAGCATGGGCAGCAGGATGGCCAATATGCAAACTGGCATGCAAAAACACATAATTCCCTCTTTTCCAGGATGGCCAATATCCAAATCTTGCTCAGATCGAGATAAAACATCGCCACATATAGCCACCCGCTAGCGATCATCATTCTTACGTATCCTTTAATAAGATCAATTATTATATTGGGCATATCCTTTAATAAGATCAATTATTATATTGGTAAAGTTACCTTTTATAATTTTTGGTGCTGAGCTGGCTAACAAATATGTAGATGCTGAAAAAGGACTTCAATTTTTATTAGTTACCCGTCAGGAAAAGTGATGACATGGCTCACTAACTTACCTATCCTGCTGCTGATGCTCTTATATATAAGGGTGTTGTAATAGGCAGGTGAGTTGCCTGTAATGATGATATTATCAATATATACTAGAATAAATGTGATTGTTCCATGATGATGTCTAGTGAATAAGGATGGATCAGAGAAGTAAGTGTTAAATACCATAGCTAAAGGACCTTGGAATAATTCTTCATACCAAGCCATTGGAGCCTGTTTAAGACCATACAATGACTTATGTAGCTTACATACATGTGAACGATGATCTTTGATTATGAAACCTTGTGGTTGTGACATATAAGCATCTTCTTGTAAATGCCTATAAAGAAAAACATTGCTAATATCGAGTTATTTGATGTGCCAGTCAAATTGGACAACAATGGATAAGACTAATCACAACTAGGCTAAAAGTATCAATAAAGTCTAATCCTTGTGGTTGATGGTAACCGTTGGCAACTAGTCTTGCTTTATATCTATCAATAGATCCATTAGAGTTGCTTTATTTTGAACACTCATTTGCAGCCCACAATGTAATGATTAGATGGATGAGGCACATGGGACCATGTTCCAGTAGTTTGAAGAACATTATATTCATCTAACATGGCTTTTCTCCATTCTTTTGTTTTAACAGCTAGGGTAAAGCAAGCACGAACATTAAAAGATGTGTTAGTAGAGAGTAATGAGTCTGGAATAGGGTGTTTTGTGGCAAGTAAATTTTTTGTCTTGTAGAAACCATTTTTGGATCTAGTGGACATATGATGTGTGGCTGAGGTCGTAGACTGTCTATTTTGAGAAATTTTGGGAGCAAACTTTAGGGTTATAGGTAATTGAGAGGTGGAAGTCTAGGATTGTTGTACATAAACATGTGAAGTAGAAAAGTGAAAAGGAATTGGGGTGGTTGTAGATTCTGAAATGAGGGGAGAACAAATATGTGATATTGGAGCTGGTAAGGTAAAAGTGGATGAAGGTGACATGTTTTCATTTTCATGAGCAGAAAGGACTACTTCTGAAGAATTTGCTGGTTGACTGATTATTATGGTTAAGCTGTAATTGTGATGTTTGAATAAGTGTGTTGTTTGTAGACAAAGAATGTATAGATGTAGTAGTCAATTAATTATAAAACCGACGTCATAAAAGACCCGCAAGCGCATAGTGTACCCTTGAGTACAAGGGAATGTAGGGTCGTATTCCATAAGACTTGTGATGCGAATTATACTTTGAGCTGCTAATTTTATCCAAAAACTCATTCTGTTGGTTTTGAAATGAAGTTAACAAATAAAAAAAGGTAACAAGGTTTTCATACGAATCGAAGGGGAAACCAAGGCGAGATTCCATTCCATCCATTGTAACCATGATAGAGTATATCTAGTTAGAGTATATCACAAATTCCCGTATCGTATATCCTTGGTTAGATATATGGATACATTACAATATGGGGAAATTAATTATTGGGAATTACACATATGCCAACTTATTCAACCATGGTTCGGTTGATAAGGATTTGTTTATGTTCACTTCTTCATATTCTAAACCATCTTGTAATGGTCAAACAAGATGATTTCCTTAAACTTTTTACTCCCTCGAATCCAACTTATAGTCAAGCTAAGATCGTAGAGATAAGACTATGCATTAAATTGGAAAAAGATAATGTAACTACTCTTAACTAAACTGCACTAGTCTACACAAAGGCTACATTGGATGGAGCTTCCTCTTGCCTTTGTTAAAGCATTTAGCTACTCATTCCTTTGATCATTGCCATATTACTATTATAGCAACAAAAGTTAAAGACAAGAAGAAATGAGAAAGAAAGGCCCTTATTGCTTTCAACCTTGATTTACACTCTCCAAGATATCTCAAATGGGTGGAATTCCCCTCTTATTTATAGAATATAGAATGGGTTACAAAATATCAACATAAATGTAAAATCCCTTGAATAATGCATTTCATTAGGAACAAAATATAAGAGACTTCTTTATCATGCGACCGATTCCAGTAATTACAAGAAAAAATAGCATTAGTATCACATTTAATTTATAAATGACAGGTTAGATATAAATTTAGAAGTTGCACATATAAATATTACTTGTCTTTCAAATACCCTCAAACTTATATTTTACTAGTCCTCGAGCAACATTAAATATAAGTAATTTTTGCAGGTCACGCGGTTGTATTTAACGTATGCAACAAGCCATTGAACCCCAAGTTCCCCTGGTGGACGAGTGTTGTCACGTGAGGGATTACAGTGACTATACGCCCAAAAGTCGTTAATAGTACTTTGACCACTCTAGATTATAAATGATTTATTTCCTGTCAACTTATCCTTACTTTATGGACCTTCTTGACCTAGACCCAGGATTCTCACAGGTAATACTTTTCATGCCCTTTATACATAGTTCATGTTCATTTTTGAGATTGGTGATAATTTTTCCTCTTTTAGTTATAAATCATGCGAGTATACCTCGCAGTGTAAAAGTTTTAGAGCAAGTTTGGCTTTTCTTTTATACTTTTAGGAATGAAATTATTCTTATGCAGTTGTCTCCCTTGTAGCAAATTATTCATAACATAAATGCTATATTTTATATATTCTGGTCAAAAATACTATTGATGGTATTTGTAGTATAACTATAGTAAAGTATAAGTTTTGAAAATATACCCAGAATAATTTGAGCTTTTTGCTGATCACAAAGTGGTACATCTAGTTTAAGAGTACGATAAATAAATACTCTAGTATACACTTGGTAAACTATCAAAGTTTTTTGGGTTTTTCAATCAACATATCATTTTATCTTAATAAATTTTTTCTAAATATTGAAAATTTGCCAAAAATATATCATAAATTGCCAAAAAGTCATTATTTTTTACTTTTCATCGAAAAGTATATAAAAAGTAGGTTTTCTACCCTCAAACTTAGATAAAATATTGACCTCATTATTTGGGAATAAAATTAAATACATGGAATGGGAAATAAAAAATGGAACTTCTTACTTGAATGTGCCTCGGGTTGCCTCCTAGGAAATGCTAAGGTTTACCGCCTTCAACCTGACAAATGTGCCCCCAAACTTAAATATAGTAATAAGGCAAATAAGAGGTGCACGTGATCCATTTTGATAATATAGGTCAACTAGAAAAGTTGTCTCTTCATCTGAAGTACAAGATTCAAAATACTGCTTTAAACGTTGCCCGTTGACCTTAAAAGTATTATCGACTTAAGGATCCTCTACCTCCACGACTCTATATGGATAAATAATTTTAACTACAAAAGGGCCATACCAAAGAAAGCATAATCTCCCAGGAAATAAATGTAGCTCTGAATTGTTGAGTAACACTTTCTCATTATGCTCAAAAGTCTTATGAACAATGGACTTATCATGAAAAGCTTTATTTCATTCCTTATAAAATTTTGAATTTTCAAAAGCCTCGCGATAAAGTTAGTCAAGTTCAGAAAGTTAAAGTTTTGAATGTTATTCGGCTTTATCTATTTTAAAGTTATAGGCCTTGTAGCCCACAAAGCCTTGTGTTCCAATTCTACTGATAAGTGACAAGCCTTCCAAATGATGAGTCTATAAGGTGACATTTAGATCGGGGTTTTCTAAGCCGTTCGATATACCCAAAAGGCATCATCAAGATGATCAGACAAATTTTTATGATCGGTTCGAATAGATTTTCCTAAAATTATTTCGATCCCCTGATTGGAAACTTCAACTTGACCACTTGTGTGTGGTTGATAAGGTATGACAACTTTACGAGTAATGGAGTAATTTTTCAAAAGATTTTGAAAGACGCGGTTGAAAAATGTTTACCACAATTATTGATAATTTCTCGAGGAATGCCAAAACGATTACAAATATTTTTCATAAAATTTACCACGAGCTTATGGTCATTCGTTTGACATAGTACCGTCTCAACCCATTTAGAAACATAATTTACCGTAACGATTATGTAAAGGTACCCACGAGAAGAAGGAAATGGGCCCATAAATTCAATACCCCAAACATCGAATAGTTCAACGATAGGTGTAGGGACCTATCCCTCGATCTCAGCTAAAATTGAGTTATCGCCAGTTTGAATTACCTTCATCTCAGACTCACGTATTTTTAACATGACTTCTCCAGTCAACATTTCAACCTACTCCATGAATTGGTGAAGAACGTGGGTCGAACTTCAAACCAAAAAACCTTAACCAGTCAAGGACACTTGTCTCTCAAGAACTCGTAAGCTACTCAGTCAACCGCCTCTAACCACATTGTTCAGAGAACGTACTCCAGCACGATGAAGAACTGCAGAGAAGGCCTATATAAAGAAGAAGTTCCAAAAGTGACAAGGACCAGAAAATTATACGAGAAATTACCAAGAAAACTTCTTGCTCTAGATTCTTAGAAACATTCAAACTTCATAGTTACAAGGTTCAAGCATTTCCAAATCTGGATATCACTTGTAATAAGATATTCGCCTCAAGCAATAAAGATACTTTTACAAAAATCCTCCACTCAAGGTCGTGGTTTTTTTACCTATTCAGAAGTGTTCCACGCTAAAATCACCTTTGTTATTTCTTGTTTTCCATTAGAATATTGTCGCAGGTTTATTGGTGTGATAGCGAATTCCAAGTAATTTTGAGCTTATAGAATTTGGCCATTACATTTGGCACCGTCTGTGGGAAAGATTGTATTTCTACGATATCCTAAGGCATTCTTTCGCTATAATTTTCAATCATGGCTATTTTCAGACGACCAGCTACAGGCATCCAACTCGATGTTTCAGTGGAGTCGGAGCAACTTACAGAACTATAGGCGAATCTAAATGCTAAAACAGAGAAACGCGCAAAGCTCCAATTTCAGTTAACTAAGGATCGGGAGCTCCGCGAGAAAGAGCTTTATACTGAACGAAAAGCTCATTTGACAGCGCTCAAACAACATAAAGACTAGATTATAAGAATATAGACTGCCCTAGAGGCTTTGCAAAATACTCAACAGGCTCCTCCCACAAGAGGTTAAGATTAGTTGCCAAAGACCTCCCGTGTTTCGGCAATGGAAAGATTGGGACCTCGAGGAGTCGTCAGTAAAGCTATTTCCAGGAATATATAGCACGAACCACAGCCCTCAATTCATTTGGGTGGTAAAGTTCAGTTCGAAGCCAGCCGAGGTCAACGAATTTCCATCCCTTAGGAGGAAGAATAGCGACCTCAACATCAAGTTCCAGCACATGATCGTTTGAATAAAGGTACTGGTACTCATCATCCTCAACCTGCTCGTCTAGCGATTCAACCAACACGTCATTAAGTAATGAAAGAACATATGGACCAATGTATTAAGGAGTTAATCAAAGCACAAATTCTTGGTATTGCCGGTGATATCACAAAATTATCTGAAAGTCCGATTGCCAAAGAACTATTCGACATGGAGATACCGAAAGGTTTCCATACTCCAAAAATTTATAAATACGAAGGTACCGACCCAAAGGAGTACATTCAACAGTACCGTGATTCATTGGGGTTGTATTCCAATCTCAACCACATCCTCTATAGTATGTTCACCACAAGTCTGCAGGAGGAACCACTCTGATGGCTCAATTCTCTCCCTGAGGACTCTATATATACATTCGACCAGCTGTAGACTCAGTTCATCAAGATATGCTCACAACAGGGACAAAGAGGAGAATTTGTATTCTCTTATCGGACTTAAACAATCACACGAAGAGAAGCTCAGGGCTTATGCAAGGAATTTTTTAGAGCTCGCGCGTAATGTGGATGACCTAGATAATAAAACAGCTGTTACTGCTTTCACCAACGCGCTCCAGCTCGATTGCAAGGCCAAAAAACATCTCTTCCTCAACAAACCTGTATCCTTGGGGGATATGATCACCAAGGTTAATAACTACTTTAAATTGGAGAGGATGATGCCTGAGCAGCATAAATCTACTAAATTAGTCCTCACAACCAAAGGTCCATCTACAGATCGAAGCACTGAACCAAAGGAGGAACATGGAGATCAGATGTGTATTAAGGGCAAGACTGGCTATCCTCGAAAAAGGCGGTCCGCCAAACAAACTCATCCTCCCAAAGATGAACATTTGAATCTCCAAAAATTTTCGACTACTCTTGAAGGATAAGCTCTACCGCGTCTCTCAACCACTGGAACCAATCGATAATCGACCATACTGCCTATATCATAAGGTAAGCCATTATTCTACTGACAGTTGCTATGCTTTATAGAGATTGCTCGAGTACATTTTCAAAGGGGGATGGATGTTCGAATATATTGTCGACCTGGAATCATACAAAGTTGGCAGCTATAAGAAGCAGCTTGAAGGTTCTCAGGTCAATAATCAAGCTGATGAGAAGCATCTTTACCATATGCACTATAATAACATGATCAAAATCAACCAGATCACCAATTCCAACGAGTCCAAGCACAGGAGGCTATCAGAATGCTGCGATCTCACACCTCAAGACAAAGAAGCTAAGCTTCTTCAAGAATTGAGTAATCGTCGGCTTGGGATTTCCTTCGAAGATTGTGATACTAGCCATGTCAAATTTCTACATCATGATGCGTTAGTAATAATGCTCAAATAGAAGAAGCTTGTCATGTACACGATGATGATCGATACTAGAAGCGGTATTGAGATTCTATTTCAGAGCACTATCGACCAAATGGGATTTGCCGACCAAGTTATTTAGAGCAACACCGATATCAGTAGGTTCATCGGTTCTAGAGATGATCAAGTAGGCAAGATCATCTTATCTATTACTGCAGGACCAGCCACCATCGACGTCGTCTTCTATATCATCAATATAAATTCTTATTATCTCGAGATTATGGGTCGCTGCTGGATTCATAACATCGAAGCAATCGCTTCCACCTATCATTTGACATTCCGATTCAAAAACAACAATGGCATTTTTAATATCAGGGGTAGTCAGAAGCTCTCTTGAGATTGTGAAAATACCGTCTCTGCTATCCTAGATACTTCTGAAAGATGTACTGCATTACAATTATAGGAAGATGATCACCTCCTCGATCAACCTTCTACGAAGGAGCCCGTAGAATATATCAATATTGATGGACCTAGCAGAGGTACTTTCATTAGTACAAAGCTTGTTCAACACGAAAATGATGCTCTCATTCAGTTCTTGTAACTAAATCGAGACGTTTTTTCGTGGTTTTCAAAGAAATGCCTGGGGCCGATCCGGTTAAGGCATGTCACAAATTGGCCATCAATATCAATGCCACGGTGGTCAAACAGAAATAGCGACAACTATCATCTCATCCTCGTGATGAGGTTAACACCAAGATTAAGAAATTGATCAAAGTGGGATTTATTCAAGAAGCCAAATATCCAGACTGGATATCCAATATTGTCGCTCTTCAAAAAAGAACAGAAAAGTCCATGTTTGTGTAGATTTCACCGATCTGAACAAACATACTCCAAAGGATAGTTTTCCTCTTCCCAACATTCATCAGTTCCTCGATTCTATAGTAGGCCATGATCTCTTATCTATGATGGATACTGCTTTGAGATACAATCAAATTCCATCTTTGGAAGAAGGTCAAGAAAAGAAAACTTTCATCACTGAAAAAGGTCTTTATTGCTACAAAGTCATGCCCTTCAGACTCAAAAATATAGATACCACATATCAACAGTTGATGACTACTATGTTCAAAGCACATCAAGGGAAAGCTTTTGAAATTTACAATGACGATCACTTGTGCAAGAGTCTACAGTGCGCCAGTCACATCTTAGATCTCAATACTATATTCAACATTCTTCGATCTTTCAAGATGGGTCTCAACCCTGATAATTTTCAATTTGGGGTACATTTTGGTCGATTTCTAGGCCACCTCATCACCAAGAAGGGGATTGAGGCCGATCCAGATCAGATTTGGGCTCTCCTCAACATGCCTTCTCAAAAAACAACGAAAGACGTTCAAAAACTTACCGGCAAGATTGTCGCTATCAACCGCTTCGCTTTTAAATATTCAGACAGCTATGGTTGGCTATTCCTTTTACTCCGTAGTTGTACCAAACGAGGAAAAGTTCAGCCAAATACAGAGGTCATATGGACACTAGAATGAGAGGCTGTATTTTAGGATTTCAAAACCTATTTGAGGTGGTCTCCCATAATGAACACTCCAATAGTTAATGAGGAACTGATTATCTACCTAGCAGTCACAGATACTTCACTCAGCTTGGTTCCCATTCGCCTTGAAGGGAAATTGAGAAACAAATGTGCTTCATCAGTAAAACTCTTATTCCAGCGGAAACGAGGTACTCTAAAATTGAGAAACTTCTTCTCACTCTTATTTATACTTCACAGGAGCTCAAGCACTACTTCCAAGCTCATTCAATCAAAGTCATGACAAACTACCTACTTCGGGAAGTTCTATCCAAGAAAGAAAAATCAAGGAGATGGCAACAGTGGTCAGTTAATTTGGTTGAACAAGATATCAAGTTTGAACAACGTCATTCCAAAAAGGGTCAGGCCGCTGCTAATTTTCTCGTAAATTTTCCAGTAGAAGATCCTGAGTGGGAGGAGCACGACCCTGGCCTTACAGAAGAAACTTATGAAGATCCACCCCCCAAACCATTGGACGAACGAGCTGAATGGATTACAGCAAAAGGGTGGACACTTCTTACGGATGGATCAGCAGGACCTGCAGGGTCAGGAATCAAAATCAAATTGATTACCCCTTTCAATGACCGAATTGAGAAATTAATTTTCTTGGATTTTGAGGCCTCAAATAATGTCTTTGAATACGAAGCTCTCATTTATGGACTCGACCTCGCTTTCGAGCTTGATATCCCCGAACTCTTAGTCTACACAGATTCCCTACTCATCGTCCACCATTACTCTGAGAAATATAAGAAGAATAGAAAGATGATCGAATACGCAACCCTCATTACAGATAGGATAAGAAAGTTTGCGAAAGAAACTCTCAATTATCTTCCTCGAGGTAAAAATAGACACGCCGATTCCTGGGCATATCTAGCTGAGGTCTTGGGTATAGAAGCTTAATATCTGAAGATTAGAATCATTTCAACCCCCAACATTAATCGCATTTCTGTATGCACGATCAATACTGGGGGCAATAAATGGGGAGACGACAATTGACGAAAACCTATCTTAGCCTTCCTCGGTATCGACAACAGTTACAACGGACCACTTCCAACTGATCTGAAAGAGTGCTGACAGCTGATCAGTAACTCGAAGTACTACACAAACCTAAATGGTATGCTATACCGCCTTTCCGTCATGGGGCATTAACTTAAAAGCCTCTCCAAACAAAAAGAAAATAAATGCTCTCTGAATTACATGAAGCGACCTGTGGCTCCCATACCGCTGGTCGATCACTAGCAAACAGAGCAATTAACATAATGAGTATTTGTGCCCAGCATGTTCAAGCAAGCAGAGGAGTACTCATGCAGATGTGACGCCTGCCAAAGACATGGATACATGAAACATGCCCCTGCGCTCGAACTCTATGCATGCAAGGTGTTCTGGCCATTCAAAAGATGAGCACTTGATCTCGTTGGTAAATTTCCTAATTTACCACATAACCGCCGTCACCTACTCATAGCTACCGATTATTTTATAAAATGGTTAGAAACAATTCCACTATGTCGATCCAAAGAAGAAGATGTCATTATAGTAGCCTACTCGCAGCCTTCTACCGCCAATTGAACACTCGAAGCCTACCTCAAAGCCTACTCGAATACCTCGGAGCCAACTCAACCCATAAATAAGCCTTGCAGGATTATTCAAAGATGAAGCCTCGACTATGACCAAGCCCTGAAGACAAATACCCCACGTCAGCATCAGAAATACTTTGACCACTTTCATACGTGGTCGAAGGAAGACAGCTAGCTCACCAGATAGGAATGATAACGCTGTTGGTCCTTACAGCTATAGTGACAAACCCAACAACTGCAACAGTATCAGAGCACAGTACCAGACCTGACATTTCTGCGTCAACTCAAACTCTAGGAAACCTGCCTGATACCCGGAGAGTACACATGTAATTTAACCTACTAGGATGAGTAAGCCCTTTCAATGTTCTATGAATAGGAAGGATTGGGAATCATAAAGAGGTTATGAAATCGGCCCTCAGAGCCTTTACAGTTTACCTTCGACCTCTCTGTAAAATACACAGTATTCAAACCTTCAACTACTCGACAGTAATACAAACACTCTTAAAAAATCCTTATCAAAGGTCGTGGAGCGTTACATTCTAGGTCTCTACACAAGTATATTGCCGGCAGATTACTTATACTATAGATTATATACTTGTGCCCCATTGATAGAAGATAAACCCAGTAGTGTAAGAGTCGACTTCCCCTCCGTATAAAGATAAGCGCCTACATTTGGCACCGTCTACTCCTACATCTGTCATAAATAAAGCTCGACAAGGCCCACCTTCTACTCCTATACCCCTGATCGCTCTCGCGTCACAGGAGACTGAGAGCCGCAAATGCCCTCACTCTGACAATACTGCTGAAGGTCGCAAAAAATGTCCATAGCCAGTCCTACCTAGACTCACTGTCCCTATGAGCACCCTTCTACCTCAGATTCAGGCAGACCTCATATGGCGTATTCCCTTCCCCATCGAGGTCAAATTAGGCAAACATTACTGCCCCAAACACAAGTGTAACTGTCACCACCCCAATAAATGCTTTGCCTTACAGCGCTCTCTCGAAATAATACTCAAGGCAGGTCGTCTACATCAGTATGTTATCGACCTTCCCAACTACCTTGACGGTTCATACCTCAAACCTCAATCCACCCCTTCTGTTGACCCTTCCAAGGTCCATATATACTGAGTACATTTCATTGAAGTCAATAATATCGACAACGGCCGTTCCAAGAGTAAATGCAAGCCTGTCGAAGAATGTTACAAACTCACTTTCCAGGAGAAGCTGCCTGCCCTCCTGCCATAATCAAGCCTTTCCCTTGACCTGAAGGCATCTCTTTCATTGATAGCGATACATCGCATGTTCGTTTTCCCCATTCTAACCCGTTAGTTATCATGATTAAGGTCGAACACCTCATGCTCTACACTATGCTTATCGATAGAGGAAGTGCTGCCGATGCACTTTTCCTCCAAACTGTCCAAGCCATGAAGAAAACTAACCTCATCACTGCTGCCAATGTCAAAGCGAAAGGCTTTATTGAGGCCATAAAAGTTGTTGTTGCTCGAATCTGACTCCCAGTTACCACCTGCAGAGTCACACTTCAAACCAGCTTTCTTGTCATTGATAAGAAGTCTAAATACCTTGGTATCCTCAAGCGCGACTGGCTCCATGCCATGCGTGCCATACCTTCAACCTATCATCAGACCCTTCATTTAACTACCTCCTGTGGTACATAGAACTTAAAAGGCTCTCAATGCCTTGCCCATTCATGTGAGCATCCGGAGATCGATCAGTCCCAGAAACTCTTCAGACCTTAATAGCAATTACTACTTCTTTCTGTCTCTATACCATCAACAACCGCTAGCTCACCCGTCGAACCCACTGTTTATATCAAACTCGACGGTCATGGCTGAGGTACATTCCTTGGAACCTTTCTCGACTAGGCCGAGTGCCTCAAACTTACAGACTTCCTTCGAACAAATAAATACATTATTGCATGGACGTTTCAGGAGATGCCCGGTGTTGACCCTTGTTTGGCATGCCATCACCTCGATCTCATCCCCTATTCCAGAGCAGTCAAACAAAAGAAGCGTACCTTGATCCTACGACTTCGAGAAGTAGTAAACCTCAAAGTAGACAAACTCATAGCCGCAGGTTTTATCAGAGAAGTCAAGTATGCTGACTGGATATCAATCATTGTTGCAGTTCCCAAAAAGAATGGCAAGAACAGAATCTGCGTCGACTTCACCAACCTCGGCAAATACATCGAAGGACAGCATCCCACTCCCAATCATTCCAGTACTCCCCAAATCTACTGTTGGACACGAACGTATGTCTATGATGGATGCGGCTTCAAGTTATAATCAGGTCCCTCCACCCCGAAGATCAACTTAAAACTTCCTTTATCACTGAACAAGGCCTTTATTGTTTTAATGTTATGCTCTTCGGCATTTAAAATGCTGGTGCCACCTACCAACGCCTCGTTACTGCCATGTTCAAACCCTTGCTTGTCAAGTCTGTCGAAGTTTACATCGATAACATGCAATGCAAGAGCCTCCAAAGATAGACCCATATGCAAGACCTAACTGAAGTCTTTTTGATACTTCGAACATACAAAATGAAACTCAACCCAGAAAAATGCCAATTTGGTATTTCGTCTGTTAAATTTTTAGGCCATATTATCAGTAAATAAGGTATCAAAATCAACCCTACCCATATTCGATCCCTTATTGACTTGCCTTTGCCCCGAACGAAAAAAGATGTCCAAGAAGTGGCTGGAAAAATAGCAGCCCTCAACCGTTTCATCTTTAAATCCTCAGGCCGCTATGCTTGGTTCTTTTCCCTATTATATGACCAAGACGTCCATAAAGCAAAAAAGAAAAAAACCTCAAGATTAACTGGACACCCAACTGTGAACAGGCCTTCCTCGAACTCAAAACTTATCTTGGTCAACCACCCATCATTAGCACCCCTGTCATAGGTGAAACACTCTCTTAATACCTCGTGGTCACTGACACTTCTATCAACTTAGTACTCATTTGAATCGAATCAAACATTATGAAACCTGTATATTTCATCAGCAAATCTTTAACACCTGCAAAAACTCAATACACGAAACTTGAGCGTTTGCTCCTCACCCTCGTCTATTCAGCCCGGAAACTAAAACCATATTTTCAAGCTCACCCCATCCGTGTTATAACAAGCTATTCCCTTCAAGAAGTACTCAGCAAAAAAGATAAATCTTGAAGAGTATAACAGTGGTCAGTTTATCTTGGTGAACATGACATCACATTTGAGAAGCAGATATCCTAAAAGGGCCAAGCAGTAGGAGATTTCCTTACTGACTTCTCGGTTAAAGATATTGATTGGGAGGAACATGAAGATGACCTGACAGAAGACCAACCCAAAGCAACAGATCCATGGAACCCTAATACAGGATGGCGCCTCTTCACAAATGGATTTACTTGGCCTAACAGTTCAGGGATCGGTATAGTCCTGGTCACACCTACCAATGATCGAATAGAGAAGGCCTTCAAGTTAAACTTCGGATGCTTTCGCAATGAGGCTGAGTATAAAGCCTTGATCCATGGCCTCGACCTTGCCCTCGAACTTGGTATCCCTAAACTTGCAGTTTTCATAGATTTCCAACTTGTTCAGAAACCTTACAACGGAGAAAATCAAGCTAACGGTCGCATGGCTGAATATGTTGCTCTCGGTCGACAGCACATGGACCGTTCCCCTAAAAAATCTTCTATCATTCATTACCCTTGAAGAGAAAATTGACACGTAGATTCCCACGCTTACAAAACTGCGACGTCAGGCTAATCAGAATCTCGAACTCTCCACATCGAAGTACTCAAACGCCCAAGTATCGACCAGATGGAAGTTAATACCATTAATACTGGGGGCGAGAGTCTCGATCCAAACAGCTGGCGAACACCATTCCTCTATTACTTCAACTATGCTACCCTCCCAGATGATCCTAAAGCCAAACCATCATTATTAGAAAACTGCCGAAGATACACCATCCTTAAACACAAGTTACATCGCAAATCCTCAAATGACATCCTTCTTCGGTGCATCTCTCAAACCGAAGCTGTTAAAATTCTTGCCTAACTCTATGAAGGTACGTGCAGTGCTCATACTACTGGTCAATCTATGGCCCTTTGAGCCATCTCCCAAGGTTTATTCAGGCCCAATATGTTGAAGCAAGCCGAAGAATATGCCAAACACTTCGACAAATGTCAGCGTCACCCCCATGAAATCCACAACCCCTCATAAGACCTCCATTTCAGTTAAGTCACCTGGCCATTCAAATGCTGGGCCATCGATCTCATTGGTCCTTTTCCCAAAGATTTGGGCAACCGAGAAAATATCCATATTGCAACAGATTATTTTACCCAATGGTTCGAAGCCGTACCTTTGTGTCAAACACGAGAAGATGAAGTCATCAAATTCCTATGCAAAAACATCATTTCATGTTTCAGATGCCCTCATATGATTCGATGCGACAATGGTCCGTAGTTTGTTGGGAGCAAAGTCAAAAATTCCTTAAAAAACACAACATCATCCTTTCACCCTTAATACCTTACTACCCCCAAGGCAATGGTCAAGTTGAAGCAATCAACAAAATCAGAGTCGATGGTCTCAAGAAATGTGTCGATGCAAAGAAAGGTTGATGGGTTCAGGAGTTACAACATGTCCTCTGGGCCTACCGAACAATACCAAGAGAGGCTACAGGCTGTACCCCTTTCCATCAAGCTTATGGGAGTAAAGCAGTACTCCCTACTCAATTCAAAGTACCTACATGAGATCCCAGCCGCCCGGACGAAGACAATGTGTTTGAACTCGGATGCAACATGTTATGGATCGACGAAACCAGAAACCAAGCCATTGCCAATCTTGGTTGTTACCACCTATCATTTCAGAAATCATATAATAAGCGAGTTCGACCACGAAGTTTTAACATTGGAGATCTTGTACTTCGGCGCGTCAACCAATCCTCGAAGCCTCGAAATGTCGGTAAGTTAGCCGAATCCTGTGAAGGACCTTATGTCATTTATGATAAAACTGACAAGGGTTCAAATTACCTGATGACAAAAGACGAAGAGCCTCTACCAAATCCATAAAATACAATACAGTTAGTGTCATACAACAGGCCATGGCCTCCAACTTTACCACTAATGTAAATACACTATAAATCAATGAACATTTTTTTCTTCAAGCTTTGTCTTCTGTTTTCCAATGAATTTCTTGGTTAAGCCTGAGTATCATGTCAACCCTTCGACCTGCCTGATACTTGGGGGCGACCTTGAAAATTTTTAAACCTCCAATTTCGTGCAAACTCGAGGGGCAAGGATGGTCGAAAGATCAGACCCTCGGGAATGCATTGGGGGTGAACACGTTCTACTTCAATCATGCCCCAAGCTGTCGATATCCAGTAATTTTTTTTGCTTACCCTAAGTATCATGTCAACCCTTCAACCTGATTGATACTTGGGCGCGACCTTGTAATTTTTAAAACTTCCAACATTCTGGCAAACTCGAGGGGCACGAATGGCCGAGAGACCGGACCCTTGAGAATGCGTTAGGGGTGACCACATCTTTCTTCACTGTGGCTTAGGCCTTTGAAGTCTAGTAAATATCTTCGGTCCAACCATGTGTCACAGCCATCTCGAAGCTCTTCAAGGTTCGATCATTCTATAGGAATTCTAGACTTGCCGAAAATATAGATACAGGTATACAAGAATATAAATAGTTTTGCGACATGCAAGCCGTTTCAACACGCATATATTAGAAATTCAAACTCAGTTCGAAGAATACATCAAGAATCTAGCACAACAACTCAATACAATTATAATTAACATAAATTAGTTTTAGAACAGTCTACAACCGAACAGAATTAGTGCGGTACAAGTCATTTTCAGCACAACAATTCAAATCAATAACAAGTTCAAAGATCAAGTTCAAAGAAAGCTCAACATTGTTCAAATATTACAACCCATCAGAAAAATCAGAAAATGTGGCATGACACTCCAGTAAAATACCACATATCGTAGTGGTTGTACCATCTCCTTCAACAGGCTCTTCAGTACCAACACCTCCAGTACCTCCCGTAGAAGATTTTAACCCTGCACCATCGACGATCACATTAGTGGCAGTTCCTACGGCGGCACCTTCGATCATGGAAGCCTCTACGCCACCTCCAACACCTCTATAAACAACGCCTGCCTCTGTCCCCTCTATCAGCAAAGCACCTTCAGTAGCAGGATCTTGTGTAATAAGGAAGCATTCCAGAGTTTTAGGATCATACCCCAAATCTTCTATGAACTTCTTTAGCCTGACGTTATCCACAACTTCATAATCAAATTGCCCTTGGAAACATTCCTTCTGGTCTTTCTTTTCCTTCTCCTTCTCTGCAATCTTCGACTTCAACACCTGCTCATGATTATAATGTTGAGCTTTGAATCTCTTCTCGAATGCATCATTAATGGATGCTAGATCTCGCTTCAAAGTTTTATTCTCAGACACCAGTGACGCCTCGGTCCCTCGAGCGATATCCAAATCATCAAGTGCCTATCTTAGCTTCCGCAAGGTTACTTTTTGGGCTTTGATGAAAGCCTCTAACCAAGCATTTGTCTGCTAGAATAGCCAAACAATCAGTATCTCTCGAAGTATAACAACTCAA
The DNA here is from genome assembly GCA_014058105.1 of Kingdonia uniflora. Lineage (NCBI taxonomy): Eukaryota > Viridiplantae > Streptophyta > Magnoliopsida > Ranunculales > Circaeasteraceae > Kingdonia > Kingdonia uniflora. Next base: position 302,166 of record JACGCM010001326.1, read on the forward strand.
GCATAATTTTATCAATTTAAAAATAAAAGTGTTACCTGGTACATTGTCTTATGCATTTGCCTCCCATCCTCATCTATGTTACTGGCACAGAGTATTTCTGTCAGAGCAGGCAGGGCTAGAGCCTATTCCTCTCGCTCAGCCGTCGTCATACCTTCCTTCGCATCCTCTGCATTATCCTCCCCCAACGCCCTACGCCTTTTGCGTTGAATAACCTTTGGCTGCTATGCCCTCAGAGACTCAGGAATGACCTTGACCTTCCCTTTCTCAGCCTGTATTGATGCCTGCTTTGGCCTCTATCTCGAAGCATCACAAGCAACTTCGGGCACTGGCGCTTCCTGATTCGATGCCCGTTGCGCCTTCGGAACATATTTTTCTTTCTTTTCCAAATTCTCCTACTCCATTCCTTCGGCCACTGTCAAAGCACCTTCGCCTCCCCTCTTCTTTGAAGGCTTCGACGTAATGGGTATGTTTTAAAGTAGGGAATCTGTCCTCTTTTGCCTCTTCTTCTTGATACCAAGACTCGTGAAAACCAAATTCACCCACTCCTCGTCTGAGTCAATCAAGGCCTCAATATAATCCCTCAGATTTGTCCAAGTCGAGCTATTAGGACCTAAAGAACAAGCAGAAACACGATTATCAGTTTATTCGATCAATACGTCAAAACAGCTTCGACAAAAAACTTATTTGGATTATAGACTTTATGCTACAACCCATAAGGGTCCTCCCTATCGACATTCTCATAGTTACCCCGTACTACAACCAAATCTATGTCCCACCCTCAACCCGTCGAACACAAATCAAATAACCAGGGTTTATCTGCGTGATACTAGATGGGATAGGTGCCGACCTTCTGGTTCGCCTTCTTGGAGTTGAACGAGACAACGTCGAACCACTTAATTAAACTTCTCCCCTCATCTCGCAGTGCTACATTCATACCCTCAATATCCTTCATCATTTCATAAAAGTTCCTATTCATCTTAACTGGGGCAACTTCCCCCAAGTTTAACACCTCATTCACATGCAAAAGAAGGGGCAGTTGCATCCCGAGTCGAATTTGGCCTCTAAATGCTATGATACCTTCTTGAGGTTTCGACTGGAAGATGTACATTGACCCCGCAGCATATAAGATTACTCTTACCATCGACAGCCCGAATTTGGTCACAAATCGATCTAATCTCTGCTTATCTCTAGTCGAGATAGAACCATCGGCCTTATCCGACTCAGTTAAATCCTTACTAAGATCACTTTGTATCCTCTAACCCCTTTCACCACCCGAAGGTTCAGCCCAACCTTCATCCCTTTCTCTCTGTTCTCCCCCCATCTCTTCCTCATCACTATCCTCCTTAACTGCCATCTTACGATGCATATTACTAGAGCCTCTAGCTTCAGGAACCACCACTGCAAGTGGGATATCTTTTTCTATGAGGAATTCTTCTGCGTCGCTGCCCTCACACATCGGAGCACGTCCATACACACTAGCCTCATTTTTTTTGATCTCCTTGTCGATTAGCCTTAGTCTCGAAGCTCAACGGGTACGCATCTTATCATACAGAAGAAGAGACACGCAATTAGATCGATATATTCAACTATTACGTGTCAATAGTTAATTTTCATCTACCCTCTCCAACTGATACAAACACAACCAAAAACTCTACCCCAATCCCAGTCCTACCATCAATACCCTAGGAACCCCAAATGAGCTAAACCTATGACTGTAGGGGCCTAACTTCTTTTTATGGGGAAATTGGCTCATACAAAATGGGGCTAATCTCCAGTCAAAGGAATGCAAGTAAATAATCTAATGTATGAACAATCTATAGACAAATACTTGCGTAGAGGCCCGAATGTGACGCTCTACAAGCTCTGATGAGGACTTTTAAGAGTGATTTTATTACTGGGGAGTAATCAAATGTTCGAGTACTGGGTTTCACAGGGTGGTCAAAGGTAAACTGTAAGAGGGCTAGGGGGAATTTTCCTAACCCCACCTAGATTCCCCATCTCTCTTATTTATAGAACATAGGATGGGCTGAGTCACCAAGGTTAGGTCAGATTACAAGGGTGCTGTTCGGATATCCCGGCAGGGGTATGGGCGCCGGTGATGTCTGTACAGTCACTGTAACAGTTGGTGGAGATGTCTCTGTACTTTGGAACTGTGGCAGTGGTTGGGCCTGTCACTGCCGTTGCAAGGGCCAATCACTGCACTATTTTTTCTGATGAGTTGGCTACCTGTCACAACATATTTAGATCATGTGCAGATATGGTCAAAGGGTTTTTGCTGCGATGTGTGTAGTCCGTCCTCGAGGCTTATTTTGTAGATTTAATGGGCATCGATATATTCGGGTAGGCTGCGAAGTAGCCTTCGAGTGTCTGAGTGGGGTCGAAGGCTACGAGTAGGCTACTATATTCGTCCCCTCTAAGTGAGGGTCTCGAAGCCATGTAGAGAGGCGTTAACTGAGAAAACTGTTTGGCCTTGGAAATTGTGCGGTTTGACTATTAGTTTTTGGGTAAGTAATAAAAGTGGGTAATTAAGAGGTATAGGTGGTTATAGGGTAATCAATGAAATGAGGCTATAAATATTGGTATTTGAGTAGGGATATTGTGTATCCTTTTTCTTTTTCATTCTTCTCTCTTTCCTCTACAAATTTTGAAATCTCAATGGATACCACGCCCAATACGCGATATCAAAAGAGGATGGGGTTCGCACGGGACCGTCGCCTAGAGTGGAAGACTGGTAAACTGTATATAAAGTTCTTCGGGCATCATGATCTGAACTGGGACATGCCTGAACTAGTGGTGGTAGAGGCTGGAGAGTTCATCAATGGGGAGCCTCATGACTATCTTTGGGATCGACTGAAGTACAACTTTACTACTGTGGAGAAGCGATATCTCTTTTTGTCGGCTCTGGCCGAATGTCTTATTTGTGCAGAAGAGAAGATGAAGGAGCAAAGCGCGGTGAATGGAGTTGGGCCTTCTAGAAGTAGGGCTATTGTTTGAGGTGGTGAAGATTGGTATCTTTGTATTGTAGAGGTTTATGTTTGGGTCAGTTGCAGCACTGTATTTAGGTTTGAAATTTGCTCTCTTGTATTTGTATGTGGTGGAACGGAATGAAAATAATATTTTTTGCTGCAATTTGAGCTTTTATAACTGTTAGGCATTGGAAACGAATAGGCTCGTTGTCGCGATAGCAAAATTTTTTCATCAAATTCTAACGGGTAATCCTGATAAACGCTGAAAAGGTGTTCTCAAGGTGTAATGACGTGGTCGAATGTAATTAACTGGTAGGCATTAAAAAATGGTTGAAGGTTCGATGAACGAGGTTCGACTGCAGGTCCTCGTAAATGGTGTGTCCATGCGTGTGCAGGGGAAGCTGTTACGTCTGAGAAGTTGAAGAGGTTGGCTTTTGAGTTTTTGAGGTGGGGAATTGAAGATCACAATTAATACGGCTAGGGAAGAGGGAAAGTTGAAATTGGATTTCGGGTATAAAAGGAACTGTTGAAGAGAGGATTTCTCATCGTTCTGTAATCGTTCTTCATCTTATTTCTTATTTGCCCTGATCAGAATGACAACAAATGTACCCGCATAAGAGACAGGCGGCAGTGAGAGTCAGGCGAATATGGGAAAAGACGGTAGAGCTGCGATGGAGGTTCGGTATTGAAGAGGACATTGATGCTGAGATGACGAATCTTTTTGAGGTAGAACCCGGGGCACCCATTCTTGGCATGCCCTTCCCGTACTGGTGGGGTATATTGCAGATGATGGGGCCATTACCCGGCCATCGATTGTCTCTTCTTGAAGAATTTATGGAAGAGATGGTTGACGAGGAGGATGCTGGTGCTGTACCTGTGGTTGAAAGAGAGTAACCCGTTGATAATTTGGGCCCTCTGTCTGTTGGGTATTTTGGCTGGCTTTTGTTATTTCTTTATTCTTCCTCTTTCTCTTCTCTTATTTTTTTGAAGGAGTCTGTAATTCGTCCTTGATGTCATGTATTGATGAGTAAAATTAGGATTTTGAATTACTGCTGAAGTTGAATTCTGTCTTTTTATAAGTAGTAATTTGAACTATCATACTAAGAGTCTGCAATATCGAAACAACAATTCTTCACTGCTGAAGTATCGAGAACATCTGTCGAAGGAGGATTTCTAATTTTTGTAGTACTATCCTGAGCTGTAAAAGTAATAATATACTCTGTTAAAGTAGAGTGAATGTGATCTGTCGAAGGGTGAATGTAATTTTTCGAAGGTAATCTGCTAAAATTAGAAAGGTATAATGCTTTAAATTGGCGAATGTACTGTGAATCGAATGTCGATATATTTGAGAACCGAATTTGAGGCTATCTGTTCATGTGTCGTTGTGGAACAGAGTGGTCGATTACTTGAATGTGTAAAGTATGCCGATGGTTTTGGTGGATTTGACTGGCCGTACTGACAGCCTAGACAGCTAGTCTGTTAGAAAGGTACATGCACCTGGGGCAGTATGTCGTAAAGGTAATCATGATTTTTGCTCGTATTATGGAAAAAGTTGTGACATGACTGCTTGGATTTGACTGCTTAGCTTCGAGTGAGGGTGGAAGGGTTTAAGAAGCTTTAGTTTTTGCAGGTAAGTTGAAGTGAGTGTGTCGCTTGCACGTAAATAATATGAGGGGTAAATCAGTCAAAACACATTGTTGCCAAAATACTGGGGTAGTGGGGTCGTGGTAATGATAATGGTTAGAAAATCAAGGAGGTTTTGGCTTTTTGAGAGAGTATATAAGTGTGAGAGTGATGAGAAGAGAACGTATGCCATTGGTGCTTTGAGAGAAGTTGTTGAAGTTGTTTCATTAATCTTGATGTTCCGAGTATAGTGGTTCTAACACAGGTATGTGACTTGAACTCTGCCAACTTTTGTTTTGACTTTCCTTCTTTGTCTGAAAGTAAAAATGTCAGCGTTTGGGGTTTAGAGATTATCTTCGCGGATAAGAGAATTTGTGTGTTTAGGTTTCAACCCATTTTGGGATTTTGGGGGTTTCGAAGGAAGCACTGGGTATAGGATCGAGGTATCGAATGTGTGCAAATCTGTTGAAGTGGGTAGATTAGCTAAGGTTTATTGACACGTAATTATCAAATATATCGATCTAATTGCGTACCTCTTCTTATGTAGGGTAAGATGCATACCCCTCAAGCTTCGAGACAAAGGCTGGTAGACGAAGAGATAGAAGCATTCAAAGCTAGTATTTTTTGCCGTACCCCAATCAATGAGGGCAACGACTTAAATGTGTTAGAGGTTGTGATCGAAGCCCCTTTGTCTATGATATTTCCCGCTGGTGAGCTGCCGATTACGAGACGTCACAGGACGGTAGTGGCCGAGGATAGTGAGGAGGAGGAGATAGTGTGGGGGGAGAGAGGCGAGGGTAATGTAGGGCCTTTTTGTGGTAGAAAGGAAGAACGGGGACAGAGTGATGAAAATGGGGATTCTGCTGAGTCGGATAGGGTCGAAGGTACCGTTTTGGCTAGAGATAGAGTTAGATTAGATCAATTTGCTGCCAAGCTGGAGCTGTCAAAAGTGGGGGTATACTTGAGTATGGCGGGAATAGGGTTAACTTTCAAATTGGACCCTGGTAAGGGATAATGGCTTATAGAGGTCAGATTCAATAAGGAATGGAACTTCCTCTTCGCAAACTGGTGATAGAAGTGCTAAATTTTTGGGTGGTTGCTCCGGTGCAAATGAATGGAAATTTCTATGAGATGATGAGGGTTATAGAGGGGATGAATGGAAAATTGAGTGGTGAGGGGTGGTGTTTGATTATGTGGTTTGATATATTTCCTTCTACTTGAAGAAGGCGACGCAGAACCGAGGTACTTACCACATCCAATGTAACCCAGAAAAGCTTTGGCTCTTTGATCTGTATTCGACGGGTCGAGGGAGGAATAAATATTTATTGATAGTACGGGGCAACTACGAAAATGTTGAGGGGGAAGACCTTTATAAGTTGCATCATAGTATGTATAATAAGAGTAAGCTTGTTGTCGAAGGATTGTTGTTGATCTATGTCTTGAATAAGTGGTAATTATATTTTTGTCTGTTTTACAGGTCCGAAGAATCTGTCATGGAACAATCTGAGGAACTATATTAATTCTTTGTTCGAAGCTAGTGAGGAGTGGGTCAATTCTGTTTTTGACAGTCTTGGTATCAAAAGGCAATTAAGGAAGAAGTCGGATTCCCTGCTTTGAAGCATACCCGTTACTCCAAAGCTATCGAAGAGAAGAAGGGGCGAAGGTAATTTAAAGGGTCCAGAAGAAATGGGAGGGGCAGAGTTGCCATAAAATTTTCAGTATGTTCTAAAAATGCCAAGGGGGTCGAAGCAAGCAGCGCTAGTGCTCGAAGTGGCTGACAATAATTCGAGATTAAGGCCAAGGTAGGTGCTAACACAGATTGAGATGGGGAAGGTTCGGGTTATTCCCGAAGCTTCAAAGGTGCAGCAATCAAAGGTTAGTCAGCGTAAAAGGCATAAGGCACTGGGGGAAGATGATACATCAGATGAGGATGAAGAGACAATGGAGGCTAAACGACAGAACCAAGCAGTGGCCAAACACGCTTCGATGGCTGAGCTCTGCGAGGACGACCCATACAAGGCTCGTAGGAAATAAAGAGGAGTATGTTTCAGGTAACTATCTATAAATTTCTTTTGTGAGAGTCTAAGATTTCTTTTGAGCTCTTTGAGTTTTGAGGGGTACTGACTGCCTGAATATTCTAGCTGGCGGATGTTTGGCTGCAATCGCACAACATGGCAATGAAGTTAGTTAAGGGGAAGTTGTGATAAGCAGTAGAAAGTCTGGATCTTTCTCGGGGGACTGAGGCGTCATTGTTATTTGAAGTCAGGAAGTTAAAGTGAGATCTGGCGGCGATCACTGACTCGTTTGATGTGAGGCTCGAGCATCAGCGGCTAAGGCAGGAGCGGGAGTGGTCGGCAAGGCTTGCGGCAAAAGAGAGGGAGAAGGATGAGTAGAAGGTGAGTTACCAGTAACAGTTTGATGATGAATGTAAGGTGAATATCTGGTTGAAAGTGTTTATAAAAGATAAGGGGTTTAAATCCGATACGTTGGAGCCCTTCCCTCTTTCCCCAAAACTTGCTAATAGAAATGATTTGCAGGTGAAGGAAGGAGATGCAGATATTATTAACGGGGTAGCTGGAGGTACTGAAGGTGGTGTGGAGGCTTCCATTATTTGAGCGGCCAGTGGTAGAACTATGGATACTGTGGTTTTCGATGGTGCAGGGTCAAAGCCTTTGACTGTAGGTGCTGAGGGTGTTAGCGCTGGGGGATCAATGGTGGAAGAAGTTGTAGCCATGCCGATATGAGGTATTTTGAATTGGGGTTCCATGCTTTCCTTTTCTGATTTTTTGGTAAGTTGTAAAATTTTGAACTAATTTTTTTTTTTTTGCGTTGGACTTTGAACTTGGTTTGTCTTTGAGCTGTTGTACTGTACTGATGGTGGTTATCTGTGGAACTTCTAAAGTTGATTATCAACAACTTTGAATTGATGCCTGATTTTTTAACTGACTTTGTTGTCATGTTCTGGCCTTGCTTTATTCTAGATTGTTGAAATATTGATCTATATTATGTTGGCTTGGCTTGTGTTGAACTATTGATGACTTAACTTGAGCTGTAATGCAACTGTTTCTCTGATGTATGATGCTTTGAATCTTCTTTGCACTTAGTAGAATTATAGACATTCTTGTACAATAGTATCTACATGTACTATTTCTGTCGAAAAACTATGGAGTGATCGAACCTTGAAGAGTTTCGAAGGATCTATTTGACATTGAAGGCCAGAGCCACAGCGATGTTGGAAGTTTGAAAAATAATTTCAAGGTCACCTTCGAGTATCAGTCGGGCCGAGGGGATGTGATACCTAGAGGAAACCTGAAAATTTACTGGACTTCGAAGGTCTAAGCCATAACGAAGCAAGACATTTTCGCCTCTAACACATTCTTGAGGGTCTGACCTTACGACCATTCGTGCCCCTCGGTTTTGCTCGAATGTTGGAAACTTGAGAATTTCAAGATCGCCCTCAAGTATCAGTCGGGACGAGGGTGGACATGATACTCGGGGTAAATTATGAAATTGACCGGACTTTGACGGTTTCAGAGCCTGATCGTAGCATAACTCTTCAAGTCCAATGCATTCTCAAAAGTCCGGTCTTTAAACCATCCTTGCCCCACGAGATTGCTCAAAATTGAAATCATGAAAATTTCAAGGTCGCCCCCAAGTATCAGTCGGGGCAAAGGGTTGACATGATACTTAGAACAAACTAGGAAATCGATTAGACTTCGACAATTTTGGAGCCTGATCAAAGCATAACTGTTCGCCCTGAATGCATTCTCGAAGGTCCGGTCTTTTGACCATCCTTACCCCTCGAGTTTGCTCGAAATTGGAAGGTTGAAAAATCCCAAGGTTATTCCTAAGTATCAGTCGGGTCGAAGGGTAGACATGATACCTAAGTTAAACCAAAAAATTTAATCAAAAGAGGAGACGAAGTATGGGTGAAATACTATTTATTAATTATCTTGTGTTACATCAATTGACAAGGTTGAGGCCGTGGCCTGTTATTGGAGACCAACTGTAGGGGCCTAACTTCTTTTTGAGGGGAAGTTGGCTCTTACAGCACGAGGTTAATCATCTATAAAAGGAATACAAGTAAGTGGTCTAAAGTAACAACAAACTAGAGATAGATACTCGCGTTGAGGCCTGAATGTGACACTCTACGACCTTTGATGTGGATTTTTAAGATGTATTATATTACTGATGAGTAATTCCAAGGTTTAAATATAGAGCTTTACAGAGTGGTCGAAGGCAAACTACAAGGGGTTTTGGGGGAAATTTTTCTAACCCCACATTGGTTCCCCATCTCTCCCATTTATAGAATCATAGGAGGCTGAGTCACCAAGTGTGGGCAAGGTTACATGATTACTATCAGGATATCCCGGTAGGGTATGGGCGGCGGATAGGTCTGCTTTCTCACTGTAGCATTTATTTGAGATGTCTCTGTACTGCGGCGCAGTTGTCAGGCCTGTCACTGTAGTTGCCAGGACCAATTAATGCACTGTCTTGTCTAGTGAGCTGGCTGCCAGACCCATCGTATTTCAACCATGTACAGATATGGTCGAAGGGTTTCTGCTGCGATGCGTAAGTCTGTCCTCGAGACTTCTTTGGAGTAAAAGCTTCGTCTTCAGAGGAACTCTGGGAGGCTTGCATTGAGGATTGAATAGGCCTCGATACATTCGAGTACGCTACAAAGTAGACTTTGAGTGTCTGAGGGGGTCGAAGGCTGCGAGTAGGCTACTACATTCACCCCTTCCTAGGGAGGGTCTTGAAGCCAGTGGAGAGGCATTTGCTGAGAAAACTATTTGGTCTTGGAATCTGAGTGGTTTGACTGTTGGTTTTCGGGTAAGTAATAAAAGAGGGTAATTAAAAGGTATAGGTTGTTATAGGGTAATGAATGAAGTGAGGCTATATGTACGGGTTATTGTGAAGGGATACTGTATCCTCTTCCATTTGCAATAGTTTTATGCTCTTTCTTCTAATTCAGAATATTTTAATGGATACCATACCAAACACGTGTTTCCAGATGAGGATGGGGTTTGCCTGCGATCGTCGTGTGTGGCGGATGATGGCGGAGTTGCATATGAAGTTTTTTGAGCAACATGATCTGAACTGGAACACGCCCGACCTTGTGGTGGTAGAAGCTAAGGAGTTTATCAATGGTGAACCTTATGCCTATCTGTGGGAACAACTAAGGTTTTATTTTACGACAACTGAGAAGTGCTATCTCTACCTAATGGCTCTGGCCGAAAGTCTTGTTTGTGCAGAAGAGATCATTAAGGAATAGAGCACGGCGACTGAAGCTGGACCTTGTGGAAGTAGGACTGATGGTTGATGTGGTGAATATCTGTATCTTTGTATTTTGGGGTTTTTTTTTTGGGTGGTTGTAGCAATGTATTATATTTTGTCAATCGGATAATAGAATGGAAGTACTATTCTCTAAACGCTTGAGTGACTGTGTCTGATTGATAATGAAGGCGAATAGTCTCATAGGCTCGCTTAACACATGCATGTCATAGAATTGTTGAAAGTAGATAAAAGGGGTATCGAAGTATAATGATATGATCGAAGGTTATGATAGTCAAATTTTCGATGTTGGAGGTTTGCTCGACTAGAAGTCATCGGGAATGAGGTCTGAATGCAGGTACAGATGAATCGGTTACTCTAGGATGTTGGAAAGGTTGGTTGTTGAGTTTTTGAGGAAGGTAATTGAAGGTCACAATTAATGCGGCTAGGGAAGAGGGAAAGCTGAAGTGGGTTTGCAAGTATAAAAGGGAGCATGGCGGAGGAGATTTCTTCATCTTTCTTCAAACATTCTCCTTATCTCTTCTCTTATTTGATTGGATCAACATGGCTGCAAACATACCCATTAAGGAAGATAAAACGGCAGTGAGAGTCCAGAGAATAAAAAAAACCTTATTGGGGTTACGACGGAGGTTTGATCTTGAGGTAGACATTGATGCGGAAATGCTGAATCTTTTTGAGATGGAACCCGGGGTTCCTATTCTCGACATGCCCTTCCCATAATGGTGGGGAATATTATAGATAATGGGGCCATTTCCCAGTCACCAGTTGTCTCTTCTCAAAGTCTTTGCGAAGGATATAGTAGACCAGGAGGATACGGATACTGCGGCCGTGGTTGTAGAGGAGCATCCTGTTAATAATTAAGGACATATATCTCTTGTTGTCTTTGTTGTTGCTTTCCTTTTCTCTATCTCCTTTCTATTTTCTTTGGATGAGGCTTGTAATATTTTCTATCTTTCTGAATGATATTTTTTTTTTGGAATAGCTTAAGTTGTCGAACTGAAAGTAATAATATTAATCTGATTTCTTGAAATAGTATCTTGAGCTGTCGAATTAATAGTATAACTGTCGAAGGATATTGTTTGGATTGTTCGTAGGGAAAAACATGGATTGTCGAAGGAAAATTTATAATCTGTCAAAGTGGGAGCATTATCTGTCGAAGCTGAAATGATTAATCTGTTGGTACAAATGGTTAGGTCTGTAAGCATAAATGTTTGAATAGTCGAAATGTTTGATTGTAACCTGTCAAAGGGTGAATGTGATCTGTCGAGATAATAAAGGCAATGAGGTTTTGAATGGACGAATGTGTTGGATATCGAATGTCAATACATTAGAAAACCGAATTTTAGGCTATTTGTTAATGAGTCTGCAGAAAGTGGAGTGGTCGATTAATCGAATTCGAGGAGTGTGTCGAGGGTTATGTTTGATTTGACTGGCCTACTGAAGGCCCAGACAACTGATCTGTCTGGACGGTACGTGTGCCTGGGGCAGTGTGCTGAAAAGTGATAATGATTTTTGCTCATATTTTAGGATAAGTTGTGACTTGACTGTGTGGATTTGATTGTTTAGCTTCGAATAAGGCTGAAAGGGTTTGAGAAGATTTGGTTTTTGTAGGCATATTGAAGTGAGTGTGTTGTTCACACGTAAGGGATATGAGGGGTAAATTGGTCAAAACACATTTGTAGCTGAGAAGCCAGGGTAGTGGGGTCGTGGTAATGATAATGGTTTGAAAATCGAGGCGGTTTTGCTTTTTTAAAAGAGATATAAGTGTGAGAAGAGTAATCACTATACTATTTTACTGAGAAAAATCAAAGAGTGTGGGGAGAAGAGAATGTATGCCATTAGAACTTGGGAGTAGTTGCTGCAGTTGTTCTGTTGATCGTTCTGTTTTGAGGGTAGTGCTTCTAACACAGGTATGTCACTTGATCTCTGCAAATTTTACTTTGTTTTCCCTTCAGAGTGTGTAAGTAGGACATTCTGGGTTTAGGGTTTAGAGGTTATCTTCAAAGATAAGAAGATTTGGTGAATCTGGGTTTTAACCCATTAAAAGATTTTGGGTATTTTGGAGGAGGCATAGAGTTTAAGATTGAAGATTCGATAAATCTTCTGGATGGGGTAGATGGGATAGGGGTTATTGACACGAAATTGTCAAATTTATCGATCTAATTACGTGCCTCTTCTTCTGTATGCTAAAATGCATAACCGTCAAGCTTCAAGATAGAGACTGATAGATGAAGAGATCGAAGCGTTCGAAGCTAGTATTTCTGGTCGAGCCCTAATAGATGAGGGTAACAACTTAGAAGTGTTAGATTTGATAACCGTGGCCCATTTATCTATGGTTCTGCCGGCTGAGGAGATTCTGGTTACGAGAAGTCGGAGGACGATAGTGACTGAGGATAGTGAGGAGGAAGAGATAGTATGGGGGGAGAGGGGTAGGGGTGATGTACGGCCTTCAGGTGGTGGAAAGGGAGAAGGGGTTCAAGGTGATGATAGTGGGGATTCAACTGAGTCTGATAGGGTCGAAGGTGCCATTTCGGCTAGAGATAAGATTAGGTTAGATCGATTAGCTGCAAAGTTAGAGCTGTCGAAGGTGGGGGTGTATCTGAGTGTGGCGAGGGTAGGGTTAACCTTTAAATCAGACCCTGGGGAAGGGATAATGGCTTCTAGAAGCCAGATTCGATTGGGAATAGAACTTCCTCTTCAGAGGCTAGTAAAAGAAGTACTGAATTTATGGGAGGTGGCCCCGGTACAAATGTACGATAATTTTTATGAGATGATGAGGGATATAGAGGGGATAAATGCAAAATTGACTGGTGAGGGTCGAGGATTGATTAAGTGGTTTGATATTATTACCTTCTACTCAAAGAAGGCGAGTCAAAACTCAGGTACCTACAACATCCAATGTCACCCAGAGAAGCCCCAGTTCTTTGATCTATGTTCGACGGGTCGAGGGTAGAATAAAGATTTATTGATAGTATGGGGCCAGTACGAGAATGCTGAGGAGGATGACCCTTATAAGCTGCATCATAGGGTGTATAATCAAAGTAAGTTTATTGTCGAAGGTTTATTGTTGATGTATGTCTTGAATAGGTGATGATTATATTCTTTTTTATTTTGCAGGTCTAAAGAATTTGTCTTGGAGCAATCCGAGAAATTATATTGATAATTTGCTCGAAGCTAGTGAGGACTGGGTAAATTATGTGTTTGACAGTCTTAGAATCAAGAGGCAGAGGTAAGAAAAGGTAGATTCCCTGCTTTGAAGCATACCCGTTACGCCGAAGCCATCGAAGAGAAAGAGAGGTAAAGGTGTTTCGAAGGGTCAAAAGGAAATGGGAGGGGAAGAGTTGCCAAGGAATTATCAGTATATGTTGAGAACACAGAGGGGATCGAAGCAACCAATGTCAGTGCCCGAAGTGGCTCGCAATGCTTTGAGGTTGAGGCCGAGGTAGGTCCCAACTAAAACTGAGATGGGGAAGGGTCATATAGCTCCTGAAGCTCCGAAGGTGGTGCAATCGAAGGTTAGTCAGCGTAAAAGGTGTAGGACGGTGGGGAAGGATGATGCAGTAGTTGCCAAACAGGCTTCGATGGACGACCCAGATGAGGCTGCGAAGGAAATAAAGAGGCATATGTTTCAGGTAACTATTTATGAATTTCTTTTGTGAAAGTGTAAAATTTTGTTTAAGCTCTTTGATTTTTAAGGGGTACTGACTGCTTGAATATTCTAGCAAATGGAGGCTTGGGTGCGATCGTTCAAAAAGGCGATGATGTCAGCAAAGGGGAAATTGCGACAGGCAGTGGAAAGTTTGGATCTTTCTCGGGGAACAGAGGCATCATTGTTGTCTAAAGTCAAGAAGTTGAAGCAAGATCTGGAGGTGATTACTAACTCATTTGATGAGAGGCTCGAGCTTCAGCGGGCAAGGCAAGAGTGGGAGTGGTCGGCAAAGCTTGCGGCAAAAGAGAGGGAGAAAGCAAAATAGAGGGTGAATTTCTAACGGCAGTATGATGGCGAATGTAAGGTGAATGTTAGGTTGAAATAGTTTATAAACGATAAGGGGTATGATCCCGATACGTTGGAACTTTACCCTATTTCTCCTAAACTTGTTGAAGGCGGTGATTTGGAGATGAAGGAAGCAGATGTTGTTGATGAGGTAGCAGGAAGTACTGGAGGTGGTGTGAAGACTTTTGTTATTGGAGTGGCCAGTGGTGGAACTGGGGGTGGTATGGTTGGCGAAGGGACGAAGCCTTCGACTAAATCTGTTGTGGGTGTTGGCGCTGGGGGACCTGTGGAAGAAGAAGGCGTAACCGTGCCGATATGAGGTATTTGAATTTGGGGTTTCAAGTTTTCTTTCCTGATATGATGCTGAGTTGTAATATTTGAAACTGTGGTTTTTTTTGCTGGTCTCTGAACTCGGTATATTTTTGAGCTGTTGTTAACTGTTGAACTTCAGAAGTTGATTCTGAAATGCTTTTGAATTGATGCTTGATTTTCTGATTGATGTTGTTATCATTCCCTAGCCTTGAATTGCTGAAATATTGATACGTATTCTGTTGACTTACTTGTGTTGAACTTTTGATGAGTGATCTTGAGTTGTACTATAACTGTTCCTCTGATGGATGATTCTTTGAATGTTCTTTGCACTTGATAAAATTGTAGATAACATCTGCGTGTACTGTTGCTATTTGAATAAGTGTAGAGTGATCAAACCCAGACAAGTTTTGAGGATATTTAGATCGATCCCTGAATGATCTACTCGACATCGAAGGCCGAAGCCACAATGATGTTAGAATTTTGAAAATTTTCAAGGTCGCCCCCGAGTATCAGTCAGGCCGAAGGGACGCGATACCTAGAGGAAACCTGAAAATTTACTGTACTTTGATGGCCTGAGCCACAGTGAAGCAATATATTTTCACCTCCAACGCATTCCTGAGGGTCCGGTCTTTCGATCATTCGTGCCCCTCGAGTTTGATCGAATGTTGGAAACTTGAAAATTCCAAGGTCGCCCCAAGTATCAGTTGGGGCGAGGGTGGACATGATACCCGGGGTAAACCAAGAAGTCAGCTGGACTTTGATAGTTTCAGAGCCTGATCGAAGTATATTTGTTCGCCCCCAATGCATCCCCGAAGGTCCGGTCCTTCGACCATCCTTGCTCCTTGTGTTTGTTCGAAATTGGAAGCTTCAAAATTTTAAGGTCGCCCTCAAGTATCCGTCGGGTCGAAGGGTTGACGCGATACTTAGAAGAAACGGGGAAATCGACTGGACTTCGAAGGCCTTAGCCACAGTGAAGCATTAGTGTTCACTCCCAATGCATTCTTGAAGGTCCGGTCTTTCGGTCATCCTTACCCCTCGAGTTTGCTTGAAATTAAGAGCTTGAAAAATCTCAAGGTTACCCCCAGGTATCAGCCGGGCCGAAGGTTCTCATGATATCTAAGTTTAACCAAGAAATTCAATAAAAAAATAGGGGTCAAAGTATGGGTGGAATAACTTGTTTATTGATTTTTCTGGATTACTTCGTTTACTGATAAGGTGGCCCAAATTTTTTCCAAACGAAGCGCCAAATTGGCATCTATCAAGATTGAGTTTCATGTTGTATGTGCTAAGTATCTAAAAGGCTTCGTTTAGGTCTTGGATATGGGTCTGTTTCTAACGGCTCTTGCATAACATGTCGTCGATGTAAACTTCAACTGACTTGCCAAGCAAGTGTTTAAACATGGTTGTGACCAGGTATTGGTAAGTGGCTCCCCTATTTTTAAGGCTGAAGGGCATAACATTGAAACAGTAAAGGCCTTGTTCAGTGATAAAGGAAGTTTTAAGTTGATCTTCGGGGAGGAGGGGTTCCTGATTGTAACCCGAAGCCGTGTCCATCATGGATAGTCGTTCATGTCTAGCAGTAGCGTGGAGGAGTGCTAAGATAACCGGGAGGGGGAAGCTGCCATTCGGTGTGAGCTTGTTGGGGTATGTAAAGTCGACGCAGAATCTGATCTTGCCATTTTCTTGGGAACAACCACAATGTTTGATATCCAGTCAACGTATTTTACTTCTCTGATAAAACCTGTGGCTATGAGCCTGTCCACTTCAAGGTTCAATGCTTCTCGAAGTTGTGGTGCTAGGATACGCTTCTTTTGTTTAACTGCTGAGGAATAGGGAATGAGGTCGTGGAGATGGCACGCCAAGTTGGGGTTGACACCGGGCATCTCCTGGAATGTCCAGGCAAAGACAATTTTGTTTGCTTGAAAGAAATTTATAAGCCCGAGGTATTCTGCATCATCTAGAAAAGTTCTGATGAATGTACCTCGTCCAGGACCGTCGAGTTCGATATAAGTAGTGGGTTCGATGGGTGAGGTGGTATCTGTCAAATGTGTGGGGATAGAAAGGCACAGTGATTATTATGGGTGGTTTACGTGTTTCTGGGTCTGATCGATCTCCGGGTGCTCACATGAATGGGAGAGGCGTTGAGAACCTTTCAAGTTCCAAGTACCTTCGAGAGTGGTGTCCGGTGTTAGGTCGAAGGTATGGCACGCATGGCGTGGAACCAGTCACGCCCGAGGATACTGGGGTATTCTGACTTCTTATAAATGACAAGAAAACTAGTTTGAAGTGTGATGGGGCCTGTGGTGACTGGTAGACAGATTCGGCCGACAGCGACATCTGTGGCCCCATTGAAGCCTTACAATTCGTTATTGGCAACGATTATGTGGTTGGTTTTCTTCATAGTTTTGACAGTTAGGAGAAAAATGACATCAGTTGCGCTCCCTGTGTTTATGAGCATTGTGTGAAGGATGAGGTTTTCGATCTTAATCATAATGACTAGTAGATCTGAATGGGGAAAATGGATGTGAGATGTATCACAATTGATGAAGGAAATGCCTTCGATTCGAGGGCGAGGACTTGATTATGGCAGAAGGGTGGGAGGTTTCTATGGATAGGTGAGTTTGCAACATTCTTCGACGCGCTTACGTTTTGCTTTTGGAACGGCCGCTGTCGATGTTGTTGACTTCGATAAAACATGATTTATAAATATGTATCACGGCAGATTCAGGAGTAGGGCTGGATGGAGGCTGGAGGTAAGACTCGTCAAGGTAGCTAGGAAGGTCAGTAATATACTAGTATAGATGACTTGCTTTGTGGATGAGTTCGAGAGAGCGCTGGAGGGTGAAGCATTTGTTGGTATAGTGACAGTTACATTTATGATTTGTGTAATAAGGTTCACCTGCTCTGAGTTTGATAGGGAAAGGCATACGCCAAATGGGGTTTGTCTGTATATGTGGTAAATGGGTGGGGAGAGGGGCAGTGAGTGTGGGTAATACTTGCTTTGGCCGTTTCCTGCGGGCTTCTGCATTGTTATCATTATTAGGGCATTTGCGACTCTCCTTCTCCTGTGAGGCGGTGATCAGGGTTGATGGAGTAGAAGGTGGGATTTTATGAGGTTTGTTGATAGCTGAGGTCGAAGGCTGTCTCGGTTTATATGAGTCGCGGAGGTGTTCGAGGTCAATATACCCGTTGACCTTTGAGAGCATCTCTTCGAGTTTTTGAGGTTTGTGGAGAACTAGGTGTTATTTTACTCGACTGTGTTCAGGCAGGGCATTCGAGTATGCGAGTATAGCATTCGTGCAGCCAAGGCTCTCAATTTTCCGTGATTCATCGAGAAACCATTTCGTGAAGGTTTCAAGTGTCTCGTTACTGGATTTTCTAAAATTGAATAGGGCGTCAACTCCGACTTCTCTATCCTTATTGAAGGCAAACTGGTTGAGGAAAAGCCGTGATAGTTTCTCAAAGCTCTGTATCGAGCCATTTGGGAGGTTATGATACCATCGAAGGGAGTTGTCAGTTAGGCGGGATGGGAAAAGGTGACATAATTGGTAATCCACTGTGGAATAAAGGCTCAAGGCATTTTGGAATTTGAGAATGTGTGATTGAGGGTCTGTGTTGCGGTATTTCCTGAGTTTTGTGGCACAGAAGTTGGGGGGTATCTCTATGACGAGAAGTTTGGGGCAAATAGAGTTATTCAGTCGATTCCAAGAGTTAGGTTTTTGGCTCGCACTGACCCGAATGACAGATTGTACTTTGAGGTCAAAGTCATGCTGCGTAGCATAAGCAGAATGAGGGGGAGATCTAGGTATTCGAGGATGGTGAGTTTGTGTGGGTGGAATTTGTTCAGCGCTGCATTCCCTGAGACGTTCTCGAGCAGGGCGGCGTATGGGCTATCTAGAGGATCGGAGGGTGGAGTCAGAAGAATTTTTTATGGGGTGAAGGCCGAGATCGATGGAGCCAGAAGGAGGAATAGTATGGGGGGCACCTTCCACTTGGACACGTCCCTGGGCTGCTCCAAGAGTGGGTAGGTGTCCCAAACCAGCGCGAACAAACATTCGCGATGGATCTGGAACATAGGATGGGCGAGCAGGTTCTAGAGGCTGTACTCTCTGCAGTTCTCGGACGGTATTCCGTAATTCGTCGATTGCCTGGTTCTGTATGTTCTCATTGTCTAGACGGTGGTTCCGTTTAGTTTCCAGCTCCAGGCGGTGGTATTCTCACTCTTGGTTAAGTTGTGCATGGTGGCATGCCTCAATTTTCACGCTCTTGGAAGTCTCTTTGGGTGGCCACTTCGTCGATTGAGATGCCGGCATGGGTTGAACAGGAGCGGAGGATGGGTGCCATTGAGGAGAACCTGTAGAAGTTGAAAACAAAGGGAGGGAAATAGAAAAGGAGATTGGTAGGGTGGGAAGCACAGACGGCGCCAATTGTAGGGGCCTAACTTCATTTAGAGGGGAAGTTAGCTCTTACAGCACATGGTTGATCTTCAGTAAAAGGAATGCAAGTAAATAATCTAAAGTACGAACAATCTATAAACAAATTCTTGCGTAGAGGCCGGAATGTGACGCTTTTCGGCCTCTAATGAAGATTTTTTAAGAGTAATTTTATTACTGAGGAGTAATCGAAGGTTCGAGTATTGGGTTTCATAGGGTGGTCGAAGGTAAACTGCAAGAGGGCTGGGGGGAATTTTTCTAACCCCACCTTCGCTCCCCATCTCTCCTATTTAATGAACATAGGATGGGCTGAGTCACCAAGGTTAGGTCAGATTACAAGGGTACTGTCCGGATATCCTACCAGGGGTATGGGCGCCGGACATGACTGCACTGTCACTATAACAGTTGTTGGAGATGTCTCTGCACTGTGGCAGTGGTTTAGCCTGTCACTGCAGTTGCAAGGGCCAATCACTACGCCGTCTTTCCTGATGAGCAGGCTGTCTGTCCCATCATATATCGATCATGTACAGATATGGTCGAAGGGTTTCTGCTGCGATGTGTGTAGTCCATCCTTGAGGCATTTTTGGAGTAGAAGCTTCGTCTTTAGAAGATCTTTGGAAGGCTTGTTTTGAGGATTGAATGGGCTTCGATATATTCGGGTAGGCTGCGAAGTACCCTTCGAGTGTCTGAGTAGGGTCGAAGGCTGCGAGTAGGCTACTATAATGACACATGGTTTTCTCAAGTCCTGGATAATATTCTCTCAACTACAAACCCATAAGACTCGACATACCGATACAAAAATCAAAGAAAAACAAAAATAGATAAAGATCAATCGACATACCTATATTAATGGAAGTACACTTGAAAATGCAAGTCAGCCGGTCCCTCAGCAACAACCTGATAACTTCACTCAAGCTTCACGAAACAATGGCGTACGTTATCTTTCTCTCACTCTCTTGTTTTTATGAGAACAATACCTTTG
Source organism: Kingdonia uniflora (assembly GCA_014058105.1). NCBI lineage: Eukaryota > Viridiplantae > Streptophyta > Magnoliopsida > Ranunculales > Circaeasteraceae > Kingdonia > Kingdonia uniflora. The sequence continues at coordinate 321,771 of JACGCM010001326.1, forward strand.
TTATCTTATCTATATATATATACCTCCTCAGAATACCAAAACCACCTCAATTCCCAAAACCGCTATCATTACCACTACCCGTGCTTTTCGGCTGAGATGTATATTAGCCACTTTACCCCCCAATACCCTCACGCACAAATCACACGCTCACGTTTACATAATTTTAAAATTCAAACCATGTCGAACCTTGTGGTCCTCGCACGAAGTTGTCAAATCAAATCCCTACATCAAATCAACCTTTTTATGTAAATCAAGGAAACATTATGATGACCTGCACGACCCTCTTCCCCAGAAATAGTACCATTCTCACAGGCCAACTGTTCGGCTGTCTGTACGTCCAGTCAAAATTAACAGACCTTTGACATGCATTCATCCATTTCATGTACCGAACATTCGTTCGAAGATAACCAGACACTCGATCTCATAATATGCCAAACATTCGATTTCTTGCACATTCGACATTCGACAAGTTGATCGCACCTAAATTACCTTCGAATTCTATATTTTTCCAGCTTGCACACAGTCCAAAATTTTACTTTGATAGTTATTTCATAGACTTCCAATTTCATTCGGGCAAATGCCCGTACACAAAATACAGATTAAAATAGTAAAATCAAAATCAACAGGACATACCATCCTATACAAAACACTTAACAAAACAGCTAAAGTAGCCCCTATTTATTGTCGGAACACTCCTTCTCGCACCCAGCCTCAACCTCATCATCTTCCTGGTCCACAATCTCCTTAGCAAAATATTCCAGCAAGGCCAACCGATGGCTGGGAAATGGGCCCGTCATCTGTAGCACTCCCCACCAGTATGCAAAGGGCATTCCACTAATAAGTTCCCTGGGTTCTACTTCAAACAACTCCGACATCTCTGACTCCAAGTCTCGGTCACCGAGGAACCTTTGTTTCAACTTTAACGTCTTCTCCAGTACACGAAGGACTTTTGCTGCCACATGGTTCTGTTGCTTGGTGCTGGGAGCATTTCCGTTGCTCTGGGACGAAGATCCAGACATTTTACTTGGAGAAGAAAGAAGAGATGTGGGAAGTTCTCCTAACAACACCCCATTTATACTTGAAGGTCCATTTAAACCCTCCCTAATCCCAAGTAGCATTCATTACAGTCATCAATTCTTCCCCCTTGGAAACTAAACAGTCCACACTTTACACATTCCCAGACCTAACCGTCTTCTCGGTATCCCCATTCAAACCCCATTTCCGAGGCCTTGCAGTCGAACAAATACCCAATATCGTACAATCGACCCCTTATATACATCGTCTCACACTTTTTCATTAAGTTTCGACCAATACAGAGTCAACCATTCAGTAAAGCCAAAAATTGATCAAAATCTTCGACCATTACATTATACTTCGAAGTCAATTTTTCTCGAAGGTAACCGTTTCTACACGTTAACTTTCCAAGAGATATGTTTGATACCGCGCCGACAAATCTATACGCCTACCATGCCTACCAGATACAAAAGCGCAAAATCACAGTAAAGTGTTATTCTCATTCCATTCCACAAATTATAACCAAAAAAACAAAAGCTTCCACGTTCAGACATACATATAAACAAAAAACAACAACAAAAACCTTCAAATACAGTCCTACACAAAAAACTCCATCACCACGACCTTGCCACCAGTTGAAGAAGACCCTGCCCTATTTTCAGACGGGCTAGATCCTCTAGTCGAACCCTGTTCCTTCATCAACTGATCTTCTGCCTGCATTAGACATTCGACCAAACTTGACAGATAGAGGTAGCGTCCCTCAGCAGTTGTAAAGTGATATTTCATCTGCCCCACAAGTAAGCATAAGATACCCCATTGATGGGTTCCCCAACCTCTAACTCTACCAGGTCGGGCATGTCCCAGTAAAGCTCATGATCACCGAAGAACTTCAACTTCAGCTCTGCAGTCTTTCGCCCTATACGACGGTCTCGTGCAAATCCCATCCTTTTTTGGTAGTGGGTGTTGGGTGTGGTGTCCATTATGATTTTTAAGAAATGCAAAGAATGGAGATGAAAGTGCAACAGAAAAAGAGTATGCAGTGTTACTGCCACCATAACCCATACATATAGCCCCATTTAACCTTATTTTTTACTCCGTAATCACCAAAATTTCTTTATTTCCCTCTTTTATTACCTCCCTCAAAAACCAATAGTCAACCATTCAACTTCCAACAACCAAAGGCTTTTCTCAGCAAATGCCTCTACACCCATTTTTGAGACCCTTGCTGAGAGGGGGCGAATGTAGTAGCCTACTCGCAGCCTTCTACCGCTAGTTGAGCACTTAAAGCCTACCTTGAAGCCTACTCGAATATCTTAAAGCCCACTCAACCCATAAATAAGCCTTGCAAGATTATTCGAAGACGAAGCCTCGACTATGAAGAAGCTTCGAAGATAAAGACCCCACGTCAGCATCAGAAACACTCCGACCACTTTCATATATGGTCAAAGGAAGACAATCAGTTTACCAGACAGAAACGGTGACACTATTGGTCCTTACAGCTATAGTGACAGACCCAACAAACGCTACAGTGTCAGAGCACAGTACCAGACCCGACATTTCTGGCGTCAACATCAACTCCGGGATACCCGCTTGATACCAGGAGGGTACACCTATAATTTGACCTCCTAGGATGACTCAGCCCTTTCTATGATCTATAAATATGAGGGATGGGGAATCATTGAAAGGTTAGGAAATTGGCCCCGAGAGCCCTTGCAGTTTACCTTCGACCTCTTTGTAAAACACACAATATTCGAACCTTCGACTACGCGACAGTAATACAAACTCTCTTTAAAAATCTTCATCAGAGGTCGTGGAGCGTCAAATTCTAGGTCTCCACACAAGTATATTGTTTGTAGATTACTTATGCTATATATTATATACTTAAGCCCCATTGATAGAAGATAAACCCCGTGGTATAAGAACAGACTTCCCCTCCGTACGAAGTTAGGCCCCTACAGTCATCTCTTTAATTTGGGAATACATCATCATTCGTTTTGGGTGCCCCCACCTAATTTGTATCAATAGCGACCCCTATTTGTTGGAGAAAAAATCATAACCATCTTCAACCAACATAATATCATCCACTCACCATCTAATCCCTTCTATCCTCAAGGCAATGGCCAAGCCGAAATCACCAACAAAACCATCGTGGATGGACGAAAAAAATGGCTTCACTTGCAGAAAAAATGGAATTGGGTTTGAGAACTACCTCATGTCCTATAGGCATATCGTACCACTCCCCGACAATCAACAAGATATACCCTATTCCTTCTTGCCTGTGGCACTGAGGCCGTCATTCCTTCTAAATACCATCATCCCGTTCGAGATTACGAGCTGACGGACACGGAAAATGAGTTTGAATTGTCTTGCAACCTCAATATGATCGATAAAACCAGGGAACTCGATATCGCTAACCAATGTCAATATCATCATATGCTAGCTAGATCGTACCGCAGCCGAGTCAAAAACCGTACCTTCTAAATCAATGATCTCATCCTCAGAGAGATTTCTCAACATCGCAAAGAGCCTCACACTAGAAAATTAGCCAACAATTGGGAGGGTCCATTCAAGATCAAAGGTCTCTCAGGCCTGGGATCATATTATCTTTTAACAGAAGAGGGAATCCCTATTTTAAATCCTTGGAACACTAGGTGACTGAAACGATACTATCGTTAAGCATCTCACTACTTCATTTCAATTTCTCGATTTTGATTTTTCAATTCCAAAAGTGAGATTTTCATCTCCATCCAATGTAAATTCTAAACTGATCAATGAAACTTCCAAGTTTTTCTCAGCATCTCTCTACTTACGAAGATTCAACTACATTCTATAGATTAAAGCATAGATAATACTAGCTTTCTATCGATCTTATACCAGTTAAATCAAGGATAATACTAGGCTTGGCTGACTCTACTAAATCTCTGCGATTGAAACAAATGTAGAAACTTGTTTTATATCAAAGACTCTGCCAAACATCAGATAGGGAAAAGGTAATACTTAACTGTATCTACTTCAAATTGTTTGGGACATTATATAAGTTAAATCAAGGATAACACTTGGTTTAGCCGAATTTACTAAATCTCTACGATTAAAACAAATGTAAAAACTTATTTTTTATCAACGACTCTAACAGGTATAAGATAATGCAAAGGTAATACTAGCCTTCATCTCTATCAATATGACTGCAACATTACAACAGTTAAATCAAGATTCACTTTGTTTGAATGACTCAACCCATCTCTGCGATCAGAACAAATGTAAAAACTTGTTTTATATCAAAGACCCTACTAGACATAAGATATGGCAAAAGTCATGTTAGCTTTCATCTATCGTGCAATGTCTACGAAAAATACTATTTATTTTTAGGTTATATTCACAACTACTACAGTGGATTCTTTTCTGATGTTGGGATGTTAGCCATGCTTTCCCTTACTGCAGAAGGTCGATCAGACTTCTGTTTGTGAGTTACAGAAACCCTGCCCCTCTTTATCAGATCAGCAGATCAAGAGCCTAAATTCGTTTACATGGAGGCCATTCAGTTTCGTCAATCTATATCAACTCTACAAATACAACCCTTGTCTGACAAACTCTTGAACAAGGTTTCTCGGTTTAACTCAAGTCTTTTTATTTCCTCTACAAAATAATCAACGATCGACTTTAACAGGTAAGAGCGTGATGCACGAGAAACAACTATCTTTGAAAAATGCGACTTCACCTTCTTGAGGCGTGACTCCAACCTCGCATACAGTCGCTTCTGATGTGCCATTTCCCTTTCTATTAGAGCATCAAAAGCTATACACTCTTCCAATTTTTTGGCGGCATTTACTGATTCAACCTGATTAATGGCTTCTAAGTCCACCACCAAAGCCCGAAGTCTCTCAATTTCTACATTAAACTCTTCATTGGCCGAAGTGTCCTTTAACAGGTCGTCTTTCTTCTTCATCAAAATCTCATTCGCCCTGATTTCCCCATTCTAGACTTTTTCCTGGACAAGAGCAGCATCCAACTTATGTTGGCACTTCCTTAAGTTTGTATTCCCTTTATACACATGCCCATGAATTTGAGCTACGTCACCTTCCAGCTCCCTAATTCGACCTGATAGGTTAACTATATCCTCTTGGAATAGAGAAACCTTAACATCATTTCTATTCCTCCTTAATCGCTCTCCAACCTTGGCTTTCCTGACACGCACGTTGGCTTGTGCCATTTCGGTCTGTAATCGTGACACCCTTTCATTTAACTCGTCACACTTCCGTTGCATCGTCCGAAACTTTATATCCTTGGCAGGAAGGGCTGTATGTAAATGTTCGGCCACAGCTTCCGAAGTTGATAGATTTTCTTGAGCTATCTTCGGCTCGTTATCTTTTTCAATCATTTTCTTTTTCAGTCGCTCCAGTTTGCTTCTACAATTCTAATAATTAGCTCGAAATTGTCCCTCTGTTCTTTTTAGCGCCTGAATACGGTATTGATCCATGTCAGCATGCCTACTCTTATTTATCAGCGTGTCAATCTGACATTAAAGCTTTGTTGCATGTTCTTTATCTCCACAAGCTCTGTAAGACTATAGTTTGGGCTGCCTCAATAAACTTGATAAACACCTTTACATGCTGGTCTTCTTTGTCCTCATTCGCCTCACTCACCCTATCCAACTCCTCTGCAATTATCGGTTACATTGGAGTACCACACCTTTGCACGAGCGAGCTAAATCCTATTCGACCTGTGCAATATAGAAATATTATATACAGTTCGATTCAGAACACCCCATCAACATACATAAATATATATCTCATTTCTAACAAGATATTTGATTTATAACATCCACTGTGTGCAACTTCTTCTAGACTTAAAGGTCAAAGTACAATCTCAGATGGATGTTCTATGGCATATATTTCAAGGTCTAAGGTACATGTTCTCTATATGCTACTTTGTCTAAAACTATGATTTTTCCTATGCACTATTTTAGTGCTATTTTCCTAATACTGATAATAAGTTTTTGGTCTGCCTCTACGTTCAATGATGTTTTAATTACTTGGTAGCTTTATACCAATATAGCATACAAGTAAAATGTTGTTCCAATCTAACCTGCAGCTCTGCTTGCTAAGACAGCGAGGATATGGAGATCTTTCTTCCCCTGGCAAGCTCGGTCTCTAAATCTTTTATTCTGAGACTCATTTCTCTAAGTGCTTACAAAAGGGTTAAAATAAAAAAAGGAGTTCGGCCTACAAAAGTCTATTCAATACACACAATCTAACCAATTTACAGAAGACTTCCAAAATATTCATACAAAGTCATTTCTTTTCCCTACCTTCTCATTCTCCCCCTCTAGGAGTTCGGTGTCAGCCTCATGATTATCTAGCACCGTCTCACGGGGGACACCGTCCAACCCATTAATAACTCCAACCGCAACCTCTTCCACCTCTTCATCATCTCCCTCCTCGACATAGGTGTCTGCCTTAATAGCATCCACCTCATCCAAAGAATACCCCTTCAACATAAGGAGGCGCCCGAGTCTTTTGTGCTCCACCACCACCACCTCCAGGTTCGCTCTTGCCTCAGCTTGTAGATGGCCAATTGCCACTACGTGGAAACCTTCAGGGCCTCCAGCTTTTTTACATCCTTGAGAGCATCAGCCTTCGCTTGAGCTACCATCTTTCCAAGCTCGATCTTCCCCTTCTTCAGCCTGGATTTCCCCTCGTCGACTCCAAGCCAAATCCCCCTCACCAAACGAGCAACTTGCAAACCACAAATCGACCTCGACGTGAGCTCGAAACGCAATACATAAATATATTTCACATAATCGAGCATAAATACATACCATCTAGCTCATTACCTCTTCCCCGTGAATAGCCATCAGCCTGGCCCTTTCTTCCACCTCTTAATATTGTCCTCAGCAGCAGGCCGCTCTTCAGCGACCTTTTCCCCTGACTTCCCCGATGGTTCAATCCTACTCCTTTTTCTTTTCCGTTGACCTCACAACTTCCAGTGGTAACAGAGGCCGACGAATGCTTCAGCATCCTATTTTTTGGAAACGTTTGAGCTCATTTGTTCGACGTAATAGACTCCGGCTGAACCAAACTATCTATTCTAGGGGTCTTGGGCAAGTTCGTTTGCCCTTCCCCACCAGTTCCTTTCTTCTTTCCATCATCAACACCCACCATCGGCCTGGTCGATTGAGATTTCTGAACCTTTTTGGATTTGCTCCTAACCCATCTTTTTTTTTCTGCTAAGGCCAAGTCCTTCGAACATAAATTCTAGCTCAACCTCTTCCTCAACAACTTTGTGCCCCAACGAATCATTCCTCTCCACCTGAGACTTTGGGCCTGCCATGCACAACATTTTTATTATCAACAAAAGATTATACAGTTCAAACATATCAGTGTTATATGTTATGTATTATAATATTTACTTTGTTTTATTATTCTAAACAGAAGATCCAAAGGTTATTCATCATCTCTCTGAAGGCAATTAGCCTATACCCATATTACGTTGCCGTTCCAGGCTCGACCTGCTGAGATCAGATCAAAGAAGCGAGGCCGAGTTGTACTCAAACAGAAATATGCCCCACCATCGGCGTGATAATTCTTCACCCCATAAAACTACAATAAATCCTGAAGGGATATCCTCCTCACTTTCCCCTCATTCAGTTATTGCTTGTTCAGATTGTCGTAAACACTTATTACCTCCCACATGTCCCATTTTAATTGAGCAAAACATGCCCCAATCTTATTCATAATCCCTTTCGCCAAATTGGTAAGGGGAAGACTCAACCTGTACTCTAATTAAGACAGGTAACATAGAAAGCCGTCTAAAATGTCACTTCGGACACATCAATCAAAATATTCTAATGAGATCGATTCATCTATACCCCTATCTCGTTTCATCTCCTCCAAGTTGGCCAACAAATAAAAATACTCCTCCCCCGTCGCTACAGTACACCCCCTAAATAGCATACTGACGTATTCTACGCAGTTACCCCATGTCCCTTCTACAGCAGCCTTGGCTTTATTAAACTCTTTAAATGCATCCAAACAGGGAGGATAGGTCACCAATTTGCCAGGGAAACCTGGAAATCTTTCAAACCCTACTTTAACCTCACTGTCGGACATTTCAATTTCAGATTCTACAGTCCAACAAGAGGTTGACTCCTCGTTAATAGGTAAACTATCCATCTCAACTTCAATTCTACAGGCAAAGGTTTGATCCTGCACAGATACCTTTCACATTCGACCTATATACAGGTTCATGTATCTATCATTATCTCATACACATCATGCACATACAAAATATCTTTCATATATTCTATATATATTTTAAATTTTGTAAATTGCTATAAATAGTGATTTTTTAGAGATTTGCTTAAAACATATTACGATTTGCAAAAAACACAAACATACAACGCACATCTCTATTAACCTTCTGTGTCAGAATGAGAATCTGAAGCTGTGCCAAATCCTTCCCACACAACGATGTTGTGTGGCCACCTACGTGATTCAGTTCTCGCAACTCTCTTCGTTTGTTGATCACTCTCAGATAAATCCTTACCAAATCCTATACAATATTTTTATGTTTTTCTCTCTGGGCTCTCGAAGTTTTTAGAAGTTGAGAAATGTTTGAATGATAAGGAAGAAACACTATTTATTTTTTCTCTCACTAACGGCTGACAGTTATTGTGCCTCGCACGACCCGTCCTCGGTTTTAGAACTGAGGCGTCCTTTCCACTATCCATATCAGACATCTTTTACCTTCTCAATAAAGCCGTATTTACATCATTACCCCTTCTATCACATTTTAATCTCATTTTTTTCTCCTGTTTCCAAATCTTTCTTGGACCTTCTCATACTCATGATGACTCACACTCATACGATATTAGATTTTTGTAGCTTTACATAAAAAACCAAAACTCGAAGCTCCTATTTTTTTCTGCTCTTGTTTCTTATACTTATAGTACTAGTGACGTCATTTTCAAAGCTAACAAATTTTTTAAAGTTATTCAAAATTATTTATGGAAATAGTCTCAAACGGCATTTGCAACTATAAAGGATCAATTGAACTTTTATCTTTTCTGTTAAATTCAAAAACTTATATTTATTTATGATAGTGTTTTACATATAATTACACCTAAAATAGCCTTGATGACCTGGGCGACAACATCCGATCAGATATCTTCCAGCAATTATCACATCTTCAAACTTGATCTCCTCCATAGCAAGCAATCTCACTACTTCCTTTCCAGCAGCGGGGTATACCGTTATTTCTTAGAACATCTCTTCGTAAAAATGACATTCATACTCCCGCTCTATCCCATTTATATCCAAACCCTCAACATTCACCTCCCTCATTAGAAATTTAGCATCAAAATCCAGCAATACAAAAATGCGTTCACCCACTTTGGCAATCTTAATAGCCAATCGCCCCTCAGCGGCATAATGGATGCTCTCAGAACAAGTCCACCTTATTATTCTTTCCTTCCACCTATTTTCTTTCTCCTCAACCTCCCCCCACCCTTCATTTTATACCTTGCCTAGCCATATATTCTACGCAGCTCAGGATGTTCTCCTATTATCTTGTAACAAAAACCAAAGAATCTTGGTAAAAGTTATATCAGAACAAATCTCTTTGTATCGAGCTATATCATTTCGTTCTATTTTATATCGACCTGATTTCCTTCCAGCAAAATGTCACAGATCGACCTACCATTCTGAAATTTGTATAATTTCCATTCCTTTATTTTTTTATCCAACCCCTGGTCAACCTTATGGTGTCTACTTGACAACATATTTCTAACAATTCGATTATGATAACTATAATTTTTATGTCATACATATCATCTTATCAGTATCTTGGCAAACTCATAACATTATTCTTAGCTTGATTCCTGAGACATTCAATTCTATATCAACACAATGTTTGGTGAACAGATATTATTCATTTCGAATCAAATTACAGATACATTTAAAGATAATAAGTTTTTCACAGTACTCAGAGATCGAATACTTTTACAGATATCAAGTCTTACAATCACTACAAAATCAGGTACTTTACAGATAACAAGTTTTTCGAGTGCTTTACAGATAATCGATCTTTCAAGCACCCCAGGAATCAAGTCCTTCAGTTCGTCCTGCTTCAGTAATTTTTCCCTGATACAAAGTAAAAATTGGAAACAACAAAAAGCTTCACTCACATGAGTTTGGTCAAATTCTAGTCGAGCTTCAAATAGAAAATATGCAAGCAGAAGACTCAGTGATGGACCCAACTCTTCAAACTGAAGGTCTTCTTAGCGCTAAAAAGTAATGGAAATACAGAAGCAGACTTTCACTTCTCATCTTACCCCTCTACTACCATCACCACCTCTCTTATAACCACCACCCTCGCAGACTTGGTAGAGATGAAGAGGCCCCACCTTAGAATCCATTCCAATACAAGTCATCAGCATAACTACCCTGCAGTTATGCCTATCCCTGCATATATCTCCCCAACCTTGTCCTCCGCAAGAGTACGGAAGACAAGCCCAAAGTTCCTCGCCTGTCAAGACGACTACATAAAACCTCCACCTACAGTAAAATTCATCCTCAGCTTCAATCGCTTCGTCTTCCGACATACCTTGATAAGTCAGAGGAACAGGAACGGGTATCGACATCTCCAGGGATTGGTCGCCAAAGTACTTCAACATCAATCACTGCATTTCAGAAACAATCCTCTCTTCAAGAGCCATCCTCCAAGTCTTCACCATCTTTGAAAATTTTGGAGAATTTGACAAATTACAAGTATACTTTGCTTCAAAAACTTGAAACAGGTACAATTTATATAACCCTACATTTATTTTGTAGGTACATTTTTCCAAACATCATCATTCATTATAGATGCAACTCTTCAAATCATAACAGTCACATACATCAGCCTCCATATCTTCATTTAATACACGTCATTTACCCATAACCCGTACAACTTCTATACAGTCAAAGCCATCATTACTCTATTTCAATTACCAAAAGCTTTAACCCGAATAGCAATTACCCATAAATCCTTTCTCAACCAAAACTACTTGTGACTTCACCTAAAATCGAGCTAACGCAAGTTCGAATTACCTCCATCTCCAAGTCACGCTTTTTTAGTATGACTTCTCCAATCAATATTTCAATATACTCAATGAACTGGTGAAGAATGTGTGTCAAACTTCAAACCGAAAAACCTTAACCAGTCAAAGATACCTATCTCTCAGGAACTCATCAGTTACTCAGACAATCGCCACTAATCACATTATTCAGAGAACGTGCTCCAGCATGATGATGAACTGTGGAGAAGGCCTATATAAAGAAGAAGTTCCATAAGAGGCATGAACCAGAAAATTATACGTGAATTCACCAAGAAAACTACTTGTTCTAGATTCTCAGAAACATTTAAATTTCTTAGTTATAAGGTTCAAGCATTTTCAAATCTTGAGATCACTTGTAATAAGATATCTGCCTCAAGCAATAAATATACTTTTAATAAATATTCCTCTCGAGGTCGTGGTTTTTTACCTATTCAGAGATTTTCCATGCTAAAATCGCCTATGTAATTTCTTGTTTTCCATTAGAATATTATCGCAGGTTCATTGGTGTGATAGCGAATTCCAAGTCCTTTTGAGCTTACAGAATCTGGCTATTACAATAGGGATGTTGTTAAAGGGAACCATATTACGATGTGAAATATTCTCGGTTCTCTAGCACCAATCACATTCATGACATAAGGTATGTAAGTCACGAAAAAAGGTAGGCCAATAGAGACCGGATTAGTGGACTTTTATAGAAATTTTCATGGCACCAAAATGTCCTACACATGCTAAGGTATGGAGAAATATTAGTACACTATAGATCTCATCATTTGGAAACATCTCCTGATCACTTGATCTGAACAAAACTTTTATAGATAAGGATTATCCTATCTAAAACGCCTAACTTCATGTAAGAATTTGGTTTTAGCTTACAATGACCAATGGTCAGATAATTGTTATGTAGTAAGATAATTGGCAATATCGGTGTAACAAGGTAGTTGTGAGATTGCCATGAGCTACTCATTAGTAAATGTCTCTAACATAGAAAGAAAATCTTCAACACCTTCAGTGAGAATTCGAGTTAGGTGGTCCGCAAAAACGTTTCAACACATTTTTTATCTCCAATTTTGATATCAAATTCTTGTAACAAAAATATCTACCAAATTAACCGAGGCTTAACGCCTTTTTTAGATAGTAAATACTTTAATGCTAAATGGTCAATATAAACAATGATTTTGGATCTTACAAGGTATGATCAAAATTTTATAAAGACAAAAACAATAGTTAATAACTCTTTCTCCGCAGTAGAGTCATTTAATTGTGCGTCATGGAACGTTCGACTAGCATAGTAAATAACATAAGGTTTATTATCTATTATTTTCCTAAAAATTTCTCTAACAACATAATCTAAAGTGTCAAAAATAAACTCGAAGGAAAGTTCCTAATTGGGAGGTTGGATGATAAGGGCTGAAGTTAATAAAAGTTTGAGCTTTTCAAAAGCAGATGAACATGCGTTAGGAAAGTTGAAATTAGTGTCCCTAGTAAGTAAATGGTACAAGGGTTGGATAATTTTGCTAAAATCTTTAATGAACTGATGATAAAACCCTGCATGGGCCAGAAATGATCGAATGGCCTTAACCGTCCGAGGTAAAGGTAAGGAAGAAATAATGTAAATCTTGGCCTTATCGACTTTAATCCCTTTGTTAAAGAAAATATGTCCAAGAAGTATCCCTTGTGTCACCATGAAGTATCACTTTTCCCAGTTTAACACCAAATTGTTTTGTGTTCATTGTTCTAGCATGAGGTCTAAATGGTGTAAACATTCGTCAAAAGACAATCTGATTACTAAAAATTCATCCATAATGATTTCAAAAACATATCAGCCATATCAGAAAATATGCTCATCCTACAATACTAGAATATAACGGGTACATTGCACAACCCAAATGGTATACGTCGATAAGCATATGTTTCGTAAGGATACGTGAAAATGGTTTTCTTTTGATCTTCTGGAGTAATGAGGATCTGATTGTATCCAAAATAACTATTAAGAAAGAAGTAATGAATCATTCTGTCTAAGCATTCAAGTATTTGATCAATGAATGGAAGAGGAAAATTATTTTTCCCTGTAACCATGTTTAATTTCCTGTATTTGATACATACACGCTACCCTGTAGTAATGCGGGTGGGGATTTGTTCATTATTCTCATTCTTAACTACAGTAGTCCCTAATTCTTTTGGTACAACCTGAACAAGGATGACCTACTTACTATCTGAAAAGGGGTATATGACACCCGAGTTCCAAAATTTGTGGACTTCCTTCTTCACAACCTCCATCATGGTGGAATTTAACCGCCGTTGCATATCGCTAGCATTTTTAGCACCTTCCTAAATATTGATGCCATACATGCAAAAAACCAGGCTAATCCCCTTCAAGTCTGTTATAGATAACCCTAGGGCTGATTTATGACTTCCAAGGACACCCAATATTCGACTTTCCTAGTTAACATTTAGATTAGAAGCTATGATCATTGGCAGAGTTTCAAAATCACTTAGGAAAGCATACTTCAGAGTTTTAGGTAATGGCTTGAGGTCTAACTTGGGCGCTTTAATAATGGATGGAATAGGCAAAGTAGTGAAAGGTTTAAGAGTCTCAATATGAGGCCTTTATTTGGACTTGTTTAAAATAGATGTTGAGTCAAGTAGAGTATTAATTTGTTCAATAATCGAATCTTCATCAAAGTCTTCACCAAAGTTCATAAGGCATGATTCCAAGGGTTCCTCAAAAAATAATTTACGGAATGAGTTGTAAACTAAAGAGTCAATCATATTGAGATCAACCATGTCACATGTCTTTAGAATCAGGGACTTAAGTATTATTGTTAAACACATTAATTTTAATCTTCATGTCTTCCACTGATAGTTGTAGATCTCATTAAAAAAAAAAATAATGACATAAATAGTCGCGAGGAAAGGGTAGCCTAATATGACAAGGTTCTCAGTTAGGCTTCGTGACATCTTCAATTTTCAAAAACAACAAAGTCTACAGGAGAATTAAGAGTATTGGCCTTGATAAAATATCTTCAAGGATACTACGTGGGTATCGCATTGACATATCAGCGAATTGAAGTGTCATTCGAGTAAATTCGACTTCCCTAATTCCTAATTCTTGATAGACCGGGTAAGGTAAGACATCCATACTAGCCCCCATGTCGAATAATTCTTTATCTACTTTATGATCTCCAATTTCACAAGGGATATTTCAGCTTCAAGGATCTTGAAGCTTAGGAGGGGTTAATGTTTCAGTCAAGAAGACTTTCTAGTGCACATTGATTTTCCTTTTCTTAGTGCACACATCCTTAAGGATGATGGCATCGAGGACTAGAATATTTATATGAACTTGCTTAAATATATCAAATATCTCGTCAACTTGAATAACTTTATTAGCCGGAAGAAGGCATTGGGGATAAGGTACTTTTGGCTCAAAGCGTGCCTTTGGTACAAAAACGGAGGAGGTAGACAACTTAGATTTTTTAGAAGGTTCATGGTTACTTACTACAACTGATCCACTCGTACCTACCTTATCCTTAATAGCAACTGGTGTTGGCTCAACCCTTGGTATTTCAACTCAGTTATTAATTTGTCTACCACTTCGAAGGGTGGTAAAGGCATTAAGCTATATTAGGATTACGTTAGAATCAAACCCCAGTGGTCCTTTCAGATTAAATACAGGTTGGGTAGGTAGCTTACCTGGTTGTTTCTCATTCAATGAATTTTCCAATTGTCATATCTGAGTCTCTAAATTTGAGATAGATTGGGACGTAGAATTCTAATTTAGCAATGTTAGTTACTTGAATTGCAACATTTATTGCTGAAATAGTAATACTTGTTTTTTACTTTCTATTGATTGTTGCATGAAAAGAGAAAGGGGTATCTTCCAAATATGGTTTAGGTGGAGCAGGTGGGAACTGTTTGGATAACTGAAAGGATTACTGAGATGCCTGAGAATAAGACTGAGAATTAAGATTCCTTAGAAAATTATGAATTGAGGATTGTAGCTCTCCTAAACCCCAACTGGGTTGGGTGTTCTTCTACGAAATTTTTTAGTGGTTCTGCCAAGTTGGCTTGAACGGGTAAAATAGCTTGTTATAGGTATTATTCAAAGCATTCACTTGCTCTTAATTTTCATTCATTTTATTGAACATGAGACACATTTGAGTCACATGGGTGACATCATAAAAAAATGTATAATCATGTTGCTAACCTTTGCTCACACTACCCTTAGATTGATTCATAGTCATAGCCTTGATTTTTAAGGTAAGATTAACTAATTGGAATTTTATGGCCATTCCCTCACTAACCTCATATAAGCTACCTTTATTGGCTGTACAAAAATTTATATGTCGATCAAAATCCCACTGCTGAGTGTACTCGGCCAATGTTGTAAACTTCCTATCAGCTCAATCGTGTACAAGGTCCAAGAATTTGCCACAATACATGGATTCTAGCCTATAATGATTCTCAGAGGTTATTCCATGATAGAATATTTAGGCTAGATATCACTTCTAAAAACCATGAGTTAGGCAGGACATTGTGAAAGAAGATCTTTATATCTCTCCCATGCCTCGTAATGTTTCGCTCTCATTTTGAACAAATTCTACAATGTATTTCTAAGAGTAAGGGTTTTTCTAATAGAAAACCATTTGGTTTTAAACTTGGTCTCCATTTGGTCCCATGAATTCATAAATGCTAGTGCCAGTGAATCAAACTAATAACTCGCCTTGTCTTTGAGTGAGAATGGAAATAAATAAAGGTGGACAAAATCCTTTGTAAAATATTGGTATTTTGAGAGTGCACAAATTTTAAACTCATGGGCATGCTTATAAGGGATCTTAGAATCAAGCCCATAAAATGTAGGTAACATTTTGGTCATACTAGGCTTGATTTCATAATGGATTGTCATGACGATTGGTAACATGATACATACAGGCATATTGCTCACCACTGTGGTCCAATAGCCCTTAAGAGATTTGGTAGCAACCATAATTGGGTGCTCAACTTGTAGCTCAACATCAAGTTCAATTGTGTTAACTCCAGATGGATTACCCTCTTCCAAAATTAAGGAGCCCGTGATGGATCACTCTCCTCCAAAACTGGGGCTCTTTAGTCCTCTATTGTGTTAACTAGGCGAGGTTTCGGTAAACTTCCTAATCACTTTCCTGCACGTGTCCAATTGATCAAGCATAACTAATCATCTATAAAATTAGACACACGATGCAGTAAACAATCAGTCAAACCTAGACTCTAGCACATTAATGTTTTTTTGAAGTAATAATTAGGTCACCTATATATTCTTCTATATAGTGGCGGAGCTAGGAATTTGAGTCAATGGCGACAGAGAGTTTAGGGTGATTTTTTTTGGGTATATAAAGAGGATTAAGGATTTTTCTCTTTGATCACATATCGTAATATATCTCCTTATGAAGATCTTCTAACTTCATCTTTATACGAAGAGAGAATTACATGGAAAATAGCCATATCGTTCGATACATTAAACATTTTCACATCCAAAATAAAGGCCGCATTCCAGAATGCCACATGTCCTTGGGTTAAAGTAGGCATAACTTACAGTACCATCTGAGGGCCAATCAAGCCTAGTACGGACATATAGAACTATGTAAAAACCAAATCTAAGTATCTCACCTTGAAAATGCATTAAAATAGTTTCAAAATAAATAAACTAGTTGATGACTACCTTGATAAACAAGGGTGTGAGTGTGAGTACCTTAGCTATAAGTTATTAAAATAGCTGATTGAAATTTATTTTGGATTTGAGAGCCATAGTCAATTAAAATACAAAAGGTGATAGATTAGTGTGGGTGAAAAATGTAGAAGGAGAGTTACTGTTTCCTGTTATCATATATTTCCTTGATGATTATAACCGGAGAATTATATCAGATTATATCTTTTCACAAGATTATAGGGAGTAAGATTCAAACTTCCTTACAATTACTCTATACACATCACACCCTAAAATTTTACTCCCTAATGGAGAAGGAGAGTTACTATTTCCCATTATCATATATTTCCTTGAAAAATGTAGGAGAGTTACTGGGCTGCCCCCACTGGTCCTTAACAGGCTCCGTCACTGCATCTATGCATTAAATTGGTAGGATAGCAAAAGCCTTATATTCCTATAATCTCCTATGTCACTATGTAAGTGCCAACTTGAAGTAGATGTTTGGTCCTCACGCCCGAGCAAATTGCCTTATCATACATCAGCACTCAGAATGGTGACGTCACAAACCTATATCCAGTATTTCACGACACTTGGCTAGGGCCGTATCCGATGAACTCGTGTTTGAACCCCATTCTGGTGAACCTATCCATTGGGGTTATGAAATCCTGCGGGAACCTTGCTACGTTTTTTTATTAACAATTATTTTGAGACTTGGGACATTCAATTTTCGTATGATACAAATTCCTCCATATCCCTATTAGGTGGTCCTACTTATTAGAAGGCTTTTTGGGTAATAAAATCCCGTAAGCCACTAACCGCTTTTACTTTAACTAATACTGGAATGAAAAATATATTAAGTACAACAATAGGTCAATTAAACCACAACAATTTTTTTTATTAGTACAGCATGAATTTGCATAGTCTACACGACTTTATGTTCCTAGTGCCGGGGCGGAGCGGATATAATTCCCTTCTATATGTCAATTTTAGAAAAACATCACCCTACGGGAAGTGTTTCCCGGTATAGTTGTGGCCGCCCCTTCACTTATGGGGCAATAGAAGGAAGTGCCCTTGTGGGCACAAGAAAGGCTTTGCAAAAGAGCTTTAAGCTTTTTGTATTATCCGTTCACCAGTTTTTCCACGTTTTTCATTAATTTGTCTCCGTTTACTGTTGCCAGAAAAACCAAAGTTCCACTGGCTCATGTTTATGTATTGGAGAGTGTTGTGAGTGACTGGCAAAAGTATACAATGGCTGTTTATCACAGATCCAAAAAAAAAATATATAAGTTGGAGTTCAAATAGAAAAAGCAAGCCGTACACCTTAGTATAAAAAAAACAAAGCAAGAAAAAATAAACCAAGCACATCAAAGTGTAATCGGTGATATGAGCACATGCAAAACAAGATAGAATACTGATCCAATTTTAAGTGCTAGGTACGAATACAACTTTCCCTCCAAAATAATTCCAAAACTCCTCTTACAACTAGATATATTTGAAATAGATCGTAGTAAAGTAGGGGTGAACATAGGTCGGTTTGGGTCAGTTCCTGGCCTGAAGTGACCCCAAATCGACCTTATTCAGTTCCTAAATTTAGAACCCGAACTGAACCGATTTAGGCTACAAACCCAACCCGAGCTGAACCATAGAATGTATATGGAAATCTGAAACCAAACCAAAACCGGACTGATTTCGAATCAATTATGGTCGGGACGGCATTCTGAGCATAAAAATTGAATTTTTCTTCCGTTTGCCAGAAAGATACAACCTAAGGAGATGCATATGTCTTAAGTCAATGACCTGACCAATGTTCTTTCAAGGATTGAAACCCATGAAAATGTCATGGACTCTATTATTTCCAATGACTCCGGGCCAATGCCCATTTCGGGATTAAAACCCATGGAAATGTCATGATTAACCGTAGACCAGACCAATAAACCCAATGTACACATTTACTTTAGAGGTATTTTACCTGTCTCTCCTACATGTTATTTTATCTCAATAAAATCTTTTATGCATCATGTACGTGCATGTATTTAATGTAGCTCTTATTCTAACAAAAACAAATCAAGTCACTCAACTTGATTTGAAAGGTCCTGAAATATCTCTTGGTTAGCCACAAGAAGTGATAGGGTTCACCACCGAGGAATATATTAAATCCATGATCTAGTAATAACTCTTCAATTTATGAAAATAAAATTATTTCAACTAATAACCTGTACTAGAAAAGCAAGTTAGCTTGGTATATTCTGAGACAGCTATATTCATCCTCTTATCATATTAGCAGTAACATGGGTAACATATCAATGCATTAATATATCTAAATGTCATGCAATAACAGTAAACCCTCAATTAGACATGTGTACCCCTTTATCTTTAGTGCTTTGTACAATAAATAACTTCCCACCATTAACAACATAGTCAAAATAATATAATTACTATGGGAACATCATCACTCCAAATATTGTATAACCCTCGATTGAGTTCATGTTTTGTATTACTCATAGTTAATTATGAAGGTTAAAGACTAAGGTTTCAAGGGTTATAACTTAAGTTTTAACTAAACCCGAATCTCTGTTACATGACTATTGTTAAAACAATCAAAAGATACTTGTATAACCCGACTAATAATCATCACTATAAACCCAAATCTAATCATGGTTGTATAGTAAGGATAGTGCAATTCCCTCGTAAACATAAGGTAGAGCAACACCATGAATTTTACTAGAAAAACTCTTTTGACTTGTCAAAGATTTGTTATGGTTAACCTTTCGCTAATCGTCATAGCGTTGATTTCCTCTTTTATGTATTTCGCTAAATGGCAGAGAATAGAAAATAATGTTATCTCTCCTATTATTTATATTTTCTCTCTCTCTCTTCTTCTTGGGAATGTGTTAGTTGTATATCTTTTTGTTAGGGATTAAATCTCCTCTTTTTGATAAATGTAGCCCACCC
The DNA here is from genome assembly GCA_014058105.1 of Kingdonia uniflora. NCBI lineage: Eukaryota > Viridiplantae > Streptophyta > Magnoliopsida > Ranunculales > Circaeasteraceae > Kingdonia > Kingdonia uniflora. The sequence continues at coordinate 341,510 of JACGCM010001326.1, forward strand.
TTTAATCTAAAACCCTAGCTACCCTCATCCGACTCACATGGCCTTTATTTATTGTAAAGAAAGTCATTAGGAAATATTTTACACACGTCGGAGTAGTTTTACTATAATAACCCAATCCCAAACCTTATAAATATTTTATTCTATTAGTTTAAATAAAGTTAAATATACTTGAAGCAAATATTAAATGTCAGGGCATTACATTATACCCAACTAAAAATAAATTTCATCCCCTAAATCGACGTACCTGATTCTACAAACAAAGAAGGGTAAAGCTATCGAATATCGTCCTCTCGCTCCCATAAAGCCTCACCATGACTGCGATTATTCTAGAAAACTTTGACTAATGGAATAGTCTTAGTCCTAAGGACATGCTCCTTGCGATCCATAATAGCAACATGAAGCTCAACATAAGAAGCATCTTCTCGAATTTCGAGGGGCTGCCAATCAATAACATGGGATAGGTCATGCTCATACATACGAAACATCGATACATGAAAAACATTATGAATCTGATCCATCGTTGGCGGTAAAGCTAAACAATAAGCAATACTCCCAATCCGATCCAAAATCTAAAATGGCCCGACAAACTTTGGTGCCAACTTACCCTTTTTACTAAAGCACATCACCCCTTTCATAGGTGAAACTTTCAAAAATACATGGTCTCCAACAACAAACTATAATGGTCTCCGACGAAAGTCTGCATAGCTCTTCTGTCGACTCTGAGCGATAAATAGTATATCTCTGATCAAGCTAATACTATCGGCAATCCCAAGAACAATCTCTGGTCTAAGGAAACTCTGATCACAAATTTCTACCCAGCAGATAAAAGATCTACACGGCTTACCATGCAATGCCTTGAAAGGTGCCATACCAATGCTTGACTGATAACTGCTATTGTACACAAACTATACCAATGCTATATGATCAACCCAATTCCCCTTCAAATCTAGGACACAAGCTCGGAGCATGTTCTCCAAAATTTGATTAACCCGCTCTATATGGCCAATAGTCGTTGGGTGTAAATCAGTACTGAAATCCAACGATGAACCATATGCTAACTGGAAGATCTTCCAAAACTTTGAAGTGAACTTAGAATCCCAATCTTAAACCATCGATACAGATACTCCATGAATTCTCACAATCTCCTAGATATACAACCGTGCTAAGTCGTCAAAAGACGATGTACCACGAATAGCAAAGAAATGAGCCGACTTTGTCAAGCGGTCTACAAAAACCTAAATTAAGTCAAAAGCCTTTTTTGATCTCGGTAACCACGCAATGAAGTCTTTCGAGAAGTTCTCTCACTTCTACTCTTTAATTGGTAAAGGCTGGAGCGGCCCTTCTGGCTTTTAATTCTTGGCCTTCACCAGATGACATGTCCAACACTTGGACACATAATCAACAGCCTCTCACTTCATATTTTTCCACCAATAGTGCCTACACAAGTCATGATACATCTTAGTACCTCCCGAATAAATGGTAATCCTAGATCGATGAGCCTCGCCAAGAATATCGCATCGTAACTTTGCAATATCTTGTATACATAATCTACCTCAAAAATGAATATCCCCATCAAAACTAACTACGAAATAAGACTGACCATATTTTGCAACTCTAACATGTAACTCTACTTCATCCTGCTGAGCCTAAATGATTCTACTAATCAATGAAGGTTGAATTAAAATTCTAAACACGAATACCCCTGCAAACCAAGAATCTAACTACAGATCAAACTCTGAGATTGTCTCTAACATCTCCCACTCTAAAATCACAAATTATGCCATGATGCTATGCGGATTGCAACTTAGGGCATCCACTTCAACATTAGCTTTGCCCGGGTAATAAACAAACGTGTAATTATAGTCCTTAAGGAACTCTATCTATCTACGCTACCTCATATTAAGCTTGGGCTGAGTGAAGAGGTACTTCAAACTTTTGTGATCTGAGAAAATCTCAAATCTCTCTCCATACAAATAATACCCCCAAATCTTCAATGCATAGACAATCGCAGCCAATTCCAAATCATAAGTCAGGTAATTCTTCTCGTAGATCTTCAGTTATCTAGACGCATAAGCAATGATCTTGCCATCCTGTATCGGTACACAACCCAACCCATGTATTGAAGCATCAGAATAAACTACAAACTTTCCTCCTTCAGACGGAATATCTAAAACCAGAGCTGAAGTAAGTTGTCTCTTGAGTTTGGTAAAATCTTGATCATATTGGTCATCCCAAATAAACTTGACCACATTCCTAGTCAGGTTGGTCAAAGGAACAAAAATATTGGCTAAGTCTAATATAAATTTGCAATAATAACCTGCCAAACCCAGAAGGCTATGTGTCTCAGCAACTGTAGAAGGCCTCTGCAATCAAGAACTGCCTCAACATTGGAAGGATCGACAGCTACCCCATTCCTTGACATTACATGCCCAAGAAACTTAACTTCCTCTTGCCAAAAGTAATACTTTTTGGGCTTCGCATACAACTTGTACTCTCTAAGTATCTTCAAAATAATGCGTAGGTGTTTCGCATGTTCTTCCCTCAAAGGAGAATATATCAAGATATCATCTATAAACACCATAAAAAACTTATCCAGATACGGATTGAAAACCCTGCTCATAAGGTCCATAAATATTGCTGGAGCATTAGTGAGTCCAAAAGTCATTAACATGACTCGTAATGACCATATCTAGTCTAAAATAATGTCTTTGGAATATCCTCCTCCCTAACTTTGAGTTTGTGATAATTAGATCGTAAATCAATCTTAGAAATGTATTGTGCTCCTCTCAACTGATCAAATAAGCCCTCAATTCAAGGCATCGGATAATAATTCTTGATCATGATCTTGTTCAAATGTTGATAATCAACACAATGCCTCATCAAACCATCTATTTTCTTAACAAACAGAACTGGTACATCCTATGGAGAAACACCCTCACCAATAAAATCCTGCTTAATTAGCTCTTCAATCTGCATATACAACTCCTTAAGCTCGACTGGTAGCATACAATTAGTTACTCGGGAAATGGGCTCAGTCCTCGACACTAAATCGATGTAGAAATTTATGTCTCACTCCAATGGGAAGCATGGTATCTCCTTAAAAAATCTAAAAATCCGGAAACTACAAAAAGTTTATCAATAGGCATCGGCTCTGGAGGTCCAAGTTCAAGTTGTACAATCATCAAACAAATCAAGTACTCAGTATCTATACTCTGGAATTGAAACGGCTTACTACCCATAATAGAAAATGTGACTATTTTCTTGAAACAGTGAACACTAACATGGTAAGTCGATAACCAATCAATAATCAAAATTATATTAAACTCCATAATCACTAATATAATATGATCCGCTGGAAACACTTGGTAACTAATAGTAATAGGATAGTCTCTACAAACTTGGTTTAGTATAACTGATCTTCCTATAGGTGTAATCATAGATAACTCACTCTCTAGTGTCTCAGGTGTTAATCCAAATAAGCACATACTAATATAAGAAAGAAAGGAATGGGTAGCACCAGTGTCAAATAAAACTTTAGCAGTTGAGTAAAATATAAGTGTACCTTCCACCACTGGTTTGCTACTTCGCTGCTCATACTGTGCCATATCAAAAAATATGACCTATGAAGGTAGTCCCTGTCTATGGCCCTGTATTCCATGTCTCTGCAACTACTACTGACCAACATGACGAGGACAAAGGCAAGCCTGATGCCCAACCTCATCACATACAAAGCATCTCCCATAAATTTGTATACCCTGTGCTTTACCGGTAGTAACCATTATAGTATTACTTGATCCCTATATTGTCCTCTGCTACATCCAATAACCCTGATTCCTCAGGTTCCCTTGGTAGCCTTAATTCCCTTGGTAACCCTTCCAATTTGCAGTCGTAACAATCTTTTTTCCCTTAGGCTCAGTCTTCTTCTCAACCTTTCTTTCCCAAGCTCTTTTGGATTCATTATAGTTTCTCTCAATCAACTGTGCCATCACCACCGTCTCAAAATATGGCCTAATCATTTGTCATGTAAGCTTTCCCTTGATCGGCTCTATAAGTCTACCAAGAAACTTCTTTGCCTTGCGAACCTCATCGACGATGAGAAAAGCTGCATAACGAGATAACTCGATAAACTTCACCTTGTACTCGATAAATGCCATGTTCTCCTTCTGTTCCAACTGAAAGAACTGTATAGCCATCTCATCTCGATAACTTTCTGGAATAAATTGGTCGAAGAAATTTTCTTTCAACAATGCCTAGGTGATATGTTGACCCTCTAATATCCGCTCAGTCGTCTCCGACCAATTGTCAGCATTACCATCCAATAAGTGTGAAGCCACTCTAACCATCTGATCCCCAAGATAATCAATCGATCTCATCCTCTTTACTAAATGGTTCAACTGAATGTATGACATATCTGACCCAGATTAGCCGAAGTGGCAAAAGTAAATGCTATTGGTACTATACTGGCTGAATCAAACTAAAACTGACCATCCTGACTCCCTACAGGAGCCTCAGGAGCATCTTGCGAGGTATTAATCAGAACCTCCGCAATATGTTCTTCAATAGGTGCAACACCAACACCGCCATGACTACCACGACCTTTACCACTGCCACTTCAACCATCTCGACGACCACCCTGTCCTACAGGACTGCTAGAAATGCAAACACTATGCCTAACACCATTGCCGATAGCATTACTAACATGATTTCCATGTCCTTCATCCATAACTCTGAGGAGAGAAGAGCGGTTGTCAGCATACAATAAAATATATAATAATAAAATTGTAAACATTAATCAATAAAAATAACGGTCCTACCCCATCTAACCCACCCAATTTCATGCCCCATATCTAAATGCATAATATCCTAACTGTAACTGTATACAAGGTTTGTTCATATGGCTATACCATACAGTAAAAATCTTTTGTCCCCTACTCGAAAAGTAAACCATAATTTATCTGGATTAGCATCTCTTTCAGGGCCTAAAGCATTTGGAAATGCCCAAGGTTCCACAGAATCCAAAGGCCTGACCAAAACTCTTTTAAGGATACAACCCAAGGAGATACCTACGGTTTAAGTCAAAGACCTGTCCAATGTTCTTTTAGGGATTAAAACCTATGGAAATGTCATGGACTCTATTATTTCCTATGACCTGACCAATTCCCTTTTATGGATTAAAACCTATGGAAATGTCAAGATTTACCGCAGACCTGACCAATAAACCCGATGTACACATTTACTCTAAAGGTATTTTACTTATCTCTCCTACATGTTCATCTACCTAAATAAAATCTTGTAAGCATCATGTACATGTATTTAATGTAGCTCTTATTCTTACAACAACAAATCAAGTCATTGTACTTGATATGAAAGGTCCTGAAATATCTTTTGGTTAACCACAAGTAGTAATTGGGTTTACCTCCGAGGATAATCTTAAATCCATGATCTAGTAATAACTCTTAAATTAATACAAATACAATTATTTCAACTAGTACCCTGTACTAGCAAAGCAAGTTAGCTTTGTATATTCTGATATAGTTATATTCATCCTCTATCATATTAGCAGTAACATGGGTAACATATCAATGCATTAATATATCTAAGTATCATGTAATAAGGGTAAACCTTTAATTAGACATGTGTACCCCTATTTCTTTAGTGCTTTCTACAATAATTAACTTCCCACCATTAGCAACACAGTCTAAATAATATAATTAGTATAGGAACATCATCACTCTTAATATTGTTTAACCTTTGATTGAGTTCGGGCTTTGTATTACTCAGAGTTAATTATGGAGGATAAAGACTAAGGTTTTAAGTTTTATATCTTAAGATTTAACTATGCCTGAATTTATGCTACATGATTATTGTTAAAATAATCAAAGGATACTTGCATAACCCGACTAATACTCATCACTATAAATCTTAATCTAATCATGGTTGTATTGTAAGGATAGTCTACTTGCCTTGGAAAGTAAAGGTTGAGTAACATCACGAATTTCATTGGCAAATCTCATTTGACTCGTCAAAGATTCACTCCCGTTTCCTTTTCGTCAATCATCGTAACTTTGATTTCCTCTCTTATGTATTTCATTGAATGGCAGAGAATAAAAAATAAGGTTTATCTCTCCTACTCTAAACTTTTCTCTCTCTTTCTCTTCTTCTTGGGAACATGCTAGTTGTATCTCTTTTTGTTAGGGATAAAATCTACTCTTTTTGAAAAATGTAGCCCACCTTCTAATCTAAAACCCTAGTTGCCCTGCTCCGACTCATGTGGCCTTTATTTCTTGTCAAAAAAGGCATTTGGAAATATTTTGTGTACCCGGGAGTAGTTTTACTATAATAACCCAACCCCAAACCTTATAAATAACTTAGTCTATTAGATTAAATAAGGTTATATATAATTGAAGCAAATATTAAATGCCGGAGCATTACCGTGAATCATTCACACCTTGGTCCTCTCCTGACTCCATAACTCCCCCCTCCTGTAGTCCTTCTTCAAAATTTCTCAAGTTTTAATTTTTCTCACTTCCCTCATGAAAATAAAAAGTGGGGTATCTCTAGAAATAAAAAAAAATCATGTTTGGAAAAAAGGAAAATAAAAACTTCTTTTACTCTAGTGTTGTTGTTATTGTTCACACATCGCAATGTTGTTGCTGTAGTAGTATTGATTGTTGGAAGTTACCCCCATTTGGTGGTTTAGGAGAAAAAGGATAAATGGTTAGAACTCGTATGAGAGCATTGGGAGAGGCATGTGGGTTAAGATTTCTCTATCTACTATTATTACCACACACTTTCTCTTTCTATAATTATTACTCTTTATGAGGAGATAAAGTCTTCACAAAACACAAAAAACCAACCAGGGTCAAAAGTTAAACTACAATATGTGGTTAAGTTAAAACTCGGTTCGGTTCGGCTCGGTTTTTAATGGTAACAAAAACCAAAAACAGAAAACCGAACTGAGCCTCTTCAAAAAATAGGCCAGATTGGTTCAGTTTAGGTTGGTTCAGTTCGGTTTGGTTGGTTTGGTCAATCTATGCTCAGCCCTATAGTAAAAATTATTCAATTCGGCTAATGGAAACTAATGCATATGTTTATCAAGCATCAACACATCAAAACAATAACAGTTTCAAACTATGCACCTGTAGCAACTTGTGCCAAACAAATGTTAGTGTATTAAGTTCAATTTGCAAAAACATCAAACAATAACAACAAATATAGAAGGAGGGATAAAAGGAGAAGAGAGGAAAAAATCAAAAAAAAGAAAAATTGGCTTTAAAAAATAACATAAATATAAAATGCACATTTACAAGTCCCCGACAACGGCGTTAAGCACTTGATCAATTTTAAAATCAACATCTTAAAATACCCGCAAGCGCACGGTGTATCGTTGAGTACATGGGAAAGCAGGGTCGTATCCCAAGAGACATGTGATGCGAATTATACTTTGACCTACAAATTTTAAGCAATAACAATGAGTTTTTGGGTAGGTTTTGAAATGAAGAAAACAAATAAATAAAAGTAACAAGGTTTTGATACAAATCAAAGAGGAAACCAAGGTGTAATTCAACTCCATCCGTTATAACGGTGAGATAGTATATCTAGTTAGAGTATATCACAAATTCCCGTATCGTATATCCTTGGTCGGGTATTTGCATACATCATAATTTGAGAAAATAAATTTTTAGGAATTAATCATATGCCAACTTACTCAACCATGGTCTGGTTGATAAGATAACTTATGTTCTCTTCTTCATGCTCGAAACCATCTTGTAATGGTCAAACCAGATGGTTTCCTTAAACACGATACTCCCTCGAATCCAAGCTATGGTCAAGCTAAGATCATGGACATAAGACTATACATTAAATTGGAGAAAGAAAAAGTAACTACTTTTAACTAAACTATACTATTCTACACTAAGGCTACATTGGATGGAGCTTCCTCTAGCCTTGGCTAAAGGGTTTAGCTACTCATTCCCTTTATCATTGACATATTACTATTATAACAACAAAAGTAAAAGACAAGATGAAAAGAGAAAGAAAAACCTTTATTGTTTTCAACCATGTTTTACACCTCCCAAGATGTCTTAAATGGGTAAAATTCCCCTTCTATTTATAGAATATAGGAGGGGAGACAAAATATTGACATAAATGTAAAATCCCCCTAAGCAGTGCCTTCCATTATCTACAAAATATAAGAGCTTCAAAACTCCATTCTCTATGCCTTTGCTCATACATAAAATTATATGACTTGATGATCTGCATTAATGCCTTTTCAATGCTTCTCATTGGAGTTTTGGTTAACAATTGCTATAAGAATGAACTGCTAGAGTGTTCTAGACATTCGTCTTTTATCAAAACCGTAAAAACGTACGACTTCTTCATAATATGACCAATTTCTGTAAATACTATTAGTATTTACAAGAAAAAACACTATTAGTATCACATTTAATTAATAAATGACAAGTTAGATATAAATTTAGGAGTTGTATACATAAATATTACGTGTCTATCAAATACCCCCAAACATATATTTTGCTTTACACCATTTAGCCTCCACGAGCATTGCTTTTATGAAATTTGTCCACCGTGCAAAATACCATTTTCAGCTAATTAATACGGGACAAACTAAGATAAATGATATCACTACATAAGTCAATAATACTTAGGTTCCAATCTTTGAAAACATATTGCTTTTGTCATGTAGGGCAAGATGTCCCATCCCTTTTCTTTATGAATACCGTAGGCCATTTCGTTGATCATATTATAGAGAGCCAAGAAACGTATTTTCACATTGTATATATGGAAGATAATGCATTTCCTTGTTATCCCACCTGGATAACATAAGCATAACGTAGGCTCGCTAGATACTTATTCATTTCCTCTTACATTCAAAGAAATACGTAAAAAGGTTGCTCACTAGTCTTTCGATGCTGGTGTTAGGGTGCATTATTTTCATAGAAGATGGTTTAAATACCTCTCCAGTACATTAGTGAAATGCTTGAGTTCCTCCAATTAACCAAAAATCTTAAAAGTATCATCAATTATCATTACAAAATTCATGAGTTTCACCAGCCATTCTCTACACCTTAAATGTTGAGGCTAGTATAAAATTCCTACTGTTGCTAGAAAACTCTCAGCCAATCGGTCTCTCACAAAGTTCCAACTTTTTTACTACATCAATATTCCTCCACCACCTATATGAGGCAAGCAAATTAGTTTGGCATTCCTCCATTAGAAGGGTATCTTGGTCTGTTAAAAAATAATGATGGCAAGGAAGGATACTTAGCTTAACAGGGTTTAGAGATCTTTCTAAAATATGGTTTAAACAATGTTGAATTCAAATTTTCTCAATTCAAGTACAACAAGATTCATGTTCTTCCCTACTTCATGAGCATTTACGTACTGTAATGGCTTGTTTTCCGGCTGGTAAACTTCACCAATACTTGTAGTAATGAGGTTATGATGATTTCGTAAATAAAACTAGAATACACTTGATTTTATCCGATAACCCAGTAAATCCTAAGAGAAACCATGACTGTGAGGAGAATTTTAAGGTATAAATCGAATATGTGCTAGATTATTATAATTACATAGATTTATAAGTATAGTCAAAATTGATAAAATAAAAATGAATCACTGGTTGGCATATGCTCTGCCCGTATTTATATTAGATACAAAAAAATTATAAATAATTTGTCTCCCAGTTTAATGAGTGGTGGGAAAACTTAACAGATCATGTACAACAGCTCTATTTGACCAATTGGAATGGTTACTATAGAGGTCAAGATCTATAGACGTGGCTTGATACACCCACGAATGGTCACATACCTTCGTCATGGTTATGCTTGTTTCTATTTATGGAGTTTGAGGAATATGCTACTATAATCACCCCATTCTCAATACAACTACTTGTTGTTATGTTAAGAAGAACTTTTTGAACTATTTAAAATTTAGGATGGATATGTTCTTGATGTTTTGGTAGTATTGTCGTCGAATACATTTTGAAATTTGAAATTTAAATTGTGGTTACAACTGTTCCATGTAAATAAAAGGTAGATAAAAATGGAAAGATATGGTTTATTTGTTGAAAGAACAATGGCTAGGCATATTCCCTTAGGTAATATATTAAGTTATAAAGAAGTGGATGTACAATCGCTTTTTATGTGGTTAAAAATCGCATTGGTGAAGACAAAGAAAATAGAGGAAGTGGAGATGTATCTAGATGGTTTAGAGTAGTTGTGAAATAGCCTGTTCTTTTATAGGAGACGAAGGGTTCATGGCTTTGAGAAGAGGCATGTTAGGCATTTTGTTAAGCAGTTAGCCGAAGAATCTCGAATGGGTGCATTGAACCGTTTCGTGGGGGATATAAATACTTCTTTGTGTGCTGACTGTTCATACTTTATTATTCCAATTTTTTTTAAAGGTGATTCTTTATGCTCTGATATTGTTAATCCCTCCATTATTGGGTCTGAGGAGATTGTTGTTCTTATCAAGAGAACAAAACTTATAAAGGGGACGGATTTACGATCTATCATCAACAAGGTTGGTTTTGCTGTTTCTAAAATTTTAATGATTCTATACTTCTCTTTATCTAATGATGATTCTGTAGAAACACAGTATAGATAATACCTTGAATTGTGATTTTAATGAATAAATTTGAGTAAGAGTGACTAGTTGAGGAGAAATGGATTAAGAACTGTCTTAGGGTTTTACTTGCTTTATATTGGCGTATTGTTACAGGATCATTGGTGTGATAGCTAATTCCTAATCGTATCGAGCTACGGAATTTGGACATTACATTTGGCGCTGTCTATGGGAAAGATTGCATTTCCACGATACCCTAAGGCAGTCTTTCATTACATGTTTCAACTATGGTTTCTTCCAGACGACAGGTCATAGGAACTCAGCTCGAAGTTTTTGTGGATCCAGGACAACTCACTGAGTTACAGGCAAATCTCCACGCAGGGGCAGAGAAACACACCGAGCTCGAACTTTAATTGAAAAAAGATTACGAGCTCCGAGAGAAAGAGCTTCATGCAGAACGGTAAGTTCGTTTGACCGCGTCCAAACGGCACAAAGATTAGATGACAGCGATGCAGACTACACTCGAAGCTCTACAAAATACTTAGCTGGCTCCTCCAGCCAGGGGTCACGATCAACTTCCAGAGACCTCTCGCATTTTGGCAAGGGAAAGGTTGGGACCTCGGGGAGTCACCAGTAAAGCCATCTCCAGAAATCTACCACATGGACCACAACCTTCCATCCATTTGAGGGGAGAAGTCCAATCAGAAGTCAGTCGAGGTCATCAAATTCCCATCCATCAGGAGGAAGACCAGCGACCTTTACATTAAATTTCAGCACGAGATCACTTGAGCAAAGTCACGGGAACTCATCATCCCCTGCCAACACGTCCAACAATTCATCCAATACGTCATTACGTCACGAAAGAACATATGGATCAACGAATTAAGAGGCTAATCGAGGCATAAGTTCTGGGTAATACCGGTGATACTACGACGTTATAAGGAAATCTTATTGCCAAATAACCATTCGATATGGAAATATCTAAAGGTTTCCATACTCCCCAAATTCATAAGTACAAAGATACTGACCTAAAGGAGCGTATTAGGCAATACTGCGATTCATTGGGGTTGTACTCCAATCTCAACCACATTCTCTGCCATCTATTCTCCACAAGATTACAGGATAAACCACTCTGATGGTTCCACTATCTTCCTGAGGAACTCATCTACACAGTTGATCAACTGCAGAAGCAGTTCGTCAAAATAGATGCCCACAACAGAGACAAAGAAGAGAACTTGTATTCTCCTATCGGTCTTAAGCAGTCACATGGAGAAAAGCTTGAAGATTTTTTAAAGAAATTCATAGAGCTCGTAAGAAATGTGGATTACCTCGACCAAAAGATAGCTGTGACCGCGTTAACCAATGCTCTCTGGCTCGATTGCAAATCCAAGGAATACCACTTCCTTAACAAACCTGTGACGTTAGAGGAGATGATCACCAAGGTCAATGGTTATGTCGACTTAGAAAGGATGATGTCTGAGCGACAAAAGTCTACAAAGTCTGTCCTCTCCACCAAATCCCCACCGGTAGAGGGGACCAGTGAGCCTAAGGTGGAACAGGTAGATCATAAATGCACCAAGGGAAATACTGAGTACCCCTGGAAAAGTGGTCTGCAAAACAAGCCCGTCCTCCCAAAGCTGGACGTCCGAGTCTTTACACTTTTTCCACTGCTATTAAAAGACCCACTCTACCGTGCCTCTCGACCACTGGAACCTATCGAAAGTTGACCATTTTGCCTACACCATAAGATAAATCATCATTCTACTGATAATTGTTATGCTATACAGCGGATGCTCGAGCCTATTTTTAAGGAAAGACGGATGCTCAAATGCATTGCTTACCTGAAGTCATACAAAGATGGCAACCATAGGAAAGAACTCAAAGTTGTTCAGGTAAACGACAGAGCTGTGGAGAAGCATCTCTACTACATGCACCTTGACGATCAATCACTTACAGAGGAGCCCACGGAATATGTCGACATTGATAGATCTAGCAGAGGCAGATTCATCAGAACTAAGCTGGTTCAGCACGAGAAAGACACTCTTATCCAGTTCCTGCAACTCAATCGAGACATTTTTGTATGGTCTTTCGAAGAAATGCTCAGAGTCGATCTAGGTATGGCCTGTCACAAGTTAGCCATCAACGTGAGCGGCCCCGCGGTCAAACTGAAATATCGACGACTTTTACCTCGTCTTTGAGATGAATTTAACACCAAGATTTAGAAATTGATCAAAGTGGGATTCATTGGAGAAACAAATGATCCGGACTGGATATCCAACATTGTCGCTGTCCCAAAGAAGAATAGAAAAGTCTGCGTTTGCATAGATTTCACATAATTGAAACAAACATATTCCAAAAGACAGTTTTCCTCTTCCCATCATTCATCAGATCCTCGATTCTACTGCAAGCCATGATCTCCAATCTATGATGGACGCTGCATCAGAATATAATCAAATCTACTTCTAGAAGAAGATCAAGAGATGATAACATTCATCACCAAAAATTACCTTTACTATTACAAAGACGTGCATTTCGGGCTCAAGATCGCAGGGGCCACATATCAACAATTGATGACCGCTATGTTCAAAGTATACCAGGGAAAAATCGCTGAAGTTTACATCGATGATCTCTTGTGCAAAAGCGTGCAGTCAGTTAATCACATATAGATCTTAACACAATATTTGACATCCTTTGATCGTACCGAATGCATCTCAACCCTGATAAGTGTCAATTCGGGGTATATTCTGGCCACTTTATAGGCCACCTCATCAGCGAGAAAGGGATCGAGGACGATCTAGATCAAATTTGAGCTCTCCTCGACATGCCTTCTCCAAAGACAACAAGAGACATTCAAAAACTTACTAGCAAGATTATCGCTATCATCCGTTTCGTCTCTAAATCTTCAGACTGCTACCAATGGCTATTCCAATTACCCCACGGATGTACCAAACGAGGAATGGTTTGGCCAACCGCAGAAGTCACATGGACATCAGAATACGAAGCAGCTTTTCAGAATCTCAAAATCAATTTGGGGAGGTCTCCCATAATGAGCACCCCAGTAGGTAATGAGGAACTGATAATCTACCTAGCAGTCACAGATATTTCTCTCAGTTTGGTTCTCATTCGCCTGGAAGGAAAAATAGGGAAACTGGCCTTCTTCATCAGCAAAATACTTACACCAGCAGAAACAAGGTACTCTAAAATTAAGAAACTTCTTCTCCCCTTGTTTACACTTCTCAGAAACTCAAACACTACTTCCAAGCACATTTTGTCAAAGTGATGACAAACTGGCTATTTTGGGAAGTTTGGTCTAAAAAGGAGAAATCACAAAGAGTGCAATAATGGTCAGTCAATTTGGGCGAACATGATATCAAGTTTGAACAACGGCATTCTGAAAAAGGTCAGGTCGTTGCCAATTTTCTTGTGGATTTTCCAGTGGAGGATCCAGAGTGGGAGGAGCACGACCCGGACCTTACCGAAAACATGCCAGAGAAACCAAACCCTAAGCCATTCGACAGACGAGCTGACTGGATCACTACGTCAGGTTGGAGGCTTCTCACAGATAGATCAGTAGGGCACGCAGGGTCAGGAATAGAGATCATTTTGATTAACCCTTCAAATGGCAGAATTAAGAAATGAATCCGCTTTGATTTTGAGGCCTCAAACAATGTCATTTAGTATGAAGCTCTCATTCACGGACTCGACCTCGCTCTTGAGCTCGACGTCCCCAAACTCTCAGTTTATACCAATTCATTACTCATTGTTCATCATTATTCCGAGCAATACAAAAAGAATGGGAAGATGATCGAATACGCATCCCCCGTTGCAGATAGAATGAGTAAATTTACGAAAGTAACTCTCGAATATCTTCCTCCAGGGGAGAACAAATACGCCGATTCCTTGGCATATATTGCCAGGGTCTTGGGTACAGAAGCTCGATATCTCCAGATTGAAATCATTTCAACCCCCAGCATTGATCAAATATCACTATGCACGATCAACACTGGGGGCAATAAAGGGGGAAACAACGATTAGCGAAAGCCTTACTTAGATTACCTCGGTATCGACAACAAGTGCAACGGACCACTCCTATCAGATCCAAAAGAACACCGACAGCTGATCTACAACTCATAGCGTTACATTATTCAGAACGGTATACTTTACCACCTTTCCGTTACAGGGCCTTACCTCAAGTACCTCTCAAAATAAAAAGCAGACCAACTGCTTTGCGAATTACGCGAAGGAACTTGTGGCTCCCACGCCGCAGGTAGATCATTGGTGAACCGAACTATAACTCAAGGAGTATTCTGGCCCAGCATGCGCAAGCAAACAGAAGAGTATTCCCACAGGTGCGAGACCTGCCAGAGATATGGAAATATGATACACCCCCTTGCGCTCAAACTCCATACAAGAATGGTTTTCTGGCCATTCAAAATATGGGCACTTGACCTCGTCGGCGAATTCCTTAACTCTCCAGGTAATCACCGCCACCTACTCGTTGCTACCGATTACTTTACAAAATGGGTAGGAGCAATTCCACTATGTCGAACCGGAGAAGAAAAGTTCATCTCTTCTAACTGGAACCACATAATCACTCGATTCGGGTGCCTCTACCTAATTTATATTAATAACGGGCCCCAATTCTTGGGAGATAAGGTCGTAACCTTCCTAAATCACCACAATATCATCCATTCACCATCCAATCCATTTTAACCTCAAGGAAATGGCCTAGCCGAAATCACCAACAAGACCATCGTGGATGGACTCAAGAAAAGGCTTCACTCACAGAATAATTGAAATTGGGTTCGCGAACTACCTCACTTCCTGTAGGCGCATCGAACCACTCCCAGACAGTCCACTGGGTGTACCCCATTCCTCCTTGCTTATGGCACTGAGGCAGTCATTTCTTCTGAATATCATCATCCAGTTCGTGATCACGACCTAACTGATGAGGAAAATGAGTTTGAATTGGCTTGCAACCTCAATATGATAGATGAGACCAGGGAATGCGTCATCGCTAACCAAGGTCGATATCATCATATACTTTCCAGGTCGGACAATAACTGAGCCAGGAACTGTACTTTCCAAATCGGAGATCTCATCCTCCGAGAAATTCTACAACATCGCAAAGAGCGTCACGCTGGAAAATTAGCTGACAATAGGGAGGGTCCATTCATTATCACAAATCTCTCAGGCCTGGGATCATACTATCTCATGACAGAAGAGGGAATTCCTATTTTAAATCCTTGGAGCACTAGACGACTGAAACGGTACTATCATTATGTGTCTTACTACTCCAATCCCATGTTTCTCTATTTGTTTTGCAATTCCAAAAGTGAGATTCTTATCTCCATCCAATGTAAATTCTAAACCTTATCAATGAAAGTTTATTTCACAATGTCATTCTCATCACAAAATAGTCATCCACATTCTACAGATTCAAGCATATATAATTCTAGCTTATAATAAATATTTTATTAGTTCGATCAAGGATATCACTTGATTGGCTCCTGTTACTACATCTCTGCGTAGGTGGCAAGTGTAAAAACTTGTTCCCCATCAAAGACTCAGCCAAACAAGAGAGAAGACAAAGGTAATACTAGTCTTAATCTTTTATAACTTGTTTGGTTCACTTCATTAGGCTGGATCAAGGATAACACTTAGTTCAGCTTAATCTTTACATCTCTGCGAAGGTGTTAAGTGTAAATACTTGTTCTCCATCAAAGACTTAGCCAAACAAGAGATAAGACAAAGGTAATACTAGTCTTCATCTTTTACAACATGTTTAGTTCACTTCAGTAGGCTGAATCAAGGATAACATTTGGTTCAGCTGAATCTTTACATCTCTGCGAAGGTAGCAAGTGCAAAAATTTGATCCATATCAAAGACTTAGCCAAACAAGAGATAAGACAAAGGTAATACTAGTTTTCATTTTTTACCACTTGTTTGGTTCACTTCAGCAGGCTGGATCGATGATAACACTTGGTTCAGCAGAATCTTTACATCTCTGCGAGGGTGCCAAGTGTAAAAACATGTTACCCATTAAAGAATCAACCAAACAAGAGATAAGACAAAGGTAATACTAGTCTTCATCTTTTACAACTTGTTTGGTTCACTTCAGTAGGCTGGATCGAGGATAACACTTAGTTCAGCTTAATCATTACATCTCTTCAAAGGTGGCAAGTGTAAAAACTTAATCTTTGTCAAAGACTCAGCCAAACAAGAGATAAGACAAAGGTAATATTAGTCTTCTTCTTTTACAACTTGTTTGGTTTACTTCAGTAGGCTAGATCGAGGATAACACTTGGTTCAACTGAATCTTTACATCTCTGCGAATTTGACAAGCGTAAAAACTTGTTCCACGTAAAAGACTCAGCTAGGCATAAGATAAGGCAAAGCTCATACTAGCTTTCATCTTTTTCAATATGCCCGTGACTTTTCTATTGTTCAAATCAAGTTTTAGTTTGGTTTAACTCAACCTGCTTCTGCGATAAAAAACGAAAGTGAAAACTTTATTTTAAATCAAAGACCCTGCCAGACAGAAGATAAGGCAATGGTCATACTAGATTTCATCTATAACAATATGTCTGCGATAATTCTATTTTATTTTTAGGTCAAAATCATACTACAAAAGATTTTTTTCTGCTGATGGAGCGTCAGCAATGCTTTCCCCCACATCATCAAGGGGTCTATCTACTAGTTTGTGGACCACAGCAGCTCTACCATGATCGATTGATTCAACAGTTCAAGGGCCCAGTTGGGTCTCCATAGCACCCAGAGAGTTACCTCGATTTATCTTAGCTCCACTGTTGCATCCCTTATCTGACAGAGTTTTGAGCAAGGCATCTCGTTCCAACTCAAGTCTTTTAGCTTCTTTTGCAAAATATGAAACGATTACCCTTAGTAGGCCAGATCAAGACACACAAGGTACTACCGCTGTTGCAAATCTTTTCTTCAACCTCTCAAGGCGTACCTTTAGCCTTGCACAATTATCCTTTAATTCAATTATTTCTGCATCAGCCCTATCATTATAAATGGCATCCTCCTCCAACTTGGCAATGTACTTCGCAGACTCCGCTAGGTTCATGGCTTCTAAGTCCGCTATATGAGTAAGAAGTCCCCCAAGCTTAGCGTTCAACTCTTCTCTCGCTGGCAGATCTTTTAACAATTCCTCCTTCCTCTTTACCAGCAAGTTCTTTGCTTTGATCTTTCCCTCCAAAATTTTCTCCTTAATAAGAGCAACATCCAAATTATGTTGGCATTCCCTCAAATTTGCATTTCCTTTCTGAACATGCCCCTGAATTTGAGATACGTCACTTTCTAGCTCTCTAATGCGACTTAAGAGACTAACTACATCCTCTCGAATTAAAGGAGCCTTAACCTCAGTTCTACTTCCCCCAGAGCGCTCTCTAGCCTTGGTTTTCTTGGCTGAGCAATGGCTTAATCATTTTCGGCTTTAAGTTGAGCAACTCTCTTGTTTAAGTCATCGCACCTGCGCTGCATTTCTCGGAATTCCATATCCTTGGTAGGGAGAGCTGCTTGTAAATGTTCAGCTACGGCCTCTGAAGCCGATAGATTTTCTCGAATAGACCTCAGCTCGTCATCCTTTTCGATGAATTTTTGTCTCATTCGCTCCAGGTCGTTCCTACATCTTTGGAGATCAGATCGACATTGTTCCTCAGATTATTCCAGCGCCTGAATATGGTAATGAGCCGTATCGGCCTGCTTACCCTTCACAGTCAGCGCGACGACCTGACGTTGGAGTTTCTCAGCACATGTTGTTGCCTTGGAAAAAATTTCTAATCCCTTCTTAATTTCAAAATCTTTCTCCTCGACCCGGATAGTTAGGTCGGAAGCGACCTGATTCAACTTCTCGAGTCTAAAATGCACTTTTACGTATTGATCCTCTCAGTTCTCGTTCGCCTCTTTCATCCTACCGAACTGCTCCACAAATTCCCGATTGGACGCGAGTACGTTGTCCTCACGTGCACGAGATGAATCCAATTCGACCTAGGAAATATAACAAATTTTAGTACAGTTCGATTCGGGAAATCTAACGCCTAATATACACATACAACAATCTACGAGACTATATAGTTTCTAAACATCTATTTCCAAATACTTTTAGATTTAAAGCTTGGAGTCCATTCTTAGATGAACATTTCACGAATCTTCTTTCAGCGTACAAGGTACACACTTTCAATATCTTATTCTGTATTAATAGCGTTAGATTCTTGCTATGTATTTCTATCCTATTTACTTAACTTAACGTTGCAGTAACATGAAAGTCGAATAACCTATACTGATCTAACCTGCAGCTCAGTATGCGCAGACAGCAAGGCTTTAGAGGTCTCCCGTTTCCTAGCAAGTTCAGACTCTAACTCATTTATTCTGAGATTTATCTTTCTAGCTACCTATAAGACGTTTATAAAAAAAATCAATCTACAGAAAGTTTTACCCTCATACACAGTTCAAACAACTCACGGATATATATAAAACCAAACTACCCTACCTTTTCACTCCCACCTTCTGGGAACTCGACATCATCCCCTTGGTTGTCAAGTACTGTCTGGCAGGAGACCCCATCCAGACCATCCACGACTTTCACCACTTCCACTTCCTTATCTTCTACCCCAACATAGGTGTTAGCCTTAATGGCATCAATCTCCCCCTAAAAATAGCCCTTCAGTATTAAGTGATAGCCCTGTCTGTCACGCTCCTCAACTATCTTGTTTTGGTTGGCCTTTGTCTCGATCTGTAGCTGGCCAATCACCACGGCGTGAGTAGCCTTCAGCTGCCTGAATTCCTTTAAGGCTTCCGTCTTGGCTTGAGCTAGGTCCTTCTCCAGCTCGCTCTTCGCCTTCTTCAACCCAGATTTTTCTTCTTCAATACCGAGCCAAATCCCCTTGACAAGACGAGCAATCTGCAACAATTATATCAATCTTAGATATTAGCTCGAAGGATATTAAACATTTCTTTCTGGCAGTATAGCACTTACCATCTTGCTCGTGTCATCCTCCTCGTGAAGAGTCGCCAACCTGGCCCTTTCCTCGACCTCCCTAAGGTCATCCACTGCAGCAGGTCGTACCTCCGCGACCATCTCCTCAGAAGATTCAATCCTCCTCCTTTTCTCTTTAGCGACCTCACCACTTTCTGTAGCGCCCAGGGCTGGCCAAATCTTTAGCATCCATTTCTTCAGAAAGAGTTGAGCTACTTTGCTCCACTTAACGGGTTTCAGTGGGGTCGAACTGCCAGTTCCAGGAGTCGTGGAAGGATTCGTTCGAGCATCTTCACAACTTGTTTGCCATTTTCCTTCATCAACCCCCATCATCGACATAGCAGACTAAGCCTTTCGAACCTTTTATGACCTACTGTCAACTCTCTTCTTTCAACTCAGGCCGAGTTCCCCCAAGACGAGTTCGGGTTCAGTCGACACCTCCGCAACTTTGTCTAACAGGGATTCTTTCCTTTCCACTGTGGACTTCACACCTGTAATAACACGTTTAACTATCAACTATAGTTATCAACAAAACATAACAATTATTCTATCTACGCATGTCTATACTTACTTTCCTTTACAGATCTAAATCGAAGGTCTAAAGGTTCTTCATCATCTCTTTGAAGGCAATTACCGTTCACCCATATGATGTCGTGATTTCAGGCTCGATCTGCTGAATTCAGATCGAAAAAATGTCGCCGAGTCACGCTCGCACAGAAGTATGACCCCCCCACTGGGCTTAAAATTCTTCACCTCATGAAACTGCATAACATCCTCAGGGGTTATCCTCCTCAATTTTTCCTCCTTTTCCTACCTTTTATTCAGATGGTTACACATAGTTATTACATCCTACATGTTCCTGTTCATTTGAACAGGACATGCCCCAATTACATTCATAAGCCCCATCGCCAAATTGGTAAGGGGAAGGCTCAACCCTAATTGAGATAGATAACACAGAAAATCCTCTGAGAGGTCACTCCAGACATCCCTATCAAAATACTCTAACAAGATCGATTCATCTATACCCCTATCTCATTTTTCTACCTCCAAATCTACCAACAGATAAAAATACTCTTCCCCCTCCGTTACCGTACAACCTTAAACTGCCTACCGGCAAACTCTACACACTTACCCCACTTCCCACCTACAGCTGCCTTGGCTTTACAAAATTCTCTAAATACATCAAAACCTGGAGGATACGACACCAACTGATCAGGGAAACCTGGGAATTGTTCCAATCCTCCTTCCCCTTCATTATCAGACTCATTCGTCCGACCAGAGGTCGAAACCTCATTAACAGACGAACTACCCATCTTAAAAACAAATTCTACAGGCACGTTTTCGACCTACAAAGATGCCTCACACGCTTGACCTACATATAGGTTAAGGTATTTATCATTTTTCCATCTATAAATACATATATATATATATATATATATATATACATTCAGCATAAATCTCTGATCAATCATTCACGTATAACATATATCTTTAAACTATGAAAATTAACATATATCGCAAGTATCTCTACTAACCTTCAGTATCCGAATTAGAATCGGCAATAGAGTCTAGCTTTCCCCTCACAACGCTGTTGTATTACCACCTATGAGATCCAGAATCCTTTGCCTTCTTCAGCCGTTTATCGCCTTCGGATAACTCTTTATTGAATCCCCTGATTTTTCATCTTTCTCTCTGAGAGCTCTCCTAGTTTTTTGTGATAAAACGTTTGTTTGGGGACGAAGTAGAACTATTTATCCTTTCCCTCTTATGCGGCTGGCATTTATTGCTCCTTGCATGAACCGTCCTCGATTCTTGAACTGAGGCATACTTTCCACTCTCCATGTCAGATGCCTTGTACCTTTTCGATAAAACTACCTTTCCATCATTACAATCCCCCTAATTTTTTAACATATATCTTTCCCTTATTTCCATATCATTCCCTGACCTTCCTATACTCATGATGACTCACACTATTCGATGTCCGAGCCCTATTTCCTTTTGCATACAAAGCAAAACTAGAAGCTTCTGCATTTTTATATTTTTATTTCACAGTCCTTGTTTCTCATAATTATAGTGATTGACGTTATTTTCAAAATTGTACAAATATTCAAATTTATTCAAAATGTTTACTAAAATAGTCTTAAAATAGATTTGCCCCTATAAAGGATCCGAATTGACTTATATTATTTCTGTTACATTCACAACATTTATATTATTCGTAAAGCACACTTTACGCAACATCCATCACCCCTTGGTAAACTTAAGCAACCAGCAGCTATTCACATCATTCGTCGATCCTCATATCTTCAAATTTGATCTCCACTTCAGTGATCAAACCCACCAACCTTTCTCGTTCTACCGAATCACTTACGAATATACGAAAGAATGACTCATAAAAGTAACAGGGATACCAAGGTTCTCTGCTTCTTATATCTAATCCTTAGAGCTGACATTCCCTTACTGATAACTCAGCATCGTAACCGAGTGAACCTTCTGCGGCATGACGAATCCTCTGAGATCGAGTCCGTACCATCCTAACTTTTCCCCAAATATTTGCAGGCCATGCTATTACTATTTATAAGTTTCTCACATGCTTCCCACTTCAAATGCATCTTTTTACCTTGTATCTCGTAACAGAAACCCATAATCTTGGTATCCAAACTTATCCCCTCACTAACACCACATCAATTACAATATTTGACCTTAAGCTAAAAAAACTAATACATATATCGACCTATCACAACTCGAGTATGTTTATTTCCTACAATTATTATTACAGACCTATTAAATATCAATCATATATACCAGCATGACTGTGTCATCACATATTCCTCTCAGTTCGAAAAACAACATTGTTTCATCACTTATCAAAAATTCTTCTACCAACATACGAAATAAGTCAGTTCGATACAAAGAAGTTTTTCTATGCACAGTTTAATAAATATAAACTTTTATTCATGTCAAAAGATGTTACATACGATTTACAGATAACAAGTTTTCACACAGGAATATAACAGAATGTTATCTGTCCTCCACCAGACTCTAGGTACTTTACAGATAACATGTTTTCCCTGTTTGTTAGAAGCTACAGGTCATTCAGACAAGGCGAGGTATCATATTTTCCAGTTCTTCTTCTTTAAGTAATTTTTCACCCTGTGCAAAGAAGACATTGGAACCAATAAAGATCTTCCCGCACATGGCTCAGTTGAAGCCCATTCAAACTCCAAGAAAGAATTATGCAAGCAGTAGACTCAGTGTTGGCTCCCACAAAACAATATGGAAGATCTTTTGAGCTCAAAAAACACGATGGAAATGCATCAGCAGGATCCCCCTTCCCTTTCTCCTCCTCCACTGCCATCACCACCTCTTCTATAACCACTGCCACCGAAGAGTTTGTAGGGATAAAGAGGGCCCAACCTTAGAATTCCTGGAAACACAAAAAATCAGCATATCTGCCCCGTAGATATACCTTTCCCTGCATATGAACCCCTACACCTGTCTACCGCAAGGGTACGGAGACAAACCCAACATTCCTCTCCTGTCAAGACGAAGACATGAAATCTCAAATTATAGTAGAAATTTTCCTCAGACTTAACCACTTCTTCTTCCGACAAGCCTTGGAACGTTGGAGGAATAGAGGCTGGGATCGCAATTTCCAAGGAACGATCACCAAAGTACTTCAGCTTCAACCTCTGTATTTCAAACTCAATCCTCTCAGCAAGAACCAAACTCCAAGTTTTCACCATCTCAGAGAAAGTTACGTATGCAAGAATTGTCCTAATGAATTGATCAAGGTACATTTTATATAACCTTAACTTTATTGTGTAGGTACATTTTCCCAAGCGTCATCATTTATTATGGATGCGACTATTCAAACGCAACCACCACATACATCTACATCATCATTTAATACCCATCACTTCCCAATATCATGTAACTTCCACCCAGTAAAATGCCATCATTGCTCCATTTCGAATTTACAACATTTAACCTATTCTTTCTCAACCAAAGCCACTCGTGACTTTGGTTGCGAGGGGGCGATTATAGGGACTTATCCCTCGAGCTTACTCATAATTGAGCTCATACAACCCGAATTACCTCAATCTCAGGCTCACAATTTCAGCACTTAACACTCCAGTCAAACATTCCAAACAGCCCCACGACCTACTCAAGAACGTTGGTCGAGCTAAACCTGGAAAACGTTATTCAGTCAAAGACACCTGTCTCCCATGAACTTGTCAGTTATATAGTCAACCGCCACTAACCACATTATTCGAAAGACATGCTCCAGCACGATGAAGAGCTGTGGGAAAAGCCTATATAAAGGAGAAGTTCCAGAAGAAGCAGAGACCAGAAAAATTACTCAAACTTCTTATTTATGAGATCAAAAACATTTCTATATTCTAGAGATCCATTGTAATAATGATATCCACTCCAGGCGATAAATATACTTTTACAAAATCTTCCATACGAGGTCGTAGTTTTTTACCGGTTCAGAGGTTTTCCACGCTAAAGACACCTGTCTACAATTCTTGCTTTATATTAGCGTGCTGTTACAGGATCATTGGTGTGATAGCTAATTCCTAATCGTATCAAGCCATTACAGGTGATATGGAAAGAGGATTGATTTTTGGAGCCATAGGTGTGACGGTGCAATTTTAGGTCATTTTTGAAGTAATAAAGGTGTATTGAAGTTGTGGGATTTGGCAGAAAGTGACTTGTCGAAATGTGTGCCATATATTGCTTGATTTTATGCCAAAGAAGACAGAAAATCAAAATATTTTAATTTGATCTCTTTCTGGAAGGAATTTGGGCACCATATGAACGTCTTCGAGAAGCTTCGTATGTTCTATTTAATAACTTCAAAAGAAATGTTTAGGCAGTCCTCAAGAAATAAAAAATAAAAAAATTTATATATATATATATATATATATATATCGATGTTAGAACTTAAAAGAATTGATTTGTGATTTGTATCAGTAATTTACGTAATAACATCGAAGTAAACGAATTTGAATATAAAACTTTGAGATAGAATGATTTGTTAGAGAATAATCTACGACAACAAATACGTATAGATAATATAATATTGCAGAAGAAATGAGTCCTTATAACTGAATAAATGAATTATGATTTCTGGTTAAAATAAATGGCTGAACCAATTCAAAATGCTAAATGTCCAGATACAGAAATAGAAGTAGTTTTTAAAAACCTTGTCGATATAAAACCAATAGTTATCGATGTGACTACCTGTGTAGATGACTTGGGTGGGAATTATAGGGTTAGGGGAAGTAGTATTGACATGGCTTACGAGAATCGTGCCTGGCTGGAAACTAGGGTTGTCGATGTTTCTGATGGTATCCTAGGGAAATGAGTGACCGAGAACTCCCTATGGAGGGGATTCTCATTCCTCGAGAACAAATAAAGAAGCGGTTGATGTTGCCCCTTCGAGCTGACCAAAAGAAGTTTTTAAATTTCATCGATGCTGACCTTGGTCAGTTCAATCCAAATGTGTACGATCTGTTTAGGGTGGTGGCAGTGTTAAATGGTCGACTGCAGGAAAAGGGAGAGCATTTAATCTCTATCGATGATTTATGTGTGTACTACATACTAAAAAAAAATCTTCCGAAGCTTGGTTATAGATATTTGGCCAGGTTTCTCAAGAGGCATGTGTTGTATGAAATGGTCTTGACTAGGGGGCACTATTTTACGGAGTGTCTACTTGTGTCAGGGAACTACGAGTTTAGCCTTAAGATCGTGGGGAGCCTCTAAAGAGGAAGTATTTTTATCTATGTTAGTAGTATTTGTGTTTATGAAATTTTGTGATATGTTTTATCGAACTTGACATTTTGGTGAAGTGCTAACTATTGTTATTTATTCATGCAGTTGCAAAGGAGATTGACAGGAGCTCAAAGGTGAAGGAGAAAATGTACCATCTGAGAACCAACTATTTAGGGTTAATCGACCCTCTTGTTATAGATCAAGAGGAGGTCAAAGAGCTATTTAAAGAAGTTGGTCTAAAAATATCCCGAACGAAAGGTTTCAAAGTTCTACTTATCGATGGTAAAATGTTGGGAAAAAAATAAGAGAGTCACTGATTCAAGTAATCCCCTCGATAACCCTACTCTTAATGGGTATACTACTGACTCTATTGTTATAGTGAAAGAGGCCCTGTTGAGTGGGGTCTTCAGGAAAAACAAGAATAAAAAACTATTAGCCCTTCTCTTGCCCCTGCAAAAGCATTACAGAGGTTGACACGACAGACTCCATTCAAAAAGAGGGATAATTTTGAAGTTTTTGGATCTGGGACTACCAGTGTCCTAAAGTCAACTACAGTTACGCAATAGAAGGCAACGACTGGGAAGAAAAGTTCTCCCGATGTGCTAAAGTTGAAGGTTGTTGGGAATCTTAGAGATCCCAAAGAGGAGGCTCAGTGGACCATCAAGTCCTATTCTGCTGGGACAACGTCCTTGGAAAAATATTTTGCTAATTACTTGGTCGGAGTAGGGTATTTGTCGACCTTCTTTATGGAAGGTCACAAAACAATGAATAAGGTGAGGAATCTTCATGCCTTATTTCAATTATCGAAATTACTTCCGTATTTGAGGTCCCATATTAATACTATCATGCAGATCAAGAAGTTATTGAACGATGGGAAGCCACGTCTGCTTGGCACTGATATCTTGGCTAACCAGTTGTTCATCTACTAATATATCGAGAAAGGCTTGTAAAGGAAAAAAGATGAGCTGGTTAAGGAGAAGGAAAGCCTAAAATCTAAGCTGTAAAAGTTGAAGCTTGGTGCAGAAAAGTTGAAGGAGATTGTCGCTCGCTAGGCCAAGATGATATGGGGGACAGAGAAGAGGAAAGAGTTCAAGAATATAAGGGCCGATCTTGCAAAGGAAAGGGAAGATGCTTTGGCTATGAAAAAGTCCAATTTTGAAGACGATGTTCATGAACAGATTTTATCTGTACGAAGATCGATGGAGGCAGAGAAGTCCAAGACTCTTGTTGAAGCTACTGCGATATCAGATCTTATTATGATA
Source organism: Kingdonia uniflora (assembly GCA_014058105.1). Classification (NCBI taxonomy): domain Eukaryota; kingdom Viridiplantae; phylum Streptophyta; class Magnoliopsida; order Ranunculales; family Circaeasteraceae; genus Kingdonia; species Kingdonia uniflora. The sequence continues at coordinate 368,135 of JACGCM010001326.1, forward strand.
GACTCTCTCAAGTGTATGAAAGCCAACTTCTCTGGGCAGTTCGACCTTATGGAGCAGAGGAAGGATTTTTTCCAGGTCCTGGCTTCTACCGCGGAGGTGACCTTTATCGACTCAGATGCTAAGGAGGTGGTGCTTGAGACTCAAGAAGTTGCCCCTCCCTTCGTTGATGGTACATAGCAGATAGGAGAGGGGCTTCTCGGTGATCTAACACCTGGCCTTCTCGTGAAGCTAGTAACCCAAATAATCTCCCCTAAGAAATAGATAACAATATTATAATCTTTCTCTTTCTTTGTTGCTTTTGTCATGAAGTTAATAAACAATTTTTTGAGGAAGTGGTCAATGGGACCAAACAACTTTTGAATTTTCATATTATAACGAATTTCTTATAAGCTTAATCATTGAAATTGTGTGGTTGAAATATTGATAATTAATTGATAGGTATTCGACCATAATGAATATGACGCTGAATATGTTGAGTATTTTGTTTGAGATGAGTGATAGAAGGGAGTAAGATATATTCATTGTTAGGTATTTCAAAATCACTGCGGTTAAGTGTTATCTGAGTATACTGATTGGAGGGTCATGTTATAGCTTTATCGACTGAGGAATGTTTGACAGATGTTTTTTCTACTATGGGATATGCGGTTTGATTAAAAAGATAATCATGTGATACATTGTCGAATTTGTAATGATGCGCAAACATTATTTCATGTAATTGGATATTTATTTGTTAAAGAAATAAGACTTACTTTGGATAAATACTTATTAAGTTTTGTCAAAAAGAAAGAATGTTGAATAGATGATGTATTAATAAGAAAGAAAACATTGTTATTGAAGAAAAATCAAACAGATTACAACGTTTATCAATAGAACATCTTCAGATGGGCTGCATTCCATGGGAACTCGAGTTGTAATTTGTTTTCAGTCATCAACCAGTATGTACCAATGTCGGTTTTGTCATTGATAATGTAAGGTCCTTCCATATTTTTGAATAATTTGCCAGAGTTCCATGCTCGAGTGCTGCCCTAAATTTTTCAAAGTACAAGATCGCCGATGTTGAATGTATGCTTTCCTACCTTCTTGTCGTATGCCTTTCTTAGAGTGTCATGGTATCGCCCTAAGTTTGTAATAACATGGTCTCGAGTCTCTTTGATCCAATTGAGATTACAGAGAAGTCCAAGTTCATTCCCTTCATCTGTGACTTTGCTTCTAGCGGTTAGGAGGTTGAGGTCTGAAGGGATTACAGCTTCAGTACCGAGGGCCATCATAAGCAGTGTGTAGCCTGTAGATGCTTAATGTGCTGTTCTATATGGCCATAAAACACGAAGTAGATTGTCGACCCATATATCTCCCTATTTTTTCACAAAGGCATTTGCACAATCATGATTTAATGCTCCTATTAATAGCCTCGACTTAGCCATTTCCTTGTGGATAATAATGTGTAGAAGTAGTTAACTGGATCTTGTATTTATGGAGGAATTTGATGACTTTATTATGGATGAATTGTTTGCCATTATCTAACTTTATCCTTTGCAGATAACAAAATCGAGTGACTATGTGCTCCAGAGGAATTTGATTACTTTATTTTTGTCAGTATGAAAAGGTTGTATGGCTTCAACCCATTTGGTGAAGTAGTCTATAGCTACAAGGACAAAAAAAATTTGCCTAATACTGGGTGGAACAGACCAATGATGTCGATTGCTCATCTTTTGAATGGCCAGAGGATATTATTGACATGGAATTCAAGGGCTAGATTTTTGATGTCTTGGGAATGGATTTGGCATTTGCAGCCTTTCTTGACAAAATCTTCATTGTCTTACCTCATTTTTGGCCAGTATAATCCTTGTGTGAATGCCCTTTGCCCCAGTGATTGTCCTGAAACGTGTACGGCATAGATTTTAACGTGAAGCTCTTTGATTTTGGTTTGGGCTTGTTTTTGTAAGATACATTCGATAAGTGGACCTCCGCCAGTAATTTTGTATAATATATGATAAGAGCTTTTTAAGGCCTCTAGCAAAATACCCGCTCAAAGTACGGTTGTCGAATTATAGCACGGATGAGTGAGATCGAATCCCCAAGGAGGTTTGCGAAAGAAAATATTTCTAGGCCGAATTACGATTTTATAAGAGATAAATCTAAGAAGAAGAAATAAAAACTAATTATAAAACTTATTAAGGGAGAGCGCTAAGGTTCGGACTTGGCCTCGACCTTTCAAAACACTAATCGATATATAACTAGATCTTAATATCTCCACCCATCATATGTTCGTGTTAAGACAAATACGATGTTATAAAATAAGCCACTAAATCTATGGTCAAGCATTTAGTTGATATACTTTTATGCGATGGAGAAGAGTCTCTTAGAGAATTATCAACTCAACCATGGCTAGGTTAGAGTGAGTTCTTAAGTGTTTCTACTTGTTTAGATCTCCAAATCAAGTCTACAGTTAGTAGTACTTGTTTGTATCCAAAGTTATCGTACACCAAACCGAAGTTATGGTCAAGCCTTCGATATGATATACTAACTTATCATTCATAAACTACTGAGAGAAAATTAATTAGAACCTTATTAATACTAACTATTGCTCATCCAAGAAGAGGCTTCATCCTAGCTATAGCTAGGAGATTAGCCGCTCATCTCGAACTTCATCGCATTAGCAACTAATTATTTACAAAAGAAAAAATAAAAATGAGAGAAGATAATTAAATAAAACTAAGACTTTATTTCTTCTAAACTTGTTCTAATATGAGATGCCCAATTACAATGGGGGGAGGGTTCCTTTAATAGGAGAAGGAACACAAATTTAGAAACTATACATTAAATTTTAAAGAATATTTTCACAATAATGACTTCTAATATTACAAGTTGAAAATGTACGAAGTTACATTTAATATGACTGGAAGGGTACGAAGTTGAAAAGGTCATTTATTATCCTGGCTGCAAATTTTCTTTTAAAAACTAGATAACGCATTAATGGCGATCCTTAATATTAGCCCCTAATTGGAAAAATATATTATGTAAAAACTAGATAGAGTTTAAAACTAATTCTCTATGAAAAATATTTTTTCTAAAAACTTTGCCTATCATTTGATGATTCCAAGTTGAAAATTTTAAACCAATCAAGAAAAACCATTTTCTCCAAGATAAAGCAAAGACATACCCAGGGAACATATTTTCCTTTAGAATTTTCAATACAATCATATGATTACTACATGTTGCAGTAAATAAGATGATTGGTATACAAGTATTCATCCCCGAAAATGTACTAGAATAAAAACTCGATTTTCTTGGAAAGATATTTTCTTTGAAAATTTTCGAAACCCCCATGTTATCGTTGATATTCTAAAAAATGTGATAGGTGGTTCTCACAAAGAAAATTTGTAAGGCATCCCTAAAATTATAATTTTTCAAAAAGGTATTTTTTTTTAGTAGAAGAAAAACTATATAACATATTTGTGGATGTGGGGATCGGGGAACAATTGACTCTGACAAACATTTAAAATTTGTGTGCCAAAAATCATAACTTATTTCAAGGGACTCATCCTGACCATTGACGTGGATATTCATTGGCTTAGGGACATGGCCAAGTTGAAACATATTTTTAGATGTTAAAAATTATACCATTTCGCGAATCTCAGGATCATTCGAGTCATCAAAATAATTTAAACATTCATCAACAGAAATGCAACAAGAGTTATCTCCGTACAAGTCCTCAAAATCGTTTATGGTCATGGTACCCCCATTAGGCTCAGGTGATGGAGATTTGGATTTAAAGAAGAGAGATGAAGAAGGTGACACTGGTCTGGATAAAGATAGGGCTCGTATTTTCTCATGAATCAATATTGAATTCACACTTCCAAGACATTTGTCATCACCCTCATCATCAGAAAAATCATCTAAGAATTTGGGAAAATACTAACTTTCTATCATGATATCATTTGTGAATTGGTGGGGCTCTATTGGTGATGGGATGGATAATGAGGTTGGTAGTTGAATGTTATGGGCGGAATTAGGAGGTGATTGAGAAAGAATTTTATTGAACATGTTAGCCACTTCTCTAAGATCTTCTTGTGTCATAAGATCGTCAACCTTAAAATGTTCATCTTCTAAATCTTTCTTGTAATATGGCATCCATTCATCCCACAGAAAAAACATTCCATGATTACGTTTAAATTCATCATTTTCTAAATCATAAGGGGATTTAACTTCGGATTGTTCTTCTTCATTGCTTGGAGGTTTTTCATGCTTTTTTCACTCTATATGGTTGACAATTGAGTTATTTGAGTCTCTAACCTAGAGATAGATTGAGATGTAAAATTTTGATTTACCAAAGTCTGTTGTTGAAATTGCATCATTTGTTTATTAAATTGCAACACTTATTGTTGACTTTCAATTGATTATATTGATTTTCCAATGATTGTTGCATGAAAAGAGCAAGAGTGTCTTCCAAAGATGGTGTAGGTGGAGCGGGTGGGAACTGTTTTAATGACTGAAATGATTGATGGGTCTACATTTAGGAATGAGGTTGGAAAGGTTCTACGTATTGAGAATTTTGGTGATCCCATGATTGAAAAGGATTTTGAGGATATTGTGGGATGTCAAAATGTGAGCTGTATAAATTGCAATGTTCTTGCATCTGCGACATTTTACAATTAAATTAACACCTAATGCAAAAACAAATCAATCAAGCCTAAAACTCTTGCACTTCAACATTTTTTTAGAAGAAATAATTGGGTATCCCCTATATTTTTCTATGTTAAAAAATGGTAGAATGGCTGAAGGCTTTGGTTCATCAACTCCCCTGCGTCACTGTACTAGTACTAGCTTTAGAGAAGATATCCAGTCCTCAAGCCTGAACGAGTCACCTTATCGTACGTCAACACTCGGAATGGGGACGTCACAAACCTTCAACCCGTATTTCACGGTGCTAGGTTGGGGCCGTATCCTATGAACCCGTGTTTGTACCCTGGTCTGGTACACCTATCCGTTGGGTGATGAAATCCCGCGGGAATCTTCTACTTTTTTTTATTATCAGTTATTTTCATGTCCGGAATGTTCAATTTTCATGTGATAGGAATTTCTTTGTATCCTTGATGGGTGGTCCCACCTGTTAGAGAGATTTTTCGGTGATGAAATTCCGCAAGTCTCTAAAAGTTTTTACCTTTACTAATGTTGGAATGAAAAGAAATTTTAAATACAGCAATAGGTTAATCCAAACAAAGCAAAAAATTTATTAGAGCAGTGTGTATTTACACAGTCCACACAACATTATGTTCCTAGTACCAGGGCAGAGTGGATATGAACCCCTTCTAGATGTCAAGTTTATAGAGGTACCATCCTACGGGAAGTGTATCTCGGTGAAGCTGTGTCCTCCCCTTCACTTAGGAGGGGAAGGAAGGAAGTGCCCCATCACTTAGGGGGCACAAAAAGGATTTGATAGAAGCTTGCCAATATACTTTGTAAATTCCTCATGGTCTCTGAGTGCCAACTTTATGACTATCCTGCAAAACAAGAGAAAAATGATTAGTGAACTTGATACAATAATATTAATCAAATTTTTAAGTTTATTGTAGTCTATGATGTCCTGATTTTCAAATGCGCATATCTTTTAGCTCGGTTGGGAGAGAGCATTAAATAATATCAATTTGAAAGCTTTCTAGAATTTAGCTTTCCTGCCGCTCAATACAAGTGATTAATGAACAGTGGCGTCCTTTACTGAGACTGGTTTTACTATTGTTTCAAAAAGCTGTAACTCTCAGACGACTAAACAGAAAAATATGATCTATAGCAATTTGGAAAGGGTTTTAAATTGTCTAAAACATTTGTAGAAAATGTATTTCCAATTGTGAAGTTTGTATAGCCCAAAACTGAAAAATATTCAGGAATATACTCTTTATTGAAAACTGAGTATGTTTCTTCCGAAATTAATATCTCCGAAACCGCTTATCAGAAAATGCTAAATCTAATTTGTTCGGAAAAAAATCTCATAGATCTAATCATAAAACTAATTGGAAAAATTACCAACTAACCTTGATAGTACACCAACTTACCTTGATAATACACCAATAACCTTGATAGTAAACCACTAAACCACTAAAGTTAACGTCCACCAAATCGAAGCTATGGTCAAGCCTTTGATATGATATACTAACTTATCAATCATAATGTACTAAGAGAAATCTAATTAGAACCTAATTAATAATAACTATTGCTCATCAAAGAAGAGGCCTCAACCTAGCCTCAGCTAGGAGATTAACCCCTCATCTCGGACTTCATCGTATTAACAACTAATTATTTACAAAAGAGAATAAAAGAGTGAGAAGATAATTAAATGAAACTAAAAATTTATTTCTTCTAAACTTGCTCCTATATGAGATGCCCAATTACAATGGGGGAGGGTTCCTTTTATAGTAGAAGGAACCCAAATTTAGAAACTATACATTAAATTCTAAAGAATATTTTTACAATAATATCTTCTAATATTATAACCAATAACATAATATTCTTGCATATAATTTTCTTAAGTGATGTAGAGATCTTTCTTTATGGAAACTCTTGCATATATCTTCAATATAAAATATCCTTAAGGATCTTGGTTGCAATATATTCTTTGATCTTATTCTCCAAGAATATTTGTATATATATTTCTTCAATCTTGAGATCAAATATATTGTATCTTTGACTTTTTGTGCTATGAACTGCTCAAGACACTTTTACTTGACTTTAAGAGCTTGGTTTCAAATATTCAAATCCAGTAGCTACAATCAAACAAATGTGCATAAGTACCAAAATTAAATATAATTGATGACTAAAATACATGTTTGGGTATATTAAAAATGTCATAATTATGCACTCATCAGTATCCCATCTTGGACATTGAACCGTGGACATTTTGCTAACAGGGACCGAGCTTCTTCTTTGTTATCTAGGAGGGTGTTAAAATTAAAGTATGTGAGAAATGGCCTTCTCCAATCTTTAGGATTGCATTCCTCGACAACTTGGATTTGTATGGCGTAACTTATTGCGAGGCTGGAATATTCGGTCACTTTGATTTCTAGCATTCTTTTCTCACTGTCTTTGAGTATTGCAGCGATGTATGCTAGTGCATCAATATGGCGGTTTTTAGCTCTGGGTAGAAAAGAAATTATTGTAGTCTTGAATTTTTTTCATTTTTTCTTTGACTAGCATAGCTTAGTCTTCCATTTTGCCTGATATTTTGATTATTTTGCTATAATGATTGGCTATGAGTAATGAATCCACATAGACAGCAATTTCGTCTGCTCCAAGTACCAATGCGAGGTTTAGGCCATGTAAGATTGTTTCATACTCTATTTCATTGTTTATCGCATAGAACTTGGGTTTGCTCTGGATTGATTTCTATTCATCTTTTACTTACAAGGAGCCCTAAGAATTTTCCAGATGCAACCCTAAATTGGAATTTTTTAGGGTTTAACTTCATGCGGTACGTATGAATGACGTCGAAGATAGTTTGTTGATTGTTATAACGATCATCTCGCTTCAAGCTTTTGAAGATCATGCCATTGATGTATACCTCCATTATTTTACCCAAGTGATGTTTAAACATTTTTGTGACAAGTCTTTAATACCTTGCTCCTACATTTTTCAATCCAAAAGTCATGACCGTGTAATAGTAAAGCCCCATTTCTGTTGCGAATGTAGTATTCTCTTGATCTTCTTCTGCAAGACGAACTTGATTATATCCCGAAGCCGTATCCATCATTGAAAGAAGTTCATGTCCTACTACGGAGTTGAGGAGGTGAGAATACATAGGAAGGGGAACGTTATCTTTAGGTGTGAATTTATTTGGTATCGTAAAATCCACAAAGACCATGATTTTTCCATTCTTCTTTGGGACAACTACGATGTTTGAGACCCACTTTAGATATTTAGCTTCTCAAATGAATCTTACTCGAAGAAGTTGACAAATATCTTCATTAACTGCTCCCCGAAGCCTGGGGGCCAGGTTACGATGCTTTGGCACTACAGTTGTACTGCCTGATATGAGGTTTAACTTATGGCATGCAATTGATGGGTCAATTCCTGGCATCTCTTAAAAAAACCATGCAAAGATATTGACATTTTTCTTTAAGAGTTGTAGTAGGGTTTACCTTTCTATTGAAGATAGTTTAGAGTCAATAAATGTATTTTTCCCTGGTCCATCGAGCATTATTGATTTGACTATTTTAGTATCGTGTAGCTCGAATGTTGAAAGTAGTTTTTGCTGTAATTCCAATGCATTTAGAAGCTTTAATGCATAAGAGTCTATGGTGGTATTTTCACACATTCGTGCCACAACTTGAATCCCTTTGATTTCATATACTCCATGATTTGTTGGAAAACGTAATGCTAGATGATATGTCAAAAGTACAGCCATGATAGAGTGAAGTCTGCTTTTCCCTAAGATTGCCAAGCATTTCGATTCGACATTGATAATAATGAATTTAGCGAAGGAGGTTTCTAGCCCTGCTGGAATAGGAAATGTGATATCTTCCAAAGCTGATTCTTTTGAACCATTGAATCTTATGATGGTTGTGGTTGTAGCTTTGATTGAATCTTTGAGGCCTAGAATGTCAACTGCTCTCTTGAATAGCACATCAGCTGCGCTTCCAATGCCGATAAGGAGTGTGTGTATGTAATCCTATCCTACTTTGAGCATTATCACTAATGGGTCATCATGAGGATATTTAACATGGTTGGTGTCGCAGTCTTCGAAGAAAATATGATATGGGCATTTGGCTTTGCTGAAGCTTGGTAGGAGTTTGGTAGACTTTTTAGATAATGTCATCTTGCAGCAGGATGTGATCCTGTTATCCTTCTTTTGCTTCTTGCCTTTCTCAATCTCGAACATATAAAGATGGTGAGTTTGACCTTGTTCCTGATCTTGTTTGACTTTTTTTTTCCCCTTCTTTGAGAAACTTCTGGACATTGATTATGTACTCATGGAGCCTCCCTGCTTGGATAATACAGTAAAAAATATGTATAAGAGAGTAATAGTTATCAGTCTCATGGCTATGGACATTATAATACTTGTACAAGGATTTATTCGGGACGTATGGAATTTCCTGCCAGGATAATAACTTATCTCCCCTAAGTAATGGTAAGATGGCAGATAGAGCGGTCTTCATAGGGGGTAAGATTAGGATAGGTATATGTTTTTATCTATCTTTTCTTTTGACATTATCGTTTAACCACCCATGTTGTTTGACAACAATATTACTTGTCGGTTTGGAGTGTGGAGGTGAAAGTACATTATTGGAATGAATGGCGAAAGAACTTTTCATCTTATCCTTCTTAGATTGTTCAAGCTCGATGTAGTTATTAACTATATCAATAATTTTTGTGACTATTTTGGATTTGTGAAGTTTAAGTTACTCTCAAACTTTAGAATCGATGTGGAGTGCAGAAGTGAATGTTTGTATGACAATCTTGGAATTTGAATTCCCAATCTTCCTTGTTTCTTGCAGAAAGCGCTTATAGAAATCTGTTAAGGTTTCCTTCATACCTTGTTCAAAAAAGAACAAAGAATCAAATGTTATCTCACGCTCCCAGTTTGATTCGACCAATCGCTGTAACTGGGCAAAGCTGGTAATCGATCCTTCGGGAATGGTGTAAAACAACCTAAGAGGTTATACTCTGAGGCTCATGTTAAATAAACAGCATACCATGTGATCAAGTTTAGAGTACAGGCCGATTGTTACATTGAAAAGACGGACGTGGGTGAGAGTGTCAGTGTGACCTGCATATTGATGATATTTCAGCATGTGAAAGTTATCTAGAATTGGCATGATTTCGAGGTAAGGGGAAATAGGATTTTTCTCGATCCTATCCAGAGTAGATCTTCGACTGGGATTGTCATAATGTATGACCTGAATTCGATTGTTCAAGTCATTCAAGGTAATAAATTGTGAGAGAGTGTATGGTGCAGGTGCAGCTGCAGCTTGAGGATCAAAATCTCTATGTCCTTCGGGGCCCAATAATTCTTTAATTGGTCGTCTTAGAGGTGGTGGTAGGGTTTGTTGACATGTTCGTCGACTTCCCAGGGTTGTCGATGCTGACGATGTGAGGCCAAAATATCATAATACTCTATTTGGGTTCCATGATCGAGATCTTGAAGTTTGATTTTGTTTTCCCCTTGGTATGTTCTCCCTCTGGGAAGCTCTGGATCGACGATCACTTCGGGCTTGAGGAGGCGATCCTTTTCGAACAGTGAATCGATCTTGTTGCCTTTGCAGAATTTCAATTTCTTTTATATGGGTTTGGCTCTGCTGTTCTAGGGATTTCCTTCTTTCGTCTTTCTCGATTTGTAGGGCTTGAGCGTGAATTCTTTGATACTCGAGCTGCTGGACCCTGTTAGACCCCATCTGCTTCTGAAGATCGAAAACGGCATTGTGTAAATTAACTATTTCAGGTAAGACGCCAGGGGAATGTCCTCGTTATTCCTCTGGGTACTGGAGGCACATCTGATGTTCATAAAGGTCATGGTAATGACTATTCAGGATGAGATTTGGTAAAAAAAAAAAGTAAGTTTTCCACAGACGGCGCCAATTGTAATGGCTAGATTTTTTATTGGTAAACTTTGCCAATACTTTTAGTAATGAGGTTATGATGATTTCGTAAATAAAAATATAACACACTAGATTTTACATAGAAACCCAGTAAAACCTGAGAAAATCTATGACCTCAAGGAAGATTTTAAGGTATAAATCCGATATGTGCTAAATTATAACAATTGTAGAGAGATTTTATAAGTATAGTCAAGAATGATAGAAAATATGAATTCCGGGTTGACATATGTTTTGCCTGTATTTATAATAAATATAGACAATTATAAATAATTGGCGTCCTGGTTTAATGGGTGGTGGGTAAACTTCACATATCATGTACAACGGCTCTATTTGACCAAGTATAACAGTTACTGTAGAGGGTTGAGATCTATAGACGTGGACCTGATACCTTCTTAAATGGTCACATACCTATGACGTGGTTCTGTTTGCTTCTCCTTATCGAGTCTGGGGAATATGTTAATACATATACCATCAAGACTCTGATCTTAGAATCCTCCAATGCATAGGAACTTCAAATGAGCGGTTTACTTGTTTCTCAAGGTTTGGCTCTACCTTTCCCTTGAGATTTTTTAAGATGTTTCCTTGAGAACTCTAACACTTCCACGAGTATGCTTTCATCTTTTAAAGAAGTATGTACATCGTCATACAAACTTAGTATCCCCTTAACGTTCACACGTAGTGATTCCTTAAAATACTGACTATCATCCTAAAATGTTTTATTTGTCTCATTTTGTGCTTGTGGAGTCCCGTGGTTGTCTCAGTTGAAGATACTGACCAAATGAAGATCACTGGACAGAAGGTAAGTAGAACTCACTGATAAAGGAATGGGCTTTTATATGTATTTTCATTCGAACGAGCTTTTTTGCCGCTCTAATGAGTTATCAGGTCCACTGGAAAGTTGACCCATACACAATTATCGTTCGAACGAGTTTTCTTGTCGTTCGAACGAGTTGTCATGTCCACTGGAAATTTGCCCCAAAGACAATTATCGTTCGAATGAGTTTTCTTGTCGTTCGAACGAGTTGTCATGTCCTCTGGAAATTTGGCCGTAGACAATTGCCATTCGAACGAGCCTTCTTGTCGTTAAAACGAATTGTCTACTTCCTAGGGTTTTAGACCAAATTAGACGTATGTCGTTCGAATGACATTAGGTCATGTTCGAACGAATCTCGAGAAAAATTAGATTTACTATTTCAGTAAACCCTATTTCTTTTTCTCTCCGTCACTTTTGTTTGGCAACACGTTTAATTTTTTGAAAAGATCCAAATACTTTATTAGAGAGTGTGAATTCAATATCAATCAAGCAACTTCTAATCCAGAGATTGATGTTGAGTTAGTTTTACAATACTTCCTACATATTGTTCAAGAATGATTCAATAAGGGCGATTCTTATTTTAAGATCAAGAAGGGTTATTGCGAGAACGGAAGAAGATTCTTGGTGCGAGATCAAGAAGGGTTGTTGAGAGAACTGAAGAAGATTGGTGTGAAGCTTTAGTCAGAAGAGAGATAATCATGAGACGAGGTTTTTGAGTTTGTAAGTGTAATTCGGATTAAACTCTTTTTAATTAGTGGATTTTTGGTTGCCAATTTCATCGACAACAACCTGTAGTTTTTTCCTATGAAAGAAGTTTCCACAGGGTGATCAATTGCATGTGTCTTTTAATTCTTTGTCTTTACTTTTGATTGTTTTTGTTTAATCCTAGATAATTGATTTATAAGAATTATTCTGACCTAATTTACCAAAATACATTAAATATGAGCACGTAGAATTTCAATTGGTGTCATAGCATAATCATATGTTGGCTTTATATCCAGAGCGATGATCCTATTTACGTGTTTGCTTAATTTAATGGATTCTGGAAAATTTGGAGGTCCTATAAATCGTTCACCACTCTTTGATGGCACAAACTTTCCTTATTGGAAGGTTTGAATGATTGCCTTCTTGGAATCCATGGGAGAAGATTTCAGGATTGCCATTAAATATGGAAGGGTGCCCCCGACTGTTATGCGGGGTGAACCAGCAATTGCTGTAGAAGTTCCTAAACCATGAAATCAATAGACCAAGGATGAAAAAGAAACATCTGGGTATAATTCTAAAGGTCTTAATGTTATCCTTAATGTGCTGAGCCAAAGTGATTATAGGCACATATCCGTATGTACTACTTCGAAAGGAGCTTGGGACATCTTAATGCATACTCACGAAGGTGATAATACGGTTAAAGAAAGTAAATTACAAATGCTCACATCTCAATTTGAAAATATCTGGATGAGTGAGGATGAGTCCTTTAGTGAGTTTTATGCTAGACTTAGCGACATTGTCAATAATAGTTCTTCTTTAGGAGCTGGATACACCGATGTTCAAATAGTATTTAAAATTCAAAGATCTCTTCCTAAAAGTTTTAGATCCAGACATGATGCTATAAAGGAAGTACAATACCCTATAACTATGAAACCTAACGGACTTGCTGGAAAATTACGTACGTTTGAAATTGAAATGGAAATAGAAAACCCTAAGAAGAATACAAGTGTGGCATTTAAATCTTCCACCAACTCTTCATCTTCTCAGGGAACCAGAGATGTTGAAAACTGCTTTGTCTCTAACAATTATGAGGAACTTGACTCCGACTCTCTGATTGCTCTGATAAGCCAACAATTTAGAAAACTTTTGAAAAAGAGGTAATTTGAGAAACAAGGGCAAAATATGAATTACAAGTCTCGCCCTCATGACCGTGTTAGGTCTTATGGCAAACAAACTAACTCAAGTACTCGTTCTTACAATAACTCTGATCTAGATCTTAATAAGGCTGAATGCTATAGATGTCACAAGTATGGTTACTATGCTCACAGCTGTCCCACTAAGAGTTCTGAGTGCAATCATAAATCTTTGAACATTATTGTTACGTGGGATGATAGTGATGATGGCATTAATGTCCATGATGATCCCTTCCAAGAAGGAGGAAATGGCCTGAGAGCTCGCATTGCTGTTATTTCCTCAAGTTGTGATCCCTTTGAGGTGTTTGTACTTGAAACTGATGGAGATGATTATAAGAACTATGAAAGTGATAACTATGTAGAGCCTAGTCTTGAAGATTTGTACTCTCAACTTGTTTCTCAGCTCGAGAAACTTAAGAATGAGAAACAATTTCTTAGTGTCCAACTTAAAACGTGCGAACTGTACAAATTCATTGTTGTGGAAAATGTTAAATTGGGGGAAATAGAAATTGAGAAACTTAAAATTGATTTGGCCTCTACACAATAAAAACTTAAAGTATTTTATCATGAAGCCAAAAATATTGACAAAATACTAAGTATAAGGAAAAATGGATCTGACAAAAGAGGATTAGGATTTGATGAGCAAAATGTCAAATCTACCGCATCTCAAGTTACTAAGTCTTCAGTTCCATTTTGTCCAAACCTAGTATTATTGATGCTCCTCATAGGAAAACTGAGCAGCCTTTTGTCTTTCATGTATTTTATTGTGAGGCTTGTGGTCGAAAGGGTCATCTTGCTCCCAATTGTAAATATGTTCCTCAATTCTGTGGTAGGATTAATCTACATTTGGAAAGAGGGAAACCCAATCGATCATATGCCCAATCATTTGCTAACTCTTTTTTTATCCAAAAGTCTTTTAATTGTTTCAGGAATATGACACAAGCGACAGAAGAACAAAAGAAAGTGAGATTTGTTTGGGTTTAGAAGAAGGACATTTTTACCACAATTACAGTCTAATGTTGTAGTGATGGCTCTAAATGCATTTAATTCTACACAGTGGTATATAGATAGTGGATTCTCTCAGCACATGACAGGGGATGCAATACGTCTGAATAATGTCATAGATATTCAAGGAGGTGATGTTACTTTTAGAGGAAGAATGAGTGGAAAGATTGTGGATTAGGGGAGAACATAAGGAATTGGGTGCCCGACAGCCGATAATGTACTTTATGTTAAAGGACTCACTGCAAATCTTCTAAGTGTGAGTCACTTATGTGATGCGGATAACACAGTAACATTTGACAAGAAAACTTGTTGTGTCTTTGATAATGCCAGGAAATACATTCTGACTGCTGATAGAACTTTTGGACAATTGCTATGATGTATCGTAAAATAAGATATCATGTAAAGTTGCTAAGATAAGCGATGTGGAACTTTGGCACCATCGGTTAGGACATGTGAACTTCAGCGATTTGGCAAAGATTTCAAGTAAGGAAATAGTTCGAGGGGTTCCGAAACAAGCAAGCTAACCAATGTAGTGTGTGGACCATAACAAATTGGAAAGCAAAACAAGAGTCCGCCCAAAAAATCTACCAACATTGCCACTATGCGAGTTCTAGAGTTAATTCATATGGACTTGATGGGTCCTATGAGAGTGACTACTTTGGGTGGAAAAAAGTACATTTTGGTTATGGTTGATGATTTTTCATGATTCACCTGGATCGCACTATTACAGCAAAAGTCGGACACATTTGAAGAATTTCATGCTATAGCCCTGTGAATACAGAATGAGAAAGATTGCTTTATTGACTGAATTTGAAGTAATCATGGAGGAGAGTTCAAGGACAGTGATGTGATTGAGTACTATAGAGCGAATGGGACCAAACATGAATATTTAACAACAATAATAACACAACAAAATGGAGTAGCAGAATGTAAGAACCGAGTTCTACAGGAAATGGGGTGGGTATTACTTCATGAAAAAAATATTCCTAATCACTTTTGGAGATAAGTTATTCATACCTCGTGTCACATTATGAACATAGTTTATCTGCATCCTCTTACACTTAACACGCCGTATGAACTCTGGTTTGGAAAAAAGCCGAACCTGAAATACTTTCGTATTTTTGGAAGTAAGTATTATGTCACTTGTGATCGGAAGAAAATTGGAAAATTTGATGCCCGAAGCAATGAAGTTATTTTACTGGGATATGCCACAAATAGTCGAGCTTGTCGTGTTTACAACTTGAAGAACAAAATGCTCATAGAGCAGATTATTGTGGTCGTTAACGAGTCGACAGTTCTTGGACAAACAGATGATGGAGATAGAAATGTTCAAGAAGATTCCCTACCAACCTCATCAATTGTAACACAAGATGTTCAAGAAGAACCTCACGCTGAAGTTCCTGCAACATCTTCTGGGGAACTTTTAGCACCAAATGCTACTGCCCGTACTAATCCTCCTCGGAATTGTGGTGCTCTTAGATACCTGGATGATTTTGAAAGTCCTACACTTCATGAGTCTGCCAGGTGTGTAGGGTATCATTGCTCTACATAATATGAGACAGTGGAGAGTGCGTGTTATGTGTCCATTACTGAACTAGCCAACGTGAAAGATGCCTTATCTGATGAATATTGGATTAACGCCATGCAAGATGAGCTCAATGAATTCAAGCGATAAGATGTGTGGGACTTAGTATCACGACCGGCAAATACTAATATTATTGGCACTAAGTGGATTTACAAAAACAAGTTTGATGAGAACGGTGATGTTGTTCGAAACAAAGCAAGGTTGGCAGCTCAGGGATACAATCAAATACAAGGGGTCGATGTAGAAGAAACTTTTGCTCCCACGGCTAGACTTGAATCTATTCGGATGCTTTTGGCCCTTGCTTTTCATAACAAATTTAAGTTTTATCATATGGATGTGAAAAGTGTGTCCTTGAATGGGCTACTTGAGGAAGAAGTGTATGTAGATCATCCAAAGGGGTTTGAAGATCCCCATCACCCGGAGCACCCGGAGCATGTTTATCATTTGAAGAAAGTACTTTATGGCCAAAAACAAGCTCCTCGAGCATGGTATGATAGACTTTCAAACTTTACATTTGGAAAGGGGTTCATTCGAGGGGGAGTTTATAAGGCATTGTTTATTTAGTAGGAAGGAGATGAAATTCTTTTTGCTAAGGTTTATGTGGATGATATTGTTTTTGGATCAATGACGAACTCTCGTGTCAAAGCATTCGGCGATTTAATGGGAAGAGACTTCGAGATGAGCATGGTTGGAGAATTGACCTACTTTTAAGGTCGTCAAATCAAGCAACGGGAGGATGACATCTTTGTTTCTCAATCTAAACATGCCAGGATAACTAGTCGTTCAAACGTTGTATTCAGTGTTTGCATATGTGCACGTTATCAGGCAAGTCCTAATGAGTCCCATTTACACGCTGTTAAACGGATTATTCGATATGTGTCTGGGACTTGTGAGTTTGGATTGTGGTATACTCGTGACACTACATCTGAAATTATTGGATACTCCGATGCTTATTAGGCTAGAAATTTTGATGAAAGGAAGAGCACTTCTGGGGGATGTTACTACATTGGGAACAATCTAGTTGCATGGAAAAGTAAGAAACAAAATTACATTTCACAACCTACTGCAGAGGCATAGTATATTGTTACGGGAAGTTTCAGTACTCAACTAGTTTTGATGAATCAAATGTTACATGATTACGGGCAGAATCAGGGAGTTATGTCACTTTATTGCGATAATACAAGTGCAATCAACATTTCCTAGAACCCTGAATGACATTCGAGGACAAAGAACATTGACATCCGATTTTACTTCATTCGAGACCTTGTTGAGCGAAAGATTGTAATTGTGGAGTATGTTTATACGGAGAACCAACTTGTTCATCCCTTCTCCAAACCTTTAGATTTTATTCGGTTTAAAAATCTTCGATACGCTATTGGTGTCTGTTCCATTTCCTAAATCTCTTAGGTCTTTCTGTTTGTGGTGTCGTTCTCTTATGGACATCGTCAGGTATGTGTCGTGTCTTTTACTCTTACTACCTATCTCCCTTGTTTTTCCTCTGCACTTAGCCTATCGTAGCTTTGTATATGCATGTATGGAAATTATTTACGTGTTATATATTCATTTAATTCTTGAGTTACTTGGTATAACTTATTGGTCACGGGGTCCAACTGTCCCTGACTCTAGGTGTAAGTTGAAATCTTGAGGGTAAATGCAGAGACTTCGTTACCTAACATTATATGCGGATCTAACCTTTTGCTCTAGCGTTGAGTGTTATTAAATAATTCTTTCCCACAAAATCTCTCTCTGTTTCTATCTCATTATTTTATGCATTAGTCAATTGTTGGTGGTGATATTAAATTCAAGCTAAAATACGAGTTCATTTTCTCTACTTGATTTGAGGCGAAACGAGATATTGTATAAGTCTTAGGACATGATTTTAAGCATTTTAATTTGCTCCTATTTTGACCTTTTAGCATTTAACCTAAATTGTTAATTCACTTAATACCCGTTGATCCTGAGGAGAGGAAGTGATAAAATCTGAAGGATGATGTGTGTATACGCAAAATTCTTGTTTAAACCTTTTGTTCTGAGGAGAGGAAGTGATAAAATCTGAAGGGTGATGTGTGTATGAGTACTGCTTAGGAGATTTTTTTTACAACAAAGTGTAAATTTAAATAGTGCCAGAAGATCAAGTAAAAAAATGAAGGAGGTGTGTTAATAACAACAATGGAGGTGGAATTTATCTTTATCCTTAGAATGCCAGCAAAATACCTATTTCATCACTAGCCTACCTTTGCCTTCATGACAACCTTAAAAATCCTAGTTGATTCCAAGTCTTATACAATCAGTTTAGTGGAGATGACAGTTTGAAAATCTATGGTACTTAACTTGACACCACCAAAAACAATTGATATTTCTTCTATGAAATCTTCAATAAAATAACACCGCTTTCTTTGATTATGAATTTTTTAACTTCATTACTCATATTCATATTTCCTTAGAGTGATACCAAGTATATTCTCAGTGACTTTGAGTGACCAACAATGAGAGGCCTAAGTTTAATGATATTTCCAATATAGTGTTCTTCATATGCCTAATTGTCAGGACTTTATTTGGACTACGCACACACATACCAAGTTCTTTTGTATTATTTAGTTTATAACTCAATAATATTCTCTCTAACATGTATCTGTTGTGCTTATAGATATGACTCTGCATATTTTGAAGGAGAGTGTGTCTGATAGTCATGTCTTTTCTCTTGCTCCCTGTGTTTGGTTGTGGCTACTCAGTGATTTTGGGTGAGTTTTTGCCTTGTTTCATCCATTTCCAAGCTGCAGTGTATTTTTTTGAAAAGATTTTGCTTCGTTCGAACGACTTATGGAGTCATTTGAATGATTTTCGAGCTTGGTTGTCTTCCCTGCGTCTGTTTGGTTGATAAAAAAAAATTGGTTTATATTTTATTTACTCTCTCCCTCTCTTAATTCCCCCTAGTCAATTACCACTCAAATCTCTCTTCGTTTGTTCTTGCCATTACTTTTCTACATCAAATTTCATAGTTTGGAGTTCCAATTTTGTTCGTGTTCACGGCAGGTTCAACCTAGGGTTCCTACAACTTCGAATTCAAGGTAGGTTCTTCTTGTCTCTCTCTCTCTTATGCTCTATGCAAGTTGGGTCTCGTGGAATTTTACTTTTGTTGTTAATCGGACTGTGCATTGGTTGCTGAATTTTGATTTGGGGTAACTGATTATTGGTTTGTGCTATTACTGCTGTTTGGATAATTGTCCAATTGATTTGGTTCAGATTTCTTGGATTGTTAGAATTAGATTTTGTGCACAGGGGTTTTTCGTTACAGGTGATTGGGGTGTGCAGTGAATAAGTTAATCTTGAATTAAGATTGTTCAAGGAGTTTCTGTGTAGTGATTTGTGTTGGGTACAAGGGTGTGGTGTGATTTTCTTGATTGCTGGGTTGTTGGATTATGGAACTGCTTGGGTTTGGTGGTGTAGAGCTTTGGGTTTGTTTCGTGCAGGTATTGGGTTGGTTATGTACACCTGTAATTGTTGTTTGGCTGGTTATCTGCAGACCACTTTTCATCTTTGTACAAATGGCACCTGGGCAACGGGTCAAAAACAAGAGGCCACGCCCCGATGGTACAAGTAAACTTGATGGCCAGAGGGTTGGTGATAACCTAGAACATTGGGCCACTGAAAAAGGCTTTATAGATTGCCCAATTGTGAAAGAATAAGTTGTCGACATACAAAGTGTTTCTGAAGTTAATGATGGCTATACACGGATGTTTGAAAATTCTTAAGCAAGAAATTGGACAAATATTCTTACTCCTTCTGTTATAGTATACCCGAGGATTGTTCGATTGTTCTATGCTTCTCTGCAACTTGAGGGTATTTGTAATCTGTCTAGTCAAACTTTCTCAGTCACTATTGATGGCACCGAGTACACAGTCACTAGGGCCTCTTTCTATGCTATTTTAGGTTTCCTTCCATCTCAGTACATTAAGTTTCCGAGGTATATTTGGCTAGCATCGTATTATCCCTTGCCTGTCGCTACTTCTGAGGGGGAGTTTGATGAGGATGGGGTTCCTATTCTTCATGAGCTGTATACTATGGTTATTGAGATCACGACTTAGCATAGTCTATATACTGGATCGGGTATTGTTTCCTGAAAGATGTTAGATGACGAGTCTCGCTTCGTACATAGTATAGCTATTACGAATATAATTCCGCGATTTCAAAAGAATGAACTCTCAGAACGGATGAAGGTTTTTCTCTATGCCTTCAAGAATAATATTGAGATAGATCTGCCTAATATCATCATTGAGGAGATGATTGATGCAAGCACCAAAACGGCGACTCGGAGTTCATTACCCTTTGCTCGGCTTGTTATGGTGATTCTTACTGCTACTGGTTACAAGGTGCTTCCTAGTGAACTTGAGGATACCCAAACTAAAAAATTGGATGCGAGTAACTGTCATAAAAGTGC
The DNA here is from genome assembly GCA_014058105.1 of Kingdonia uniflora. Taxonomy (NCBI): domain Eukaryota; kingdom Viridiplantae; phylum Streptophyta; class Magnoliopsida; order Ranunculales; family Circaeasteraceae; genus Kingdonia; species Kingdonia uniflora. Next base: position 388,461 of record JACGCM010001326.1, read on the forward strand.
ATCTCATCTTCCTTTTATGCTACCTTCTGAGCCTAGTCCTCCAGGTGAGCACATAGGTTCTTCTAGCTCAGCTGCATAGCCTCAGGAGGTATTTTCTCTTCAGAGTATTGGAAGCATACTTCAGACCTTATTAGTGGATATGAGGATGGTGACGACCAGGTTGGGTGTTATTAAGGGACGTCTGGGGAAAATAGAGGGATGATTGGGGACTATTGAGATAGAGGTTAGGGGTCTTCGTCCGATCCATGAGCCACATGAGTTTGAGTACTATTCTGATTTTGGAAAGGCTTGACTGTAAAGGGTACCTTCGCTAGACTTCTGCCCTCGCATCTGTTCTCCATTTTGTTTTCTTTTGTCTGGCTCTTCTTTGAAATTTTTTGTTTTGAGAGCATGTGAGATAGGAGTCTTTGTACTAACTTTACCAGTATGTCTAGTACTACCTTTTGTTTATATGTTTATTAGATGTCTTTAATTTCTTTTCTTTCAGAGAGTTGATTGTAGTTGTTTGTTGTTTCTTCCGTGACAAAAAGGGAGAGAAACGAGTTTACACGTCTGGTTTTCAAATGCTTCTCTTGATTTATCCATTTATTTATTTTTTATTATATGACTATATTCTAAGTTCATTTTTTTCCACATGTATAATAAACGAGATTGCTGAGTGTGCAAATATTTAGTAGCACACTAACTGATGAGAACAGGGTTGTAAGAAGATATTATTCATAAAAGAGGTCCAGAGATTGAAACTGTTTAAGAAATGGGAGGTGTCTTTCTATGGTCTAGACTCACTCTGTAGCTGGGAAGTACTATAGAGTCGTGTGCTTGTCTTAGTATTTATTTGTCACGAAATGAACCAAAGGGGAGATTGAAAGGTTTTATTTATCTCATTTCGTGTTTGTGGAGTCTCGTGGTTGTCTCAATCGAAGACACTGACAAAATGTTGATCACTAAACAGAAGGTAAGTAGAACCCCCTGATAAAGGGAGGGGTTTTTATATGAATTGTCGTTCGAACAAGTTTTCTTGTCGTTCGAATGAGTTGTCATGTCTTCTGGAAATTTTGCCCATAGACAATTGTTGCTCGAACGAGCCTTTTTGTCGATCGAAAGAATTGTCAACTATCTAAGGTTTTAGACCAAATTAGCCATAAGTCGTTCGAACGACATTAGGTCTCGATCGAACGATTCTCGAGAGAATTTGGTTTACTAATTAAGCAAACCCTGTTTCTTTTTCTCTCTCGCTTTTTGCACTTGGAAAAACGTTTATTTTTTGAAAAGCTCTAACTCCTTTATCAGAGGGTATGAATTCAATATCAATCAAGCATCTTCTAATCCTGAAATTGATGTTGAGTTAGTTTTACAATACTTCGTACATATTGTTCAAGAGCGATTAAAGAAGAGGGATTCTTGGCTTGAGATCAAGAGATGTTGTTGCGAGAACAGAAGAAGATTCTTGGTGTGAGATCAAGAAGGGTTGTTGCGAGAATAAAATAAGATTGGGCGAGAAGCTTTAGTTAGAAGAAAGATAATCATGAGACGAGGTTATCGAGTCTGCAAGTGTAATTTAAATTAAACTCTATTTTATTAGTGGATATTTGGTTGTCGATTTCATCGACAATGACCTTTGGTTTTTCTCCCGTGTAAGGAGTATCTACAGGGTGAGCAATTGTCTGTGTCTTTTAATTCCTTGTCTTTACTTTTGATTATTTCTGTTTAATCTTAGATCATTGATTGATAGGAATTGTTCTGATCTAATTTATCGAAATACATTAAATATGAGCACATAAAATTTCACATCCATGAGGCCAATAAACTCATCTGCATTAATGCAAAATAAATTTTATTTTAATATTTTGTCATACTTTTAAACCTTAAAAAAAATTTAATTTTAATATTTTTTCATACTTTCAAACCTCTCCAACTATATTTCCTGGATCATAAAATTGCTGATTCCAAAGAGTCCCATCCCTGACTAAAGAAATGGGGCTCTCACCTCATATATACACCTAAACCTAAAATTGGTAACATTTTACTAAACACATCATCTGGTGTAAATAGGTTATTACTATGGTCATGAACTTGTCACTCAACGACTCGGGGCTACTCAGCTACCGCAAAATTGCTAATGAACGACTCGATGAAATTGTAATCCCATATTGTAGGTTTGTATTGGTAGTTTTTTTACTTGGGTACCAACAATTAGGTTAATGGTTAGGGGAAGTTTCATTATACTTGATTTTTGTTTGATGTTTTGAAACCAACTCTATAGTACCAGCACTATTTATTGAGGAATCTGAATTATGGACTCATGGACAATTGTTTAAAAGGTAACTGCCACCATCATTTCGAGAATGAAATACTCGTGTCTAAATTTCCTTACCCATGAGTGTTGATCCAACAACTAAAGTTAATTTTGTGGTCATGTTGGTTTGTTTTTATGTTTTGAATCAATCACAGTGAGCAGAGTCCTCATTACCTTCATTTCACAAAGATTTGTATATTGAGATTGGAATAAATGAGTAGTACTTGTATTTTAAGCCCAAGTGACTATCAACTTGAGTCTTAAGTATCCTAATCCTCTTAAAAGGAAGTCTTAGCAACCCTATTACCGGAAGAAAAACAAACTGTTAACTGTCAATTCTATCAAGTAAGAGTGGTAATTGCGAAAGATCACAACTGTCTTTTTGGACCATACTATGCCTATTGTGCACGGTGCCACAGCTGTTCATCGTATCTGGGAGAAAAATGATCACACATTTATGATCCGGAGAGCATCAATAAAGCCCGATACAATGACAGCAAACCACAACTCATTTTCTGTCTTTATTGGCTTAAAAGTTTTTAAAATGCAATTCACATGAATATGATGACGTCACAAGCACAAAAATTATTTTGATGGAACAGTACTTCCGCTAAAAATTCGAAAGCCGTCCTTTGATTCACTTAGCAAGTCCTAGTGGGGGAGATTGAAATGAAGGTCTCAAAATTTAGGATTGCTTAAGGCCACATCATTTTTCTAGGCGTTTCACGGTAGAGAGATGGGTAAGACTGTTATTCTATCATAGTGTGCCATAAAGAGCGAATGTTAGCGAGTTATGTGGCCTCTTTCTTTTTGAAAGGCTTAGTTAGTTATGTGGTATTTACTATCTAGAATGCGATAAGCAGGAGTATGTGGTTTTTAAATTGCTATATATCAGTCTCATGCTCACTGGTTCCTAGTATCCATACTAGCCTAAGCTAATATTTTTGTCTTGCAAAATCTAAATACATACACCCAATTTTCTGCCGACATATGGCTTAGATGTTAATAAGCACTGGCATTAAATTAAATCCCCCAACAACTCTGAAACTTGTTCTACTCAAAACAGAAGCTAAATTCAGCTTATAAATACGTAAGCCATACTTGATATTGGTTGCCGTCGAGTCGTCCGGATTAAAAGGGGTCCACACCGATCACCTTTCACACTGCAACATGTGCAGATGGTAATATATCAAGTTGCTCCACATATAATCTCTCTTCGGTATGCTGCTTATAACCTCCGAAAATTGTCTATAAATGGAATGGGTAACAATTAAAGTAATTTTTGAAGTAAAACAGAGTATATGTTGAGGGGATTTGTCAAGGCACATGCCATAATAGACATTTCAATCAAGTGTATGTTTAATGTTTCAACATTTCTTAATTAACTCTTAAAAATTGAGGGTTTTTTTAGCAGAGTTGGGGATTAACTTTACTTTACGTTGCAATTTTTTGAATTAGATTATTTGGTTTATAAGATTAGTACCTAGTTTTTGGCTCATACACTAACATACCAAAATGCGTAATGCATTACATCAACTTATGTGTTTGTGTGGCAACCGCCCTCTCAGATATCCATATGTATGGTGTTCCGCCTTAATGGACATCGCACTTTGTGTGGTGCAGAAAAAAAATTGATACATGGTAGTTGGCATTGGGCCACCTCTGTCTGTTTGGACCATCAATGTATTTTATGAACGGTGCACACAGAATGATTGTCAGATGAGAATGTGGTAGCCTCGAGGGCAAAATATCTCGTAATCTAGATATTCAAAACACATGGAGTCACACAAGTTTAACGTTTTTGTAGAAAAAGTTTTTGAACGCTACTGCCTAGTCAAGATTTCGGATATGATGGTTTAGGAGATGAATGGATTTTGCTTTCTCCTGTAGTAATATATGGTCCATCTAAAAAAAACAATGGGTTGTCCCTAGGGTGGGGTGAGATTAATGGGTTCTAGGATAGCATGGAAGTTTTTGATAGCTCCCCTAAAATAGAAAGCTGTACTTCGATTCACTTTGTAAGGACCCCGAGGGAAAGATTAATGGTTGCATAGGAAGATCAGTCAATTTAGGATTTCTAAAGGCCACATCTTATTTCTACTTATACTGATATTTCCTTGGTTATGGGGTTCGCTAAAATTTCGCATCACATAAAGTGATTATGTTCTTCGCTGATAAGACCCAGGCTTTCTGTTTGTGAATTGTAGCAGGCCTACTGAAATTTATTTGACGAAAAAAGTGCGGCAATGTGCCCTATTTTTTTATATGAATTTATATGCTTTGAGTGGAATCATTTTGTACAAAACTCACACCTTTGAGAAATCAACATATTTATTATTTTCTAATAATTGCCCAATTTCTGCAATTATTAGAAGACTAAAATTAGTGACCTAGTCGAGCGAGCTGAGGTTTGAATATTCTAAAAGAAGGATTTGATAAATCCAAGGTATATAATGTTGGTAAATAATTTTCTATTTATTTTGTTTTGGTAGAGTGATTACAAATGGAAAGAAAACAAAGTAGCCAATATTTATTCTTTCCAAATATGCATGTTCATGTTTGGACCGATGTTTAACCTATTGGGAGTGGGAGAGAAAAGGGGAAAATAGACGAGACAGTTTATTAGAATAATAGATTAAGACCAAATGATCCCTTGGTGCGTTTCAGCTGTCATAACTAATCTAACCAACCCCTATTGGGTTTTCATATGCTGGCTTCCAAACCCCATAACTTGGACTTGGACCCAAGTTATAATACTCCCCCTTTGAAGTGTCCGCATTGTAAGGATTTATTTGTCTCATTTCGTGTTTGTGGAGTCTCGTGGTAGTTTCAGTCGAAGACACTAACAAAATAAAGATCACTCGATAAAAGGTAAGTAGAACTCACTGATAAAGGGAGGGGCTTTTATATGTAATTATCGTTCGAACGAGTTAACATGTCCCCTGGAAATTTGGCCCATAGACAATTTTTGTTCGAACGAGTTGATATGTCCCCTGGAAATTTGACCTATAGACAATTTTTGATAGAACGAGCCTTCTTGCCGTTCGAACGAATTGTCATGTGCCCTGGAAATTTGGCCCATAGAAAATTGACATTCAAATAAGCCTCTTGTCGATCGAACGAATTTTTAACATTCTAAGGTTTTGAACCAAATTAGTCGTAAGTCGTTCGAACGACATTAGGTCTCGTTCGAACGATTCTCGAGAGAAATTGGTTTACTATTTAAGCAATCCCTGTTTTAAAACGTTTATTTTTATTAGTGGAAAAACGTTCGAACGAACGAGACCTAATGTCATGCTATAGCCGATGATATTTCACAATTCACCTGGATCGTACAATTAAAATAGAAGTCGGATACATTTGAAGAATTTCATGCTATAGCACTGCGAATACAGAATGAGATAGATTGTTCTATTGACCAAATTCGAAGTGATCGTGGAGGAGAGTTCAAGGATAGTGATGAGATTGAGTACTGTAAAGCGAATGGGATCAAACATGAATTTTTAGCAGCAATCACACCACAACAAAACGGAGTAGCAGAACGTAAGAACCGAGTTCTACAGGAAATGGGGCGGGTATTACTTCATGGAAAGAATGTTCCTAATCACTTTTGGGGAGGAGCTATTCATACCTCGTGTCACATTATGAATAAAGTTTATTTCCTTCCTCTTACACTTAACACGCCGTATGAACTCTGGTATGGAAAAAAGTTGAACATGAAATACTTTCGTATGTTTGGAAGTAAGTGTTAGTTTGCTTGTGATCGGGAGAACATTGGAAAATTTGATGCCCGAAGCGATGAAGGTATTTTACTGGGATATGCCACAAACAATAGGGCTTATCGTGTTTACAACTTGAAGAACAAAATGGTCATGGAGTCCATTAATGTGGTAGTTGGCAACTCAATAGTTCTTGGACAAACAAATGATGGAGATAGCAATGTTCAAGAAGATTCCCAACCAACCACATTTACTGTGACACAAGATGTTCAAGAAGAACCTCACGCTGAAGCTCCTACAACATCTTTTAGGGAAATTTTAGTATCAGATGCTACTGTCCGTACTAATCCTCCTCGGAATTGTGGTGCTCCTAAATACCTTGATGATTATGAATGTTCTACACTTTATGAGTCTTCTAGGTGTGTAGGGCATCATTCTTCTACGTTATATGAGACAGTGGAGAGTGTGTGTTATGTGTCCATCACTGAACCAACTAGCGTGAAAGATGCCTTATCTGATGAATATTGGATAAACGCCATGCAAGATGAGCTTAGTGAATTCAAGCGACAAGATGTGTGGGACTTAGTATCTCGACCGGTAAATACTAATATTATTAGCACTAAGTGGACTTACAAGAACAAGTTTGATAAGAACGGTGATGTTGCCCAAATCAAAGCAAGGTTGGTATCTCAGGGATACAATAAAATAAAAGGGGTGGATGTAGAAGAAACTTTTGCTCCCACATCTAGACTTGAATCTATTCGGATGCTTTTTTCTTTTGCTTATCATAACAAATTTAAGCTTTATCTGATGGATGTGAAAAGTGTGTTCTTGAATGGGGTACTTGAGGAAGACGTGTATGTAGTTCAACCAAAGGGGTTTGAAGATCCTCATCACCCAGAGCATATTTATCGTTTGAAGAAAACACTTTATGGCTTAAAACAGGCTCCTCGAGCATGGTATGATAGACTTTCAAGCTTTATACTTGGAAAGGGGTTCATTCGAGGGGAATTTGATAAGACATTGTTTATTCAACGGGAAGGAGATGAAATTCTTATTGCTTAGGTTTATGTGGATGATATTGCTTTTGGTTCAATGTCAGACTCTTGTGTCAAAGCATTTGACGAGTTAATGGGAAGAGAGTTCGAGATGAGCATGGTTGGAGAATTGACCTACTTCTTTGGTCTTCAAATCAAGCAACGGGAGGATGACATCTTTTTTTCCCAATCTTAATATGCTAAGGATATTGTCAAAAAGTTTGGTCTTGATTCCTCAAAATATGCCAGGACACCAATGAGCACTACCACAAAATTGAGATAGGACTCTGCAGTTACTGATATGGATCAAAAGATGTATAGGAGCATGATAGGAAGCTTGTTGTATCTTATTGCTACTCGTCTAGACATTGTGTTCAGTGTTTGCATATGTGCACGTTATCAGGCAAGTCCTAAGGAGTACCATTTACACGCTGTTAAATGGATTATTCGATATGTGTCTGGAACTTGTGAGTTTGGATTGTGGTATACTGGAGACACTACATCTGAAATTATTGGAAACTCAGATGCTGATTGGGCTAGAAATTCAGATGAAGAGAAGAGTACTTCTGGGGGATGTTACTATATTGGGAGCAATCTCGTTGCATGGTAAAGTAAGAAACTAAATTACATTTTATAGTCTACTACAGAGGCAGAGTATATTGCTGCGGGAAGTTGTAGTAATCAACTAGTCTGGATGAAGGAAATGTTACATGATTACGGGCTAAATTAGGGAGTAATGCCACTTTATTGTGATAATACAAGTGCAATCAACATTTCCAAGAACCCTGATCAACATTCGACTACCAAGCACATTGACATCCGATTTCGCTTCATTCGAGACCTTGTCGAGTGGAAGATTACAATTGTGGAGTATGTTTGTATGGAGAACCAACTTGCTGATCTCTTCAACAAACCTTTGGATGTTATTCGGTTTGAAATTATCGATGCGCTATTGGTGTCTGTTCCATTTCCTAAATCTCTCAGGTCTTTCGATTTGTGGTGTCACTATCTTCAGGACATCGTCAGGTATGTGTCGCGTCTTTTACTCTTACTGGTTATCTCCCCTATTTTTTCTCTACACTTAGCCTATCGTAGCTTTGCGTATGCATGAATAGAAATTATTTACGTGTTATACATTTATTTAATGCTTTAGTTTCTTGGTATCACTTATTCGTCACGAGGTCCAGCTGTCCCTGACTCTAGGTAAAAGTAGAAATCTTGAGGGTAAATGTAGAAACTTTGTTACTTAACATTATATGAGGATCTAACCTTCTGCTCTTGTGTTGAATGTTATTAAATAAATTATTTCCCAAAAAATCTCTGTCAGTTTCTGATTTCATTATTTTATGCATTAGTCAATTGTTGGTGGTGATATTTAACTCAAGTTAAAATACTATAACATTTTCTCTACTTGATTCGAGGTAAAACGAGATATTGTATAAGTCTTTGGACATAATTTTAAGCATTTTTATTTGCTACTGTTTTGACCTTTTAACATCTAACCCAAATCGTTAATTCACTTGCTACCCGTTGAGCCTAAAATATGCAATTTCTATGTATGCGCAAAATTCTATTTTAAACGTTTTGTTCCGAGGATAGGAAGTGATTAAATCTGAAGGGTGATGTGTGAATGAGTGTTGCTTAGGAGAATGTTTTGTTACAACAAAATGTAAATTTAAATAGTGCCAGAAGATCGAGTATATTTGAAAAAAAAAGGAAGGACATGTGTTGATAACATCAATGGAGGTGGAAGTTATTTTTGTCCTCAGAATGCCAGCAAAACACCTATTTCATCATCATTAGCCCACCTTTGCCTTCATGTTAACCTTAAAAGTCCTTGATGATTTTATGTCTATTGCAATCGGTATAGTAGAGATGATAGTTTGAAAATCTATGGAACTTAACTCGACACCACCAAATACAATTGATATTCCTTCCATGAGATCTTCAGTAAAATAGCACCGCTTTCTTGGATTATGAATTTTTAACTTCATTAGTCATATTCATATTTCCTTAGAGTGATACCTAGTAAATTCTTAGTGAGTTTGAGTGACCAACCATGGGAGGCCTAAGTGCTATCATATTTCCAATATAGTGTTCTTCATATGCCTAATTGTCAGGACTTTATTTGGACTACACACACACACACACACACCGAGTTCTTTTGCATTATTTAGTTTATAGCTCAATAATATTCTCTCTATTGTGTATTCGCTGTGCTTATAGATTTGACTTTTCAAATTTTGAGGGGGATTGTGTCTGCTAGTCCTGTATTTTCTCTTGCTCACTGTGTTTGTCTATGGCAACTCAGTGATTTTGGGTGAGCTTGTGCCTTGTTTCATCCATTTTCAAGCTGCAGAATATTTTTTTAAAAAAGATTCTGTTTCATTAAAATGACTTATAGAGTCGTTAGAATGAGTTTCGGGTTTGGTTGTCTTCCCTGCGTCTGTTTGGTTGTTCCAAAACAAATTTGGTTTATTTTTTTTTCACTCTCTCCCTCTCTTAATTCTCCGTAGTTAATTACCATTTGAATCTCACTTCATTTGTTCTTGCCATTACTGTTCTACTTCAAATTTCATAGTTTGGGGTTCCAATTTCGTTCGTGTTCACGACAGGTTCATCCTTGGGTTTCTACAACTTTGAATTCAAGGTTAGTTCTTCTTGTCTCTCAATCTCTTTTGCTTTATGCGAGTTGGGTCTCGTTGAATTCTCCTTTCGTTGTTAATCGGACTGTGCATTAGTTGTTAAATTTTGATTTACGGTAGCTGCTTATTGGTTTGTGTTATTACTGCTATTTGGATAATTGTTCAATTGATTGGGTTGGAATTGCTTGCATTACTGGATTGTGGGGTTATATTTTTACTGTTTGCAGGGGGTAGTTCACTGCTGGTTTTGGGCTGTGATTGCGCTTGATTGGGTTCCCCTGCTTAACCGTGTTGGCTAGGTTTGGGGAGGTGGTGGTGCTATTTCTTACAGGTTGAATGGTTGGAGTTTTATTGGTTACAGTAGGTGTGATTTTTTTGATTGCTGGGTTGTTGGATTGTGGAACTTCTTGGGTTTGGTGGTGTGGAGCTTTGGGTTCCTTTCTTCCAGGTATTAGGTAGTAATCTGTTGACAGCTTTTTGTCTTTGCTCAAATGGCACCAAAGTAAAGGGTTAGAAGCAAGAGGCCATGCCCCGATGATACAGGTATTCTTGATGGCCAAACGGTTGGTGATAAACAGGTACATTGGGCCACTGAAAAAGGCTTTAAAGATTGCCCAATTGTGAAAGAACAAGTTGTCGACATCAAAAGTGTTTCTGAAGTTAATGAAGGCTATGCACGGGTGTTCACAAAATTTAAAGCAAGAAATTGGACCAAGATTCTTACACCTTCTGGAAAGGTATACCTGAGGATTGTTTGATTGTTCTATACTTCTCTGCAACTTGAGCATATCCGTAATATGTCTAGTCAAACTTTCTCCATCATTATTGATTGTACCGAGTACAAAGTCACTAGGGACTGCCTCTACACTATTTTGGGTTTCCGTCCCTCTCAATACATTGTATTTTTGAGGTGTATTTGGCCAGCATCGTATTATTCTTGGCCTGCTGCAGCTTCTGAGGGGGAGTTTTATGAGGATGGGGTTCCTATTCTTCATGAGCTACATACTATGGTTATTGACATCACGGCTCAACATAGTTTATATACTGGATCAGGTATTGTTTCCTGAAAGATGTTAGATGATGAGTCTCGCCTAGTACATAGCATAGCTATTACGAATAACATTCCACGATCTCAAAAGAAAGAACTTTCAGAGCGGAAGAAGGTTTTTCTCTATGCCTTCAAGAATGATATTGAGATAGATCTACCTAATATCGTCATTGAGGAGATGATTGATGCAAGTACCAAAATGACGACTCAGAGTTCATTACCGTTTGCTCGACTTGTTATGGAAATTCTTACAGCTGCTGGCTGCAAGGTGTTTCCTAATGAACTTGAGGATACCAAAACTAAAAAATTGGATGCGAGTAACTATCATAAGAGTGCATCTCATCTTCCTCCTGTGCTACCTTTTGAGCTTGCTCCTCCAAGTGAGCACATAGGTTCTTCAAGCTCAGCTGCACTGCCACAAGAGGTGCTTTCTCTTCAGAGTATTAGGATCATGCTTAAGAATTTATCCGTGGATATGGGGATGGTGATGACCAGGTTGGGTGCTATTGAGGGACGATTGGGGACTATTGAGACAGAGATTAGGGGTCTTCGTCCGGTCCAGAAGCCACATAATTTTGAGTACGATTCTGATTCTGGAGATGCCTCACTGTACAGGGTGACTTCGCTTGACTTCATTCTTCACATCTGTTCTCCATTTTGGTTTCTTTTGTCTGGTTCTTCTTTGAGACTTTTTTTTTTGAAAGCACGTGAGATAGGAGTCTTTGTACTAACTTTACTAGTTTATCTAGTACTACCTTTTGTTAATCTGTTTATCAGATGTCTTTAATTTCTTTTCTTTCAGATAGTTGATTGTAGTTGTTTGATTATTTCTTCCATGACAAAAAGGGAGAGAAACAAGTTTACATGACTGGTTTGCAAATGCTTTACTGGAATTATCATTTTATATTCTTTTTTTGTGACTATATTCTAAGTTCTTTTTTCCACATGTATCATAAACGAGTTTACTGAGTGTGTAGATATTCAGTAACACACTATTTTATGAGAACAGGGTCGTAAGAAGATATTATTCATAAAAGAGATCCAGAGACTGAACCTTTTCTAGAAATGAGTGGTATCTATAAAAGGTCTAGACTCACTCTGTAGCTGTGAAGTTCTACAGAGTTGTGTGTTCATCTTAGTTTTTATTTGTCACAAAATGAACCAAAAGGGGAAATTGAAAGGTTTTATTTCTCTCATTTCGTGTTTGTGGAGTCTCGTGGTTGTCTTAGTCGAAGACACTGACAAAATGAAGATTACTGGACAGAAGGTAAGTAAAACTCACTGAAAAAGGGAGGGGCTTTTATATGTAATTGTCGTTCGATCGAGTTGACATATCCCCTAGAAATTTGGCACATAGGCAATTTTCGTTCGAACGAGTTTTCTTGTCGTTCGAATGAATTGACATGTCCCCAGGAAATTTGCCCCATAGGCAATTGTCGTTCGAACAAGCCTTTTTGTCGTTCGAACGAATTATCAGCTTTCTTGGGTTTTTGACCAAATTAGTCGTAAGTCGTTCGAACGACATTAGGTCTCGTTCGAGCGATTTACGAGAGACATTGGTTTACTATTTAAGCAAATCCTGTTTCTTTTTCTCTCCCATTTTTTGATTTTGGAAAAACTTTTATTTTTCGAAAAGCTCCAACTCCTTTATCAGATAGTGTAAATTCAATATCAATCAAGCATCTTCTAATCCAGAGATTGATGTTGAGATAGTTTTTCAATACTTCCTACATATTGTTCAAGAGCGATTCAAGAAAAGTGAATCTTGGTGTGAGATCAAGAAAGGTTGTTGTGAGAGAAAAAGAAGATTCTTGATGTAAGATCAAGAAGGTTTGTTGCGAGAACAAAAGAAGATTGGGCGTGAAGCTTTAGTCAGAAGAGAGATAATAATGAGTTGAGGTTATCAAGTATGTACGTGTAATTCAGATTAAACTCTTTTTCATTAGTAGATTTTTGGTTGTCGATTTCATCGACAACGACCTGTGGTTTTTCTCCCGTGTATGGAGTTTCCACAGGGTGAACAATTGCTTGTGTCTTTTAATTCCTTGTCTAACTATTGATTGTTTCTATTCAATCCTAGATCATTGATTGATTGGAATTGTTCTGACCTAATTTATTGAAATACATTAAATACAGCACGTAGAATTTCACGAATATCATTGATGTAGCTTCCTCTATTCTAACCTAACCAAGAAATCTAAAGGGGAAAACCTTGGATAGAAAAGAATGCAGCCATTCTTTCTAGATAGCATGAGACGTGTTCAGTGCTGCATCATTAAAAACATTGCATGGAAAGGACTCTGGTATGTGATAAACCTCTACAAAGGTTAAACAGTACAACGCACTTTAGTCTACGAGTGCTATAGAGAATCTCCCCTTGACACTTATTGTCTGCTAAGTAATCTTATCCCAATGCCATAAATCATCTTTCTGAAAGGTCCTCTTACTAATACCTCGGTGAACTGGTTGATTAGATTTTTCGTCGAGTGAACTTGCTGAATGTCAACTATTCCAGTCTCTTGTAGTTCGTGTGTATGGAAAAATTTTACGCGAGATGTGCCTCGTGCAATCTCCTTTGATAAATCCACCTCTAAGTTTCTGGATACATGCGAAGTTGTCTTCAAAGATTATTGTAGGTGGGCTTTCGATTGATTTTAGTCCATAACACGTGTCAATGTAGTTGATAAGTATTCTGAGCCAGATAGCTTTTCTTCCAGCTTTATGTAGTTCTAAGATCTTGAAAGATGATAAGATGTTGCTATCATTGTTTGCTTCACTGATCTCCACGATATCGTCGCGCCGTTCGTCGTGAATACGCATCCTATCTGTGATATGGATTTATGTTGGTCTGAAATATAACAAGTGTCTGCGCATCTAATCAACTTGGTGGTTACCTTCTTTGAGTAGAAGAGCCCTAAGTCGATCGTTCCTTGTAGGTGCTTTATACCATTCTAATGCTTTTGTGCAGGGGTAGAACTATGCCTCGCTAATAGATTTACTTTAATGGAAATGTCTGGCCTTGTATACCCAGCCAGGTATAGTAAAGCTCTTATGGCTACTAGCTAAGAGATTTATGGTCCTATGAGTTTTTTACCCTCTCCTAGAGGACAAAATGGGTCAGACTTGGTGTCAAGACACCTTGAAATTATAGGTGTTGGCAGAGGATGACGTTCACCCATAAAAAATTACTTTAGAAGTTTCTTGGTGTACGTTGCTTGATGAATTAGCATGCTGCTAGGTAGTTGCTCTATTTGTATTTCTAAACAAAGTTTGGCTTTACCTAGATCTTTAATCTCGAACTCCCCTTTTAAGGAGACAACAACGTCCTTCATCTCTCCTGAGTTTCAATGAGGGTCAGGTGGTCTACATATACTGTGATTATAGCAAATCTCGTGTTTATCTTTTTGATAAAGACACATGGGGATATCAGATCATTGGAACATCCATGATTTTCAAATGTTTAATTAACCGATTATGCCACATTAGTCCGGATTGCTTTAGTACATTTAATGATTTCTAAACTGTCAGTGTATACTTTTTCTTGCCCTCAGGTTTAATATTCTTTGGTAAAAGATATCCCTCGGGAATTTTCATGTGTATGCATGTATCCAGCTTACGGTAAAGGTATACTGTAACCACATCCATTAGACACGTGTCTAGTACTTCTTTGACTGACAAACTTAGTAAGTAACAGAATGTGATCACTTCTATTTTAAGGCTATAGGTTTCCTTGTAATCGATTCTTAAATTTTGGGAAAATCCATATGCAACAAAACGAGCTATATACCTCAGTATATCCCCGAATTCATTACATTTTTGTATGAATACCCATTTATATCCCCCTGGTTTTGAGGAAACATCCAATTGGATTATTCAACCAAATGCCTCATGCTTTGCAAGAGTGTCTAACTCTGCTTTGATCGATGATTCCTAAGACGACCAATATTGTCGTTGATGACATTCAGTAACGGCCTTAGGACTTATCTAGAATGGAGAGAAGGACTGCATATGTTAATATGTTGTCGACAACTACTTTTGTTTGATCAAGTAGTTTCTCCTCTGGCGAAACATAATGTAGAATCCTCAAGGTTATCTAATTATGCATATGCCTCGATAAAGATTAATTCTTTGAGTATTCTCGGCAGGTATGACTGATTCGGTAGCTACAAATGCTTGGATATTTGTTATTGGTATTCAGCGTGGTATCTTAACATTGACTAATCCACTAGCCGATAGTTTTAGTCCTTCTATAATTTTGACAGTACCATCAGTCTGCGATCCTCTTACATGTTTTCATAAATGTCTAGTAGAAGCCTTCTATTGTTTCTTTGGTATAGGCACTGTCTGATAAGTGTTTACCTAGGTCTTCCTAGGTCCTCCACGTCCACATTTAATTTTTAATTCATTCGCAAAAATGGGTAAAGATACCGCTACTGGTATCTAAACATGTGTTGGTATTTTCCTAGTAGGTACGTGTGGCTTTGTTACTTTGGATGCATCATTGAACGCATCGGGTAGTTCAAGTGTTAACCTGTGTAAATATAGTAGCTTGGAAGCCTCTTTATCACTTTGGGAATATAATAGATCTTGATAAGAGAGTTGTTGTGTATTTCATGAGATTTTAACATCTAGATCATTGCACCGTACTTTTGTCATAAAATCCCCTAACGCCGGGAAAACTGTCTCATCCAAGTGAGAATCTGTAAAATCTACAGTAAACATATCACCCTAGTAGGTTCCAAAAATCAAATAATATGATGGTTAATCATAACCTACGTATACTCCTAGGTGTCATTCGTGCTCAATTTTAGTTCTTTGCAGTGGTACTAAAGAAGTATTTACTATACATCCAAATATGCGCAAATGAAAAACATTAGGTTCATGCCCAATCACCAGTTGAATTGGTGAATATAGATGGTAAGCAGTTGGTCTTAATCCAATGAGGTTTGTTGTATGCAAAATTGCATGACCCCAAACAGGGACTTAAAGTTGAGTTTTCATCAACAGAGGTCTTGCGATAATATGTAATCGCTTGATTAATGACTCTATAAATCCTGTGTATGTATGTGGGGAACTGAATGTTTAAGGTCTATTCCCATTGACGTATAATACTGATTGAATGCCCGGGAAGTAAATTCTCTTATACCATCCAATCTTATTGATTTAGTACAGAAATTTGGAAAGTGAGCTCGCAGACTAATTTTTTATGCTAGTAGTCTTTCAAATGCTTTATTTCTAGATTATAATAAGCATGTATGTGACCATCGACATGATTCATCAATCAAAACCATAAAGTAATGGAATGGTCCACTTGCTGGGTGGATTGGTCTGTAGATATCACCCTGAATCCGTTGAAGGAAAGTTGGTGACTATCTTCCTACTTTGGTTATTAAAGGTTTAGCTATAAGTTTTCCTTGAGAACCTAAAATGTGTGACATTTCTTTAATAAATGGATCTTTCAACCTTTGAGTGGGTGTCCAATTGAGTTATTAACAATTTTGCGCATCATTGTTAATCCAAGATTTCCTAAACGATCACGAGAAGTACGATATATATTCTCATTACAAATCTCGAAGTTAGTATATTTCATAAGATTCAACGATTTGTATGCACGTCTGGTATATACCAATGGATAGACTATGCAATCTTTCCAATTCATATCTTTGACCATCTCTAATAGATTTAATGTATAGAAGTTCATGTTCTTCTAAGTCGTGGGTTTTAATATGATATCTATTCTACTTGATATTTTTGAAACTGAGTAAGTTTCTCGAAGACTTACTAGAGTATAAGGCTTTTTCGATATTTAATATCAAGCCTATTAGGAGCATGATCCAAGCATCTCTTGATCCCTCTAATAAACTAGTTGTACCAGCGATAGCGTCTATATTACATGATTAGAGGACTTTCGATCCTCTAGAAAATTACCCGCTCAAAGTACAGTTTTCAAATTGTAGCATAGATGAGTAGGATCGAATCCACAGGGAGGTTTGAGAAAATAAATACTTTTTAGGCCGAATTACGATTTTATAAGTGATAACTCTAAATAGAAAAAATGAAAGCTAATTATAAAACTTAATGAGAGAGAAAACTAAGGTTCAGACTTGGCCTCTACCTTTTAAAACACAAATCGGTATATAAATAGCTCCTAATATCTCCACCCATCATATGTTCATATTAAGACACATACGATATTGTAAAATAAACCACTAAATATATGGTCAAGCATTTAATGGTTATGATTTTAAGTGATGGTAATGAGTGTCGTAAAAAATTATCAACTCAACCATGACTAGGCTTGAGTGAATTTTCTAGTGTTTCTCCTTTTTAGATCTCCAAATCAAGTCTACGGTTAGTAGCACTTGTTTGTATCCAAAGTTGTCATACACCAAACCAATGCTATGGATAAGCCTTCGATATGATGCACTAACTAATCGTTAAGTAGTAAGAGAAAAACTAATTATAACCTAATTAATACCAACTATTGCTCATCCAAGAAGCGGTCTCATCCTAGCCTTAGCTAGGTGATTAGCTGTTCATTTCGAACTTCATCGCATTAACAAAAATTAAACTAAAGGGAAGAAGAAGATGGAAATTAACTTTATTCACTATTACCTTCCAATAAATAAGCCACAATTATAATGGGGAAGGGTTCCTTTTATAGGTGAAGGAACCCAAATCTTTAAGAATATTACACATATCTAGAACATTACAATATATATATTATTACAATCAATCATTTAGATATAAAAGAATATATTCATATTATTTTCTTGTTGAGTACAGAAATCTCCTAACCATGGAAATACTTGAATATATCTTTGTTGTAGAATATCTTCTCAATATAATTTTTGGATTTGAATGCAATCTCTCTTTACATTATACTCCAAATATATTTGTATATATATTTCTTCAATCTTAAAACAAAATATATTGTGTTATTCACGTTTTGTGCTATGAACAACTGGAGACACTTTTACTTGACTTTAAGAGCTTGGTTTCAAATAGCCATCTCCAATAGCTACAATCAAACAAACGCACATCAGTACCCAAAATTAAATATAACGGATGGCTGAAATACATGTTAGGGTATATTAAAAATGTCATAATTGCATGCTTATCATTATATCGTTTTAAGGTCAAGTTTGTAAAATATTCCTTCTTTTGGAATATTGAATGGGTAGTACCACTATTTACAAGACATGGCTCCTCGGAATTGTTAATACTAGCATAAAAAGCATACATATAGATCCATTTTAATGGTCTATAGATGATTACTATTTTGACAAATAACCAGAATTCCTCAGGTACTTCTATTAAGTAGAAGATATATTAATATAATCTAGAATAGCTAGCAGTATATGCTATTAGATAATAAATCATTGGATAAATTACATTTTATTCATAGTATTATGATTGTACATGCACTAGTCTTCATTATCTTACAATACAACTACTAAATGGAAATAGTAATACAATATGCTAAAATAAGATCATGCGCGTGCAGGCAGTCCAGGCATGTCATGGTCTTCGAAGATGTTAGGAACCTCCATTGGAATTTCTTTGTCATCCACATATGTCATATGTGCTTCAGGACGTTCATTCTTGGAACCCTGATAGCGTTCCACTGTTGCCTTTAAAGATTAATATTCGCATGACCAGTGACCAACACGTCTACACTTGTTGCATATCATCATTCTTCATGTCATGCTTTCCTTTGTGGATGGTTGGGAAAGATTTCATTATCTGTCCATTACCATTATTTCCCTTGATGTCCCTTGACCACTTGTTCCATTATTTCCCTATACGGGGTTGTCTCTTAGAGAGATTTTCCTTTCCTAGTTTTAAACCAGTCGCCCAACTACAACATTAGCTTATGACAGTTGTACACTCTGAATAGGGCACCTTTTATGATTCTCTAGAAGCAAATCATTGTTCTGCTTAGCAATGGGTAGAATAGTGATGAGGTCAGTATAACGTTCATGCTGCCGTGTATGATACTGCAGTTGAAGTAAAATATTGGAGGTACAAAAGGTGGTGAGGGTCATTTCAATCATGACAGTGTCGATGGCCATTTCACCACATAGTTTCAAGGTGGTTATGATCCTGAGGACTTCATCGTTGTAGTCCTAAATTGACTTTAAGTCCTGGAGTCTAAAATTTTGTCTTGGGTAACAAAATGTACTTCTGAGTATCGAACCTATCCTTGATAGCATTCTAGAAATCATATGGATCATTAAGTTAAAGATATCCTTGTAGTGCCTGCCACGTATTTTTCTAAGGATTTTAGAGTTGGTGATCTCACTGTTATGCTCTCTAATTCTGATTATCCTCACTAACCTATACCGTTATCCTGGCCTTGAAAGATTGTGATATATAGCAAGAATTCTCAGCCTTCATATGGCTTAGATGATAGTACGTAACAATTTTATGTATACTACAATTATACAATGCAGCTCTGTCAACTAACCTCTCATTATTTTCCAAGCTTTAGCCTAAATTATGGTTAAAAATAAGAACTATCATCAAAAAGGCTCAATAAGATTTTGCTTAGTCTTCAAATTGTTCTATTCCTAAAATTTGAAATGCTAAAAATAGCTTATAAGTACTCGCATTAAAAAGGCACATGTCTTGAAGAGGTTGCGCAACAAAGCATTATTCAACACGTTTTTTTCGTTTTTTATTTGGTAAAGCAAGCTGGGATTTTTAAGGCACGCCATGGTCGAGATTATAGCCGAAAAAATAAAAATTACATACTAATGTATTGTTTACCAGTAGCATCATCCTTCATGATGACACATAAAGTCATTAGGCGAAGTGCTATGGGTAAGAACAATTTCACCATCTATATTGCAAAAAAAGCAAAAAATTCTACACTTTTATTGAGTTGCCCAATTTAACATATAGTTCGAAGGAGGTTCCTTCTTCTTCAGAATGTATGATATCATATCTTTGGAATACGTGGCAACTTGAAAATTCTTAGAAAGTCCTTAATAATGCACAGTTGCAGAGCTCTTTGTTAATGGTAATAACCATTAAAATCTCTAACTACTCCACCATTACAACCATTGTTTCCCTTTTATAGAGCCATCAATATTGACTATCTTTTTTTTCTTTTTTCTTTTGTCTATTCACCACTTCAGAATGTGCCACCAAATTCTTCTCTTCTTCCTCTTTTCACCTATGTAAACAGTATTGATCTTAAAACGATAAAATCTGATAAAATGCCGTAAATTATAATTGCTGGAAAATTTCCTATCTATTCACTCTACAATATGTTAGAGAGACACATGCTTATATATATCATGGATGATATCAGGTTGATAGTTATTACACATAGTCTCCGGAATTGTCAAGAAATGGAATGGGTACTGAACATAAAGTCAATTAGCTTTTATTAGACATTTTGGTTTTCTTGGCAGAAATACGGGGTGACTTTACCCATAAGTATTGCCATTATGATTATGCTTATTTGGCATATGAAATCACTAAATTTTACGTTCATATTGTGGCATATCAAATCATATCACCTAATAAAGCACGATTCTAGATTCAAAACCATACACTCATCACTCATCACTCATCACTCATCACTCATCCCCATGAGTGGGTTCTGTGTCTCTAACTTTGTACCTTAAAATGTGATGCAAAATAAAAGTTGATGCGTTAAGAGCCTCTCCAGCAAGGTTAGGGTTGGTTTTGTATAGTCAGCCCAAACCCAAACTCAAACGCCTTCCAGCAGCCAGATAACGGGTTTGGGTTTGATGATGTGGCACTGCCAGAACCCAACTGGGTGTGAGCTCCTCACACTCACAAAATTGAGTTTGGCGTACTTTTGATTTCCGCGCGGACTAAAGGACACCGCACGGACTAAATAATTTTTTTATTGATGTGTAAGATGAGTTGAATTGTTGTACGGAGTAATGAATACCACGTAGACTAAAGAATACCGTCGTGAATTAAATTATATATATTTTTATAACTAAACTCACACCCACTGCTGGAAGAGATGAGTGTGGGTTGGGTGTTTTTGGGCCTAACAAGGTGGGTCAGGTCTCCAAACCCATACCCAACTGCTGAAGATGCTCTAATAATCGTTCTCGTTGGCTTTGAACCACCTCTGTCTCTTTGGACCACTTATATCATTTATAGACGTTGCCCACCGCCGTACATCATAATTGGGAGAAAAATGATGGACCATAAGTTTATCATCTGGTAAACATGAATAAAATCCCCATATTATGATGGGAAGCACAAGTTTTTTTCTATGTCTATATAGATTGCAAACATTTTGGAATGAAATTCATATGAATATGGGGATTCAAACCGTAAAATATTCAGTAATCGAAAAATTTCACAATTTTGGGTCTGTTATTCATATAAAATTAAAACACTTCAGGCGTAAATTATTCTAAAATCCACTTGTATGCAATACATATACATATTACAGACATGCATTAGTAATATGTCACATGAAAATTAATAATTACAGTGAAATCTATCTAAATGCAAACTCTTGGGACCACTTAAAAATTTGCATTTATAGAGGTTGTGCGTTTACAAAGTTTAGGAGAGTGATAATCTAATTATGTTATAAATTACTTAATTATATAGAATAAAACACATATATACATAAATTAGAAAGATAACATACCTCAATCTTAACTAAAGTAGAATTGAGAAATATAATTTACATTGAGTAATATTTAAGGATTTATGGGAAATATTGAATATAGAATTTCTTAGGGGTGATGCAATTGCAAATTTAACTAAGTTAGGCATTTATTATAGCTATTTTTTTTACCTTTGAGCAATTGTGCATGTACTATTGTAATGGTGTATTTTTCGGAAAGTAAACTTCACCAATACTTCAGTAAGGATATTACAACTGTAAACTTAAACACATAAGACTTTACGTAGAAACTCAGTAAAACCTGAGAAAAAGCACGACCTCGAGGAGGATTTAGGTATAAAATCTACTAGTTGCTAATTATTATAATTGCTGAAAGTAAGGACATGAAAATGTATGAGAATTATAAAGTTGCAAATCGGATTAACACATTCTCTGCCTAAATTTATAGTTTATACAGGGAGTTACAAAAATAAACAGTTTCCTATTTTGGCAGACAGTGGGTGAACTTTGCGGGTCTCCCTGCAACGGCTCTATTTGACCATGTATAACGGTTGCTTTTAGTGGGTCAAGTTCTATAGTCGCAGATGTGACATCTACTCAAATAATAAAATATCTTCGACTAAGTTCTGCTAGCTTCTCCTTATCGAATCTAGAAAATATGCCACTACAATCACCCCATTCTCGACACAATTACTTATTCTCACGTCGAGAAGACTATCAGAATCTAAAAGGGTTCACGAACTTTGTATGAAAATTGTGTTTTATCATTTCCAAGGTGGAAAGTTAAATAAACCTGGTCATTTCATGGTCTCGATATGTATTAAATGGTAGGATGTTTGACTGTGGTAAACGGATGTTGAGAGTAATACTATAAATAGCAAGGGAGAAAGATAGGAAGGTGTTCTTCGCCATATAGTGAAGGTGGAGGTATTAAAAAATGGTGATGACATGATTTCAGACATTGCATAATGAGTTCTTGGGGCGTGTGGATGCCAAGTATGGGGAGCTGAAGGAGTTTTATTTTGGTCGGTTGTCGCTGTCGTCGTTGTATCCGAAACCTGTTGAGCCGATCTATGAAGGAATGATGGAATTGGAAGCAGAGTGTGCTGAAGCGCAGTTCTTCTTTCAGTGCCAGTACCATTACATGTTGCTGACGGCTGCGGAGTGCATTAAGAGTCTTCGCGAATTAGCCATTGTCCATATAGATGATGAAGATGTTTTAGCGGGCAGGACTAGCTGTGGGGGCTTCTCCGGTCGGTGTCATCTCTGAAATCCCCTTGGGTTATGAGGTGGTGGTGGTTATAGAGGAGGAGGGTGTGGCTATTTTTCCTTCACGGAAGAATGTGTTTCCTTCATGAAGTGGCTATTTTTCCTTCGGGAAGTAACAGGAGGTGTACTTGATGTAAATTGACTTATAGGTCTTATCTAATGTTTATCGAAATAATGAGTAGTGTATGGGAATTATAATTTGTATTGGTATTTTTGCGAAATAAATATTTTTCATTCTTCTTATTTTGTGCCGAGGTATTTTGTATCGACATAAATGTGAAAACTTGTCTTCTCGAATGGAATGAAAAAATAGGATCTCAAGGAAAATAAACGTCGAACTATACTATTGCAAATTGTAATAGGATCTCAAAGTTGAATGTGTAGACTATGTAAGGCCCTGAAGCGGTTCCCTAGGAGTTTGGTTGACTGGGTTGTCAGAATTCCACTGGATAGTAATTGATACTTTGACTCTTGGGAGTTATGATAACTTGAGATATTCATATAACTACCCCTTGTATGCTTGAGATGGTGAGGGCGAGAGCACAGGTTCGGAAGGATGCTTTCTGCAACCGTGTGCATGACAAGTATTGGGAGTTGCTAAACCAGTATTTAGGTAAGCTCTATATATATTGGCGGACGTTGGAACCAATGAAGCCCAATTATGAGGGGATGAACGAGGTATAAGCAAAGGTAGCTGAAGGGGATTTCTTGTATTATTGCCAATTGTAATCTCTGATTCCTCTAAAGCGTGTCGGTAGTCTAAGAACCTGTACCATGGGGTTGGTGAGGAAGAAAGATGCTCTTTATGCTCGGAATGGCTGAAAGGCGGGCCTGTTGGCTGTCGTTACTTGTAATAAATAAATTAACTTGTACTCTGTTGTTGACTGAAATAAATTTCTTTATACATTTTTAAGATTATGTTGTTGACCTTTTCAAAGCTAAAATGTTCTCAAAGTACTATTGTGTATATTTCAACTATCTTCTCAAATATGATTTGAACTGTGATTGACAAAAAGTATTGTGTTAAATGAGTAAATTGTGATTGCAGCTCGATGTATGGGTAGTTGTATTGTCAAACATTATTTAAATTTAGAATTACGGTTATAACTGTCCCGAGAATATAGGAGGGGAATAAAAAAGGAAAGATGTGTATAGGTGTATGCATAACAATGGCTAGGTGCTCTCCGGCAGGTGATGTTTTGATGTATAAGGAATTAGAGGTACAATCCCTTTTTGATAACATAAGAGCTGCTTTGGTGAAGATGGATATAATAGAGGAGTCAGAGGGATATATGGAAGGTTTGGAGTAGCAATGCATAGGCTTGTTGGCGTTCAGGAGGCAAAGGGTTAAAGACTTCAAAAAGATACGCGCGAGGTGTTACTTGTGAGTACTCGAATGGTTGCTATGGGGTACAATGAACAGTCACGCGGGGCCCATAAATAGCCTCGTGCTTGGTGATTGTTCACACACTACTGACTCTGAAAAAATTTGTCTGATTTCCAACTCGTTGTGCTCTTCTCATGTGTCTATGTCCACCATTGGTAACAAGGAGATTGACATTTTGATCCAGAGGGCCAAACTTGTAAAATAAAGGTATTTAAAAGCGTCACGTCTTTAAGGTTTGCGTCTATTTTCTAAATTTGTTTGATACGTTATTTGTTTGATTGTATCGCAATTATGTCGTAACCTATTATTGATAAGAACATTTAGAATTTGATGTATGAAGGAATTTGAGTTTTAGTTTTTATTTTAATAGAAATCGATGATAACAATTTTAGGGTTTTCTTGAAATTCTTCTGTTATGCGATGACATGGGGGTATGGGTGATACTGGAAAGGTGTTGTAAAGGCCAATAGAGTATTTAGGAGTGAAGGGTATGAGGTGATTGTTGATAATGTGGGGAAAGAATGTGGTTTGATCGCCCTGGGTATTACAGAGGGATTCTAGGTCTCTCTCTCGTATATTTGATGTCATAGTAAACTTGAATTTGTGGTGCCAGATATCCTACTAATTTTGGCCAGATTTTGGGCTAGAGAGAGAACAAAATCAAATTTTTTAGATTTGACACTTTTTGGCTGGAGACTGTATGGCTGACGAAGAGTCTTCAAGAAGTTATGTAATTTCTGTATACTCGAGTAGAATATGTTAGGGTCATAAAATAGTTCTCGATGTTTGGACTTAGTAAAATTAGATATATAACTTGTATCGATAACTAAAGTAATAATGTTGAACTAGATAGTAATAGAAAGAATGACGGGTTAGAGTTTAAGCTCAACAACTGTAGCGAGATAGACATATGACCATATATAATGTATCATATATGATATTATTTAAATTTTAAAAAAGGGAATCTGATTTTCCGGTTCATAAAATGGCTAAACTTTTCAAATATGTTGATAATGAAGGGATCTTCGGGAACCTAGTGAATGTAGAGCCACTTTTAATCGATGTAACAACATGTGTCCATGAGTTGGGTGGTAGGTATAAAGTTGGGCAGAGTAGCGCAAATGTGGTGAGTATTATTCATTTTAAATGGGAGGCTGGGGTGATTAACATGTCCGATGAGGAGAGGCCAAAAACAGATGTGGATCACAGGCCTCAGGTAAGTAATCGAAGAGAGAGTAATGGTAGGGAAGAAGATGTGGAAGAGGAAGAGGGGGAATGCTATGGGGAGGCTCCCAAAATCAACAAAATATTGAGTTTCAAGTTGAAGTACGGTATCCTTGACGATATCTTGTTGGAGGAGTACCATTATGAGATGATGGATCAAGAAGTTCCTTTGGACGGTATTTTCGTCCATTGAGAACAGATAAAGAAGGTGTTAAAGTTGTCTCTTCGAGCTGACCAGAAAAAGTTTCTAACCTTCTTTGATGTTGCCCCTGATCAGTTCAACCTGAACGTTTATGATCTCTTTCGGGTGGTGGGAGTGATAAATGGTCGATTAAAGGATAGGGGAGAGGAGCTGATCACTATGGATGACATGTGTGTGTATTACACACTTAAACAGAATCTACAAAAGTTGGGGTACAAATATTTACCGAGGTTCCTGAGCAGGGCCTCATTTTTATGAAATGGTATCGATAGGGGGGCAGTACTTTGCTGATTGTCTCCTAGTCTCAGAAAATTATAAATTTGACCAGAACGATTCAGGGGAGCCCCTGAAAAAGAAAAAGCTTCCACCTAGGTGTGTGTTTAGGTAACTTATAGTCGAAGTTTTTGACTTGTTTGTTGTGTTGATAATGGTGTCTAACTGTTTGTTATTTTGTCTTTGTGCAGCCCTGAAGGAGATCTATAGAAAGTCCACTGTATTTAAGAAGTTATATAACATCAAGACTGGATTACTACGGTCGAATTGATACTCTGGTTGCCAATAAGGACAAGGTTAATGGTCTTATCCCTGAAGCTAGAATTAAATAAACTCGAACAAAAGGAGCCGATATCCTTCTCATCGACGGTAAAATGTCTACCAAGAACAAGAGGGCTGTTGAGTCCATTTTGCACCTCGAGAACCTTAGTTTGAGTGGGTATACTACTGAATCTGTAGTGGCGGAGTGAGAGGCTTTACTGATTGGGACCTTCATGAAAAATAAGAAGAGGAGGGTTGCCAATCCTCTCGCTCCTCTAGCCCTTCCGATCTTCTCCATCAAAGAGGACATCTCAACAATCTCTTGTAAAGGATGAAGAGAAAGGTGATACCTCGGGATCTGAGGCTGCGGATGTTACTCATGGTTGACCACCGAAGGTGGCCACTAATCTATAGCAGAAGAAGAAGGTTTCCCCAGGCTTGGCAAAAAACTAGTATGGCGAGGAATCCGATGCTGAGGTCCAGTGGACCATTAAATCTTATGCTGCCAGGAACACTTTTCACGAGGAAGAGTTCCCTGACTACTTAATGGGAGCAGAAAATCTGTCAACCTTCTTCATCGAAGGTCATAGAGAAATGACCAAGGTTAGAAATTCCTCTGCTTTGCTTTGACTAAAGAACTTGCTCCCACACTCGAGATTTCATATTATGACTATAATGTCGGTCAAGAAGGTGTTGGTCGAGGGTAAGCCTCATATCCTTGGTACTGTGACTCTAGCAAAATAATTTCTTGCTTACAAAAACATCGAGAGGGAGTTACTGAAGGAGAAGGAGGATCTTTTCCTTGGAAAAGAAAACTTGGAGGCAAAGCTGAAGAAGTTGAAGCTCGAAGCTGGGAAGGCAAAGGAGGTGGCCATTCACAAGGGGAAGAAGGCCTGGGAGATGGAAAAGGGAAAGGAGGTCGAGCAGATAAGGGCTGACCTAGCTAGGGAGATTGAGGAGGCATTGGCCCTATAGAAGACCAATTTTGAGGGAGATATTCAAGAACAAATCCTATCTGCCCGTAGATCAATGGAGGTGGAGCATGCCAAGGTCCTCAAAGAGGTGAAGGCAAAAGCTGATTGAATAAATATTGAATCCCTCAAGCGTATGAAAGCCAATTTCTCTATGGAGTTTCATACGATAGAAGAGAGAAAAGACTTCTATAATGAGTTTGTTGCTATTACTGGGGTGATCTTTTCTAATTCAGATGTGGAGGAGGAAGTATCCGACTTACCTGCGCCTGTACTACCCGAAGGCATTGTTCCTGAAGAAGTGCTGGATGACATTACTCCCGTACTTCCAGTGTAAGATGCTACTTCTATCCCTCATGTAGAGTAGAGAGTGTAGAAAGTTGTTTGTATTGATGTTTTTGATGTACAAGTGGTCGATGGGACCAAAAACTATTCTTGCTTTTGAAATACTACTTTATGATTTTATTATTATCGAATGATTGTTTAATTTTCGAAGTTGTCGATAAAAAATTCATAGACATTTTATAGAAAATATGCTAAGTGTTTGATTCGGCAAGATTGATAGTTTTTGCATAATATTATAGATGAAAAATCAGTGTTGCTTTGTGCAAGAATCTGAGTTGATGTAAAGTGGGCCATGTAATGGCTTTGTAAATGAAGGATGATGACTAGATGATGTCCCTTTATGGGATATTTGGGTTTGGAGAAAAAGGACAAAACATGACATATTTTGTTCAAGAAATAATAAATTTGAGGGAAATGTATCCTGTAATTGTATAGATGTTTGTCGAAGAGATGAAATATTGTTGTAATAAATACTTGACGAGTATTTACCTATACTAAGAATTATAAATTAAAAGATGTAATAATAATAAAGATGCTTTTATGTAAAGTATTTAAAAGAGATTACAGTCGCTATTTATAGAACATTTTTAGATGGGTTGTATACCATGGAAACTTGAGTTGAACTTTGTCCTTAGTCATTAGCCAATAAGTTCTGCTGTCATTCTTGTTGCTAATGATGTAAGGTTCTTCCCAGTTTTCAGATAATTTGCCAGAGTTTTTGGGTCGAGTACTGTCTTGAATTCGTTAAAGGACAAGGTCACCGATGTTGAATGTACATTTTTGGACTTTCTTGTTATAAGCTTTCTTGACAATGTCATGGTATGGCCCCAAGTTTGCGATGCCGTGGTCTCGAGTTTTTTTCGATCTAATTGAGGTTTCAGAGAAGTCCAGCTTCATTTTCTTCGTTTGTTATTTATCGTTAGGTACTTGGGAGGTCGAGGTCTGAGGGGATCACTGCTTTGGTACTGAAGGCCATCATAAATGGTGTTCAGCCAGTGAATGTTCGTGGAGTTGTTCGGTATGCCCATAATACACTAAGTAATTCATCGACCAATCTGCCATTTTTCTCTTCAAGGTTGCTTACATAGTCCCGACTTAATGCTCTTGTTTATAGCTTCAACTTGGCCATTTACCTTTGGATAGTATGGTGTCGAAGTAGATAATTGAATCATATATTTGTGGAGGAAATTGAGAACCTTGTTGATGATAAATTACTTGCCGTTATCAGATCATATCATTCGTGGACAGTTAAATAAGGTTATGATGTGCTCCTAAAGAAAATTGATGACTTCGTTCTCGTTAGTATGACATAGTGGTGCTGCTTCGAACTACTTGGTAAAGTAGTCTATTGCCACAAGAACACACTTGCAGTTACCTAAATAATTATTTGAAGTCTTGTAACATCTTTGGCCAGTATAACCCTTGAGTGAACGCCCTTTATGCCAATGATCTTCCCGAGATGTGAGTTGCGCAGATTCCTACGAGAAGTTCACTGATTTTAACTTGTGCTTTCTTCTACGAGATACATTCGATAAGCGGTCCTCCCCTAGTGATTTGATATAGGACCCCATTTTGAACTTTAAATTGTGGACATTTGGCTAAAAGTGATCAAGTTTTTTTTATTGTCCCAGAGGGTATTAGAATTGAGGTATGCATTAAGTGGTCCTCTCCAATCTTCAAGATCTTCATCTTAAGTAATATTTACCAGATTGGTGTAGCTAATGTTGAGACTTGAATTTTTGATTACCTCGATGTCCAAAGTTAATTTTTTACAGTCTTCGAGCATTACAGCAATGTATGCTAGCGGTGGGGATGGCGGTTTTCAGGTCTAGGGAGATATGAGATTGCTATTTCTTTGAATTTCTTCATTTTTTCTTTGACCAGAGTTGCATATGATAAGAGGTTTTTAGGGCCTCTAGCAAAATACCCGCTCAAAGTGTGGTCGTCGAATTGTAGTACGGATGAGTGGAATCGAATCCACAAGGAGGTTTGGGAAAGAAAATACTTTCTAGGCCAAATTACCATTTTATAAGAGGTAAATCTAAGAAGAAGAAATAAAAGCTAATTATAAACTTAATGAGGGAGAGAGCTCAGGTTCAGACTTGGCTTCTACCTTTCAAAACACTAATCGATATATAGCTAGGTCATAATATCTCCACCATCAAATGTTCGTATTAAGACACATACGATGTTATAAAATAAACCACTAAATCTATGGTCAAACATTTAGTGGTTATGCTTTTAAGTGATGGTGAATAGTATCTTAGAGAATTTTCAACTCAACCATGGCTAGGCTTGAGTAAGTTATCTAGTGTTTCCTCTTGTTTAGATCTAAAAATCAAGTCTACGGCTAGTGGCACTTGTTTGAATCCAAAGTTATCGTACACCAAACTGATGTTATGGTCAAGCCTTCGATATGATATACTAACTTATCAATCATAAAGTACTAAGAGAAAACTATTTAAAACCTAATTAATAATAATTATTGCTCATCCAAAAAGAGGCCTCATCCTACCCTTAGCTAGAAGATTAGCCGCTCATCTCGGACTTCATCGCATTACCAACTAATTATTTATAAAATAAAATAAAAGAGAGATGAGACAATCAAATAAAACTAAGACTTTATTTCTTCTAAACTTGCTCCAATATGAGATGCCTAATTATAATGGGGGGTGTAGGCGCCTAACTTCGTGAGGGAGGAAGCTGACTCTTACACTAAAAATATTATCTTCTATCAAAGGATTCAAGCATATAATCAGTAATAACACTAATCTACTGGCAATATACTTGCGTGGAGGCCTAGAATGGGTCACTCCATGACCTTTGATGAAGATTTTTAAGAGTACTGATATAAAGATCGAGTAGTCAAAGTTTCGAGTACAAGGTGATTACGGGATATTCGAAGGTAAAATTCAAGGTATGTGAGGAAAGTTTTTCTAACCCCTCCATAATTCCGCCTCCCTCTTATTTATAGAACATAGGAAGGGCCGAGTCATCATGGGAGGTCAAATTACAAGAGTATCCTACGGACAACTAACTTGTACCCAGAGTCGGTTCTGACACCGTAACTGTCGGATCTGACACTATAGCCGTTGTTGGTTTTGATACTATGGTTATTGGATCTGACACTGTAGTTGTCGAGCACCGTGCTCCGCCGTTCTGTCTAGTGAGTTGGCTATCTGACATGATTTCCTTTGACCTTGAACGACCATGGTCGAAGCCTGTTCACAGTCGAGTATTCCAATAGTCTCAGAGGGCTTAATTATGGGTTTATTAGGCTTTAGGACATCCGGTAGGCTTCGATGTAGCCTTCAAGTGTTCGACTAGAGCTAGAAGGCTGCGAGTAGGCTACTACATTTGCCCCCTCTCAGCAGGGGCCTTAAAATCATACGGGGAGGGCGTGTGCTAATAAAATGGCTGAGCTTGGGAAGGAAGAAAGTTTGACTGGGTGATTGTTGCAATTCTGAGAAGGCTAATTAAAGACTGTGATTAATGGGGGTTTGATTAATGAGGGATTTAACTGTATCAACCTTCAAGTATAAGTAGGGTGTTTTGAGGGAACTTCAAACATCTACACCTTCTTCCCCAAGTCAAATGTCTGCCTCTTCATCCCAAAGCAATGGAAACACTCCTAACACCAAGTATAAAAAAAATGGTAGCAAGAGAGCTTCGCAGCCAGGAGAAGACCCTTGAGCTGAACCAGAGGTTCTTTGATGATCGAGACCTTGATTGGGTTATGCTTGACTTTGTTGAGCTGGAACCAGAAGAACCAATTGGTGGGATATCGTATGGGTACTGGCGGGGGGCGCTGCAATGGCTAAGCCTGATCGCCAGCAACTGGCTCTTCTTCCTTGAATTGATAGCTGAGGATTTGGTGGACAGGGAAGATCGTGTTGAGGATGCTGAGGTGAGGCTTTGCAAGGAATGCCCTGTCTGTAAGTAGGGGCTTCTTGAGTGTGGTATTGGCATGGGATTGTAGGTAGTAATGTTTATAGCTTTTTATTGATGCTGACTGTGTTTTTTTTTTTTTTTTTGGTGTAAGGGCATCGGCCCGAATGATATTAAAATTTTATGAAATGATTATCGAATTGAAATATCAAATTGTTTGTGTGTAAGTGAGATGAAGACGTAGACGATAATAATTTAGGCACGACAATGGTTCCTCAAATGTCAAACTTATTTAGGAGTGACCATTAGAAAACTATAATCTAGATCGAAGTGCTGAACAATATGGATTGAGGTGTCAAATACTAGTGTAGGCGACGGTTTATGAAAAAGATCACAAGAGGTTGAGTGAAAGGTTGAACGTTGGAAGCTAAGAGGTTGACTGTGGAATATTTACAGTACTATAGGAGGTCATAAAGGAGGGTAATTAAGTGGAAGTGGTGATTATGGTGTAATAATTGAGTTGAATGAAGGTATAAATATGGATTACCAAGAGGTAATTTTGAAAGTTCTCCATCTTTAATTTATTCTTCTTTATAACGTGAAATATCTGGGATACCACACCCAATACTCATTATCAGAGGAGGATGAGGCATGCCAGAGACCGTCGAATAGGGTGGAAAATGGTTGAACTTCAATTGGCGACCAAGAACTTGACTGGGACATGCCAGACCTGGTTGAACTAGTCCCTAGGGAGCCGATCAGCGGGCAATCGTAAGCATACTTATGGAGAAATGCTAGAGTAATGGTTTACAATGGCCAAGGATTGTTATCTTTTCCTGTAGAGCTTGGCTGAGCGCATTATGGGAGAAAAGGACCAACTGCTGGAGGATGAATCAGGATCGGTTGTGGGCAGCGCTGCCCCGTTTGCAAATAGGAGGGTTCTTCATAAGGTGGTGGCCGAGTGTATATTTTTGATTTGATTGTGCTATGTGTCTATTTTTTTTTCTGTGTTTTACTGTCGAAACTTTGTAATGAAAGATTTCTTCCCAGAAAATATGTGTTTTGTACCGGATAACTCAGATAGAGGAATAGACTATAGGCGTGTGATCAAAACTCGGGACTCGAGCATAAATAAATAATAAGGGTAGCAACATGCTTCGAATAAATTACCCTCGAACAAAAATGTAGTGATGGAAGTTAATGTACAAGATGGTTCGAAAACAAATGTGTTTTGGGTGAGAATGAAATTGAGTGGGAAGAGAAATTTAAAAAGTGAAGCTTTGACTGCAAAAACTGACAGCCGAAAACTCTGACACGACTAAGGGTAAACTGTTCCTAGGGCAGAGTGCCCTTCATATCATCATAATATTTCATTGAATTATGGGAAAAGACATTGACATAATGTATAGATATGACTGGACAACTTCGGGAAGGTAACAGAAAGTTTGACTTGGTTAATATAAAATTGTTAAATGTTGACGTGGGAAGTGCACGCGTGAATTGTTGAGGGTAATGGCGTCAAAACGCAACTCAACAAAATAGTAGGGGTGGTGGGTAGTGGTAATGATAACAGTTTAAGAAATCGTGGCAGCTTATTAATATTTTGAAGAGGTATTTTTAGAGGCAGAAAGAAATTGTTGTTCCCAATTTGTACGAATAAACAGAGAGTCAGGAAGAGAACATACTCCATTGCTGAGGAAATTTTTGTTGAAGAGGAGAGGAAGGGTCGTTCTTTGTTACTATCTGAATTAATCATACAGATATTTGTCTGAGCTTCTCTGTAAATAGGTTAAAAGTAGTTCGCCATTATAGTTTAGTCTGTCGTAAATGTCCTGAGGGGTAGGTATTATTTGGGTTTTGTTGGTGAAGGCCTGACCGGGGGAGAGGGTGATCCAAGTTGCTGGGGGTCTTTTGAGGGTATTGAAGGTGTGACTGGCATTGGGGTTGAGCATTTGACTATGGATGTATCATTTTGGTAGAGTAGATCAAAATAAGTTATTGACACGTAATAGTCGAATATATTGATTTAATTGCGTGCTTCTTCTTCTATAGGATAAAATGCGTACCCGTCGGTCGTCGAGGCTGAGCCTGATAGACGAAGAGATCGAAGAAAATGAATTGAGTGTGTCTTGTCGTGCTCCCGTGGATGAGAGAAATGACGTTGCCCGAAGTAGCTCGTGGTTCCTAATATTGGGGCTAGCAGGTACTGAAGCAGGAAGCTCCGTTGCCCGAAGTAGCTCGTGGCGCGTCGAAGCTGGCGCCGACACAGTCTGACAAAGGGAATGGTAAGGTCTTTCCCAAATTTCCAAAGGTACAATAACTGAAGGTAACTCAGCGTAAGAGGCGTAGGGCACTGGGGGAGGATGATGCGAAGGATGTGGATAAAGAAATAACAGAAGCCAAACTGGAGGAGCATGCATGAGCTACAACTGCTTCGATGGCAACACTCTGCGGCACTGACCCAGACGAAGCTGGGAGGCGAATGAATAAGACTATACATCAGGTAACTATTTTTCTTTTTAAATTTTGAAATTTTTCTTAAGTACACCATTCATCAACAGATACTTATGGCTCGAATATTCTAGCAGTCAGATGCTTGGGCGCAAGCTTTCATCAAGGCGCAAACGGTAACCATAAGGCATTTAAAGCTGGAAGTTGACAATCTGAAGCTTCCTCGAGGGACAAAAGCATCGTTGGTTTCTGAGATTTAAATTTTAAAGGGAAAGCAGGGGACTATCAGAGATGAATACGATAGGAGACTCAAAGCTCAGTGTTATAATGATATGCAGGTGCTGCAGGCGAAGCTCGCTAAGAAGGATAAGGCAATGAGAGATAAGAGGGAGACCTTCCAAGGGTAGTTCGATGATGAATCTGAGACTAACTTCAGGCTGAAGATGTTCATAGAAGAGTTGTGGTATGATCCCGTAACTTTGAAACACTTTCCCATAACCAACGATCCTACCGTCGGAGATGATTTTCAGACCGAGGGGTTAGAAGTGAATGTTACTGGTAGAACTATGAGAGGTGGCATTGAAGGAGCTATTGCTGGGACTGGGACTGATGAAGTCGTAGATGCTTCTATGTCGGATCCTTCTGCTGAAGGTACTGGGGGTGTTGGAGTTGGTGAACCAGTAGGAGGAGAAGGCGTGGCTACTACGATATGAGGTATTGTGCTTGTTGTACCAAACTATTTTTTTTTTTATCTTTTTGTTGTGTTGTAATATTTGGAGTGACGGTATTTGAACAATGGTTAACTTACTTTTGACTTGAGCTGTGAACTTGTGATTGCTTTGAATTGCTGATGTAGGTTGTACTGAAACTGGTTTGTGTTGAACTTGATTTTCACTGAATTGCTGATGTATACTCTAAACTTGATTTGAATTGGTTTGCGTTGAACTTGATTCTCTGATATATGTTATACTAATACTTCTTCTATATAGTTGAGTTGTTGATGTTCTTGTATACTCGCATCTGTGTTTGTTGGAAGTATAGAGTGCTTATAAAAGTATCAAACCTTGAAGAGCTTCGAAGTCATTCCCCGAATGTCAGTCAAGGGATGGGAATAATACGTGGGTGATACCAAGGAATTTTCTAGGCTTTGAAGGCCTGAGCCTAGTCGAAGCTGAATGTGGTTGCCCCCAATGCATTCCCGAGGGTCCGGTCTATCGATCATTCGTGCCCCTCGAGTTTGCTGGAAGACATGGTACGAAGTTCTGAGGAAATACAATTTTCATTGATTATTCTGTATTTACATCAGGTGGACAAGGAGGAGGCTATAGCCTTTTGTATGATAGTAGTTGTATTGTATTCCATAGATTAGGCAGAGGCTCTTCGTCTTCTGTCATCAGGTAATATGAACCCTTATTGGTTTTGTCGTACACGACATAAGGTCCTTCCCAGGATTCAGCTAGCTTGCCGGTATTTCGAGGCTTTGAAGACTGTATGACGCGTCGAAGTACAAGATCTTCATGTTGAAATTGTATGGTCAAACTCTCTTGCTGTATGAGTTTTGGAGGGATAGATAATATCGGTCGAGGTTAGCGATGGCTCGGTCCCTGGTTTCGTCGATCCGCAACATATTACATCCGAGTTCAAACTCATTATCTTCATCTGGGTAGCAAGGGTCGTGTGTGGGCATTTCAAATTTAGTGGGTAGTACTGCTTTGGTACCATAGGCTAAAAGGAAAGGTGTGCAGCCTATCGCCTTTCATGGTGTTGTTCGATATGCCCAGAGGACATGCTGTAGTTCTTGAACCCATCATCCTTTTTTTGCATCGACATGCTTCTTGAGACTATCGACTATTATTTTATTGATTGCTTCGACCTAGCCATTCCCTTGGGGATAGTAAGGTATTGAGGGGGAGAGGATGATGTTGTACTTCTTGAGGAAATTTCTAACTTTGTTCCCAACAAATTGTGGACCATTGTCACATCGAATCATATGAGGGCATCCGAAGCGCGTAATAATCTTCTCCCATAGAAATTTGATGACTTCTTCTTCCCTGGTACGACATAAGGGTACGACGTCAGCCCATTTGGTAAAGTAATATGTTGCCACAATAACATTTTTATGGCTACCCGATGCTTCAGGGAAAGGACCCACAAGGTCGATGGCCCAACGCTTGAATGGCCAAGAGACTTGACAAAAATGGAGGTCTTGCGAAGGGCTATAGATATCGTGGGCATGACGTTGGCATTTATTATAATGTTTGGTGTACTCCTCGGCTTGCTTCTTCATATTGGGCCAGAATAGGCCTTGGGATACGGCTCAAACACCGTAGATTCCTTCATGGAATTTGACAAGAATTTTAGAGGCTTCGTTTTAAGATATGCATTGAAGGAGGATGCCATTTGGGGATTTGCGATGCAATATGCCTTTGAAAATGGTATATCTGCGGTAGTTATCTAATAATGACCATTTGACTTTGGGGTCATCTAGTAGAGTATAACTGTTGAAGTAGGCGAGAATTGGCATTCTCCAATCGTCTGGATCTAGACTCTCACCCCCTGTATTGATGGCATTGACTTCCATCTGGTTGATACTTGGGCGTTCAAGTACATCCATATGGATATTTTGAGATTTGGACTGGCCTAACGTAGCTGTTATGAGGTGAAAGCATCTGCATGTCTATTTTCTCCTTGGGGGTTGTGAGTAATAGAAGATATTTTAGGAAAATGATCCATGCGCTGGCGAACGAGAGTAGTATACTCAGCCATGCGACCGTTGGCCTGATTTCTACTAGTGTATTATCTCTAAGAAAGTTGGGAATCTGTGAAAACTGCTAGATTGGGCACACCAAGATCGAGTACGAGGTCGAGGCCATGGATCAAGGCTTCCTACTCAGCCTTGTTGTTTGAGCATTCAAAGTTTCACTTGACCGCCTTATCAATTCGATCATTGGTGGGTGTAACCATGACGATACCGATCCCTAAACCATTAGGTCCAGTGGATCCATCTGTGAAGAGACTCTAGCCTTTGTTAGGGTTCCATGGGTTAATTTATTCGGGGCTGTCTTATGGTAGGTCGTCCTCGTGTTCCTCCCAATCGACATCTTCGGCTGGGATTTCAACAAGGAAATAAGCAACGGTTTAGCCATTTTGGGATACCTGCTTTTCAAATGTGATATCGTATTCGCAAGATAAACAGACCACTACTGTACCCGTCTAGATTTGATTATCTTACTGAGTACCTCTTGTAGGGGATAA
This sequence comes from Kingdonia uniflora, assembly GCA_014058105.1. Lineage (NCBI taxonomy): Eukaryota > Viridiplantae > Streptophyta > Magnoliopsida > Ranunculales > Circaeasteraceae > Kingdonia > Kingdonia uniflora. Next base: position 425,365 of record JACGCM010001326.1, read on the forward strand.
CTTGTGATAACGCTGATAAGGTGAGCTTGAAAATATGGCTTGAGTTTCTAAGAAGTGGAAACGAGTGTGAGGAGCAAACGTTCATGTTTTGTGTATCGAGTTTCTGTAGGTGCTTGGGTTTTGCTGATAAAGTATACAGGTTTCTCGATGTTGGATTGGAGTTGAATGAGGACTGAACTGATAAAAGTGTCGGTGACCGCGAGGTATAAAGAAAGCGCTTCACCTTCGATAGGCGTACTGATGATGGGTGGTCGACCGAGGTATGTTTTAAGTTCGAGAAAGGCCTGCTCACAGTCGGGTGTCCAATTGATCTCAGTGTCGTTTTTCATTTTGGCCTTGTGGACGCCTTGATCGCGTAATAGAGAGATGAGCCATGCACAACGGTTTGAGGATTTTGAAATAAAGCGGTTAAGGGCCGCTATCTTGCCAGTTACCTTTTGGATATCTTTTTAAGTTCTAGGAGAAGGCATGTCGATGAGAGCTCGGATATGAGTAGGGTCGATCTCGATACCTCGTTTACTGATGAGGTGGCCGCCTAAAAATTTACCAGACAAAATGCCAAACGGGCATTTTTCTGGGTTGAGTTTCATGTTTTATGTTCAAAGTATCGAGAAGACTTCTGCTAGGTCCTGGATGTTTGTCTATTTTTGGAGGTTCTTGCATAACATGTCGTCGATGTAAACTTCATCCGTCTTGCCATGTAAGGATTTAAACATAGTTGTAACAAGGCATTGGTAAGTGGCGCTCGCATTTTTAAGGCCGAAGGGCATGATGTTAAAATAGTGAAGGCTTTGCTCAGTAAAAAAAGAATTTTTAAGTTAATCCTCGGGGAAGAGGGGTACCTGATTATAACTCGAAGCCGTGCCAATCATCGATACTCGCTCATGTCCAGCAGTGGCATCTAAGAGAACTGAAATTACCAGGAGGGGGAAGCTTTCCTTCGGTGTGTGTGTTTGTTGAGGCCTGTGAAGTGGATGCAAATTCTGATCTTGCCATTTCTTTTAGGAACTGTAACATTGCCGGATATCCAGTCAACATACTTGACTTCTTTGATGAAACACGTAGCTATGAGCTTGTCGACCTCGAGGTTTACCGCTTCTCGAAGTCTTGGGGCCAAAGTACGCTTCTTCTACTTTACTACTATAGTGAGAGGGATGAGGTCGAGGCAATGACATGCTAAACTGGGGTCGATACCAGTCATCTCCAATAATGTCCATGTGAAGATATCTTTGTTGGCATGAAGGAAGTCAATGAGTTCCTGGCGCTCGGCCACGTCTAGAAAGAAACCAATGAACGTACCTCGATATAGACCGTCAAGTTCAATATAGGCAGTGGGTTGGATAGGTATGGTAGCTGGTGTCGCGGATATGGGGCTCAAGAGAGGCATTGATTGCAATGATTGTTTGACAAGTTTTCGGGTCTGATCGATCTCAGGATGTTCACATGAGTGGGGGAGGCGTTGGGAGCCTTTCAGGTTCTACGTACCATATGGGGTAGTAAAATGAAGGGTCTGATGGTAGGTCGAAGGTATGGTGCGCATGGATGGAGCCAGTCGCGCCCAAGGATACCGAGATATTCCGATATTTTGTCGATGACAAGAAAACTGATTTGGAGTGTGACTGGGCCAGTAGTAATTGGAAGGCTAATTTGACCAACAATGACTTTGGTAGCCTCGCTAAAACCTTTCAGTTTGACATTGGCGGCAGTGATGAGGTCTATTTTGTTCATGGCTTAAACGGTTTAAAGGAAAAGTATATCAGCTGCATTTTCCGTATCGATAAGCATGGTGTGGAGGAGGAGGTATTCGACCTTAATCATAATATCTAATGGGTCAAAATGGGGAAAACAAACATACGACGTATTGCAGTTAATAAATAAGATACCCTCGGGTCAGGGATATTGACTTAATTTTGGCAGGAGGGTAGGTAGCTTCTCCCGGTAAGTAAGTTTGCAGTATTCTTTGACACGCTTGCACTTGCTATTAGAACGACCGCTGCTGATATTATTTACCTCAATGAAATGAACCTAGTAGATGTATACCTCGGCTGGGTCAGAAGCAGGGGCAAGTTGAGGCTTAAGGTAGGACCCGTTGAGGTAACTAAGGAGGTCAGCAACATACTGATGTAGACGACATACTTTGAGGATTATTTTGAGAGAGGGCTGCAGGGCAAAGCATTTGTTGGTATTGTGGCAGTTGCACTTATAGTTTTGATACTATGGTTTGCCTGGTTTAACCTCAATGGGGAAAGGGGTATGCCATATGGGGTTTTCCTGGATCTGTAGTAGAAGGGTGCTGATAGGAGCAGTAAGCTTGGGTAAGACTGGCTTCGGCTATTTTTTGCGGGCTTTGGTAGTGTCGTCAGTATGGGGGCATTTGCGGCTCTTAGTCTCCAGTGAGACAGGAGGGATCTGAGGTATTGAAGGCGTAGAAGGTGGCCCCTGTTGAGGTTTTTTTTGATGATTGGTGGATAAAGGTTGCGCCTGGCGATTGGACTCGCGGTGGCGCTCGAGGTAGATATATCCGTTTACTTTGGATAACATCTCCTCGAGGGTTCGAGGTTTATAGAGTATGATGTGCTCCTTGACGCGGCCGTTATTTGGCAGCGCGTTGGAAAAGGCAATGACGGCATTCGCATAGTCAAGGTTTTTGATCTTACGTAGCTCGTCGAGGAACCTCCTGGTGAAGACCTTAAGGGCTTCACTGGGGGATTTTTTAAAATTGAAGAGGGTATCGACCCAAACTTCACGGTCTTTGTTGAAGTTGAATTGGGCGATGAAAAGGTTAGATAACTTCTCGAAGCTTCGGATGGAGCCATTGGGGAGGCTATGATTCCATCACAGAGGATTGTCTGTTAGGCTGGTGGGAAATAGCTGGCACAATTGGTGGTCATCCGTGGAGTATAAGCTTAAGGTGTTTTGGAACTCAAGGATGTGAGATTGGGGGTCGGTGTTGCGATACTTGCCGATTTTGGGGGCATAAAAGTTTTGAGGCACCTCGACAGTGAGGAGTTTGGGGTAAAGGGGATTATTTAACTGACTCCATGAGTTCGGTGTGGGGATCGCACTGATTCTGAGGTCAGGATGGATTTTTTGGTCGAAGTCTTGATGTACAAGATATGCAAGATGAGGGGATTTTTGAGGTCACAGGGGAAGAGGCCAAATATTTAGCATATGCTTAGCGCTATGCTCTCCGAGTCGTTCTCGAGCAGGGCGGCGTCAAGGCTGTCTGGTAGTTAGAAGGGTGGAATCGGACGAGTCTTCTGTGGGGTACATGCCAAGGTGGATTGAGCCAATAGGGAGGATTGTGAGGGGAGCACCCTCGGCTGCAAGATTGACCGGGGGTATGTTAGGAAGAGGGTAGGGATCCAGTTGGGCACGGGCAGAGAAGCGCGATGGGTGGGTGCTCCTGATGGTAGGGGAACATATTGAGGCTGATAATGTTGAAACTTGCGAACTGTGTAACGCAGATCGTCGAGGGCATGATACTGTCTATCGGTGTCATCCAAACTGTGTTGCCATTTAGCTTTAACCTCTTGTCTGCACTCTTCGCACTCCTCAGCTTGAGCAAATTGCTGTGTAAGAAGGGCAAGCTGGGCGGCCACTCCGTCGGCAGAGTTGTCAGTATGGGTAGATGTAAAGCGGAGGGTGGGGGCCAATATAGGTAGCTACTATGATTAGGAAAAGGGAAAAGGCAGGAAACGGCAGGGGGAGACTGGTATGGTGGGAAAGCACAGATGACGCAAATTGTAGGGGCCTAACTTTGTAGGGGAGGAAGTTGACTCTTACAATACGAATATTATCTTCTACCAAAGGATTCAAGCATATAATCACTAATAACACTAATCGACAGGCAATATACTTATGTGGAGGCCTAGAATGGGTCACTCCATGACCTTTGTTGAGGATTTTTATGAGTACTGATATAAAGATCGTGTAGTCGAAGTTTCAAGTACAAGATGATTACAGGGTATTCGATTGTAAAATTCAAGGTTTGTGGGGAGAGTTTTTCTAACCCTTCCATAATTCCCCCTCCCTCCTATTTATGCAACATAGGAAGGGCTGAGTCATCAAGGGAGGTCAAATTGCATGAGTCTCCTCTGGACAACTGACTTGTGTCCGGAGTCAGTTTTAATGCCGTAACTATCGGATCTGACACTGTAGCCGTTCTTGATTCTGACACTGTGGTCTTTGTATCTAACAGTGTAGTTGTCGAGCGGCATGCTCGGCCATTTTGTCTGGTGAGCTAGTTGTCTTACATGTTTTCCTTCAACCTCGTACGACCATGGTCAAAGCCTGTTTACAGTCGAGTGCTCGTATAGTCTCAGAGGGCTTGATTATTGGTTTATTAGGCTTCGGGTCATCGGGTAGGCTTTGATTTAGCCTTCCAGTATTCGACTGGAGTTAGAAGGCTGCGAGTAGGCTATTACAGGTGGAGGGTTTCACTTATAGGAGAAGGAACCCAAATTTAGAAACTATACTTTAAATTTTAAAGAATATTTTCATAATAATATCTTATAATATTACAACCAGTCACCTAATATTCTTGCATATAATTTCCTTAAGTGATGTAGAGATCTTTATTCATGGAAACTCTTGCATATATCTTCAATATAAAATATCTTCACGAATCTTGGATGCAATATATTCTTTGATCTTATTTTCCAAGAATATTTTTGTAAATATTTCTTCAATCCTGAGACCAAATATATTGTCTTTAACTTTTTGTGTTATGAACTGCTGGAGATACTTTTACTTGACTTTAAGAGCTTGGTTTCAAATATCCATCTTCAGTAGCTACAATAAAAAAAATGTGCATAAGTACCCAAAATTAAATATAATGGATGACTAAAATACATGTTCGGGTATATTAAAAATGTCATAATAATGTGCTCATCAAATACCCCCAAATTTGCCTTTTGCTCGTCTCGAGTGAAATAAAATAATAGCCACTTTTGCAGGGAGTGCGATTACATTTTGCATATATAACAAGCCGTTAAACCCCCAGGTTGAGCCTGGTGGACGAGTGTTGTCTCGTATGGGTTTGCTGTGACTATACCCACAAAAGTTAATACTAAAATTTTAAACAATTCATGAATACACATGACTTATTTCTTGTGAACCTATCCTTACTTAGTTGTGACAAAAATATACCGATTGAAAAATACTTAAACTTGTTATTCTCTTAAGTATACCAACAAATATTTAAAGCTTTTCCGAAACTAGAGGTACTACCTCATGATTTAGAAAGAGATTCAAGTATTTTTCTTTAGCTATATTTAAGTGTACAGTAAAAATAGTTTTATCGCCTAATATACTGTCTAGAATACTTTGCATAGTTTTTGGTAGTCTAGTTTTTACTGGAATAAATTTAACTGTCATTTCGACAAGTACCTTAGTCAATTCGTCTTCCTTGAATTTTACTTTTTTCTTTTCTTTTGCAAGCCTTTTCTTATTGACTACATTATTTCTTAGTGAAGCCTCCGTCACAAGGAGTTTTCAGTCGACAATCCCCGCCAGTTAGCTAAGGTTGTCAGGGTGTGGTTCCCCATCATGACCTAGACTCAGGATTCTCACAAATAATATTTTCTTGTGCTCCTTTCGCATAGTTCATGGTCAAACTCGAGATTGGTAATAATTTTTCCTCTTTCAGCTCTTAATCATGCGAGTAGCCTTGCAGCGTGAAAGTTTTTAGAACACATTTGGCTTATTATTTACTCTTAGGAATGAACTTATTCTTAGGCAGTTGTCTCCCTTGTAGCAAACTATTTATAACATAAATGCTAAATTTCCCTTACACTGAGCAAAAATCTATTGAAGGTAGTAATTGCAAAAGTACAGTGAAGTGCATATTTTAAAAATATGCCAATCGAACTTAAATTACTCGTTAATAAAAAGATAGTACATCTAGCTAAAGATAGTCCAAAATATTCTAATGTATACTTGGTATAATTTTAAAATTTAGGCTTTTCGTCAAGGTAAAATTTGTTTAAGTGTTTGAAAATTTGTCAAAAATATATCATAAATTGTCAAATTGCTATTATTTAACTTTTCTTCAAAACACATTTAAAGAAATGGTTTCCTACCCCCAAACTTAAATAAAACATTGCCCTCAATGTTTTAGAGCATATACAAAAATTAAGTATAAAAACTAGAATTTCCCACATGAATGTGTCATTGGTTGCCTCCCAGGAAGTGCTATGTTTACCGTCTTTAGCCAGACGAATGTACTCCCAAACTTAAAATCTTTAATATGATTGGAAGGGCACGAAGTTGAAAAGGTGATGTACTTCCTAGCCATAAATTATCTTTCAAAAACAAGATAACACATGAATGGTGTTCCTTAATATTAGCCCCTAATTGGGCAAAAATATTATGTAAAAATCTAGATAGAGTTTAAAACTAATTCTCTATGACAAAGATTTTTTCTAGAAACTTTGTCAATCATTTGATGATTCCAAGTTGAAAATTGTAGACAAATCAAGAAAAACTATTTTCTTCAAGATAAGATAACACATACCCAGGGAACATATTTTCCTTTAGAATTTTTAATACAATCATATGATTACTACGTGTTGCAGTAAATAAGAAGATTGGTATACAAGTATTCGTCCCCGAAAATGTACTAGATTCAAAACTTAATTTTCCTAGAAAGATATTTTCTTTTAAAATTTTCAAAACCCCCACGTTATCGTTGATATTCCAAAAAGTGTGATATGTGGTTATGACAAAGAAAGTCTGTGAGGCATCCCCAAAATTATAATTTTAAAAAAAAATGTTACCTTTTAGTAAAAGAAAATTTTTATAACATTATTGTGGATGTGGGGATCGGGGAACAATTGACTCTAACAAAATTTTAAAATTTATGTGCCTAAAATCACAATGTATCTCAAGGGACTCATCCTTACCATTGACGTGGATATTCATTGGCTTAGGGACATCGCCATGTTGAAACATATTTTCAGATGCTAAAGATTGTACCATTTCACAAATCTCTGGATCATTCATGTTTTTAAAATAATTTAAACATTCATCAACAGAAATACAATAAGAGTTATCTCCAAACAAGTTCTCAAAATTGTTTATGGCCATGATACCCCCATTAGGTGATGGAGGTATGGATTCAAGGAAGAGAGATGAAGAAGGTGACACTGGTCTAGATAAAGATGGAGCTCATATTTTTTCATGAATTGATGTTGAATTCACACTTCCAAGATATTTTTCGTCATCCCCATCATCTGAGAAATCGTCTAAAAATTTGGAAAAATACTCACTTTATGTTATGATATCATTTGTGAATTGGTGGGGCTCTATCGGTGAAGGGATGGTTAATGACATCGGTAGTTGAATGTTGAGGGTGGAATTAGGAAGCGATTGAGAAAATAATTTATTGAACATGTTAGCTACTTCTTTAATATCTTTATGAATCATAGGATCATCAACCTTAAAATGTTCATCTTCTAAATTTGTCTCGTAATATGGTATCGATTCACCCTACGGGGAAAACATTCCCTGATTATGCTTGAATTTATTATTTTCAAAATCACAAGGAGATTTAACTTCAATTTGCTCTTTTTCATTACTTAGAAGTTTTTCATCCTCTATTTCACTCCACGTGGTAGACAACTGAGTTATCTGAGTCTCTAACCTAGAGATGGATTGTGTCGTAAAAGTTTGATTCACCAAAGACTGTTGTTGGAATTGTATCATTTGTTGCTGAAATTGCAATGCTTATTGTTGGCTTTCCATTGATTGTTGCATGATAAGAGAAAGAGTGTCTTCCAAAGATGGTTTGAGTAGAGTTGATGTAAACTGTTTAGATGACTGAAAGGAATGCTGAGACTATATATATGAATGAGGTTAGAAAGGTTCCACGAATTGAGAATTTTGGTGATCCCATGATTGAAAATAATTTTGAGAATATTATGGAATGTCAAAATGTGAGCCGTATGAATTCCAATGTTCATGCATGTACAACATTTTTCAATTAAATTAACACCCAATATAAAAACAAATCAATTAAGCAAAAAATTCTAGCACTTAAACGATTTTTAGAAGAAATAATTGGGCCTCCCCTATATTTTTTTATGCTAAAAAATGGATCAGATGGTTGAAGGCATTGGTTCCTACACTCCCCTGAGTCACTATGCTAGTACTAGCTCAGAGTAGATGTTCAGTCCTCACGCCCGTGCGAGTCGCCTTATCGTACTTCAGTACTCAGAACGGTGGCATCGCAAACCTACAACCAGTATTTCGTGGCGCTAGGCTGGGGCCGTATTCTATGAACCCGTGTTTGTACCCCACTCCGTTACACCTATCCATTGAGTGATGAAATCCCGCTTGAATCTTGCTACTATTTTTTATTATCAATTATTTTCAGGTCCGGGACGTTCAATTTTTGTGTGATACGAATTCCTTCGTATCCCTAATGTGTGGTCTCACTTGTTAGAGAGCTTTTTGGGTGGTGAAATCCTGCAATTCTCTAAATGTTTTTACCTTTACTAATGTTGGAATGAAAATAAATTTTAAACACAGCAATAGGTCAATCCAAACACATAATATTTTTTTATTAGAGTAACGTATATTTGTACAGTCCACATGACTTTATGTTCCTAGTGCCGGGACAGAGCGGATATGAACCCCTTCTAGATGTCAAGTTTATTGAGGTTCCAACCTATAGGAAGTGTTTCCTGGTGAAGCTGTGACCGCCCCTTTACTTAGGGGGTGAAGGACAAAAGTGCCCCGTCACTTAGCGGGCACAAAAAGGATTATATAGAAGCTTGCCAATGCACTTTGTAAATTCCTCACAATCTCTGAGTTTCGACTTTGTGACTATTCTACAAAATAAGAGAAAAAGGATTAGCGAACTTGCGATAGCAATATTAATCTAATTTTTAAGTTTATTATAGTCTATGATGCCCTGATTTTCAAATACGCATATCTTTATGGTCGTTTGAGAGAGAACATTAAATAATACCAATTTGGAAAGAAAAATATTCAAAAAGAAAGTTGTCTAGAATTTAGCTTCTCTGCCACTCAAAACAAGTGATTAATGAACTACGACGTCCTTTACTTAGACTCTTTTTACTGGTGTTTCAAAAGGCTGTAACTCTCAGACGACTAAATAAAAATATATGATCTATAGTAATTCGGAAAGGGTTTTGAATTATTAAAAAAAATTGTACCAAATGTATTTTCCAATTGTGAAGTTTAGATGGTCAAAAATCGTGAAACATTCAGGAACACACTTTTTACTGAAAACTGATTATGTTTCTTCCAAAATTAATATCTCTGAAACCGCTTATCTAAAATTGTTAAATCTAATTTATTCAGAAAGAAATCTCATAGATCTAATCATAGAACTAATTGGTATACTTAACAACTAACCTTGATAGCACACCAACAAGCTAAAATAGAAGAAAATAATTTAATGAAAAGAAATTTGGTAATTAAAAAGAATCGTTATCACCATTGCCTCCCCGACAGCAACGCCATTTGATAAGAGGATTTTACGGCCTCTAGCAAAATACCTGCTCAAATTATGGTTGTCGAATTATAGCATGGATGAATGGAATCGAATACACAAAGAGGTTTAAGAAAATCAATACTTTCTAGGCCGAATTATGATTTTATAAGAGATAAATCTAAGAAGAATAACAAAAACTTATTGTAAAACTTAATGAGGGAGAGAGCGAAGGTTCAAACATGGCCTCTACCTTTCAAAATACTAATCGATATATAACTAGATCCTAATATCTCCACCCATTATATGTTCGTGTTAAGATACATACAACGTTATAAAATAAACTACTAAATCTATGATCAAGCATTTAGTGGTTTTGCTTTTAAATGATGGTGAAGAGTATCTTAGAGAATTATTAACTCTTCCATGGCTAGGCTTGAGTGAGTTATCTAGTGTTTCCTCTTGTTTAAATCTCCAAATCAAGTCTATGGTTAGTAGCACTTGTTTGTCTCTAAAGTTATCATAAACCAAACCGAAGCTATGGTCAAGCCTTCGATATGATATACAAACTTATCAATCATAAAGTACTAAGAGAAAACTAATTTGAGCCTAACTAATACAAATTATTACTCATCCAAAAAGAGGCCTCATCCTAGCCTTAGCTAGGAAATTAACCGCTCATCTCGGACTTCATCGCATTAAAAAATAATTATTTACAAAAGAAAATAAAAGAGTGAGGAGACAATTAAATAAAACTAAGACTTTATTTTTCTTTTAAACTTTCTCTAATATGAGACGGCTATTTACAATGGGGGGAGGGTTCCTTTTATAGGAGAAGGAACCAAAATTTAGAAACTATACATTAAATTTTAAAGAATATTTTCATAATAATATTTTATAATATTACAACCAATCACCTAATATTCTTGCATATAATTTCTTTAAGTGATGTAAAGATCTTTTTTCATGGAAACTTTTGCATATATCTTCAATATAAAATATCTTCATGGATCTTAGATGCAATATATTCTTTGATCTTATTCTCCAAAAATATTTGTGTATATATTTCTTCAATATTGAGACCAAATATATTGTGTCTTTAATTTTTTGTGTTATTAAGTGCTGTATACACTTTTACAAGATTTTAAAAGCTCGGTTTCAAAGATCCATCTCTAGTAGCTACAATAAAACAAATCCACATAAGTACCCAAAATTAAATATAATGGACGACTAAAATACATGTTTGGGTATATTAAAAATGTCATAATTATGCGCTCATCAGCATAATTAACCATTTTGCCAGATATTTTAAATATTTTGGTGAAATGGCTTGCCACTAATAAGGAATTGACGTAAACGGATTTCTTCCGCTAATTGCTATTATGAGATCCAGTTCATATAGGATAGCTTCATACTCTATTTCATTGTTGGTGGCAAAAAACTTGAGTTTTATAGCTTTTTCAATTAGATGATTGGATGGTGCAATTAGGACAACACTAATCTCTAACCCTCATGGTCCAGCAGATCCATCGGTAAAGAGTCTCCATTCTGTGCTTCGTGACCATACATCTGGTTCTGTAATGGAATCATCCATCAGTACTTCTTCGTGTTCCTTCCATTTGGGGTCTTCAACTAGGAAATCTGCAAAAAAAATTACTACTGCTTGTTCTTTGATTGATATTTAAGGCACGAAGAAGATATCATATTCGCCTAGGAATAAAGACCATTACTAAACCCTCAGGGATTTTTCTTTTTTAGAGAGTACCAGTTTTAGGGGAAACTTGGTGATGACTTTGACGAGGTGGGCTTACAATTAAGGTTAAAGTTTTAGAGAACTGAATGCCAAAGCGAGTACCTATTTCTCAGTTGTGGTGTATCTATTTTCAGCAGGCATGGGAGTTTTACTGATAAAGTAGATTAACTTTTCAACGCCATCAGCAGGCATGGGTCTAGTATACCATCTAAGTATAATAGAACACCAATTTATCCTAAATATGACACCTTAGGCTCTAGGAGTTCCTCCTCCTCACCCAGAGGATGGAAGATGTCCTTGTCCACGTTTAAGCGGAGGACTACCATAGGTGTCTTTGCACAATGTACTACATCTATACCAAATTGTATGAGAATCCATTCGGTGTATTTTACTTGGTGGACATGTAATAACTAGTTTTTTGGTTGGTTAACTTTGCCAATACTTTTAGTAATGAGGTTATGAGGATTTTGTAAATAAGCTTAGAACATACTAGATTTTATGTGGAAACTCAGTAAATCCTAAGAAAAACCATGACCTCGAGGAGGATTTGAAACTATATATCCAATATGTGCTAGATTATTACAATTGTGAAGAGATATGACTATTATAATTCAGAATGATAGAAAAAGTTAGGATCCTCCATCGACATAAGGTTTGGCTATATTTATAGTGGATACAGACAGTTACAAATAATTGGTCACCTAGTTTCATGGGTGGTCGACAAACTTCGCGGATAATGTGCAATGGTTCTATTTGACCAAGTATAATAATTATTATAGAGGGTCGAGATCTATAGGCGTGGACCTGATTCCTTCTCGAATGAGCACATATCTTTGGTTTGGTTCTGCTGGCTTCTCCTTATCGAGTCTGGGGAATATGCTACCACAATTCCTTCTTGATTGATAGGATATTTTTGACCTGACTCTATTTAGCTTATCCTTATCGAGTCTGGGGATTATGTTACTACAATTGACCCATTCTCGATATTATTACTTGCAATTATGTCGAGAAGAAAAATTCTAAAGCTGGAGGAGGAGTTGTAGAACAAGCATGTACCTTGTTCTGACTGCAAAAGAATCGACGTACTCTTCTCGATGATAATAAAATGATCTTAATGAGTTTTTTTTTGGTGTTCGGTGTAGTAATTTTATTCGTGTTTTGGAATTTTGAAATTTGAAATGTGGTTCCAACTATTTTGTAAAAATAGGAGTTGTTAAAATAAGGAAAGATGTGGTCTATTGACTTCAAAGATTAATGGCTAGGTGTATTCCTGTGGATGATGTATTAAGTTATAAGGAATTCATTGTGAAGTCTCTTTTTATGTTTTTGAGAATTACAGTAGTGAAGCTAGGGAAAATAGAGGAGGTTATACGGGGGTGATGAACTGCCGCGTGGGACCTATAAGTAGTGCTTTGAGAGCCAATTGTTTACATTTTAATTCTCCACGAAATTTTGTAGGTAATTCTTTGTGCTCTGTTGTTGTTAACCCTTCTATCACTGGTTCAAAGGAGATTTCTATATTAATCAAGAGGGTAAAACTTACGAAGGAGAGAGACTTAAAAGTTGTTTGTCGTCAAGGTAATTGTAATGGCCTAATTCTATAAGCTCGAGATGGCTAAGAATTAGCTCTTATACCAATGTTCATGTGACAAAAACTAATATGAAATAAGAAATGACACAGGTGATTTAGTGTAAAAAACTCTGAATAGGTAAAAAACCACGACCTCGAGTTGAGAGTTTTGGTAATAGTGACTTTTATTGCTTGAGGGTGATATCTTATTACAAGTGATCTCTCGAACTAGAAATGCTTGATCTTGTAGATAAGAAGTTTGAGTATTTGAGAATCTAGAAAATATAGTTTTCTTGGTGATTTCTCATATATTTTTTCTGGTCCTTGTCACTACTTGAATTTTTTCTTTTAATAGGCCATCTCTGCATTTCTTTATCGTGCAGAAGCACATTTTCTGAACAACGTGGTAAGTGGTGCTTGACTGAGTAACTGTTAAGTTTGCGAGAGACAAGTATCTTTGACCTGTTCATGTTTTTCTATTGAGCTTGACCCACGTTCTTCATCAGTTCGTGGCGGAGGTGTCAATGCTGACTATTTATGTCACATGTGGAATGCGTGAGTCTAATAAGAAGGTAGTTTAAACTGGAAATAACTCGAATTGGGTTAGATCGAGGGATAGGCCTCTATAATCGCCCTGTCATAACTGAAGTCATGAGTGGCTTTGGTTGAGAATGAATTTGCGAGTATTCGGGTATATGGGCTTTGGAAGTTTTGGAATGATGGGCATATTGATGTGGATTTGATAGTATGGAAAAATGTATATTTTTATGGGGGGGTGTTTGTCCATTGAATATTGATAGGAATATTGATGTACGCGACGGTTGGGGTTGTAAGAGTTTCATTTGTTTTGAATGATGACGCATGGGAAACGTACCTGCACATTTAATATGAAGGTTATATAAATAGTACCTGTACCGAGGATTGTGGCAAAGTATGCTATTTTTTGCAAAATTCTCTGGATGTCTTATTGATGATGGTAAAGACCCGAAGAATGGTTCACGAGGATTATGGGCATTTCGCGCCTGCTCGCTTTTGATACTTACTAGATCAGCTCGAGTCTGCTTCTGTTTGCTTGTTTTGCTGATCATTTAGTCCTTCGAACTGGCCATAGAGCAACATAACCTTCCTCTGACTTTTCAAATGCTTGTATACGGTATCGAGCCATGCAAGCATCCCTACTCTTTACCATTAGTGCATCATTCTTTCTTTTGAGCTTCGCTGCCTTTTCTTTCATCTCTGCGAGCTCTTTCTCCCCTTTACTAATTTCAGCATCCTTCTCATCGATCTTCCGAGTGAGGTCGTCAGCGATTTGAGTTAAATCAGCAAACTTGAAATGTATGTTTACAAGTTGATCTTCCCTATCTTCATTCGCCTCTATTATTCAATCAAACTCCGGCAGGAATTCTTTGTTACATTGACGTGCCACATCTTCGCTCATACGAGCTGACTCCAATTCGACCTACAAATCACAAATACAATATATCAAGTTCAATTCATAACACATACTCAATACATACAACTTATTTATAATGAAATCTATATTTTTTGACCACACAATTGAGTGCCATTGACCCTAAACTGTTAACAAGTTTCTTGTCTGTCTCTACACTCTAATTTTTACTTTATAGCTCTAAAGAAATGAAGCATACAAGTCAAATATTTCTTGCTCTTTTCTAACCTGTAGCTCCACTTGCAAAGACAACAGGGACGTTGAGGCGTCTTTCTCCTTAGCCAAATCATTCCCTAAATATTTTATTCTTAGGCACATTTCCTTAAGTTCCTACAAAAAGGCATTTTAGCCTCCAGAATTATATCCAACAAACAATATTCCATCATATTACAACATTTCTAACCATTCATACAATCATAGAGCCAACATTCTACTTTACCTTCTCGTTCCCTTCCCCTGGACGTAAATTGTTATCCCCTTAGTTGTCTCACACTGTTTGGGGAGAAACACCATCCAACCCATCCACAACTTTAATAACAACATCTTCTACCTTATCATCATCCTCCTCCTCAACATAGGTGTCTGCCATAATATCTTTCACCTCAACTTTGGTATACCCCATTTTTAGGAGGTGGCGCCTGAGTCTATCATGCTAGATTACCACCTCCTCAACATTCCTTCCCACTTCCGTTCATAAATAATTAATCTCTACCTATTGAGAAGCCTTCAGGGCCTCCCGTAACTTTCCCACCTTAGCCAAGTCATCTTTCAGTCGAGCTACCTTCTTCTCAGGCTCAGTCTTCCCCTTATTAAGCTTAGCTTTCTCCTCCTCTACCCTGAGGCAGATCCACTTTATCAAATGAGAAGCCTACAAAAGAAAACAACATCGACCTCATTGTTAGTTCGAATCACCACACAAAATTCATCATATATTCAAACCAATAAACATACCATTTTGCTCATCTCCTCCCCCCCATTACGAGCTGCAAGCCTCACTCTTTCCTCTACCTCCCTCAGCTCGTCTTCTATATCAAGTCTATTTTCTATGATCTTCGACCTAATCAGTTTAAAAGGCTCAACCCTCCACTTTTTTGCCCCTCCTTCAACCTCACCACTTCCTGTAGTTCCAGAGGTCGAACCACGCTTCAACATCTTCTTCTTTGGAAATACCCGAGCTAACATGCTTGACGTAGTAGACTCATGCACATCCACGAAGTCCACTCTAGAGGCCTTGGGCAAGATCACTCGCCTCTCCCCATTAGCTCCCCTCTTTTTACTGCCACCAACGCACGTCATTAGCCTCATTGTTTAAAACTTTTAAGCTTTCTCGGACCGGCTGTTAGCACATCATTCCACATTTGACCTGCTGAATTAAGATCGAAGAAAAAAGGTCGAGTTGAACTCGCAAAAAAGTATGCCCTTCCACTTGCAAAAAAATATTTTACGCCATAAAACTGCAAGACACCATTAGGAGATATCTTCCTCCCAATATCATCCTTCTCCTACAACTTATTCAAAAATTTACAGATGTTTATTACCTCCCACATGTTCCCGTTCAACTGAACAGGATATGCCCCAATAATATTCATAATCTCTTTCGCAAGATTGCTAAGGGGCAAACTTAACCCGTACTTCAACTGAGACAGGTAGCAGTAAAAACCCTCTCCCAAGTAGCCCTGGACATTTCCATCATAATACTCCAAGGAGATCGATTCATCTAAACCCCTATATCGTTTCTCCTTCTCCAAATCAGCCAAAAAAAAAAAAATGTACCTCCCCAGATCCTACAATACAACTTCTAAAATGCCTATCGGTATGTTTTGCAAAATTAAACCATCTTCCCACTACAGAATCTTTGACTTTACAAACCTCTTTAAACATTTCAGCATTTAAAGGATAGGATACCAATTTTCCAGGGAAATAAGGAAATTGGACAATTCCTACTTTATCTTTCCTATCAGGTATTATATTCTTGGACTCTGCCAATTGACAAGAACTCGACGCCTTAATAATAGCTGAAGGCTCCATATCAACTACAACTCTACAGTTGAGGGTTTGATCCTTCACAACACTCCTCACGTTTGACCTACATACAGGTCCAGGTTTCTATCATTATCTGTAACATATACATCACCCACATACATATATCTTTCATATCCCATTTTTTACAAATATATCTTGCAGAGTTTATAGATTGCTATAAATGGTAATTTTTTTTATTTGCATTAAAAAAAATGGATTGAGAGGATTTTCAAAAGAAACACAATCAAAATATCGTAAATCATCTTCTAACCTTGTTAAAGTATGAATCAGACGTAGCGCCAAATCCTTTTTTCATTACGCTGCTGTATAACCACCTTCGTGACTTAGCCTCTGCAACTCTCTCTCTTTTTGATTGTTGATCACTCATGAATAATTTCTCACGAAATTCTCTGCTATGTTTTCAGTTCCATCTCTCGCTGCACTTCAAGTTTTTAGAAGTTGATAAACGTTTGAATGAGGAAGGCAAAGCAATATTTTTATTTTATCTCTCTAACTGCTGGCAGTTATTGGGCCACACATAAGCCATCCTCATTTTTAAAACCGAGGCATCCCTTCCACAATTAATGTCAGACGTCTTGCACCATTTCGGTGAAAATACCTTCCCATCATTGCCCCTTGCCTTATATTTGAATATATTTTTATTTATATTTTACAAATCTCCCTCTGACCTCCTCACACCCATGAGGACTCAACACTTCCACACAATCGAATTTTTCCAACTTTTCACCAGAGACAAAATTAAAGGCTGCATGCTTTTTCTTTTATTTTATTTTTGCTCCTTCTACTTATAGAGGTGCTGACATCATTTCTAACAGTCTCAACATTTCAAAAATATTCAAATTCATTTGTCTCAACAATCATAAATAACATTCACAACAATAGGGGACAGATTCAAACTCTATTCTCATTCCATATCTTTGACAATTATTTGAACTCATATAATTAGATATAATTATACCACCCCTCATTATATTTATTTCGTTCTCCTTACATTCTCATTAAAAATTACTCCCTCATATATAATTATATTTGAAACATCCCCAATGCCCTGGAGAGCCACACCTGATCAGTTCGCCTCCAGCAATCCTCACATCTTCCTACTTGATCTCTTCATTAGTAATTAGTCTCATAGCCTCCTTTCGAGATGAAGATACCACAATCACTTCCCGGAATAGCTCCTCGTAGAAGCTATGTTCATACTCAAGTTCCCTGCCCATCTAATCTAAACCTTCAAACTGACACTCGATCACTGGCAGGCCAACATCATAGTATAACAAGCCAAAAATCCACTGCCGTACTTCAGCTATCTTTATCGTCAACCACCCCTCAACGGCATAACGAATTCTCTCAGTTCTAGTCCATACTATTTCTATTCTCTTCTATCTGATTAAAGCTCATTCCCCCTATTTATACAATTTTCTGAATTGCTCCAGATCCCCCACAATTTCTAATTTGTACTTTCAAAACATAAAATCTTTATATCCTGAGATAAATTATTTAAACTTATCTCCCTCTATCGATCGTTGTCAATCCGGCTTATTCCATATTGAGCTTATTCTTTCCAAGTCCAATATTTATGAACGACCTCCCTAAGCTCGAATTTTAAATTCATGTATATTCTAAAACATCTACATTTATCTCTCTCCTCAAATAATTCAAAGTCATTTAGTTTGAATATAAATTCTTACACATATTTTATGTTACAAGCATATTTTAACAACTCGATTACTATAGAAGATTTTAAAGTTCAAATCTCATTCATTATATTTCATCCTCTATTCGTACATCTTCGAATGATTCATAACACGATTTTTAGAGTTATTTAATATATCAACACAAAGTTTGGATAACAAATTTTATTCAGCTCGAATATAATTTATGGGTAATTTACATATATTAAATATTTTAAGTATTTTACCAATAACAAGTCTTTTAGGTACTCCGAAATCAGGTACTTTGCAGATAACAAGTCTTTTGGGTACTCCAAAACACCAAATCCTTTAGTCCATTAGACTTTAGTGATGTTTTTCTCAAAGAGCCATCTGAAGCATAGTACGCATTAAAAGTCATCAGACATCCTTCTCCCTTCACACCATCTTACTCTGACCAGAAATTGGGTTTGGAGGAAGTCTGGACATAAAAGTAGATGACTCAGAATTTAAACTAACTCTTCAACCATAAGGTCTTCTTAGAGCCAAAAAACGATGGAAGTACAGAAGCAGACTTCCATTCTTTATCTCCCTTCTCCACTACCACCATCATCTCCTCTATAACCACTACCACTGCAGTGTTAGTAGAGAGGAAGATGCCCAACCTTTGAATCATATCCTATGCAAGGCAACGACGAAACCACCTAGAAGTTATGCCAACCGCCGCATCTGTCTCCTTAACTTCCTCAAATTCATTCTCAACCAAAGCCACTCGTGACTTCGGTCAAGCACAACTTACCACATTGTTCAGAGAATGTGCTTTAACACGATTAAGAACTACGGAGAGGGCCTATATAAAGAAAAAGTTTCAAAAGAGACAAAGACCTACAAAATTATACGAGAAATTTCCAAGAAAACAACATTTTTTAGATTCCCAAATACTCAAACTTCTTATCTACAGGATCAAGCATTTCTAGTTCGAGCAATCACTCATAATAAGATATCAGCCTCATGCAATAAAAGTCACTATTACAAAAGCCCTTAACTCGAGATCATCGATTTTTACATATCTAGATGTTTTCCACACTAAATCACCTGTGTCAATTCTTATTTCATATTAGTTTTTGTCACAGGCGCATTGGTGCAAGAGCTAATTCCAAGCCATCTTGGGCTTTCAAAATTAGGCCATTACAGTTACTTTTTCTGTTTTGGGAATACTTTGATTCGATTGTTGATTGTATGTATGGATGATTTCTAACAAACCTATTATAACTTAGATATGTATGAGTTTGTTTAAAGAAGTAATTTAAGTAATAATGAGTATACTTGTAGAAATTTTCTGTTTCTGGCTTTTCTGTGATTTGGAGATGAAATGATGATGTTTGTTGATGTTAGAGTAATTATTAGTGTTAATGGGTTATTGTGGATGTGGGGTTTTGCTTTGATTTCGAGCGAGGTGGAGAGAGGTAGATTTCTTGCTACCGTAAGTATTACAGTGGCTTGTCTGTTAGGTTTGCGGGACTAGTTTTTCATACCCTTTTTCACCGGCTTCAGAGAAGTATTGGTGATCTTGTTCTTGTTGTTATTAGACACAAACATAACTTCTTTATTAGTGTCTTGTTTTCTGGCTTCTTGCTCGATGTGGAGGAGCACGATAGGGCTCTTCATAGAAAACTCTTTTGATTTATGTCAAAGGGTATTTCTGAACTCCTTCCAGGCCGAAGGTAATTTGTCTAAAGAATAGCAACCTGGAATTGTTTATCTAATTTGATTCCCTCAGAAATAATCGTATGAGATATCCTTTGGAGTTTGTGAGACTGGGTTATGACTGACTTATCGTCATGCATCTTAAAATTCAAGTATCGGCTAACCGTGAGCTTTTTTGACCCAGCCTCTGTATCATACTTTTTCTGGAGGGCAGCCTAAATTTCCTTAGCGGATTCTAGCACAGAGTAGAAATCATACAGGTCATTGCTAAGTCCATTCAGGATGAAATTCTTACAAAGAAAATTAACTGCAGTTCATTTCTCAAGGGCCTTTACAGATTTAGAGGATACGGGTTTAACGTCATTTAGTTTAGTAGAGTTACACGACTCAGCAATTTTTTTAGTGGTTAAATAAAAAAACATTTTCTATTTCCATCGACAAAAATTCTTACCTTCAAATTTGAAATGTTAGTTATTGTCGGTGAAGACAGATCGGACATCACTATCTCCGTCCATAGTAAATACTTAAACGTTTTAAAATTGTTGGGGAAATTAATGCTATTTTTCCTCTGCAACAGTATTTGGGAGCAGAGATCCTTAGAAAAACATCTAAAACAAAGCGAACAGAAGGTATTAAAATGATGATCCAGAAATGCTTAGTCGAGGACGAGGTCTCTTTCTTTAAGATGTTTCACCATACTGCCCTTTGCAAACAATTGATTGCTGCGTCACCTCCCGGATAAAATAGCAGAGTAGGACTTCTTTTGTAAGGAAGAAGGACCTTCATATGATTTGCACTTTCATTTAGTTTACTCAGATTCTAGACTTATGATTATATTGAAGAGATGAGAAGAACTATGTATTCGATAGATTGAAAAACTGAGGTACAATTTTTCTTTATATAGAGCAAGTTAGAAGCGATAACAAGAGTTAATGGTGGGATACGTTATCAAAAACGTCCTAAACGAAAGTGAAACGTTTAAAACCTAATTACTAAACTGTTATGCTTGAAGAATTAAAAAAAAAAGAGTTTAGCTCGAAGCAGACTCGGTTTGAATTTTATCTACTGGAACTCCAAGTCGAAAAAGACTAAGTTCGAATTGGTCTTGAGGGAACTCCAGGTCGAATAGACATGGTTCAAAATGATCCAGGTTGAGATCGAATGGACTCAGTTCGAATTGGTCTAGGTAGAATAGACTTGGTTCAAATTGGTCCAGGTCAAATAAAATTAGTTTTAACAAAATCAATTCTTCCATAGAGGCCCAATTCCTAGGCCCAAGCCCATGTGCCAAACAAAGTTTTAAACCCATTTGTTCGACCCGCTCCCGCCCAACATATAGAATAAAAGACCAAGGTTATATCAAGGAAACAAACTACTCTTCCAAGCAATATGGGACTAAAGAAACCACATAGAGGTTTTTGAAGATATAAAACCCAACAAAAGAGTATCTGGTGGGAACTACTGCTACCAGGTGAGATAGAGGCATATTGTGATGGATCTGCCTTGGGTAACCCTGGACAAGCTGGCATTGGGGTAGCGTACCGAAATATGGAAGGGGAAATATTGGGCACGTTCAGTAAAGATTTAGGCAATACCAACAATTACGTCATAAAGATACAAACCATTATACAAAGAGCTCAATAGGAAATAGCAAAAGGATGGAAACAATTGTGGATGATCTCAGACTCTCAAGCAACAGTTCAAGCATTCACGACAAATACACTTCCATGGACAATGGTCAATGAATTGAGATGAACTAAACAGAAACTAAACTCACTCAGATTATCACAAGTTTGGAGAGAAGCAAATATTTTTGGTTGATACAACAGCCAAATGATGGTCTACAAACGCAGAACCCTTTGAAGAATGTAGTCCAGGGAGGCCAAATTTTCTATCATGCATAGTGAACCCAGACACAAAATACATTAGATTCCCCAAATAGCACATGTAGAAGATATAACATCAAACCATTCGAACGACATTGGTGGTCGTGCGAACAAATAGACGCTCCAGAAGACAAATCGAAGGCTATCTTTAACATATCGTTCGAGCAAACTTGGATGTTGTTCGAACGAATCGCACACTATTTTCGCCAATGGCGTTTTTACAACATTTTGTTCGAACGACATTGGAGGACGTCCGAACGAGATAGCGCTTCTGAAGATCAAAGACATTTTTCAACTAGTCGTTCGAACGAGTTTAGAATCGTTCAAACGAGTTTAGAATCGTTTGAACGAAATAACGCAGAGGTTCTAGTTTTTTTCTTTTATATTTTTTACTTTTTGTAGAAAGCCCCATCGGCATATACACTAGTGACATGTACTAGTGTATGGCAAGGTTGGCTTTCTCCCCTCTTGCACCCTTTCTTTTGGATATATATTACTAAACTTTTAGTAAAAAAGAAAGACTATAATAGTAATATAGAAAAATTGGAGAAAGTAACTAATTCTCAATCAAGTTAATATGTGAACCTGGTTCATATTCTAAGACTCATAATATTTGTTAAATCACTAATTTACCATGTAAAAGAGTTTATCTTAACTTAAAAAGTATGTTTTACTAGGTCTTAGTCAAGATAATATATTCAAACCACTTATTGTTGCAGCCTTAATTAACTATCTTGAGTTTCATAAACTTTATAGTTCTATAAGGTCTATTTAATCTAGCCAAATGAACCATTTACTATGAATATGTGTGGATATTAGATGTTTAGCAGATTAGTGGTTTTATCCCCGACCTCTGCTGGATTCCCCAGATATGTATTTAAACCTATCTTGGAATTAATAATCTAAGAGTATATTAGGGCGCTATAATGACTTATATACTTCTAGCTAGATGTTATCAGGTAACATCTAATTGCATCGAGATATGTAAAACTGGTTCCTAGAAGCCAAGTTTTTTGAAACTTGACTAGGTCAATCAGCGATTGAGTGCTCAATAATATACTAGATATTAGAGTATATTAAGAAATGACTAAGGCCATACATTATTTTAAAATTTACTAGCTCACGTAAGAGACTAGGTAAATTAAAAAGTTATTTTATATACAATATAAAATAAAGTGCTGTAAATAAAAACTATAATATGCTTAACTCTATCAAATTATTCTTCCATCAAATCAAAAAATTTGGTCCTCCAAGAGGTCAAAGCAGGAATAGAAAATAAAGAACAAAAAAATTCTAATTTTTTTAATTTTTATTTAAGAAAATAAATTAGGCTCTGACTTGGTACGGGTCGATTTGAACTGAGTTCAGAACTGAAAACTGGGTCCAAATTAAGATTATACCGAGTTAGACCTGGTCTGGCTGAGCCTAACAGTTTGAACTTGTTTTACTTACTTGGACTGGGTTCTGGGTTGGGTCAGATCTAGATCAGGTCTGGACCAGGTTTAACCAGGTCTAGACCGGGTGACATGTTACCATGTCTCTGAGACATGTTGCACGTTTATGTTCAAGATATGCGGCTTGACACATCACTATAACACGTTAGTTCCATGTTAAATCTTTTGACACCAGGTGCCATATCGGAATTTGGGACCCCCTCGTGCCATGTCAACAATGACACTTGGCAGTACCATGTCATCTGGTGGGACCCCCAGTGCCACGTGGTATGCCATGTCAATAGCTACGGGACCGCTGATGCCAAGTCAGCCAACTACATGACAGTGACACATCAACACTTGGGACCCTCGGTACTACGACATTAATAGCGTGAGGCAGTGACACGTGATCACATGGGCCTAGGTACCACTTCATCACTATTAGCAAGCGTGAAACCCTAAGATGACGTCATCCTTAGGCTAGCCGCCGTAATTTTTATTTTTTTTACAAATACTTCGCGATATTTTACTATTTTCATGGCCAATTTCTCGACGATCTGTTCAGTTCTTGGGGGCGTACAATATACGCCTACGATTATTGGAATGTAGACTATGCAAAAAAATTCAACTTGCAGTCTAATAATGTCAAAAAATAGTTGTAAAATACCTTTCAAAATAGATCATAGAAAAAGTTAAAAATTAAGTATAAACTGTAAAAATAAATGCCTAAAAATGAGCATTTTTTCCCTAATCAAATCTAAACAATCACATACGTATACATCTAATCATATATTTATGCATAAATCACTATAATCAATAGGAAAAATGGTTATACTTCATTGCAATGCAATTAAGCATATATATATATATATATATATATATATATTAATCCAAATATCACCTCATTGAGTCGATGCTGGTAATGTGTTGAGAACAAAAGCAAACTACAGTCTATCTAGCCATGCATATACATAAACACAAATATATAGAAAAGTTTAGCTTTCATTAGAGCTTATATGATTTCAAAAATGTAGCCCTTCCAGGGATATAAATGGAAGTGTAGTCTTTGAGATTTCCCAATGGGACGATAATATGTAAAACATCATTTGGGGCTTGACATGTCTCACCAAAGGAGGGCACCACTCAACTCTCTCTTGGTTTCTTCTCCCTCGTCTTCTAGAGTTGTTAGTATTTAGTTAATGGAGGAGGAGATTCTGAAAAAAGGGTCCCCTCTAGGGTGGCCCTTAGTTCTAATATATAAGTTACGGGCTAAAACCTTAGAGTTAGTCTCACCTGACCTAGGATATGAACAAATTTCCCATGTAGGATTCCTACATATATCCCTCCACATGGACAAACAAAATTTTACTAATGGCTCATTATCAAAGTAAAGGGGTCATATGAGAGTATGGGCTCATAAGAGAGTAAGAAGCTCATCGTATACGAGCAAGGGGATCATATGAGAGTAAAGGGCTCATCGTATAAGAGCAATGGACTCATATGAGTGTAAAGGCTCATATAAGAGTGCGGGCTCACATCAGAGCAAGGTGTTGTTTCATAGGTAGCGGGAGCATGCTCCTATAATCGCCCCCCTTAGCTCTTGCTCAGAACAAGGACAAGCTAAGTCACCCTAAAAGTCATGAAAAAGAATAATATAATCTCTGAATTTTTTTAAGGGGACGATAATACATTAAACATCATTTGGGGCTTGGCATGTATCACTAGATTAGGGCACCACTCAATTCTGCCTGGGCCTCTTCTCCCTCTTATTCTAGAGCTACTAGCATTTAGTTGATGGAGGAGGAGATTCTGAAAAGAGGGTCCCCCTCTAGGGTGGCGTTCAGCTCTCATTTATAGGTTGTAGGCTAAAACCCTAGAGTTAGTCTCATGTGAACTAGGATATGATCAAATATTCTTTGTAGGGTTCCTTCTAATATCCCTCCAAGTACAGAAACAAAAAGTTACTAGTGACTTATTATAAGAGCAAGGGGTCTATTCTATAAGAACAAGGTGGCCATTAGAGAGTAAGGCCTCATATGAGAGTAAGGGGTTCGTCGTATTAGAGCAAGAGGCTTATCTGAGAGTAAGGGCTTGTCTTATAAGAGCCAGAGGCTCATATGAGAGTATGGGCTCATATAAGAGTATAGGATTCGTCCTATAAGAGTAAGGGGCTCATATGTGAGTAAGGGTTCATATGAGAGCAAGGGACTCGTCGTAAAAGGGCAAGGGGCTCATATGAGTATAAGGGCTCAAATGACAGTATGGGCTTAAATGAGAGCAAGCCGTGGTCTAATAGGTAGCGAAAGCATGCTTCTGCAATCGCCCCTCACAACTCTTGCTTAGAACGAAGACAAGTTGAGTCACCCTAAAAGTACTATGAAAAAAAACAATGTAATCTCCAAGATTTCTCAAGGGGACAACTATACGTAAAACATCATTTGATGCTTGACAGGGTAAAGTTCCCTGAAATTTTTACCTATCATGGCAAAATTCAACGAAATGCTTGTGGGAATATCCTAGTCGATCCATTAGATTGAATGTGTCGGGAAAAAGTTTTAGTCAGAAAACCCTCTACAAAATATACTATATATATTAATTATTTTATATCCGTGAATAAAATGTACTTATATTTTCAAAAAATCAGTCGAATTCCCAATGTAAAGAGGACACAGGCACAATAGTTTATTAATCCCCCATCCAACAACCTTGGATTTCTTAACGTACCAACTTCTTTGAGCACCGACCCATGTAGATTATTTTTCTAAAAATACCTTCGTTGGAGGAACTTGGCCCTAAGTTTATAGTAATGATAAAGTTGATTTATGGTGAGAGAAGACCTTCAATTTCAAGGCAATAACACTGGAATTAATATACCTTCGAGAGATCTGTGTATATCATAACACCTTTAGACTACTGTTTTATTCATAATGCAACTATATATTTATGATTCTAAGAGCATACCAACGTTTTCTCTTTTGCAGCCCCAACCTATCAATCAAAAAATTCAAATTGACAATGATTACAATGAAGCTACTCAAATCATCCAACATATAGCAAAAAAACATGATATCAGATAAGATAAAGAAACATAGCAACATATAAGATGGAATATGAAATATATACATTTTTAAGTTTAATCTGCAACAGTTGCTTAATTAGTTGAGCATCATTTAAACATAATAGATACATTTATTTGTTTAGAAAAGCAAGCTAAATTGGATATTAAATTCCTAATTTTTCAAACTTTAATGCATATTTCACATAAAAATAATTAAAATCAAGGCAGTTGTAGTAGCCTACTTACAGCCTTTGAGAAATAACTAGATACTCAAAGATTATTGATAAGCTCAAAGACTACCATAATTGCAAAGATATCAAAGCCATAGCAAGTCGACCTTCGAGTCTACCGGAGCTTCGACAACCACTTCAGTCCAACTCAGTACTAGGTCGAAGGCAGATAACTCGGCAGACAATCCTGGTAGACAAACTCTGGTACAAGACAGTTATAAAGAAGGATGTCATTATAATTTAACTTCTTTGCAGTGACATCACCTTTCCTATATTTTATAAATAGAAAAGAAGAGCCGCCATAGAGAGATTGAGATGTTTACTCCCACACACCCTTGAGAAGCTCTGACAACCTTTGAGCATACTCTAAAAGCTTGGAGACTCATTCTACTTGAAACGTTTACTTATAATCTCATCCATTAATACAATCTCATCTTTAAAATCCTCACTAGTGGTCGTGCAGGATCCAATTCAAGGACTCTACGCAGGTGTACCTATAAGAATATTTACATTTCAATTAAGTTCACTTGTTAGAACCCCTAGTCGAGTATATTCCCGTGGTGTAAAATCTTAATCTCCCCTTTATGAAATTAGGCCTCAATATTTGGTGCCGTTTGTGCTATTATCCTCACTTTCAACCACTTTACCAAACCATGCACATTTTTAATGGCTCCTAACCGTAGTCTGACTTCCGTTATAGTAGGAGTCCCCGTAGATGACATAGTTGTACAACTTACCCTAAGACATGAACAATTTTCCTTGGTCGGAGATAGACATGACAACCAGCTTCGACACAAGCGTGATGCCAGGCAAATGGAACACGAAAATGAGCGGCAACGCCACATTGAGGAAATCGATAAATAATCATGACTTCGAACAGCTTCTTAACTATTCTCATGGTCTCCAACAAGTACGATTACAAGATACCCCTGCTCGGTCTAGAGGCCTCTGTCCTTCCAAGATCTCCACTCGTGCACGCTTAGGTCCCAACCCTAGAACAGAGGCACCCCTAATCCACCTAGGTACCAACGGTATTAACCATCCTATTCCAAAAGGCTCCGTAGACTTAGGAATTCCTATTTCTGAATATTTAGGTGATTCAGACCTATGAACAAGCAGACATCCTAATCGCAGGCCAAACCGAGAATGTTTGGGTGAGCAATGTACAAAACATGTCCCCATACTGAAACCACATCGAACCCGAATAGATCAATCTCCCCTTCGACCAACAGATCAAAGCCGTCATTCAAGTCAGCTTGAACCCAGCTCCAAATATTTAAAGCAGCCTTAATATCTTAATTTCAAGGAACTGCTAGCCATCGACGTCCCATTTAATTTTCTTACACTCGAATATTCTAAAAAAACATAAATACATTCCACATTCCCGCATTCCTGAGTTCTAGAACTCATTAAACCTCCAATCCTTAGTGGATCATATCCTTTGTCGAATGTTCTACACTAGCCTTACAGATTGTCCAGTTAAGTGGTATCATAGCCTCCTTAATGAATAAATTCAAAGTTTTGAAGACCTACCCAGATTATTCATTTCGCATTTCGCATTCAGTAAGGATCGAGAGGTTAGAGTTGTAGTAGCCTTATAGCTCAAGTCAAATACTCAAAGGCTATATCAAAGCCAACATGAATACCTCGAAGCCCATTCAAGTCGTAAACAAGCCTTCCAAGGCTACACGAAGATGAAGCCCCAAAGACGAAGCCTCAACTACGAACAAGCCTCGAAGATGAAGACAGATCTGTCAACACGCGAACTCCATATCAACATCAGAAACACTTCGACCATATTCATGCGTGGTCGAAGGCAGACATGTCAAATAGCCAGCTCACCATACAGGAATGGCAGCGTTGTTGGTCCTTTCAGCTACAGTGACAGAACCAACAACAACTACAGTGTCAGAGCACAGTTCCAGGCCCGACATTTCTGGTGTCAACACCAACTCCAGGATAATTGCCAGATACTCAGAGGGTGCACTTGTAATGTGACCTCCCATGGTGACACAACCCTACCTATGTTCTATAAATAGGAGGAAAGGGAAACCAAGGAGAGGTTACGAAATCTCTCCCCTAAACCCTTGTAGTTTACCTTTGATCTCTCTGTAAATTACCCCGTACTCGTACCTTTGACTACTCGACAGTAATATCATTACTCTTAAAAATCCTCATCAGAGGCTGTGGAGTGTCCCATTTTAGGCCTCCACGTAAGTATATTGTTAATAACTTACTTATATTATTAATCATATACTTGTCCCCTTTGATTAAGGGTAAATCTCATGGTGTAAGAGCCGACTTCCCCTCCATACGAAGTTAGGCCCCTACATTTGATGTCGTATGTGCCTTCCCACCCTACCAGTTTCCCCCTGCCTTATACTTTCTTCTTTCATTTCCTACAAATTACTTCCAATGGCCCCCACCCTCCGCTCCACTTCCACCCATGCCAGCAACTCTGCCAATAGAGTGGCTGCCCAGCTAGCCCTTCTTACCCAGTAGTTCACACAGGCTAAAGAGCATCACCGAACGCTATTGTATGAGGAACACAAAGAGCACTGACAAGAATTTGAAGCCGAACGGCAGCGCCGTTTAGATGATGCTGACAGACAATACCTACGCAACACAGTTCGTGAGTTGCAACGATTACAGGCTCAAGACGCCCCTCCGCCATCTTGAGCACCGACCATCACACGTATCTGCCCGCTCTCGACTGGGGACCCTGACACATCTGGAAGTACCCCCAGTCCATCTTAGTGCCGAGGACGCTCCCCCCTACCGTTCCCCCTATTGGCTCAATACATCCTGGCATCTACCCCACAGAGGACTCCTCAGATTCCACCCTTCGCTTTAACCAACACCCCAAAAGCCACCCAACTCGAGAACGTCTCGGGAGCGCAGCGCCGAACATATACCTAACACTCAGCCTCATCAACCTCTAACCTATCGATCCCCCCCTCATCCTCTCTATTGTGAGCAGTAGGACCTAAACTACAAAATCTACCCTATCATCTGCGTCAGCGCGAGCCGTGCACCAAACATATGGAGTCGGTTGCATAACCCCCTCTGTCCCAAGCTCCTCGCTATATAGGTGCCTCCAAATTTCTGATCCCCAAAAATTAAAAATTTTGCAACACCGATCCTCAATCCCACATTCAAGAATTTTAAAATACTCTAAGCCTTTACTCTATGGCTGACCACCTGATGTTTCAACTTTTCCCCACCAGCCTCACGAATAGTCCTCTTCGCTAGTATCATAACCTTCCCAATGACTTGATTAAAAGATTCGAGCAATTATCCAGCCTCTTTATTGCCCAATTTGCCTTCAACAAGGACCGCGAGGTCAGAGTTGATGCCCTCTTTAATTTCAGAAAATCTCCTTGTGAAACCCTTGAGGCCTTTACCAAGAGGTTCCTCGACGAGTCACGCAAAGTCCAAAACCTCGACTGCGCAAATGCCATACTCGTGCATTCGAATGAGTACTTGGTCCTCTACAAACCACGAACCCTCGAGGAGATGCTTTCAAAAGTCAATGGCTATATCGACCTTGAGCGCCTCCATGAATCAAATAAACAGGGGCAACCTTCGACCACTAACCTAAATAAACCTCGACAAGGCCCACTCTCTACTCCTATATACCTGATCGCTCCCGTCTCACAGAAGACTGAGAGTTGCAAACGTCCCCTCTCTGATACCACTACCGACGATCGCAAAAAGCGACCTAAGCCAGTCTCACACAGACTTACCGCCCTTCTCAGCACTCTTCTACCACATATCTAGGCAGACCCCATATGGTGCACCCCTTTCCCCGTCGAAGTTAAATAAGGGAAACCTTATTGCGTGAGCCACAAGTGTAACTGCCACCACACCAATAAGTGTCTCACCCTCCAGCGCTCTCTCAAAATAATCCTCAAAGAAGGACGTTAACATCAGCACGTCATCGACCTCCCTTGTTATCTCAACGGGTCATACCTAAAACCTCATCCCCAGCCGAGGTACACATCTACCAACTTTACCTCATCGTTGTCAATAATATCGACAACGTCCCTTCAAAGAGAAAGTGTAAGCGTGCCGAAGAATGCTACAAACTTACCTACCAGGAGAAGCTTCCTACCCTCCTGCCAGAATCAAGTCAATATCCTCTACCCGAGGGTATCTCCTACATCGACTGTGATACATCGCATGTTCGTTATCCCCATTCCGACCCTTTAGTAATTATGATTAGGGTCAAACACCTCGTCCTCTACACTATGCTCATCGATACTGGAAGTGTAGCCGATGTACTTTTCCTCCAAACCGTCCAAACCATGAATAAAATAGACCTCATCACTACCGCCAATGTCGAACTAAGAGGTTTTAATGGGGTTACCGCAGTTGCTATTGTTCTAATCAGTCTTCCTGTTACTACTGGCCCAATTACACTTCAAGTCAATTTTCTTTTTATCGATAAGAAATTTGAGTACCTTAGAATCCTTGGGCACGACTGGCTATATGCCATGTGCACCATACTTTCGACTTATCATCAGACCATTCGTTTCAACACCCCCTGTGGAACGTGGAACATAAAAGGCCTTTAACATCTTGCCCATTCATGTGAGCATTCAGAGATCGATCAGACCTGGAAACTCATAAGACTACCATATCAATCACTGTCTCTCTCTATTCCTATACCTTCGATATCTGCCATATTACCCATCGAACCCACTGTCTATATCGAACTCGGCGGTCCTGGCCGAGGTACATTTATTGGAACCTTCCTCGATGAGGTTGAACGCCTCGAGCTCACTAACTTCCTTCGACCCCAGTTTGGCATGCCACCGCATCGACCTCATCCCCCATTCCACAACAGTAAAACAAAAGAAGCGTACCTTAGCACCACGACTTTGAGAAATAGTAAACCTCGAAGTAGACACACTCATAGTCGTGAGTTTCATCTGAGAAGTTAAGTATGCTGACTAGATATCTAACATTACTGTATTTCCTAAATAGAATGGGAAGATCAAAATTTGCGTTGACTTTCTATACCTCAACAAACACACATCGAAGGATAGTTTCCGCCTCTCGATCATTTCACTATTCATTGATACTACTGCTAGACATGAGCATCTATCGATGATGAACGCAGCCTTGGGATACAATAAGGTACCCCTCCTCCCCGGATCAACTTAAAACTTCTTTTATCACTGAACAAGGCCTTTGCTGTATTAATGTTATGCCCTTCGGCATAAAAAATATGGGTGCCACCTACCAACGCCTAGTTACAACCGTGTTCAAACCCTTGTTTGGCAAGTCGGTCAAAGTTTATATCGACGACGTGGTATGCAGGTGCCCCCAAAAATAGACCCATATCCATAACCTAACCGAAGTCTTTTCGATACTTCTAACATACAACATGAAACTTAACCAAGACAAATGCCAGTTTGGTGTGTTGCCTGGTAAATTTTAACCCCACCTTATTAGTAAACGAGGCATTGAGATCGATCCTACCCATATCTGATCCCTCATCGACATGCCTTCGCCCAAAACCAAAAAAGATGTCCAAAAAATAGCTGGTAAAATAGCGGCCCTAAATCGCTTCATCTCTAAATCCTCCGACCGCTGTGCTTGTTCGTCTCTCTCTTTCGTGACCAAGGCATCCACAAGGGTAAACATAAAAACAACCCCGAGATCAATTGGACACTCGAATGAACAGGCCTTCCTGAAACTCAAAACATACCTTGGTCGGCCACCCATCACCAGTACCCCTGCCGAAGGCGAAACTCTTTCATTATACCTCGCAGTCACTGACACATCTATAAGCTCAGTCCTCATTCGACTCGACTCGAACATTAAGGAACTTGTATATTTTATCAGCAAAACTCTGACACCTACAGAAACTCGATACACAAAACTTGAGCATTTGCTCCTCACCTTCGTCAACACTTCCCAAAATTCAAACCATATTTTCAAGCTCACCCTATCCGCGTTATAACAAGTTATCCCCTTCAAGAAATTCTAAGCAAGAAAGAAAAATCCAGACACAATAGTGGTCCATTTATCTTGGAGAATGCGATTTCATATTAGAAAAGCAAATATCCCAAAAAGGATAAGCAATTACCGATTTTATTGCTGACTTCCCAGTCGAAGATGTCGACTAGGAAGAACACGAAGATGACCAACCAGAAGACCAGCTCAAACCAACAGACCCATGAAACCCCAACATAGGTGGCTGCCTCTTCACAGATGGATCCACTAGACCTAACGGTTCAGGAATCAGTATCGTCCTGGTCACACCCACCAATGATTGAATTGAGAAGGCAACCAAGTTAAATTTTGAATGCTCCCACAACGATGCTGAGTATAAGGCATTAATCCATGGTCTCGACCACAAACTAGACCTCAGTATCTCTAAACTTGTAGTTTTCACAGATTCCCAACTCATTCAGGGACAATATACGGGTGAAAATCAAGCAAACGGTCGCATGGCCAAATACGCTGCTCTCATCCGCCGGCACATGAACTGTTTTCCTAAAAAATCTTCTATTACTCATTACTCGCGGGGCAAAAATAAACACGTAGACGCCCTCGCCTACATAGCAGCTATGTTAGGCCAATCAGAATCCCAAACTCTCCATATCGAAGTATTCGAATGCCCAAGTATCGACTAGATGGAAGTCAATGCTATTAATATTAAGGGAAAAAGTCTCAATCTAGACGACTGGCGAACACCATTC
This sequence comes from Kingdonia uniflora, assembly GCA_014058105.1. Lineage (NCBI taxonomy): Eukaryota > Viridiplantae > Streptophyta > Magnoliopsida > Ranunculales > Circaeasteraceae > Kingdonia > Kingdonia uniflora. Next base: position 458,317 of record JACGCM010001326.1, read on the forward strand.
CTCGATTACATTAACAATTCTATCCTCTCAGATGATCATAAAACTAAAAGGTCATTATTAGAAAACTGTCACAGATACAACATCCTCAAACGCGAGTTACATCACAAATCCTCTAATGGCGCCCTCCTTCGATGCATTTCTCAAAACGAAGCTTCTTTAATTCTTGCTGAACTACACGAAGGAACATAAGGTGGTCATACCTCTGGTCGATTTATGGCCCTTTGGGCCGTCTCCCAAGGATTATTCTGGCCCAATATGAAGAAGCAAGCCGAAGAATACACCATACACTATGAAAAATTCCTACGTCATGCCCATGACATCCACAGCCCTTCACGAGACCTCCAGTATTGCAAAGCCTCTTGGCCATTCAAATGATGGGTTATCGACCTTGTGAGACCCTTTCCCAAAGCTTCAGGTTACCGAGAGAATATCCTTGTTACAATAGATTACTTTACCAAATGTGTTGAAGCTGTACCGTTGTGTCAAACTAGAGAAGAAGAAGTCATCAAATTTGAATGGGAAAACATCATTACACGCTTTGGCTACCCTCATATGATTTGCTATGATAATGGTCCTCAATTCGTCGGGAACAAAGTTAGAAATTTCCTTAAGAAGTACAACATCATCCTCTCACCCTCAACACCTTACTACCCCCAAGGGAATGGTCAGGTCAAAGCAATCAATAAAACTATAGTCAATGGTCTTAAGAAGCATGTCGATGCCAAGAAAGGACGATGGGTTCAGGAATTATAGCATGTCCTCTAGGTCTATCGAACAACACCATGAAAAGCAATGAGGCTGCTCCTTTTTTCTGCTAGCCTACGATAATGAAGCAGTGATCCCTACTCAATTTGAAGCACCCACATGAGTTCCCAACCTCCCAGACGAAGATAATAAGTTTGAACTCGGATACAATATGCAATGGTTCGACGAAACCATCGCAAAACACGGCCGTTACCATCTATCCCTCCAAAAGTCATATAACAAGAAAGTTCAACCACGAAGTTTCAACATTAGATATCTTAAAATTTGGCATGTCACACAGTCTTCGAAGCCTCAAAATTTTGGCAAGCTAGCCGAATCCTGGGAAGGACCTTATGTTGTTTACGATAAAACTGACAAGGGTTCATATTACTTGATGACAGAAGACGAAGAGCCTCTACTAAATCCATGGAACACAATGTAGTAAGTATCATACAACAGACCATAGCCCTCACCTTGTTCCACTGATATACATACATTATATTCAATGAACATCTTCTTTCTGAACTTCGTCTCCTTTTTTCCAGTGAATTTCATGGTATGCCCTGAGTATCATGTCAACCCTTCGACCCGATAGAAACTTGGGGGTGGCCTTGAAAGTTTTTAAGTCTCCAATATTTGAACAAACTCGGGGGGTGCGAATGGTCGAGAGATCGGACCCTCAAGAATACATTGGGGGCGAACACGTTCTACTCCGATAAGGCACAGGCCTTCGAAGTCCAGTGAATTTCTTGGTTTACCCTAAGTATCATGTCAACCCTTCGACCCGACTGATACTTGGAGGTGACCTTAAAAATTTTCAAGTCTCTAATATTCAAGCAAAGTCGGGGAGCACGAATGGTCGAGAGACCGGACCTTCAAGAATGCATTGGGGGTGAACACGTTATACTTCGATCAGGCGCAGGCCTTTGAAGTCCAGTGAATTTCTTGGTTTACCCTAGGTATCATGTCGACCCTTCGAACCGGCTAATACTTAGGGGCGACCTTAAAAATTTTTAAGTCTCTAATATTCGAGCGATCACAGGGGGCATAAATGGTTAAGAGGCCAGACCCTCAAAAATGCATTTGGGGTGAACATGTTCTACTTTGATATAGCTTAGGTCTTCAAAGTTCAGTGAATTATTTTAATTACCCTAAGTATCGTGCCAACCCTTCGGCCCGACTGATACTTGGGAGCGACCTTGAAGTTTTTTAATTCTCCAATATTTGAGCAAACTCGGGTGGCATGAATGGTCGAGAGACCAGACCCTCTAGAATCCATTGGGGGCAAACACGTTCTACTTCGACTAGGCTCGGGCCTTCGAAGTCTAGTAAAATTCATGGTCCTACCCATGTGTCACATTCATCTCTTGACAGATACTTGGGGAACAATCTCAAAGCTATTCAGGGTTCGACAATTCTACAAGCATTCTACACTTACAGCATACGCAGATACAAGTAGATAAGAATATCAACAACTCTACAGCATACAAGAAGTTTCAGTACAACATATATCAGAAAATCAAGTTCAGCACAAATCAATTCAAACCAAGTTCAGAGCATATATAAGGATTCTAGCACAGCAACTCTGTACAAATTCAATTTCAGCACAATCTAGCTTCAGTACATCTTACATCAGCAATTCAAAACAATCATAAGTTTACAACTCAAGTACGAAGCAAGCTCAATATTGTTCAAATATTAAATATTATAATACAATAGAAAGATAAGAAAAATGGTTTGGCACGAGATAATCTGTATCAAATCGGGTGTTGAAACATAGAGGGTTTCGTTCTCAAGGATGCAAAGATCAAAATCGTGAAATAAAAGCCATTGTTTATTGATTAAAAAAAAGGTTTACATGGAAACAAAAATAAAAGCTACGATGGTTTTTCAGAGAGTAAAAGATAAATTCTTAACTCTTCTCCTCTATCTCTTTATCTCCTAACAAAAAGTCCTATTCTCACTCAACAACTCTACATTTTCAGGAGATCTTTTAGCTAGGCTTGACTACCAAGTCTTCAAGCAGCTCCAGAAGCTCCTGTAACCTTCTCTTCACTAGGTCATCTCCAGCAGTATACTTTAATTTGTAAAAGTTAGGCTTTCAGGTCGTGTTTGGTTGCAATTGTCTTATTACCTGTAATAGTCAAACATACTTCAATTAGGCTCATTGAAACATAAAATAAGTTCCTAGATAATGTAAATTGAAGGACAAATATAGCCATTTTTCATGCCTATCAAATACCCCCAAACTAACATATTACTAGTCCCTTAGTAAAAGAAACGAAAACTAAACTCTTTCATGGTTTCTTACGATTGCATTTAGCGTATGCAACAGCCCGTTCAACCTATTGGTTACCAAAATAGGACGAGTTGTGTCTCGTGAGGGTTTTTAGTGAATATACCCACAAAATACTATCATAGACATTCTGGTATTATAAACAACTAATAATCATTACTCCTGGTAACTCTGAAAATGGATTAAATTCATCTCCTAGATATAACACTTAAATAAGGGTTAACCATCAAATACGTTTAGAATTTATCAAGTCAATTATACTACAATCAGATTAGATCAAGTTTCAGAATTTCATCATTTTTGCAGTGAATTTTGTTTATGGAATCAAGAAGTTTGATAATCCTTTCAAATAACCTTAGCCTTATCTTGAGTATGGTGAAAGAAATCTAGAAGTTTGTTCGACAACTACCTTAGTTTGTTCGCTCTCTTTTATTGATCTTTCAGGGAAAATATCTATCCCCACAAGTTTTTCATGGTAAGAATTTTGCATTTGAGTTTTCATTTGCTCTTTTATACGTACAACTTGTCCTCCTTCACATAATTCTCAACTATACTCTTAGAGACTTAATTTTTACTTTTTTTTCTCTTACTTTCACATTGATTCATGGCTTGCCTCGAGATTAATAAAAATTCTTCCTCTTTCAGTTCTAAATCTTGCGAGGGGCCTTGAATCGTAATTTTTTTATTTTTTTTATGAGTATGTCATCTTCGTGAAAGGAGCTAATAACTTGTAAAAATACATACAAACCCTTAGTATGAATTTATGAGAAACGAAATTTTCTAAGATAAATGTAACCCTCATTACAGATTCTTCCTAACCTAAACTGTTGATTAATCAAAAGGTGATAGTTAGTTTTAACAAAACCTTGATAACATAACTACGTGAAGTGCAATTATAAGTGTGATTTTCTTCTGAGATACATCTAATAGGATGGTAGTACCAAAAACTTAAAAATTATTAACGCACTAACAATTTACGGTTTAAAATAAACCACAACCTTATAATTTTATCCCAAGTGCAACTCTAGGATTCTAAGAATGTCCAAAGATCAGAGTATACAAAAAATGTGTCTACAATACCAGAATGCCCTAGATAATAACTTTTATTGGAAAAAGTTATGAAAATTTTATTTACCCACACCCTCAAACTGATTCAGCATGTGTCCCCAAAGTTGCCAAAAATAAAAAAATAATCTAAAAATATTACTTGAACATGATAAGGGTTGCATCCTCACAAGCGCTAAGTTTAACGTTTTCAGCCAGACGATGGTAGGTACCCCCAAACTAGATAAGACTATGGGCATATGATGAGTCCCGTAGATTCATATCCTCACTCGAACCTGTAAAATACTCGTGAAATGATTTAAGTCTCTGCCTATTTACCTTATTAATGTGACCAGTACGAGGGTCAAGAATTTCAATAGCTCCATGTGGGAAAACAGTTTTGGCAATGAACGGCCCGGTCCAACGGGATTAAAGTTTTCCAGGAAACAAATGAAGACGCGAAGAATACAATAGAACTTTTTGATTCACTTCAAAAGTCTTTCGCAAGATATTTTTATCATGAAAAGTCTTAGTTCTTTCTTTGTAAATCTTTGCAGATTCATATGCATCGTTTCGAAGCTCATCCAACTCATTGAGTTGTAGCTTACGATGGGACCCAACCGTTGAAGTGTCAAAGTTAAGTGTTTTTATTGCCCAATAAGCTTTATGCTCAAGTTCTACAGGAAGGTGGCATGCCTTGCCCTAAACGAGTCGGTAAGGAGATATTCCAATCGGGGTTTTATTTGCAGTACGATAAGCCCAAAGTGCATCAATTAATCTTACAGACCAATCTTTACGATTTAGGTTAACCGTCTTTTGGAGAATATTTTTGATCTCCCGATTTGAAACTTCGATTTGCCCACTCGTTTGCGGGTGATAAGGTATTGCCACCTTATGGGTTACACCATACTTTTTGACAAGGGCAACAAAGTTTTTGTTGTTAAAATGTGTCCCTCCATCGCTAATGATAGCCCTAGGTGTTCCAAATCGAGAAAAAATATTTTCTTTTCAAAAATTGAGAACAACTGTACTGTTATTCGTTTTTGAAGGGATGGCTTCAACCCATTTTGATACATAGTCCACTCCAACAAGGATGCACTCATATCCAAAAGACTTGGGAAAAGGGCCCATAAAATCAATGCCCCAAACATCAAAAGGTTCAATAACTAAAATAGGGTGTAAGGGCATCATATTTCATCGAGAAAGGGCTCCCATTTTCTGGCATCTCTCACACGCTTTTCAAAATGCATGCGCATCGTGAAATAAGGTAGGCCAATAAAAACTGTACTACAAAATTTTTGCCGCGGCCTTCTTAGAGGTAAAGTGGCCTCCAGAAGCTTGGGTGTGGCAAAATGAGAGAATATTGGTAAACTCAGACTGGGAAACACATCTCAAAAGGATTTGGTCAGTACAATACTTAAACAAATCTGGATCATCCCAAAAGAAGTACTTCACTTGACTAAAAAAACAATCTTTGTCAGGTTTACTCCAATGATCAGGAATAGTATTCGCAGCTAAATAATTAACAAGGTCAACAAACCACGACAACTCGGGAACTAAATTCACAGCTATAAGCTGTTCATCAGGGAAGGATTGCCTAATTGGCAAGGACTCATCAACAGACTCAATCACTATACGGGAAAGATGGTCGGCTACAACATTATCTGACCCATTTTTGCCTTGAATCTCAAGGTCAAACTCTTACAAGAGTAATACCCACTGGATTAGCCGTGCCTTAGCATCTTTCTTTGAGAAAAGATGTCGAAGCACGGCATGATCCGTGTAAATAATCACTTTAGATCCTATAAGATAAGATCTAAATTTTTCTAGTGCATAAACAATGGGCAGGAGTTCATTCTCGGTGGTCGTGTAATTTAATTGTGCGTCATTTAACGTTTTGCTAGCGTAGTGGATGACATGGGGGCGTTTGTCTATCCGCTGTCCCAAAATAGTGCCTACAGAATAATCAGAGGCATCACACATTAACTCGAATGGTTCATTCCAAACAGGTGGTCTAATAATGGGTGATGTTGTGAGCTGGGTCTTAAGCTTATCAAAAGCTACAAGACAAAGTACATCAAACTCATATGCCACATCTTTGGCCAAAAGGCTACTTAAAGGACGAACAATCTTACTAAAATCATGGATAAAACAACGGTAGAAGCCTGCATGTCCTAGAAAGGAACGAACGTCCTTGACATTTCGTGGTGGGGGGAGGTTAGAAATGACATCTATTTTGGCCTGGTCAACTTCTATTCCTTTTTCAGATATGATATGCCCCAAAACTATCCCCCTTTTTACCATAAAGTGACATTTCTCCCAATTTAAAATAAGATTCTTTTCCTGGCATCTGAGTAATACTTGAGAAAGATGATGAAGGCACTGGTCAAATGAGTTGCCAAATAATGAGAAGACATCCATGAAAACTTCAAGGAATCGCTCTACCATGTCAGAAAAAATGCTTAACATGCAACGCTGAAACGTCGCAGGAGCATTGCATAAGCCAAAAGGCATGCGACGGTAGGCAAATGTACCGAAAGGACATGTAAAAGTCATTTTCTCTTGGTCCTCGGGTGCGATGGGTATTTTGTTATACCCAAAGTAGCCATCTAAGAAATAATAAAATTTATGCCCAGCGAGTCCCTCGAGCATCTGGTCAATGAAAGGTAAGGGGAAGTGATCTTTCCTAGTGACCGAGTTAAGCTTCCTGTAGTCTATGCAGACTCTCCATCCAATGGTCGTTCTAGTGGGTACGAGGTCGTTATTCTCGTTCTTTACAACGGTGATTTCTAATTTTTTTGGGACATTATGGATTGAGCTAACCCACAGACTATCAGAAATGGGATAGATGATCTCAGTATCAAGGAGTTTTAAAATTTATTTCCGAACTACTTCGGCCATAGTCGAGTTTAATCACCGTTGTCCTTCCATGGACTTTTTGGAATTATCTTCAAATTGATTTTATGCATACAAACCGAGGGACTAATTCCTTTAATGTCCTCAATACTCCAGCCAATAGCTTTCGTATTTCCCTTAAGAACACGAATCAACTTCTCTTCCTGAAAGGGTTCTAGGTCAGCGGCAATAGTGACGGGCATAGTTTAGTCAAGACCTAGAAAGACATACTTAAGGTGAGCGGGAAGAGGTTTAAGCTCTGTCTTTGGGGAGGTTACTTGAGCCTCCAGAATGGGTTTCTTAACATCTAAGATTTCATGCTCACCTTCAGGCTCCAAAATTTCTAAAGCCGAATCTAATAAGGTTTTCACCTCATGGATGTACGAATCGTCCTCACCATCTCCATCAAAGTTGGACAAAATTTCCTCTAAGGGATCTGGGGTACTTGACCTCTCAAAAGTGGTACTCACAAGACTCTGGATCATATTACACTTAAGTGGTTCAGAATTAGAAGGGGAATGCGACGCATGAAAAATATTCAATTCTACAGTCATGTTCCTGAAGGTCAACTTCATAATTCTATTGCGGCAATTGATTACCACATTAACTGCTGCCAAAAAGGGTCGACCTAGAATCACAAGGATCTCGTCCTTAGGGCTTGCTACTGGCTCAGTATCTAACACAACAAAGTCTACTGGATAAACAAATTGCTCAATCTGGATCAACACATCTTCAACTACACCCCTAGGAATCCTAATAGATCGGTCAGCTAGCTGAAGGGTCCTATTAGTGGGTTTAAGTACTCCGATATCCAATTGCTCATAGACAGAGTAAGGAATGAGGTTTACGGCGGCACCTAAATCAAGCAGAGCTCTTCCTATCTTACGGGTCCCAATCGTACATGAAATAGTAGGGCATCCAGGGTCCTTGTATTTTGGAAGGGATTTACACAAAAGGACAGCACTAACATGTGCATCTAAAAGAATAGACGTATCACTCTCGTGAACATAAAAAGCCTTTTTCGGGACATGTATGCGCTGCTTTAAAGTGCAAAGATCTTTAAGAAATTTTGCGTAATTAGGAATATGTCTTATGTCCGTAAGGATAGGAATGTTAATCACACAATGCTTAAAAATCCTTAAAATCTCCTCATAAACGTTGCCCTTCTTAGCAAGAGTTAACCGCTGAGGAAAAGGAGCCAGCGGCTGAACATGTGCTATCGTGATTTCTTCCTCGCTCGCACTCGCAGGTTCTTCTATAGGTTTACTTTGAATTTCCAGCTCGGGTTCCTTAGGCATTTTCACCAAATTATCAACTTTCGTACCGCTCCTAAGAGAAATGATGACGTTGACTCCATCACGATTAGAAGATCTTGGATGTTCAGTATTCCCTTTAGGATTAGCTTGAGTTTGACTGGGGAATGTTCCTTTGTCTCTCGTTCTTATCTCTGTTGCCATTTGACCTATTTATCCCTCAAGTTTGGCAATAGATGACTGAGTTACTTGCATAAATGCTTTAAGAGTATCTTCTAAGGTCGTGGTTGGAGGAGGCAGATTCCTATTGTGCAGGGGAACATAAGGCACATTAAAGAGAGCTTGGTATGATTGATTTTGTTGCCACGAGGAACTAGACTGGTGTTGGTTTACGTGGTTGTATGGCTGATAAGGGGCACTACCAAAAGAACCTCCTTGGTGATTTCTATTTCCCCGAGAATTGGAGTTGTTGGAATTATTATTCCATCTACCATTGAAAGGTTGGTTATTGGGACATTGATAAATTGCATTGGCCTGGTCTTTTCTACCCTCCCTTAAACTAAGCACATCAGGGCAATCTTGGTCCAGATGGTCTGAACTCTCACAAACCACACAATTTGGCATCGCCACATGGTTAACAGACGAAGTATTAGGGTGTCTCTCTCTTTTGCTGGTCTCTAAGTTCTCGATTTTCTCAAGAATGGTTCTAAGAGTGGCAGACCCTGAATTAGAGTCCACTTGGTGCACATTTGCATGGTGACTAGGTATTTCCTCTCTCATTGTTTGCCATTGGTAGGTCTTATTCGCTACATCGTTTAAAAATGTCCAAGCTTCAGTGTCAGTTTTCACATCGAATGCACCCGCGCACATAGACTGAACAGGAGCTCTAGTGTCATAGTTTAGACCATCATAGAGAGTTTAAGCTATATCAATCAGCTGAATCCCATGATGTGGGCATCCTTGCTCTAAATCCCTAAACCGTTGTAGGTAGTCATATAATGACTCTCCTCGGTTTTGTGTGAAGTTATAGATACTCTGTCGTATCTTAGCTGTTTTGTGCTTAGGGAAATACTTCTTCAAAAACTCCTTAACGAGTTGGTCAAATGTGTTTACAGAGTTCTCCTCGAGATTGTACAACCAATCGCGTTCGAAGTTTAATAGAAGCATATGATCCCTAAAGTCCCTAAGATGGTTATACGGGTTTTCAGTAGGACTACCATGAAATTTGGGGAACATAGACAAGAATCCCGGTTTTAACTCAAAGTTCCCTACATTTATGAGAATCACAATACATGAAGGTTTACTAACTATTGTAGGATGTATTCGATTGCAGAGAGTGATTCTCTCTGCAGCAGCAGGTTCGGGACCATTCCTAGGAATAACAGGTTCGAGACCATTATTCCCATCAGTCTGACTCATATTGATTTTAGCAATGTTCTTAGTCCGAGCTTGGGTGTTACCCCAATCTAACATACAATTCAATCAATATATGCGAACACACAAAAAGTCTTAAGAATGATGCAAGCACTCAAGAATGTTTTACTGGTCTCTTTTTATGTTAAGTTGCGAACTCGGTTTCAGGGTTCAATACCCCTACTCCTGACAGTAGATCGGTTCGCACTTGAGTTGTTTTTACTCGCTTTGGCGATAGCTCGCATGCTATCTAGTCACCTAGATGCACCTGTGCTGGAAGGCGGGGCGAACCGCTTAGAGTCACCTATCCACACTAGCTATGCCAGGGAACGTACGTCCTCCAGCAAACGTAGCCACTTATCAGGTTTTCCTAGTGAGCGTGTTGCTCCAGGTTCGAGCGATGCCCTTTGATTAACTATGTTTTTTATGGCTTCTTATCTGAAAATCTTTTAAAGAGGTCGGCAAACGTAGCCACTTATCAGGTTTTCCTAGTGAGCGTGTTGCTCCAGGCTCGAGCGATGCCCTTTGATTAACTATGTTTTTTATGGCTTCTTATCTGAAAATCTTTTAAAGAGGTCGGGACTGTCGATACCGAAAAGATTAACAACCAAGTAATGAATTCCCGGGGTCCTAATGCGTGGGCACGAACGGGTGATGAAATCCCATTTTGGATTACCCTTATCTAGGTATTATTGCAAAAATTAAACATTTAATCAATCAAGCACATAGTTAAACAACGATGTACCGCGACAGGGAGGGTGCGGTGGAAAAAAATTTACCTACAGGGCAGCCTTTTTAGGGGAACGTTTGGTTACCCTGGTGAAACCGTTGGGAAGGCCTACTCAGGATCGTTTGGGAAGTACGCGTTGAAACGATTTTTGGCTTGAATAGGGGTTCCGATGCTGTACCTACAACAGATTACAATTTCCTCACCTTACAAAGTGTCCCTCAAATAATAATTATTACATAAACATTTCTCAATCCTCAAACTATACTAAAAATACATAAAAAATAAAGTAAATTAAACAACTAAAGGTCTTTTTGGCTGTCGCACTCCTTCAATAACCTCAAAAATACAATTAGTCTTCCAGCTTCAAATGGAAACAGTAATATTTGAGGTAACTCAGAACAGTAGGTATTGGCGTTCAGAAGCAGCGGCAATGACTTTGGTAACAACAGCAAATAACAGCAATGGTAACTGCAGTTGTACAAGTCTACAGGCAGTGGTAGTAATCATAGTTTCAGCAGTAATTTGGGAGGCAAATCATGGCTGAAACCCAAATCAAACACTAATCACAGAGCCCCCAAAACTCGACAGAAACCCTAGAATCACTCACTGCAAATAACAAAACCCCAATCTTCACCTGCAAACACAAAACTCCAATTTTCAATTGCAAACAACTACCATAAATTAGCAAACACCAATGATCACCTGCAAACCCCAATTTCAACAACCCAAGCTATCACAAACTCAACAATCACCACAAACAATAAAAACTGCCGAAAATTACAATTCGAAAATTTAGATCAGTCACCACTACCTAAACCCAACGCCACAATGTGCATAACATACGAAGAAATTGAGCAAGAACCGAGAATATAATTCCTAGAAATATCAGAACAAATTGATATCAACAACTAGGACAAGATGGCACTGAAACACTCGTAAATCTAAATAGTACTCTGTCAAAGCTCACTGGTATCGCCTTTGGAATAACGGTAGAGGATCTGAGCTTGGAAGGTTTGAAGGAAAACCTAGGTCTTAAATTTTAAATTGAATCAAACAAAACGAAATTGTCCATTGCAGAGAGAGAACGTAGTCGATAGTTCTTAGTGAGAGTCGGTATTTTAGGCGACAAAGAGGGAGAGAGAGCTCTAAGATTTTGAGATTGAGAGAGCTTTTTTTTTCTTTTTTTTTTAGAGAGAGAGATAGAGTTGGAATCTGCGTTGAGAGAGAGAGAGAGAGAGAGAGAGTGACGTGTGGGATTTGTTTGTTTTAGAGTTTCAAACAACTTTAACACTGCCTTTTCCCCATCACTCTCCTGACATTAACAAATACCTACAAATAGCACACAAAAAAATACCTCAAGGAGCAAAAATAGAAGAAAAATCAATGATAAAAATAAATATAAATTTGTCAAACAGAACAATTATTAACAGAAACACGATTTTCAAATCACTTGCATCTCCGGCAGCGGCGCCATTTGATAATCCGTATCAAATCGGGTGTTGAAACATAGAGGGTTTCGTTCTCAAAGATTCAAAGATCAAAATCGTGAAATAAAAACCATTGTTTATTGATTAAAAAAAAGGTTTACATGGAAACAAAAATAAAAGCTGCGATGGTTTTTCAGAGAGTAAAAGATAAATTCTCAACTCTTCTCCTCTATCTCTTTATCTTCTAACAAAAAGTCCTATTCTCACTCAGCAACTCCTCATTTTTAGGAGATCTTTTAGCTAGGCTTGACTACCAAGTCTTCAAGCAGCTCCAGCAGCTCCTGTAACCTTCTCTTTACTAGGTTATCTCCAGTAGTATACTTTAATTTGTAAAAGTTAGGCTTTCATGTCATGCTTGGTTGCAATTTTCTTATTACCTGTAATAGTCAAACATACTTCAATTAGGCTCATTGAAACATAAAATAAGGTCCTAGATAATGTAAATTGAAGGACAAATATTAACATTTTTCATGCCTATCAGCACGCCCAATATAATGGCTCATATCGGAGTGGCTACACCATCTCCTCTTAGAGTTTCCTCTTCGCCAACACCCTCAGTACCTTCAGTAGAAGGGTTCAATCCAGAAGCACCCACGACCCCTTCGGTCGCAGTATCAACAATAACTCTGTTTACTACAGGAGTCTCCTAGCATTTCCCACTCTTACTTTCACACCAGCAACATCTACTTCTAGAGCCTCTGTCTGAACAACATTGCCAACAGCAGGATCATTGGTAATAGGTAAGCATTATAAGGTTTCAGGATCATACCCCAAATCTTTGATAAAATCCTTGAGCCTAACATTAGTCTCACATTCATCATCCAACTGCCCTTGGAAGGTCTCCTTCTGTTCTGCAATAACCGTATCCTTCGCAGCCAGTTTTGCACTCTGAACTTGTAAATGAGTGTATCATTGAGCTTCGAGCCTCCTCTTGTATTCATCCCTGATAGTCCCCTGATCTCGCTTCAAAACACAAATTTCTAAATCCAGCGATGCTTCGGTACCTCGAGTAAGCTCCAGATTGTCAGCCACCATCTATAACTGCCTTATTGCTACCTTTTATGCCGTGTTGAAGGCATGCGCCCAAGCATCTGTCTACTAGAATATTTGAGCTATCAGTATCTCTCAAAACATGGTTCACTTAAGAAAATTTCAAAATTTCACAAAAAATTAATAGTTACCTGATGTATACTCTTCTTCATCCGCCTCGCAGCTTCATCTGGATCACTGCCACAGAGTTCCGCCATCGAAGCAGCCTTTGCTCAAGCATGCTCCTCCAGTTTAGATGCGGTTAGTTCTTCAGCCATATCCTTTGTATCATCCTCACCCAGCGCTCTACGCCACTTCCGCTGTGGTCCCTTGGGCAGCTGTACCATTGGAGTTTTGGGTAGGACCTTCCCCTTCCCTTTGTCAACCTACATCGACGCCTGCTTTGACGTGTACCTTGAAACATCACAAGCTACATTGGGCACTGGCGCTGCTTGCCTCGATGCCTGCTGCCCCTTCGGCAGATAATTTACCTTCCTCGACAATTTCACCTTTTCCAATCCTTCGACGCCCCTCATTTTTGATCGCTTCAGCATAATGGATACGTTTCAAAGGAAGGAATCTGTCTTCTTCTGCCTTTTTCTCTTAATACCAAGCTCCTTGAACACAGAGTTTACCCACTCCTCGTCCTAGTTTATTAACGCGTCAATATAATCCCTCGGATTTGTCCAAGTCCGGGTACTAGGACCTACAGAACAAACAGAAACTCATTTTTCAGTCTATTCGATCAATACGTCAAAAGTTCTTCGACAGATAACTTACCTGGATTATAGACCTTATGTTGTAGCTTATAAGGATCCTCTTCTTTGACATTCTCATAGTTACCCTGTACAACAACCAAGTCTTTATCCCACCCATGACCAATCGAGCACAGATCAAATAGCCAGGGCTTATTGGCGTAACACTGGATGTGATAAGTGCCCACCTTCAGGTTTGCTTACTTGGATTAGAACGAGACAATATCGTACCACTCAATTAAGCCCCTCCCCTTACCTCGTAGTTTTATATTCATTCCTACTATTACCTTCATCATTTCATAAAAATTTCCATTTATCTAGCACGGGGCCACTTCCCAAAAATTTAGAGCCTTCTTCACCAGCCTTTGGAGGCGTAGTTGCATTCCTAGCCAAATTTGGCCTCTACATGCCACAATACCCTCTAGAGGTTTCGATTGGAAGGTGTACCCTGACCGCGCACCATATAATATCACCCCTACCTTCAACAGCTTTAATTTGGCCATAAATCTATCTAGTCTCAGCTTCTCTCTAGCCGAGACAGCACCTGTGGCTCCCTCCGAATCAGTCGATTCCTCAATATGATCACTTTGTTCCCCTTCTCTCTTTTCATCACCTGAATGCTCAACACTACCTTCATGTCTCTCCCCTTCTCCTTCCTCCACCTTTTCCTCGTCATTCTCATTGATCACCTATGTCTTATGACGTGTACCACTTGAAGGTACAATTTTGGGAACCATAAACACTAATGTGATGTCTTTTACAATATCTAATTCTTCTACGTCGCTTTTCTCACTCATCGGAGCATGACCAGATATACTAGCCTCATTTTCTTTAATCTTCTCGTCTATTAGCCTCAGTCTTGAAGATCAACGGGTACGTATCTTAACCTACAAAAGATGAGGCACGTAATCAGACTATTATATTCGACTATTATGTGTCAATAACTTAGTTTTACCCACCCTCCCCAAACTATACTATCATAGTCAAATATTCGACTTTAATCCCCACTACACCATCAATACCCTCAAAATCCCAAAAGGCTAGACCCGCAGATACATGATTTCCCTCAGTCCTCGGTCATATCAACACAACTAAAAACCTTAGCAGCATCTACCCTAATTTGAACTCCACATGCAGAAATAGAAGATGAAGCAACACAAAAAATGTAAGAGGACATACCTGTTTGAGCAGAGTATCTTTCCTTCCTTTCAGCAATTCAGACGACCCCACAACAATTACAGAGCTCTAAGGAATAATGGCGTACGTTCTCTTTCTCCCACTCTCTGGATTTTCCATAAGTGGGTAACCGGGAATAGTAACTATGCTCTCACCACTATATATACCTCTATCAAATACCATAAAGCTGCCTCGATTCCCAAAACTGCTATCATTACCACTACTATCACACCCCAAAATCCAGTAATCGGTAGCTAGACAATTACTGAGATTCGAGGATGTGCAGGTCAGGGAATCCAAAGATTCTCCCCACGAACCACTGAGCCGTAGACAAATTCAGGCACAGTCATTCACAATAGTATCACAACAGAGTAATAAAGAAAAACATAAACAACATAAGACTAAGATAACAATATCTAAACGTAAGATTCTACAAACCTCTACGCACCAAGCCCGACAGTAATAAATAGAGAATGAGCCTCCAGCACAGCTCCCCAAAGATCACCACAACAACAACTAAAACCTGAAACAACCTGCCCCTGAAAGGGGGATTCGAGAGTGAGCAAACAACGAGCTCACTAACTCCCAAGAATAGCTAGATGATTATACTAACCAATGAGATTGATATAAATACTAATGATAATAGAATATAATGATATCTAACGATAAACAATATATATATCTAAATATATATAGGATGCCTAATAGGTATGTAATAGGTATATAACTAGACAAATGATTAGAAGTAACTATACTATAATTATACATATACATATCTCGAGCAAAAGAGTGTTAAGACCATAACTACACTCCCGTCCCAAGGACTACTAACTACTAACTATACTCTAATCACTACCATGGCCCTCAGCGCCACAAACAACTAACCTACCTTAAAAATACAATCACATACGAGGGTAACCACCCTCGGCTGTCAATAATCTAACAGGGTTATCCAAACCCCAACCAGGCACATCCCCAAAACTATCACAAGCTAAGCGAGATCGCCCACAACCAGATACCAGCCAAAAGCACACAGCAACCAACCAGACTAATTGACCTAATAAATTAATTAGATACAGAAGAGGGATGAATAAATGCAGAGTGGAGAGGAGTATGCAGAAGGATGATGAATCTAATTACACCAGAAATCAATTAGGAGAAGAGAAATTCAAATAAGAGGAAAAGAATATGATGAACTAAGATAATCCCATAATTATCCCAATGCAATTATATGTTATGATGATGATATGATGGAATGAGATTATTTTATGATTATCCCAAGTGCAGAAGATTCTATATTAAACATAATACAGAAAGGGTTAAGGATTTTTATTAGAAGAACCTACGAATTAGAAGTATGTAGAGATGCAATGATATGCTTGATGATGATGATGATGATGATGATGCATTATGATGCAGAATGCTTTAGAGATGTCAACCTAAAGGGTTAGCCCCCATGACTAAAGTGGGCTGACAACTACTAAAGATGGATTACCTTAAAGGACCATTATGGATACAGGTATGATTTTCTAAGCGGACCAGGCTGGGGGAACTATACTGGGCGTCACGAGCACCCTAAGGAATCACATCCTCAATCACACACAAGGAACCACAGTCCTTTCCACACACATATCACATAAAATATGGGTAAGGGGGATGTATCCGGCCCTAATAAGATAAGAGAATATATTATTTATGGATGTGAGCATGATCCTAGAGACTGAAATATAACTGCTACCAACACAACCAGAACACAATAGGATAACCACCTGCCTGAGAGCGTGGCAACCAAAACTAACACAGATGCCCTTCTATGACTCAGTTGCACCATCTAAACCTAGATGAAACAACAACTTAACCGTCACGACATCTAAACAACATCAGTCTCTAAGATACCTCAAAGAAATATGATTACCATCAAGTACTATAATACTCTAGCTGTCAACACAGACTAGTACTCATGGGGTGACCTACAAGTGTCCAACAAGTAGTCAACAATCCCAATAATTGAACTACCTCACAATCCTCCTAATCATGTACATAAGTCACTAGCACAGATGTACAGGAACCCACCAGGTCTGTCTACGCCCAAGGTGACAATCTCTGCGAACAGATGCTCGACGGTGATTATTTCCCTGAACAGATGTGACAGTCCACCCCAGCTGATTCTAACATCACGGGTGACGTACAACTTCACAAACCACCTGGCTCAGCCGCGTACCTCACTGCGCCATGCTGTCTCACTGCCTCCTAGATGATGGAAGGGAACACAGCCCTAACAGCCTCATCCCAGGGAAAGAAGGCTTACGGGTAAGCTCTATTAGCTTTAAGAATCATGAGGGCAATAAGTGTCACCACACGTTAGGCAAACAATCCTAAGGCAAACTATCAGAAGTTTAACATCCACGACCAACCACCACGGACAAGCCGTCTGCTCACTACCGATAACTAATAGTCCAGGAGATACCACACTCCCAGATGGAATCCAACATTCCAAACAGCTACCAATCACAACGACAGTGCTCAAGGACCAGACCTCGAGAACGCAGAGTATACCTAGACTAGTCCCAAAACTAATCAATACAATAGCAGGCAAGAGGATAAGCTCCAAATTGAAGACCATGTCTTACTAAAGCTATGTCGCCCCAAGACTACCCTGGAACCAAGTCCAGCAACCTAAACTAGCCATGGTACTTTACTATAAGGTGAGAACTATAGTCTCTGAACTATACTATCTCAGAGAAATAGCGGCTAGACCACATGCCGTCCATATATCTCTACTAATCCTCAAACCAAGTCACCTGTACCCTGAAGCAAGCTGGGCACCCTAATAGCTAATCAACAATACTACACTCAATATATTATATATAAATATATAACGACACTGAGGCGTCACAACACACTGTGAAATGCCTTAGTTCTCAACCCCAATGAAGAAAAAATCCGTGATAACAACCCTTAATAAAATTGGTCTAAGAGAAATCTCTGGAGTCATCGTCACATCGACGACAACAGAGAATGACCTCCTATGGCTAATCATAACCTGCGGGTTTTATCTAGTAACTAAACTCACATTGTTGCAGGTTTTACTAACATATCAAACCCTTAAATACTCTCGTCTAAGGTATGCTAAACGGATAACCAGTAAAGTGTCCTAAGCAATTAGCCCATATACTAACCTAATCACAGATATAATATGTTATACTAGGCATTTCTATAACTCACAAATCAGGATAATAATCTAGTTATTTTGGAAGATAAAACTCGCCTGATCAACCACGCTCGATGATGACGAATCTGGTGAAAATATCCAAACAGTATCTCGATGGTAAAATACATCGCGGATCGACTTCCGGAACCCGAATGAGTCACCAAAAGGAGCAGGAACACCACAATGTCAACAACTATGAAGTACCGAAGCCCAATCACAAAACCAACAAGGAATTCTAACCCAAAACTGATTTCAAATCAGCCTTACCGCCGAATTCAGCAACACAAACTGCGATACAATCCACCATCCACCATGCTGCGCTACGCTATCTGATCACCCACAATCACATAGGATATACCACCTTAAGCCCACCGAATTATCCGCCTAATAATCACGAACTCGGTGATCAAAGGGCGTAAAAATAGCGCAAACCCTTCCTCTAGAATAACAGCAACTACGACAGCAATTTCTGAACAATAGCGGCCACAATTGTCGACTCTGGCAGCCCTCTCCGATACGGCAACAACTACTACCTAGAACAGCCACCATACCTCCTCGTACCAACCACACTAAACCCCAATCATACCACCGAATATCTGCAAGAAAATCCCATCATTTTAGGCACCCAAACACCAACAATTCAACCCACACAATTACCGCCACCGGTCAACACCTGCGATAAACCAAATCAAGCACCCCACAATTCTTCAACAATCAAACCCTAAATCAGCCCAACAAGGTTTTCTATCAAAACCGAATCAATTCAACAAGAGAGGAAGATGGATAAGGGATTAATTACCGACTGAGGGAACTGCTGCAACTGGCGAGGGGACGGCAACCCAAAACGGTGATGCATACGCAGCCGTTTTTTTTTTCTCTCTCTCTCTCTCTCTAGGACGACAATAAGGGTAGCCGGAGGTGATGATTTATCATCCCAACCCAAATAAAGTAAGGAAGGAGAAGGAAGGAGAGGAGGATGAAGGGTTTCCAAAGTTAGGTTTTGTTTGAGGAATAAGAGTCGGTTATGAGAAAGAATGTTAGAGTTGGTTTTGAGAAAGAAATAATTTGCAAATGAGGAAAGGTTTAGGTATTTATTATTAAAACATAATACGCATCTCGAGGCATCACCAACTCCTTAGAATCTCTCAAATCAATTACAAAGCAAGCAAGAGGGTTACACTAAACTAAAAATTAAATTATAAAGTTGGAACAGAAATAGGGAATTACTTACAGAAAAAGGGCAGCTGCGATTGAGAATGGATGACGATTAGTCGGTGATTGAATACGGCTAAAATTGCCTCTCTACACTATAAAACAATAGCAACAAAGGTGGCAACGACTGAAATAGTTCAGCCACAAGGGCAGCGGCAGCTGAACCGTAACAGTTGCCTCTACTCCCTCTAACAACAGCAGCTCTTCTTGGTAAAAGGAACCATCTAATGGACAAACACAGAAACTCAAAGGCATATAATGCTTCTCAGGAGTCATCACAACACCACAACACAACACCAATACCAATCCATACAGGGGCTCCCAAGGTCACCATATAATCTAATCCGCCCTAAACCACTGAAACCACCGGAAGGAAACAACACAGAACCTGCCTATAAAATTAATACGAATGCATAACGAATAGCATATAGGAATAACAATACTAATACTTAATAATAAATAAATAAAATAACTCGAAAATTCAGGACATTACAGCTGCCCCACTTCCCTTACTTTTCGGCTGAGAAGTATTTTGTTAAATTTACCCTCCATCATCACACGAGAGCATCTCACGCACACATTCACATAATTTTATATGCATAAAACAACTCGAACCTTCTGATCCCAACTAAAAGTTGTCAAATCATATCCTTACATCAAATCAACCTTTTTTTGTAATCCAAGGAAACATCATGATGCCTGCAGGACACTCTGCCCTATGCTCCCCATAGTTTCTGACATGCCAGCTATTTGGACTGTCAGTTTTGCCAGTCGAAGCCGATCGTTTATATTACCTCTCAATCATTAGCCTCAGATAGTCTAATATTCGAATTCGAAACATGCCAATAATGCGTGTCTCTAGCAAACTATTTTCGGGCCTAAATTACCTTTGAGTAGTATATTTGTCCTACTTACAGTTTAGTATTTCACTTTGAAAGTCATCTCATAAATTGTCAAGTTCATTCGGGCAGACGTCTATACACCGAAATAGAGAAGAAAATAACCAACAATAAAAAAAAACTACAAACACTCCTACCATCCTATTTTATTACAATAAAGCAATACCTATTTACAGACGGGACCATTCTTCGCAGACTCAACCTCGGTATCTTCCTTGTCCACCACCTCCTCAGCCAAAGACTCCTGGAAGGCCAACTAGTCGTCGGAATGTGGGCCCATCATTTGTAGCACCCTCCACCAGTACGCATAGGGCATCCCACTTATGTGTTCCCCTGGTTCCACTTCAAAAAAATATTGCATTACCCAATCCAGGCCTCGATCGCCAAAATACCTCTGCTTCAGTTCGAGTATCTTCTCCCGTATACAAAGTACCTTTATCGTCACCCGGTTCTGGTACTTTATGTTTGGAGCCTTTCTGTTGCTTTGGGACGAAGACGCAGACATTTTGCACGGAGAAGAAGGAACAGATGTGTGAAGTTCTCCTAAAAGCACCTTACTTATACTTGAAAGTAGGCACATTTAAACCCTCCCTCATCAGAACTGTATTTATCACAGTCTTCAAACATTTCCTTCAGAATCTCAACAGTCAAACCTTTTCAACTTACTAGATTCAGCCGTTTCATCTGCATGCGTACCTTATGCCTATTTCCAAGATTTTACACTCGACACATCCCAAGCCTCGAACCGTTGCCCCCTTTTATACATTGTCTCATACCTCTTTCATCGAGTTTCGATAATACAGAGTCAATTATTTAGTTAAGGCCGAATATTGATCAATGTCTTCGATCATCTCATTATTCTTCGAAGTCAATTTCCCTCCGAAGGTAACCGTTTCTAATTGCTAACATTCGAAGCTATATGTTAGATACCGCACCTATAATCTATTTTTCTACCATATTCATTAGATACAAACCCCTAATTACAGTACCGGTTATTCTCATTACATCACTTCAAACTACCAAAAAAAAGAGGAGACCTCCCAGTACAGTCATACAAAAATCTACAGACATCGCCAACAACAATAGCAGAAACAAAAAATTATAGTCTTAAATGATCAAAACTTATCAGCACTACCTTATGAAGAACCCGCCCTATTTTTAGAAAGGCCAAATCCTCCTGTCGAGCCCTGCCCCACCACCAAATAATCTCCCTCCTGAACAAGACGTTTGGCTAATCCTGACAGAAAGAGATAATGTTCTTCAGCAGTCGTGAACCTCAACCGCAACATTCCCCACAAGTCCGCATAGGAGTATCCGTTGATCAGCATATCCCAATCCAATTCTTTTTCCCCAAAGAGCTTCAGTTTCTGTTCAGCCATTTTTCATCCAACGCGACGGTCTCTAGCAAAACCCATCCTTCTCTGATAGCATGTGTTGGGCATGGTATCCAATTCTTTTTGCGGAAAAAAGAGAAAGAAAGTGAAGATGAAGACTATACAGTGGTACCCCTGAAAAGCCCTCTTTATAGCTTCATTAACAACATTTATTACTCCATAATCACTGCAACTTTGTAATTACCCTCCTTTATTACCTTCCTCGAAAATCAAATATGCCTCAGTCAACCATTC
This sequence comes from Kingdonia uniflora, assembly GCA_014058105.1. NCBI lineage: Eukaryota > Viridiplantae > Streptophyta > Magnoliopsida > Ranunculales > Circaeasteraceae > Kingdonia > Kingdonia uniflora. The sequence continues at coordinate 480,089 of JACGCM010001326.1, forward strand.
GATTTCCAACAACCAACAGTTTTTCTCAGCAAATGCCTCTGCACCTATTTCCGAGACCCTTGCTGAGAGGGGGAAAATATAGTAGCCTTCTGGCTCCTGTCGAGCACTCAAAGGCTACATCGAAGCCTACATGAATACCTCGAAGCCCACTCAATCCGCAAACAAGCCCTCAAAGGCTACACGAAGAGGAAGCCCCGAAGACGAAGCCTCGACTATGAACAAGCCTCGAAGATGAGGATAGATCTGTCAACACATGAACTCCACATCAGCATCAGAAATACTTCGACCAAATTCATTCGTGGTCGAAGGCAGACATGTCAGACAGCCAGCTCACCTGACAAAAATGGCGGCGTTGTTGGTCCTTACAGCTACAGTGACAAAACCAACAACAACTACAGTGTCAAAGCACAGTACCAGGCCTAACATTTTTGGCGTCAACACCAACTCCGAGATACCCACCTTATACCTGGAGGGTACACTTATAATGTGACCTTCCATGGTGACTCAAACCTACCTCTATTTTATAAATAGGAGGGAAGGGGAACAAAGGAGAGGTTACGAAATCTCTTCCCAGAACCCTTGTACTTTACATTCGATCTCTCTATAAATTACCCCGTACTCGAACCTTCGACTACTCGACAGTAATATCAATACTCTTAAAAATTCTCATCAGAGGTCATATAGTATCCCCTTCTAGGCCTCCACGCAAGTATATTGCCAATAGCTTAGTCATATTATTGATCATATACTTTTCCCCTTTGATTAAGGATAAATCTGGTGGTGTAAGAGACGAGTTCCCCTCCGTACGAAGTTAGGCCACTACAAGAGTTGATATTCTCTTAAATATTCATAAGACACAAACTAAAATACTTGAAAACTTTACTAAGAGTTTCTTAGATAAATTATGCAAAAGCGTGTACCCCGACTATGCTAATGTAGCTTTAACATACTCCAATACACTTTCTGACCATAGTTGCATCAAGGAATACATACATTGACCTCAAAAAGCTAGCAATACTCGAGGAAATTCTGTCGAAAGTAAACGGCTAGATAGAACTCGAATGCGTCTGAAAAAGCAATCGTCAATGACCAGCCCAAACCAGCAATCAACACATACCAACGTGGCCGGATAAAAACATGGTCGTTCCTATTTATAATGGGACAGAGAATAGGAAGCACGATAATTTGGACGATCAAACTGAAAGGCTACAAAATAAAAGGCTGATGCCAATGCAACCCAAACTCAGCATCTTTGTAGGTGTTATCCACCACATCATCCAGATCGGCCCAATATTGCAAGCTTTATACCCAATAGAAGTTAACAAAGTTAAATACATTGCCAGAACCACAAGTGTAATTGTCACCCTACATCCTAGGCTACCTCGATGGGTCATATCTCAAAACCTAGGAGGGACACAACAATGGAGGAAAGATAGTGCATATCATCCAAGCTATCATGATCAAAGTCAATAACATTAACAGCGGTCACACTCGAAGCAAGAAAAAAGAGTCAAAAAATGTTACAAACTTACCTTCAAAGAAAAATTACCAGTTCTCCTACCAGAAACTAGCCAACATCTACGACCTGAAGACATTTCCTTTTTCAACTGTGATGTCTCTCGCATAAAATTTTTATACTAAAATGCATTATTCATCACAGAAAAGATCAAGCAGATGATAATGCACACGATGCTCTCATCGATTCGGGCAGTGTAGCCAATGTACTTTTCCTTCGGATAGTCAAAATGATGTTAATGACAGACCGTATTACCCAAGCAAATGTCCAGTAGAAAGGTTTTAATAGCTCCATCCATGTAACAGTGGAATGAATAAGACTTCCGGTCACCATGGAACCAATGGTTCTTCAGACTAGCATTTTTGTTATAGACGAGAAGTCAAAATACCTTGGCATCTTAAGTCAAGATTGGCTACACACCATGAGGGCGATACCCTTGAACTATCACCAAATATAATACTTCATCACCCCAAGCAAAACCTGGGACATGAACGGGTCCCAACGGCTAGCCCGGTCAGGTGAACACTCGAAGATTGACTTGACCCAAAAGTTGGTTAAACTCTAACAATCATAGTAACCTATTCTCCTTGAGCCCTCAACCATCCCAACCAAAATATCAGCCATCGAGCCCACCGAATATGTCGATGTCGATGGCATCAAACGAGGATCGCTCCTTGGGTGTTTACTGGATGATGATGAAAAGAAAGAGATGATTGATTTCCTTCGATCTAATAAAGACATCTTTTCATTGACCGGTCAGGTGAACACCCGAAGATGGACTTGACCCAAACGTTGGTTAAACTCTAACAATCATAGTAACCTATTCTCCTTGAGCCCTCAACCATCCCAACCAAAATATCAGCCATCGAGCCCACCGAATATGTCGATGTCGATGGCATCAAACGAGGATCGCTCCTTGGGTGTTTACTGGATTATGATGAAAAGAAAGAGATGATTGATTTCCTTCGATCTAATAAAGACATCTTTTCATTGACTTTCCATTAGATGCCAGGAGTTGATCCTACCCTCGCATGTCACCGACTCGACTTAGTGGCCAATTGCATAGTAGTCAAACAAAAAATAACAAATCCTAGACCCAAGGCTTTATGAAGCAGTTAATCATGAAATTGATAACTTTCTAGCCGTCGGTTTCATCCGCAAGATTAAATACATTGATTGGATCTCAAACATTGTTGTATTACGCAAAAATAACAGCAAAATACGAGTTTGTGCTGACTTCATTGACCTCAACAAGCATACCACAAAGGATAGTATCCCCCTTCCAATTATCGCGACATTTTTTAACGTATCAGTTGGGCATGAATACCTCTCTATGATGGACGCTACTTCAGGTTACAACCATGTACCCCTCCTACCCAAAGATCAAAACAAAACTGCATTTATCACAGAATAAGGCTTGTATTATTTTAATGTCACGACCTTTGGGCTTAAGTACGCATGCGTGACCTACCAATGACTAATCCCAACCATGTTCAAACTACTGTTAGGAAAGTCAGTCAAAGTATATATTGATGACATGCTCAGCAAGAGCCTCAACAAAAATACCCATCTACTAAACCTTAATGAAGTATTTTCTGCCCTTGGACAATGCAAAATGAAGCTTGACCCAGCTCAAACCATACTTCCAAGCACATCGGATAAGGGTAATCATGAGTTACCCCCTTAGAGAGGTCCTAGCCAAGAGAAAAAAATCAAGACTAGTACAATAATACTTTGTCTACCTCGTGGAACATGAAATCACTTTAAAGAAAAAATTGAGACGGGACAAGCAGTCGCTGACTTTCTAGCTGACTTTCCAGTAGACGAAACCAATTAGGAAGAACACGAAGATGACATCTTAGATAAGCAAATCAAATAATCAGACCCTTAGAACCCAAAATCAAGTTGGAGACAATTCACCGATGGCTCAGCTGTCACAAATGGTTTTGGCATAGGCATTGTGCTGGTCACACCTTCCAGTGTTCGACTGGAAAAAGCCATCAAGCTAAACTTTGAATACACCTATAATGAAGCCAAGTATAAAGCATTAATTCACGGTTTAGAAATGGCCCTCGAGTTGGGCGTGCCCAAGTTGGCAGTTTTTATTGATTTACAGTTAGTCCAAAGACACTACACTTGAGAAAATCAGGAAAAATGGCCGAATGGTAGAATACACTAAACTCGTCCGCCAACGCATGAATCCTTCATAGAAAAATCATCGACTACACATTATCTACGAGGCAAAAATATATATGTCAATTCTCTCGCATCCATAATTACTATGTTTCCAATCCAAACTAAGAAAGCTCGACATCGAGGTACTCAAATGCCCAAGTATAAAAAAAATGGAAACCAATACCAACAATACTGGGGGCAAGGGTATTGATCCCCACCATTGGCAGACCTCCTTTTGGCATATTTTAACCAAAGCATCCTACCCGAAGACACAAAAAAGAAATGGTCCCTATTGGAAAACTGCTGAAGGTACTTGATACTTTTACCTGAACTACATAGAAAGACACCAAATGGGGTGCACCTCAAGTGTGAATCCTAAAAATAAGCATATATGATTTTAAAAGAACTACATGAAGGTAATTGTGGATCGCATACTGCGGGACAATCTATGGTACTATGTTTTGTCATACGTGGTCCATTTTGGCCAAACATGTAAAAGAAAGCTAAAGATTATACAAAGTATTGTGATAAGTGCCAGAGACACAGGCATGACATCAAGATCCCTTCACAAGATCTCCATTGCAACCAAGTCTCCTTACCATTTAAACTATGGACCATTGATCTAATAAACCTCTTCCCCAAAGCGTAGGATAAGAGGGAGCACATCTTTCTGGCTACATATTATTTCGCAAAGAGAATAGAAGAAGTAGTTAAGTTCCTGTGGGAAAACATAATTTTAAGATTCGACTGCCCTAATATGATCTAATGCGATAATGGTCCATAGTTTAGTAAAAACAAGGTCAGAAAATTCTTGAAGAAGTACAATATCATTTTATCTCCCTCTATGCCTTCTTACCCATAAAGCAATGGCAATGTTGAAACTATAAGCAAAACTATAGTTCATGGCCTTAAGACGCATGTCGACAATAAGAAGGGGTGATGGGTTCAAAAGCTATAACACAACTATAGGCCTATCGTATAACACAAAGATAAACAATGGGTTGTACTCCTATTCTCCTTGCATATGGAATAGTAGCAGTTCTACCAACACAGTTCGAAGTCCCCACAAGAGACCCCGACCTCCTAGACGAAGAAAATGAGTTCCAACTCAGTTGTAACATGTTTTGGGTCGACAAAACACAGGAAAGAGCCCTAGGTAACCTTGGCCGATACCATGACTCACTGTTGAAGTCATACAATAAAAGGGTTCATCACAGAACTTTTACAATCGGAAACTTGGTTCTTTGATGAGTCACCCCATCCTCTAAACCCCAAAATACTAGGAACTGACCAAATCTTGGGAGTGACCATATGGTCTATGACAAAATAGAGGAACTTCTACCAAACCCCTAGAACACAATGTAGTTAGTTCGCTACTATAAAAGACAAGAATAGATACTTTCCATGGTTATAACCACTAAATTTTGTTATAATAAAATGAACATTTTCATTCCGCGAATTTTATATGTAGCACTCAATCTTCATGAACTTCTTGAGTCAGTTAAACCAAAGTATAACATCAGCCCTTTAACCTGACTAATGCATGGGGGCGACCTCGAAGATTATTAAAGATCCTTGATTTGGTTAAACCCATGTGGCATAAATAATCGAAAGATTAAATACTTGAGGGCGACCTCGAAGGCGATCATGTTTGGTTTTATTTCAGTTCAAACCTGCGATAGTAATTCCTAGGTGTGACTTCTAAACCTCATGAACATCTTGAGTCGGTCAAACCTAAGTATCATTGGTTATGATCTAACTAAATCAACACTCGAACAAATAAAAATACAAATATCAAGAAATGCAAGCAAACAAATATCCTAGAATGAAAAGCCAACGTACAACTCGAATCAAAAGTATCTAAACACCAACACCAGCCTACAAGACATAAATAAAAGTATTTATAGTTATTGAGTTGATTACAACCATAAAACTAAAGTTATTTTATGGGAAGATCATTAGGCTCCGTCCTATTGGATTTTACCAATTTATTCTTCTGTCAACGATCAGCACTGAGCACAGTACCCTCATGCTCGATAGTCATCTCCTTGATTAATGAAATTTGTATAGTCTCAGGAATCTGGACTACACCATCCATAGTATTATTCGCAGACGAATCAGGGGAAAAATGCCCGAAAGTCTCCAAGCCATAGCCGCGGTCGTCAATGAATTTCTTCAGTAACGTAGTCAAGTTATACTCCCACTCAAAGTTTGTCTAGAACCTCGCGTGGTTCTCTCTCAACTTCCCTTCCTACTTTATCACCATTTCAACATGCTGCTTGACCATGGTTAATTCGTTTTTCCTTCGTAGTATCATTTAGAGCCTAGAAATTCAATGTTCTAGCTTCGACATGTGGGTTATTAGCAAGAGGATGGTCCCTTGAGCTACATTTATGAACTCAGTGACATCCTTGACCATTTGAATCAAAACACTCTGAGCTTTTAGAAAGCACATTCCCCAAGCTAAAACCTGGAGAAGAAAAATGTTCAAAAAATATACGTGCTGAAGAAGTAGAATATGTATATTACCAAAGGCTAGCAACTTATTTCAGAGAAGCTTTAAATTTGTGCCTGGCTTCGTCTGGATCAGACATATAAATATGTAACAGTGACTTGGCCATAGCCTGGACGGTATCATCCTTTTCAACCACAAGAAAAGTGGCCTCATTCGCATCCTTCATCACTCGAGGCCTCTTTAGGGCCGACAACCAAGGGGCTCTCGTACCTGACCCCTACCCAACAGCTTTGCCTTTATCCATTTGGAAAGCCCTCCATTGATTCCTCTGAGAAAAAGAGTTCCTAGCCATTGAGGGTGTGGCAACCGTGGCCGAGTTGCCTTATTGGTTCCTAGGAACATATGTACTCCTTGTGCTCGAGAGCTTGTCATAATCCTTGACTCCTGCATCTCATGGGAGTTCAATATTTTTCTTCATTTTGAAGGTCCTTGGGAGCTCGAGAGACCTTTCAGAAGGTTATTTGTCATCCTCCTCCTTTTTTTCAAGAACATCAACCTTCAAAAGAACGCATTTATACGATCGTCATCCTTGTCGATTAAATCGTCTAGATTATATCAAAAACTATCGGGCACTGCACTTTGAAATTCTACAAACAAAAGAACAAGTCATGAATATATCCGAAGCAAAGTTGTCAAAGAAGTTTTCCATAAAAAAAAATGAAACCTACCAGGATTGTAAACCTTATTTCTTAGTGTGAGCTCCTCTTCACCATCTAGTTCCTCATAATTCCCAATTACAACTACAAGATAAGTATCTCACCCTTGACTTATCGAGCACAAATTTAATAACCAAGGTTTGTCAGGGTAACACTGAATGCGATAGGTTTCACCCTTCGGGTTTCCTATCTTCGAGTATAAGTCAACAACGTCCCTACAACCCACTAAGGGCCTACCTTCGGCCAACAATCTTTATTTAAGGCCCCGATGCTTTTCATAATCTTATAAAAGTTTGTATTCAGCTGGCAAAGTGTCACATCACTTAAAAATTAAGACCTCCTTAGGAAGGCGTCGAAGGGGGAGCATCATACCTAATATAATTTTTCCTCAAAACGTCATTATCCTCCTCGCGGGCACATCCATAAAACAAACCTTGGGGCACAGGGTAATAGGTCGATGCCCTTGCTTACTAGATTATACTTCTTCAAAAATATGTCGTGTCTTTTACTCTCTTGAGCATCAACTTCACCAATCCTAATATCATCATCCTCAGTATCCTCGTTACCCTCTTCCCTACCATTTCTTTTATCCTCACCATCTCCCCATCACTTCCTTCATTTTTACGCTCTTCCACCACACCTTCCCCTACCTCGCCTTCCTTCCTGCTCATCAACCACTTCACTATTCCCACCTGTTTCATCCTCACCCTCCTCCTCATCACTCTCCCCATCCACTCATCCCTCCACCGTCTTCATTTTATAGATTTAACATCGGACATAACGATGGCTAGTGCGGTAGCATCTACAATATGAAACTCCTCCGCATCTCTATTATACTCATCTGATCGATTAGAACTAATCGACCTATTCAGTACATCCTCAACCTCGTCCATTACCAACATGGTCGATTAATGAGTACACATTTATTCCCTTGTTAAAGAAGAGGTAATCAGTTATCTCGATACATTGAAGTTGAAACCCAAATATGCACTTAAAGGTCACATTCAAATCATATATTCCAAGATCGACCTCTCCATCAACACTTTTCTACCCTACCCCAGAAAAATCTCACCATCTCTTAGACACAAAATCTGTCATTAATGGCGAATACCATATTTCTAACAATATATTTAAAAAAGAGTAAACAGCAAAATAAGAGGAGTACGAAAGAAGTTAAAGGCAAGGACAAACATTACATACCTTGCAACAGCGTGTTTAAGAAACTTCCAGCAACTACAGAGTCAATTTTGACAAACAAAAAATTATGGAGTCGAGTTATAGAGTTATTTTTCTCTCTCTCACTCAAGCAAAATATTAAAGTTGAGTTAAAATGATTCACTTTGTTTCCAGTATTGACCCCTCTAACCCCACCTTCTCTAACCTTTCTGCCTTCCCTCATTAATTCTAACAAACCATCCCTTACAAATTTTTCCCGCCTCTCTAATCGCTTCGACCACCTCATTTTCCAAGTTTGGCTCCTCTATTTACATTTCAAGATTTTCAAATCAAGTAAACAAATACCCTCATTGATACAATTTCTGCCAATTTCTTGACTGATACCAAGCCCCCTTTCTACCTCTTGAATACAAAATTTATTAGAATAGCCAAGTGTTTGTTATAATTCGAATCCCTGAAAGAAGAGATCACATTCATTTTAATGTGATACCCATCATAATTTCCTATATCATGCATGAAGTGATTAATAGCCCTTTCCCTGTACTCTATTGAAATAAGTTGGGCCCCTATAAGTCAAGAATAAATCCTGTAAATGTCAAATTAGTGTTGGCTTCAACCTCGAACATGTCAATGACCTCAGGGAATGATCTATTATTACAATAATTGACTAGAATGGGTTCAAAGCACTCAACTCCCAACAATTTGGCTGTTCGGTTTTCTAATTCTTTTTTTTCTTTGACCTCCTTCCAGAACCTTCAAAGGCCTAAGATCCCTATCTATTTTTCGAAATACTTTTTCTTCGACCAACTTCCAGAACCTTTAAAGGTCAGAGACCCCTATCATTTTGTTTTTCTAACTATTTTTTCTTTGACCTCCTTCTAACACCTTTAAAGGTTAGAGAGCCCTGTTCTTTTGTTTTTCTAAAAAACTTATTCGACCTCCTTCCAGAATCTTTAAAGGTCCTATTTTCAAAAGTCCTTTTATGGCCCACTTTTAGAACCCTCGACTAGTACATACCATTCCTAAGCATTGCAGATAGATAAAATAAGCTAAAAATAAATTCATTCCAATTAAAAAATAATAATAATTACAACAACAGCAAGCACAACCTACCTAACAAAAAGAGTAAAAAATAGTACATCAGTTAAAGCCAGGGTAACTCTTCGAATACCCTGAACAACTATTACCACTTTCAACATTCTCTTCGTCTACCAACTACTCTACCAGGCCTCTCAGCGCATCGGCCCTCTCAGCAATAGTTTAAAAATGTTGACTAAACATTACCCACCAAATTTTTTTTTCTTTTGCCTCGTCTCACTCCTTGCCAGTTCACTCACATATTTGAAGATTGATGAGTTCTGGAAGCTTCGCCTCCAAGCCCATGCTGCCAAAATACTTTGTCATCAATTTTTCTACCTTAATAACTATGCTAGCCTTCTCCTATTCATGTTAGCTTTGTGATCGAGTTATCATCTTGATACACGAAGGGAAGTATAGAGTTAAGCAGAGGCTAAGCAACAAAGTAAGAAAATTTGCTGACCCCCCCCCCCCCCCCCCCCCCCACCACTCCCTTTATATGAGAATAAAGAGTCATTAATGATGCTAATCCCAATCCATATAACCTATATTTAATGACCTTGGTAACTGGTACATTTATAACGGTAAAACTTCCAAGTTCTCATACAGACAACTTCCCAACTAGAAACCTCAACCAAGGTCTACTCGGCCTTTCCAAGGTCCCAGCTAAAAGAGGGTACATATATAGTAGCCTACTCACAGCCATCGAGAACATACTAGATACTTAAAGACTACCGACAAGATTGAAGCCTACCATAATTGCAAATTTATCAAAGCCATAACAAGTCTACCTTCAAGTCCACCGAAGCTTTGACCACCGCTTTAGACCAACTCAGCACTTGGTCGAAGACAGATAACTCAGCAGACAACTATGGTAGACCAATTCTAGTATAAGATAGCTGTAAAGAAGGATGCCATTATAATTTAACTTCTCAATAGTGACGTCACCTTTCTTATCCTCTATAAATAGAAAATAAGAGTCATAATAGAGAGGTTAAGATTTTTTCGCCCATACACACTTGAGAAGCTCTAACAACCTTTAAGCATATTCTAAAAGCTTAGAGAATCAGTCTACTCAAGTCCTTTACATGATATCTCGTCCATTTATACAATCTCATCTCAATAATCCTCACTACAGGTCATAGAAGAATCCCATTATAGGACTCCACGCAAGTGTGCCTACTAGAATATATTTATTTCAACTAAGTGCACTTGTAAGAACCCCTAGTTAAGTATTATTCCCGTGGCGTAAGAGCATAATCTCCCCTCTTGATGATTTGGCCCTTGCAACAGTAATATTTTGTCAACCTCCCATTTGGATAGTAGTAGTACTCAAACCCTATAAGAACTTGGATTTATAAAACCACAATAATTATGCAATTAGTAGTCAAGACAGTACTAGTTCGATCACCGATGCCCATCATACTACTTTTGCAATCGCAACACCCAAAAATATTGTTTAAATAAATCCCCTTTAATCATTTGGATGTACCTAAAATGCTAAACCTTATAGATATCATCTCATATATGTACCTAGTTATCTTAGCTCTTAGGTTATCTCCCAATCATTTGTAGATTAACCAAGTACTGGATAAAAGGAATATAAAAAAATACCAGTGTGGGACTTAAAGGCCTGTTGAGTTTTGCGACCGACAATGACAACCTCGAAGGTGTGAACTGGAACATGTTATGGGAATCTTTCGTTCATTAAAACTGAAATCAACACATTGTGCCATGAAAAATAATCATATCAGCAAAACAAAGAATTATATATAGGACTGTGGGAGTACGTTCCCATTAACCATGAGGTTCGCAGGTCGTTGGGCGACCTCCCAACTCACGAACGAGCACATCTTAGGGGAACCTCTCCTAATGACCCATGAGCCACAAGAAAAGCATTTTATTCTAGCGAACACTTTATGCTAGGCCCACATGGAAAGTTAAAGCCTATAGCCTCTTAAGGGTATCTTAGGAATTACACATGTCACGTGAACCAAAGCACTTCTAAGTTAAGACCCTCCCTATAAATAAGGAGGAAAGGGGACCTAAGAAGGAACCCATTTATAGAACCTCCTCCTCAAGCTACTAAACCCTAGGAGCTTTAGAGAAAGAAGAAGAAGAGACCTAAAGAGAGTTAAGTAGTACCCTAATTTGGTGAGACGTATCAAACCCCAAACCAAGAATCACATATTGTTGTCCCTGAGAAGATCCTCGAAACAACAATTTCTACATAAAATCAGATGGAGGAGCAAACGATGGCCGAGATTAGAACAGTACTCCTATAACTACAGAATTAGATGATAAGGAAAGAAGATCAGATCTGAGAGCTTTAGTTAGCTAATGATGAGATACGAGCAAATCTCGTTGCTGGAAACCAAGCATCAATCAGCATCTCGGCAGCCTCTGAGACGATTGGAGAGTTTATTCCAGATGATGTGGCGCTCAACAACCAAAATGATAAAACTCAACCCCATTTGCCACCACTATACGGCCTGGCCTACGAACCCATGGCCACCCCGATTTATATCCTGTTTCTGTTATCTCATCAAATAGTGCCACAACCAGGCAAATAATAATCTTTACCACCGAGGCAGCTGGTAAAACCTCTTGGTGGGCAACGACCCCCCCCCCCCATCGCCATGATAAGCATACAAGCTTAGCCATACCGGTCTACCACCACCTGGTCATTATGCGTGACAATACAGCAGTATGTATCCCCCAACTCCTTCACCATATCCAGTGGTATCGTACGATAGTTATTTTGATAGCCCTCTTTCGTGGTATCAATAGTATAGCCCTGACGACCCATCCTACCCACCTGGGTATAGCCAGAGGCAATAGCAGGGTGTAAACCCATGACCCCAGGAGGGAATGGCCCAGCTTACAACTACCGATATCAAAAAGGCACCAATTCAGACAATCTTACAAAGAAAGTTACTACAATGAATCTTTAATATGGAGAGGACGAAGCCTAAGAAGAGAAGAAGGGAGAAGTGATCAACTCTGAAACCTACAGAACATAAATAACAACTCGACCAATAGGTTAAGGAAGGAGACTCTTCAAAAGATCCATACTACCCATTATTAGAGAACATCCGGGATTATGTATCGGGGAAGAGCTATTTTAAGCCAAGATAGAAACCTTCAACGGGATCCAAGACCCGAGCCAGCACATCCCTAAGTTCTAGTACAATATTGATCTGCAGTACCAAATAGGCGAGCACATCTGTCGCTTATTCCGTTTGACATTATCAGATGGTACCCTTACCAGGTTATAAAACCTGGAGTCCCACTTGATATCCACCTTTAACCAACTTTTACTGGCATTCTTAGAAATATACCTACATAACTAACAGTCAAAGAGACTATCGAATCCTTCCTTAAAGGGTTCAAGAATGTGAGTATACTTATTAAATGAGTAGATGCCCAGATAGCTTGCCTGGCATTTATGGGAGCCTTCTTACCGGGCTTAAAATTATGAGAAGCTTTGTACATAAAGCAATCTGAAATACTGGAAAATCACTGTAAAAAGGTATAAAAGTACCAGAAAGTAGAAGTTGACGACTGCAGATTAGACTCCCAGACAATTGTCTATCTCAATACCACCTAATCCCCATTAGTAGTGGTGCATCAAGGAGCACACACACATCCAAAAGTTGTCCCTAATATACATTATAGAAATGATGAGGGCAGGAACAAAAGAAGAATAATCAAAGACACTCGGGGTAAATCTGAACCCCATCTTTGAGAAAGCTTGTCAAAGGTAGAGCGTTGGGAATGGTAATCGCCCAGCGATCTCACAATCACATGGACGGATCTCCTTGTCATCGCTAAGAAGGACTCAGACTACATAAATCCACACCCAAAGACCGACTGCTCAGGGCGACCTTATTATGCGTATCACGAGGTCATGACCATGAAACCGGGAAGTATTATGACCTAATCAATATGACCGTAAGATGGTTCAAGGAATGACGTTATACTCAGTACTTATGATGACAAATCCAACGGAAGATATTTTCCCATACAGAGTGGTAACAGAGCAGGTGGCGACTGTACAAGTGCAGGGGCATGTCACAATCTACGAGATGATACTGTAAGGCATTAATGGGGCGCAATCCCACAAAGTCATTTCCAATTGTACAAGGAAGTGTCACCGACCGAGTGAGAACCATAGAATAACTCACGGTATCTTGCCAATTCCAGAGATAAATCATGGGAAAGTTATATACATCACAGAAAATGTCATGGGTTTGAATCCCTCCTCCATGATGATGCATTGGTCATTTTGATCATGATCGGAGGAGGCTTGGTCAAATGGATGTTGGTCAATTTGGAGAGCGAAGAAAATATCCTCTGTCGTGATGTTTTGGTAAATATGAACATGCAGGACTGCATGATACCCTCAAGAATAGAGATATCAGGTTTCAATTGGTCCAACAAAAATGCAATCAGGGAGCTTACCACTTAGGTGTAGGCAGGACCCATAATATTGTTAACAACCTTTGTCATCGTGAATATCCCCTGGGTCTACTATAATGGAATCCTCAAAAGGAAGTAGATACATGGAATGAAGACAATACTGTCCTCTTACCATTAGGTAAGGTTTTTCCCAACAAAGTTTGAAACGTACAAAATATGAGGCTACGAAAGCTACCCATATTTTTTACGCCAATTCCATTAAAAACTTGGTCGCACTTGAAAATAAGGTTTAAAAATTGTGAAATAGCAACGAACAAGGAATAAAACCATGGCGGTAGACTCGTCCCCCATCTTTAACCATCCAGACAAGATGGAAGTTGACATACAACATACCCCTGACCAAATCATGTAATTTTAAATAAGTTTCATGGAAAATGGATACCGCCTCTCTTAGAGACGGTCGATAAGATTAACCTCGACGGTCCTACGATAACAAAATATGCTGGGTCACTCTTGACAGGAGAAAAATACTCAGACCTGACGGGCCTCTTGCTAAAATATAAAGATGTATGCGCCTGGTCGTTCAAGGAAATGTTATGCATCGACCCTATTATTGCCTGATAGTAGTCGTACGCTAACGCCAAGGAAATACTTTTAATGTAGGGGCCACAAGGAATAGCTCCAAGACTACAAGCAGACATAAACGATAAAATTCAAAAATTGTTGAAATCTGGTTTATAGGACCCGCCGATTGTCCACAATGGGTAGCAATCTTGGTGGCAGTCACAATGAAGAATGGCAAAACATGAGTCTGTATTTATTTTGCCAATTTATTTTAGAAAATCCTAAAAACAGTTTCCCCATGACCCTCATAAGAAGACTAATGGATTCAACGGCCGGACCCGAGCGAATGTCATTTATGGATGGTTACTAGGGGTATAACCAAATACCTCTGGTTGTTGAGGACCAAGAATTTACTTTATTCACTAAAGAGCAAAGCCTATATTATTATACTATAATGCCCTTCGGCCTAAAAAATGTAGGAAGTCTACATTGATAACATGCTCATCAAAATAAAATTACAAAATGACCATCTAGCTGACTTAGAGACTGTGTTCGCCAAGCTTAAGCAGCTTTGGCATTTCATCAAAAAAATTCTAGGGCACTTGGTAACTCAATGAGGTATAGAGGTTGACCCTGGCCAGATACGTGCCCTAGCCTATATGCGATCCCCTCGAACACTAAAGCAAGTTTAAAAATAAGTAAATAAAATTCTAGCACTCAATCATTTCATTTACAAAGCCTTATACAAATGTCAGCCACTGTTTTGATGTATCAAGGAAAATAAGAGATGCCAATGGAACGGGGAATGCGAGGGCACTTTCCAAGATATGCTGAGATACTTGGCAACACCTATAATCCTCCATGCACCGAAAGAGCACGAGCTCACAGGTTATGCATGAGAAATATAGAGGAATCAATCAGTGCAGTTCTCATCCAAACAAATGTTAAGACTGAGAAACCAATTTACTCTGTCAGTAACACCTTCTTGGGAGTAGAGTTGCGATATTCTAAAGTAGAAAAGTATGTACTCGCCTTTGAACACGTATCACATTATCTATGACCATACTTCCAAGTGTACAAAATCAAATTTATAACGACTCAAAAATTGAGGGAGGTGTTCGCGAAGAATGATAAGGCTCGTACTATAGAAAAATGGGTTATAACCCTGGTAGAGTTTGACATTAGGTTCGAGCCATGGCTAGCCATTACAGGACATGCCAATGCAGATCTTCTAGTTGACCTTCCCATTAGCAATAATAACTGGGTCAATGAAGAAGATAAAAACAAACTTGCCCCTACAGACGACACCGATGTACCATTTATGAAGGGGTGGCAGTTATACGCGGATGGAGCAGTTAACACTAACAGGTCAAGCTTAAGGGTAATGTTAGTCACTCCCAGCAATGATTAGATAGAAAAGCCAATGAGGGTCAACTTCCCACTAAGTAATAATGAAGCCAAAAATGAAGCCCTGTTGTGTAGAATAGATACAGCGTTGGTACTCAGCATGGAAGAAAATTCAATCTTTACTCACTCACAACTAGTTGTTAACTAGCATAGTGGGATGTTCCAGGCAAACGGGAAGATGGCAGAATACATGGAGATCGTGAAGAAATGGATTAGAAAGTTCAAGAAATTTGACCTCGAGCACATCTATTGAAGTGAGAATAGGCATTCTGGCACACTCGCCTACTTGGCTGGGAACATCGGCGATCGGCTCAGAGTAATCCAAGTTTAGGTCCTCGACCAGCAAAGTACACTGTAATATATGGCAAAACTAATATAGATTGACAGTGGGGTTCCAAGTAAGCAACCTGACTGGAGAAAACCACTTATTGATTTTGTAATGGCCAAATTCCATAGCTCGATATGATTAAGAATTAGCTACCACACCAATGAACCTGTAATAATACTCTAATATAAAGCATGAATTTGAGACAGGTATTTTAAGCATTGAAAGCCTCTGAAATGGTAAAAAACCACGACCTCGTAAGGATAATTTTTGTAAAAGTATCTTTATTGCATGGACTTGATATATTTATTTCAAGTGATCTCTAGAATATAGAAATGCTTTTGATCTCGTAAATAAGAAGTTTGAGTAATTTTTTTGGTCCTTGTCTCTTCTAGAACTTTTCCTTTATATAGGCTTCCCCACGGCACTTCATCGTGCTAGAACACGTTTTTCGAATAACGTGGTTTGTGGTGGTTGATTGAATAACTGACGAGTTTGTGGGAGGCAGGTATCTTTGATTGGATAACGTTATCTGGGTTTAGATCGACCCACGCTCTTGAGTAGTTCATGGGGATGGTTAGAATGTTAACTGGAGTGTTGAGTGTTGAAATTGCGTGAACCTGAGATGAAGGTAAATCGAACTGCGTGAGCACGATTATGAGTGAGATCGAGGGATAAGTCACTACAATCACCCCCTCGCAACCAAAGTCATGAGTGGCGTTTGACTGGGTGGCAGTTATATGATATTGGGAAGTGATGGGCATTAAATGTTGATGCAGATTTATGTGATGGTTGCTTTTAAATAGTTGCATCCTTAATGAATGGTGACACTTGGGAAAATGTACCTGTATAATAAATTTAGGGTTATAAAAAGAGTACATGTAGCAAATCTTTAGAATAATTCGTACATGCCTAACTCTTTCAGAGATGGTGAAAACTTAGAGTATGGTTCTTGAAGAGAGAATTGCGTCTAAAGCGCAGAGGTTGAAGTTGAAGTACTTTGGTGATCGATCTTTAGAAATGGCGGTCCCAGCCCCTGTTCCCCCGACGTATCAAGGCTTGTCAAGGGAGGAAGCGGTTGAAGTTAAGGAAGATTTCAACTATAAATGGAGATTTCATGTCCTCGTCTTGACAGGTGAGGAACGTTTGGCCTGTTTTTGCACCCTTGTAAAAGATAGGGTTAGTGCTTCAAAACAGGGAAAGGTGTATCTGTGGGACAGATATGCTAATTTCGTTTGTCACCATAGATTCTAAGGTTGGGCCCTCTTCATCTCTACCAGCTCTTCGATGGTGGTGGTTATAGAAGAGGCGGTGATGGCAGTGGAGGAGGAGAGCGAGAAGCAGGATCCTGCTGACGTATTTTTATTGTGTTTTTGCACTCAGAAGACCTTCCATCTTGTTTTATGGGTGCCAATACTGAGTCTACTACTTGCATAGTTATTGTTTGGAGTTCGACTGGGATTTAACCGAGCCATGTGAGGGATGATTTTTGTTGGTTCCAATGTCTTCTTTGCATCAGTGTAAAAAATCACTAAAAGATAAAGAACTGGAAGACGTGATTCCTCGCCATGCCTGAATGACCTGTAGCTTTTAACAAACTGGGAAAACATGTTATCTACAAAGTACCTAGAGTTTGGTGCTGGATGGATAACATTTTGTCGTATTCCTATGTAAAAACTTGTTATCTATAAATCATATGTATTATCTTCGATATGAATAAAAGTTGACATTTACTAAGCTGTGTACTGAAAAATATCTTAAATCAAACTGAATTGTGTTGGGTGTTAGTTGAATAACTGTTGATAAGGGATGAAACAATGTTGCAATGCTGTTCAAACTGAGATGAATATGTGATGTCAATATCGTACTGATATAATTTATTTATGTTTAACAGGTGAGGGATAGAAATTATAGCAAATACGGAATTGAAAATTTGAACTATTATAGGTTGATAGAGGTACAACTCTTTGTAGCATGAGGTCAAAATGGTAAATAGCGTAGGTTTGGCTGAGGAGATAAGTTTAAATAATTTACTCCAAGATTTTGGGTTTTTAGTTCATAGATACTAAGTATAAACTGCGTTTAAAAGGGGAAGTGATTGAGAAATTTATAAATATGCTTAGTACGATTAGTAAAAAGAAAATACGGGGGAAGGTTAGGATGGTACGGACTCGATCTTAGAGGATTCGTCATACCGTAGAAGGACGATTGGCTCTAAAAACTGCTGTAGTGCGGGAGAGGATCTTCAGTTTGCTTGGTTACGATGCTGAGTTACCAGTGAGCGAATATCATCTCGAAGGATTAGATTTAAGGAGTAGAGAACTTCAGTATGATCGTTATTTTTATGAAGTATTCTTTCGTGTATTCGTGAATAATTTGGTAGAACGGGAAAGGTTAGTTGGTTTGATCGGCTGAAGTAGAGATCGAATTTGAAGATATGAGGATCGACGAATGATGTGATTAGATGTTGGATGCTTAAGTGTACCAGAACTGTGATGGATGACGTATAAAGGGTGTCTTATGAATAACATAAATGTTGTAATGTAACAAAAATAATATAAGTCAATCGGATCCTCTATAGGGGAAAATCAGTTTTGAGACTATTTTGCAAACATTTTGAATAAATTTGAATATTTGTACAATTTTGAAAATGACATCAATAACTACAAGTATGATAAACAAAAACTGAGGAAAAAAAAATGAAAATGCAGAAGCTTCAATTTTATTTTTTTTGTGCAAAAGGAAATAGAGCTCTGACATCGTACTGTATGAGTCATCATGAGTGAGGGAAGGTCAGGAAAAGATATGGAAATAGGGAAAAAAATATGTTAATAAATGAGGGGTGTTGTAATGATAGAAATGTGGTTCTATCAAAAAGGTACAAGGCGTCTGACATGGAATCGAGGACGGTTCATGTTAGGAGTAATAAATGTCTGCCGTATAAGAGAGAAAGGATAAATAGTTCTTCTTCATCTCCAAACAAACTTTTTATCACATAAAACTAGGAGAGAATTCAGAGAGAAAGACAAAAAATCTGGGGAGTCGATAATGAGTTATCAGAAGGCGATAAACGGTTGAAGAGGGCAAAAGATTCGGGATCTCGCAGGTAGCAGTACAGTAGCGTTGTGAGGGGAAATCTTGATTCTACTGCCGATTCTCATTCGGCAACTGAAGTTTAGTAGAGATGTATGTAATATATGTTGACGTATTTTCTAAGTTAAAGATATATGTTTTATGTGAATGATTGATCAGTGATATATGTTGAATATATCTATATATATATATGCATACATAGATGGAAGAATGATAAATACATTAACCTGTATGTAGGTCGAGCGTGAGAAGCATCTGTGTAGGGCAAAAATGTGCCTGTAGAATCTTGTTTTAAAATGGGTAGGTCATCTGTTAATGAGGTTTTGATCTTTGGTCGGACGAATGAGTCTGAGAACGAAGTAGAAGGAGGATTGGAACAATTCCTGGGTTTCCCTGGTCAGTTGGTGTCTTATCCCTCGAGTTCTAATACCTTTAGAGAGTTTTGTAAAGCCAAGGTGACTGTAAAAAGGAAATGGGGTAAATGTGTAAAGTTTGACGGTAGGCAGTTTAGGCGTCGTACGGAAGCGGAGGGGGAAGAGGACTTTATCTGTTGGCAGATTTGGAAGTAGAAAAATGAGATAGGGGTATAGATAAGTCGATCTCATTAGAGTATTTTGACGGGGATGTCCGTAGTGACCCCTTAGAGGGTTTTCTATGTTACCTATCTCAATTAGAGTATGGGTTGAGCCTTTCCCTTACCAATTTGGCGAAGGAGATTATGAATGCAATTGGGGCATGTTCTGTTCAAATGAACGGGAACATGTGGGGGGTAATATCTGTGTGTGACCATCTAAATGAAAGGTGGGAAAAAATTAAAAATGGTGTGGAGGATAACCCCTGAGGACGTTATGCAGTTTTATGGGGTGAAGAATTTTAAGGCCAGTGGGGGGTCATATCTCTGTACGACCATAACTCGGCGTCGTTTTTTCAATCTTAATTTAGCAGGTCAAACTTGGAATGACAACATCATATGGGTGAAGGGTAATTACCTTTAAAAATATAATGAAGAACCTTTAAACCTTCGATTTAGATCTGTAAAGAAAAGTAAGGTATAGACATGCATAGATAGAATTATTGCTATGTTTTGCTGATAACTGTAGTTATTAGTAAAATATGTTATTGCAGGTGTGAAGTCTACGGTGGAATGGAAAGAATCCTTGTTGGACGAAATTGCTGAGGTGGAGACCGAACTTGAAATTGTGTTAGAGAGACTCGGCTTGATTAGAAAAAAGAGGGTTGATAGAAAGTCAGATAAGATTAGGAAGGTTCCTTCTACTAGGTTGATCGTGGGGGTCGATGAAGGAAAAAGGCCAGTCAGCAGTGAGGGGTTCGAACTAATTTGTCCAAGACTCCTAGAACTGGAAGTTTGGCTCAGTCGAATCCTGTTAAGCCGAGCAAAGTAGCTCAGCTATTCCTGAAGAAACGGATGCTAAAGTCTTTACCGACCTCTGGTATCACTAGAAGTGGTGAGGTCGCGAAAGATAAGAGGAGGAGGGATAAACCTTTGGGGGAATCAGGAGGAAAGGTCATCGAGGGGAGATCTGCTTCAGTGGACGACCTTAAAGAGGTCGAGGAAAGGACCATGTTAGCGATTCTCCAAGGAGAGGAAGATACGAGCTAGATGGTAAGTTTATATTATTAGATAGAAATGATTAATATACCTCGAGCTAAGAACTGAGATTGATATAATTTTTGCAGGTTGCTCGTCTTGTCAAGGGGATGTGGCTCTGTATTGACGAAGAAAAATCTGAGCTGAAGAAGGTAAAGAGCGAGCTGGAGAAAGACCTAGCTCGAGCTTAGACTGAGGCCATGAAGGAAGTCAGGCAGCTGAAGGCCTCTCGCGATGTGGTAGTCGGCCAGCTATAGGTTGAGGAAAAGGCCAACCTAGATGAGATGATGGAGGAGCATGACAGACTGGGTCGTCACATGATGCTGAAGGGCTATTCTCAGGAGGAGGTGGATGTCATTAAGGCTGATACCTATTTTGAGGTAGAAGATGAGGAGGCGGAAGTGGTGGGAGTTGTGGATGGTCTGGATGGTATCTCCCACCAGACAGTACTTGACAACCAAGGGAATGATGTCCAGCTCCGAGAAGGTGGGAGTGAGAAGGTAGGATAGACATGTGTCTTGTATAAATATGTGTAAGTTGTTTGAACTGTGTGGCAGGACAAAACTTTTGTAGATTGACTTTGTTTATAAACGTCTTGTAGGTCTTTAGGGAGATGAGTCTCAGAATAAACGACCTAGAGTATGGACTTGCAAGGGATAAAGAGACCTCTAAAGCCTTACTGTTTGTACAAGCGGAGCTGCAGGTTAGACCCGAAAAGGCTTTTGACTTGCAGGTTATACCAATATTAAGTTAACCAGTAATTGGATAGAAATGAATGGTAAAAAACCACCATTATAAATACTGAGTAATATATCGAAAGTATGTACCTTGTACGTTGAAAGCAGATTCATGAAGTTTTTATCTGAGAATGGATTCCAAACCATTAGCTTTAAAATATTTGAAAGCTGATGTTTAGAAACCACATAGTCTCATTAGAAATGTAGTATGTATATATTCAAAGGCTTTCCTAAATCGACGTGTATTAAAACTTGTTATATTTCCCAGGTTGAATTGGATTCATCTCCTGTACATGAGGACAACATCCTCATGTGCAATCAAGAATTTGTGGAGCAGTTCGATAAGATGAAGGAAGCGAACGAGAAAAGAGAGGATCAATACGTAATGACGCATTTCTGACTTGAGAAGCTGAATCAGGCCGTTTCCGACCTGACTCTTCAGGTCGAAGAGAAAAATTCTGAGATTAAGAAGGGATTAGAGGGGCTATCCAAGGCAATAGAATGTGCCGAGAAGCTTCAACGTCAGCTCGACGTATTGGCTTTGAAGGGTAATCAGGCCGACACAGCTCAATACCGCATCAAGGTGCTGGATCAATCAGAGGAACAACTTCGATCTGATCTTTATAGATGTAGGACCGAGCTAGAGAGAATGAGACAAAAATTCTTCGAAAAGGATGATGAGCTGAGGATAGCTCGAGAAAATCAATCGGCTTCAGAAGCTGCAGCTGAACATTTGCAAACACCCCTTCCTGCCAAGGATATGGAATTCCGAGAGATGTAGAGAAGTTGCGATGAATTAAACGAGAGAGTTTCTCGGCTTAAAGAAGAAAAGGACCAAGCCGCTGCTCGTGACAAAAGAGCTAAGGCTATAGAGCATTATGGGGGACCTAGAACTGAGGTTAAGGCTCCTTTAGTTTGAGGGTATGTAGATTGTCTCTCAGGTCGCATTTGAGAGATAGAAAGTAATGTATCTCAAATTCAGGAGCATGTTCAGATGGGAAATGCAAATTTGTGGGAATGCCAACATAAGCTGGATGCTGCTCTTATTAGGGAGAAAGTTCGGGAGGGGGAGATCAAGGCAAAGGAATTGCTAGTGAAGAAGAAAGAAGAATTATTGAAAAATCAGCCGGCAGGGGAAGAGTTGAACGCTGAGCTTGGGAGACTTCGTACTCATATAGTAGACTTAGAGGCCATGAACCTGGCGGAGTCAGCGAAGTAAATGGCCAAGATGGAGGAAGATGTCACTTTTCATGATAGGGTTTATGCAAAAATAATTGATTGGAACGATAATTGTGCTAGGTTAAAGTCATGCCTCGAGAGGTTGAAAGTGAGATTTGCAACATCAGTTGTACCTGTTGTGTTTCGATCGGACCTGTTATGGACGATCAATGCATATTTTGTAGAAGAAGTTAAAAAACTTGAGTCAAAACGAGATACCTTGTTTAAAACACTGTCGAACAAGGGATGCGTCTGAAGAGTTAAGATAGATCGAGGGAACTGTCTGGGTGCCATGGAGACCCAACTGGGCCCTCGAACTACTGAATTAATAGAACAAGGTAGGGCTGCTGTGGCCTGCAAACTGAAAGAGAGGCCTCTTGATGATGTGGGGGAAAGCATTGCTGACACTCCATCAGCAAAAAAGAATCTTCAATAATATGATTTTGACCTACAAATAAATAGAATATTTTGCCGACACATTATAAATAGGTGAAAGCTAGTATAGCCTTATCTTTTGTCTGGTGGGTCTTTGATGTAATTTTTTTTTATATTCGTTTTAATCGTAGAAATGTAAAGAGACAGCTAAACCATGTTATATCCTTGATCTAGGACTAAAGAGAGACAGCTAAACCAAGTGATATCCTTGATGTTGGCCTAAAGAGAGATAGCTAAACCAAGTGATATCATTGATCTAGGCCAAAAGAGAGATATCTAAACCAAGTGATATCCTTGATCTAGGCCTAACGAGATACAACTAAACTAAGTGATATCCTTGATCTAGGCCTAAAGAGAGACAGCTAAACCAAGTGATATCCTTGATCCAGGCCTAAAGGGAGACAACTAAACCAAGTGGTATCCTTGATCTAGGCCTAAAGAGAGAAAGCTAAACCAAGTGATATCCTTAATCTAGGCCTAAAGAGAGACAGCTAAACCAAGTGATATCCTTGATCAAGGCCTAAAGAGAGAGAGCTAAGCCAAGTGATATCCTTGATCTAGGCCTATAGAAATGTCACAAACATGTTGAAAGTGAGGAAAGCCAGTATTATCTATGCTTTTTTTTTTTTGTAGAATGTGAACAAATGTTCATGAAGAGATCGACATTGTTCAAAAAAAAATTTCATTGATAAGTTTAGAATTTACATTGGATGGAGATAAGAATCTCGCTTTTGGAATTGAAAAATACAAAAAGCGATAAACAGAAATGGAGTAGTAAGACACCAAATGATGGAACTGTTTTAGTCATCTAGTGTTTCAAGGATTTGAAATAGTGATTCCCTCTACTGTCATGAGATAGGATGATCCCGGGCCTGAGAGACCTCTGATAATGAATGGACCTTCCCAATTATCGGCTAATTTTCCAGCTTGAGGCTCTTTGCGATGTTAAGGAATCTCTCTATGGTGGAGATCTCTAATTTAAAAAGTAAAGCTCCTGACCTGGTTATTATACGATCTGGCGAGTATATGATGATATCGACCTAGGTTAGCGACGGCGCATTCCCTGGTCTTATCTATCATGTTAAGATTGCAAGCCAATTCGAACTCATTCTCCTAGCCAGTCAACTCGTGATCACGAACTGGATGGTGATATGCAGAAGGAATGACAGTCTTAGTGCCATAAGCAAGGAGGAATGGGGTACACTGAGTCGATTATCGGGAAGTGGCTCAATATGCCCACAGAACGTGAGGTAGTTCGCGAACCCAATTCCTTTTTTTCTGTGAGTGAAGCCGTTTGTTGAGTCCATCCACGATGGTTTTGTTAGTGATTTCGGCTTGGCCATTGACTTGAGGATTGTATGGATTTGATGGTGAGTGGATGATAATGTGGTGATTCTGGAAGGATACAACCTTTTCTCCCACAAACTGGGGCCTAGTACTGATATGAATTTTGTGGGGGTACCCGAATCGAGTGATTATGTGAATCTAGATAAAAGAAATAACCTCCTCTTCTCTAGTTTAACAAAGTAGAATTATTTCTACAAATTTTGTAAAGTAATTGGTAGCTACGAGTAGGTGACGGCGATTACCTAAAGAGTTAGAGAATTTATCGATGAGGTCCATTGCCCATCTTTTGAATGGCCAGAAAACCTTGCTTGCATGGAGTTTAGGCGCAGGGGAGCGTATCATATGTCCAGGCCTCTGGCAGGTGTCGCACCTGCGGGAATACTCTTCTGTTTGCTTGCGCATGCTAGGCCAGAATACTCTTTGAGTTATAGCTCAGTTCGCTAATGATCTACTTGCGGCGTGAGTGCCACAAGTTCCTTCATGTAATTCACAGAGTAGTTCGTCTGTTTTTAATTTTCAGAGGCATTTGAGGTAAGGCCCTGTAACAAAGAGGTGGTAAAGTATACCGATCTGAGTAATGCAATGCTTTGAGTTGTGGAATAGCTGTCGGCGTTTTTTTTGATCTGCTGGGAGTGGTCCGCTACACTTATTGTCGACACCGAGGTAGGCTAAGAAAGGCTTTTGCCAATTGTCGTCTCCTCCTTTATCGCACCCAGTGTTGATCGTGCATACAAAGATGTGGTCAATGCTGGGGTTTAAATGATTTTGATCTGGAGATATCGAGCTTCTGTACCCAAGACCCCAGCTAGATATGCCAATGAATCGGCGTGTCTATTTTTTACCTCGTGGAAGATATTCGAGAGTTGCTTTCGCGAACTTACTCATCCTATCACCAACAAGGGTTGCGTATTCGATCATCTTCCCATTTTTCTTTTATTGCTGTACACTGAGTAATGAATTGGTGTAAACTGAGAGTTCGGGGACATCGAGCTCAAGTGCGAGGTCGAGTCCGTGAATGAGAGCTTAATACTCGGGGATATTATTTGAGGCCTCTAAATCCAAGCATATTGATTTCTTAATTCTGTCATTTGAAGGGGTAGTCAAAACGATCCCGATTCCTGACTTGCGGGTCCTACTAATCCATCTCTAAGAAGCTTCTACTCTGACATAGTGATCCAGTCAGCTCGTTCGTTGAATGGCTTTGGAGTTGAATTCTCTGGCGTGCTTTTGGTAAGGTTCGGATCGTACTCCTCCCTCTCGGGATCCTCTACTGGAAAATCTGTGAGAAAATTTGTAACGACCTGATCTTTTTCATAATGACGTTGTTCGAACTTGATATCATGCTCGCCCAAACTGACTGACCATTTTTGCACTCTTTGTGAGTTCTATTTTTTGGATAAAACTTCCCGAAGTGGGTTGTTCATCATAACTTCGACTGAATGTGCTTGGAAGTAGTGTTCGAGTTTCTGTAAAGTGTAAACAAGGGTGAGAAGGAGTTTCTCGATTTCAGAGTACCTTGTTTCTGTTGGTGTGAGTGTTTTGTAGATGAAGATGACTGGTTTCTCTATTTTCCCTTCCAGATGAATGAGAACCGAGCTGAAAGATGTATCTGTGACTGCTAGGTGGATTATCAGTTCCTCATTACCTAATGGGGTGTTAATTATGGGAGACTTCCCCAAATAAATTTTGAGATCCTCAAAAGCAGCTTCGCATTCTGGTGTCCATGTGACTTCTGCAGTTGGTTAAAAATTTCCACATTTGGTATACCCGTGGAGTAATAGGAACAGCTAACGGCAGCAGTCTGAAGATTTAGAGGCGAATCGGTTGATTACGACAATCTTGCCGGCGAGTTTTTAAACGTTTTTTATTGTCTTTGGAGAAGGCATGTCGAGGAGAGCTCAAATTTGATCTTGATCAGCCTCGATCCCTTTCTCGCAGATGAGGTGGCCTAGAAAGTTGCCAGAATGTACCCCGAATTAATACTTATCAGGGTTGAGACGCATTTGGTAAGATCGATGGATGTTGAATATTGTGCTAAGATCTGAGATGTGATTAACTAATTGTATGCTTTTACACAAGAGATCATTGATGTAGACTTCAACAATTTTTCCCAGGTGTGCTTTGAACATAAGAGTCATCAATCGTTGATATGTGGCCCCTGCATTTTTGAGCCCGAATGGTATGACTTTGTAACATTAAAGGCCACTTTTGTTGATGAATGTTATCTTCTCTTGATCTTCTTCTAGAAGTGGGATTTGATTATATCCAGAAGCAGCGTCCATCATAGATAGAAGATCATAGCTTGCAGTGAAATCAAGGATCTGATGAATGTTGGGAAGAGGAAAATAGTTTTCTGGAGTATGTTTGTTTGGATCTGTAAAATCAATGCAAACGCGGACTTTTTTGTTCTTCTTTGGGAGAACAACAATGCTGGATATCCAATCTGGATACTTGGCTTCTCGAATGAATCCTACTTTGATCAATTTCTCAATCTCGGCGTTAACTTCATCTCGAAGATGAGGTGAAAGTCGCCGCTGTTTCTGTTTGACCACGGGGGCATTGACGTTGATGGCTAACTTATGACAAGCCATAGCTGGATCGACTCCGGGCATTTCTTTGAAAGACCATACAAAAGCCTCTCGATTGAGTTGTAGGAACTGGATGTGAGCGTCTTTCTCGTGCTGATCCAGCTTAGTTCTGATGAATGTGCCTCTGCTAGGTCCATTAATGTCGACATATTTTATAGGCTCCTTTGTAGGTGATTGATCGTCGAGGTGATCAATTTTCTATAATTGCTATACGTCCAATCTGTCTGAGGTATCTAGGATGGCAGAGACAGTATTTTCACAAGCTCGAGAAAGTTACAGAATACCTTTAATCTCGTAAATACCATTGTCGTGCTTGAACCGGAGTGCTTGATGATAGGTAGAGGCGATTGCTTTTATATTGTGTATCCAGTAACGGCCCCATGATCTCAAGATAGCGAGACTTGGCATTGATGACGTTAAAAATGATATCGATAGTGGCTGGTCCAGCGATAATAGGTAAGATAATCTTGCCCACTCGTTCCTTCCCGGAGCCATTGAGCCCACTGATGTCGGTGTCGCTCTGAATGACTTGGTCAGGCAAAACCATCTTCTCGATCGTACTCTAAAATAGAATTTCAATACAACTTCTAATATTGATCATCATTGTGTATATGATAAATTGCTTCATCTTGAGCATTATGACTAACGCATCGTGATGTAGAAATTTGACATGGCTAGTATCGCAATCCTCAAAAGAGATTCCAAGTCGGCGATTGCTCATCTCGGGAAGAAGTTTGGCTTCTTTCTCTTGAGGTGTAAGATCACAGCATTCGGAGAGCCTTCGGCGCTTTGAACGGTTAAAATTGTTGATCTAGTTAATTTTGATCATGTTGCTAAGGTGCACATAGTAGGAATGCTTCTCCTAAGCTCTGTCGTTGACCTGATCAACTTCGAGTTGTTTCTTATGGCTGCCATCTTGGTATGACTTCAGGTCAATAATGTATTCGAGTATCCATCCATCTTTAAAAATGAGCTCGAGCATCCACTGTATAGCATAGCAATTGTCAGTAGAATGATGATTTACCTTATGGTGCAGGAAAATTGTCGACTTTTGATAGGTGCTAGTGGTCGAGAGGCACAGTAGAGCGGGTCTTTTAATAGTAGTAGAAAAGTATGGAGACTCAGACGTTCAGCTTTGGGAGGACGGGTTTGTTTTTCGGACCGCTACTCCGAGGGTGCTCAGTGTTTCCCTTGATGTGTTAATGATCTCCCTGTTCCTCCTTAGGCTCACTGGTCCGCTCTGCAGGTGGGGATTTTGTAGAGAGGACATACTTAGTAGACTTTTGTCGCTCAGACATCATCCTTTCTAAGTCGATGTAACCGTTGACTTTGGTGATCATTTTTTCTAACGTCGCAGATTTGTTAAGGAAGAGGAAGAGGTATTCCTTGGCTTTGTAATCGAGCTGGAGAGCATTGGTGAAAGCGGTCAAAACTGTCTTGCGAGCTCTAGGAATTTCTTTGAAATATCTTCGAGCTTTTTTCCATGTGAATACTTAAGGCCGATAAGAGAATATAAGTTCTATTTGTCTCTGTTGGGGGCATATGTTTTGACAAACTGCTTCTGCAGCAGATCAAATGTGCAGATAGATTCCTCAGGAAGTGAGTGGAACCATCAGAGTAGCACTTCCAATAAACTTGTGGCAAACAGATGGTAAAGAATGTGGTTGAGATTGGAGTACAACCCCAATGAATCACGGTATTGCTGAATATGCTCCTTCGGGTCAGTACCTTTGTTCATATAAATTTGGAGAGCATGGAAATCTTTTGTATTTCCATATCAAATAGTTTATTGGCAATCAGACTTCCTTGTAACGTCGCGGCATAGCTGGCATTACCCAGAACTTGTGCCTCGATTAGCTCCTTAATTCCTTGATCCATATTTTCTTTCGTTACATAATGACATGTTGGTTGAATTTCTGGACATGTTGGCAGGGGATGATGAGTTCCCGTGCCTTCGCTCAAGCGATCTCGCGCTTGAATTTGAAGTAGAGGTCGTTGGTCATCCTCCTGATGGATAGAAATCTGATGACCTCGACTGTCTTCTGATTGGACTTCTCCCCACAAATGGATGGAAGGCTGCGGTCCATGTGGTTAATTTCTAGAGATGGCTTTGCTGGCGACTCCCCAAGGTCCCAACCTCTCCCTTACCAGAATGTTAGAGGTCTCTGGAAGTTGATCGTGACCCCTGGCTGAAGGTGCCGGCTGAGTAATTTATAGAGCTTTGAATGCAGTCTGCATCGTTGTCATCTGATCTTCGTGCCATTTGAGCGCGGTCAATCGAGCTTGTCGTTCTGCGTCGAGCTCTTTCCCTCGGAGATCGCGATCCTTTGTCAATTAAAGTTCGAGCACGGCGTGTTTCCTTGCCTCTAAGTGGAGATTCACCCGTAACTTGGTAAGTTGTCCCGGATCCACAGTAATTTAAAGCTGAGTTCATGTGGCCTGTCATCTAGAAGAAACCATAGTTGAAACTTGTAATAAAATATTACCTTAGGGCATCGTAGAAATACAATCTTTCCCTCAAACTGTGCCAAATGTAATGGCCAAATTCTGTAGGTTGATACGATTAGGAATTAGCTATCACACCAATGATCCTGTAATAATACGCTAATATAAAGCAAGAATTGGAGATAGGTGTTTTTAGCGTGGGAAACCTCTGAACAGGTAAAAAACCACGACCTTTTATAGAGGATTTTTGTAAAAATATCTTTATTTCTTGGAGTGGATATCTTTATTTCAAGTAATCTCTAGAATATAGAAATTTTTTTGATCTCATTAATAAGAAGTTTGAGTAATTTTTTTGGTCCCTGTCTCTTCAGGAACTTCTCCTTTATATAGGCTTTTCCTACAGCTCTTCGTCGTGCTGGAGCACGTCTTCCGAATAATGTGTTAGCGGCGGTTGACTGTATAGCTGACAAGTTTGTGGGAGACAAATGTCTTTGACTGAATAATGTTTTCTGGGTTTAGTTCGGCCTACGTTTTTTAGTAGGTCGTGGGGTTGTTGGGAATGTTTAACAGGAGTGTTAAGTGCTAAAATTGCGTGAGCCTAAGATGGAGGTAATTCGATCCTTGTGAGCTCAATTATGAGTGAACTCGAGGGATAAGTCCCTACAGTCGCTGTTTCTTTTTTACTGCAGGGGCGTTGACGTTGATGGCTAACTTGTGGCAAGCCATAGCTGGGTCAACTCTGGGCATTTCTTTGAAAGACCATGTAAAAACGTCTCGATTGAGTTGTAAGAACTGGATGAGAGCCTCTTTCTCATGCTGAACCAGCTTAGTTTTGATGAACGTACCTCTGTTAGGTCCATCGATGCTGACATATTCTGTGGGTTCCTCTGCAGGTGTATGATCGTAGAGTTGATCAATTTTCTGTAATAGCAATGTGGCCAATCTGTCAGAAGTATCAAGGATGGTAGAGACAGTATTTTTGCAAGATCGAGGGAGTTTATGACTATCTCTGATCTCATAAATACCGTTGTCATGTTTAAATCGGAGTGCATGATGATAGGTATAAGCGATTGCTTCCATATTGTGTATCCAGCAGTGGCCCATAATTCCAAGATAGCGGAACTTGGCATTGATGACGTAGAAAATGATGTCGATAGTGGAAACTTGCCCCTCGATTTTGCTCGAATGATGGAAACTTGAGCAATTCAAGGTCGCTCCCAAGTACCAGTCGGGGTGAGGGTAGACATGATACCCGGTGTAAACCAAGAAAAGGACTGGACTTCGACAGTTTTAGAGCCTGGACGAAGTATATCTGATCGGCCCTAATGCATCTCCGAGGGTCTGCCCTTTCGACCATCCTTGCCCCTCGAGTTTGCTCGAAATTGGAGACTTGAGCAATTCAAGGTCGCCCTCAAGTATTAGTCGTGGCGAGGGTGGACATGATACCAAGGGCCAATCAAGAAAAGGACTGAACTTCGAAGGTGTAAGCCATAGCGAAGCAATATTTAATCGCCCCCAATGCATCCCCGAGGGTCCGGCCTTTCGACCATTCTTGCCCCTCGAGTTTACTCGAAGTTGGGAGCATAAAAAATCACAAGATTACCCTCAAGTATCAGTCGGGACGAAGGTTAACAAGATACCTGAGTTAAATCAAGAAACTCATAATGAAACAGGAGATGAAGGGTTGAAAAAATTGTTTATTTAATGTTCTGGATTACATCAGTTGTACATGGTTGAAAATATGGCCTGTTATAGGAGACTAGCTGCATTGTATTCCTAGGGTTTGGTAGAGGCTCTTCGTCTTTCGTCATTAAGTAATAAGAACCCTTATCTGTTTTATCGTAGACAACATATGGTCCTTCCCAAGATTCAGCTAACTTGCTGGCGTTTGATGGTTTGGAAGATTGATTGACATGTCGAAGTATTGGATTTCCAATGTTGAAACTCCGTGGTCAAACTCTTTTGTTGTAGGATTTCTGAAGTGATGTGTGGTACCGGCCAAGGTTGGCGATAGCTCGATCTCTGGTTTCATCGATCCATAACATGTTGCATGCAAGTTCGAACTCATTATCTTCGTCTGGGAGGTTTGGATCTTGAGTGGGTACTTCGAATTGGGTTAGTAATACAGCTTTGGTTCCATATGTTAGGAGGAAGGGCGTACATCCTGTGGATTTGCTTGGGGTTGTGCGATAAGCCCAGAGGACATGTTGTAACCCTTGAACCCATCATCCTTTTTTTGCATCGACTCACTTCTTAAGACCATCGATGATGGTTTTGTTAATTGCTTCGTCTTGACCGTTGCCCTGAGGTTAGTATGGTGTGGAAGGTGAGAGAATGATGTTGTGTTTTTTGAGGAAGTTTCTAACTTTGCTTCCAACGAATTGGGGACCATTGTCGCATCGATTTATGTAGGGACAACCGAAGGGAGTGATAATGTTTTCCCATAAAAATTTGACAACTTTCTCTTCTCCGGTTCGGCATAGAGGTACCGCTTCGACCCATTTTGTGAAGTAATCAGTTGTGACAGGGATATTTCTCTACTACCCGAGGCTACCTGGAAGGGTCCAATGAGATCGATGGCCCATCTTTTGAATGGCTAGGAAACTTGACTAAAATGGAGGTCTTGAGAGGGGCAATGGATGTCATGAGTGTGATGCTGGCATTTGTCACAGTGTTTTGCATAGTCTGAAGCTTGTTTTTTCATATCGGGAGAAAAAAACCCCTAGGTAACAGCTCGAAGGGCCATAGAATAACCAGCAGTATGAGCGTTGCAGGACCCTTCATGAAGTTTGGCTAAGGTTTGGGAGGCTTTGGCTTGGGATATGCATCGAAGAAGGACGCCATTTGGGAATTTTCGATGTAGTTGGCTTTTGTGGATAGTATATCTGCGACAGTTTTCTAGCAGAGAGCATTTGGCTTTGGGATCATGTGGGAGAGTAACATTGTTGAAGTAGTTAAGAAATAGCGTTTGCCAATCGTTTGGATCGTGACTCTCGCTCCCAGTATTGTTGGTATTGATTTCCATCTGGTCGATACTTGGGCGTTCGAGTACTTCGATATGGAGTGTCTGAGATTCTGATTGTCCGAGCATAGCTGCTATATAAGAGAGGGCATCTGCATGTCTATTTTCTCCTCGAGGGTAATATGTGATTGTGGATTTTTCAGGAAAACAGTCCATGCGCTGTCGCACAAAAAGAGCCTAATCAGCCATACGACCGTTAGCTTGGTTTTCTCCTGTGTAATGTCTCTGAACAAGTAGGGAATTTGTAAAGACTGCAAGTTTGGGAATGCGGAGATCGAGTGTGAGGTCGAGGCCGTGGATCAAGGCTTCATACTTTGTTTTGTTATTGGAACATTCGAAGGCAAGTTTGACAATTTTCTCTATGCGGTCATTAGTGGGTGTTACCAAGACAATACCAATACCAGAGCCATTAGGTCGTGTTGATCTATCTGTGAATAAATACCACAGTGAGTGGGTCCCAGGGGTCTAGTATTTTGGATTGATCTTCTGATAAATCATCTTCGTGTTCTTCCCAGTCGACATCTTCGACCGGGAAGTCAACTAGAAAGTCTGCTACTACTTGGCCTTTCTGGGATATTTGCTTCTCGAAGGTAATGTCGTGTTCGCCAAGGTATACAGACAACTGCTGTACTCGTCAGGAATTTTCTTTTTTGCCAAGTACCTCTCGAAGGGGATAATTTGTAATTACACGGATGGGATGAGCCTGAAAATATTATTTAAGCTTACGGGCTGAATAGACAAGTGTGAGGAGTAAATGCTTAAGTTTTGAATATCGATTTTCTGTCGGGGTTAGGGTTTTGCTGATGAAATATATAGGTTTTTCGATGCTAGAATCAAGTTGAATGAGTACAGAACTGATAAAGGTTTCTTTGGCAGCAAGGCATAAAGAGAGTGCTTCTCCTTCGATAGGTGTACTGGTGATCGGTAGACGGCCAAGTAAGTTTTGAGTTCAAGGAAGGCCTGTTCGCACTCAGGGGTCCAGTCGATCTTGGGATTGTTTTTTTTTTAGTTTGTGGATGCCTGACGTCTTTCTTGGTTCGGGGCGTAGGGTAAAGGTTTGAACATGGTTGTGACCAGGCGTTGGCTGGTGGCACCAGCATTTTAAAGGCCGAAGGGGTTAACGTTAAAACAGTAAAGGCCTTTGTTCAGTTATAAATGAAGTTTTAAGTTGATCTTCGGGGATGAGGGGTCTATGATTGTAACCCGAAACCGCGTTCATCATGTATAGGCGCTCGTGTCTAGCAGTGGCATCGAGGAGTACTAAGATAGTAGGGAGGGGGATACAGTCCTTCGGTGAAGTCAACGCAGATTTGGTTCTTGCCATTCTTCTTAAGAACTACTATAATGTTTGATATCCAGTCTGCGTACTTCACTTCTCTGATAAAGCCTGCGGCTATAAGCTTGTCTATTTCAAGGTTTACGGCATCTCAAAGTCGTGGTGCCAGGGTACACTTCTTTTGTTTTACTACTGAGGAATAGGGGATGAGATCGAGGCGATTCCAGGCCAGGTTGGGGTCGACACCTGGCATCTCATGAAATGTCCAGGCAAAGATCTCTTTGTTTGCTCGAAGAAACTCAAAAAGTTTGAGGCGTTCTAACTCATTGAGGAAGGGTTTGATAAATGTACCCCGACCGGGACCATCGAATTTGATATAAATAGTGGGTTCGATGGATAGGGTGGTATCTGTCAAAGTCGAAGGGATAGAAAGATACTGTGATTGCTATGGACGGCTGACAAGTTTTCGGGTTTGGTCGATCTCAGGGTGATTAAATGAGCGGGCAAGGCGTTGAAAGCCTTTCAAATTCAAACTACCCTCGTGATTGCTGAATCGAAGGGTCTGATGGTTGGTCGAAAGTATAGCTCGCATGGCGTGAAGCCAATCTCGTCCGAGTATACCGAGGAATTTAGATTTCTTGTCAATGACGATGAAGTTGGTTTGAAAAGTAATGGGGCTGTATTGACGGGAAGGCTGATACGGCCAGCTGCGGCTTCTGTTGATCCATTGAAACCTTTTAGTTTGATATTTACAGCGGTTATGAAGTCTATTTTCTTATTGGTTTAGGTTTTTTAGAGAAAAAGGACATCAGCTGCGCTCCCAGTATCTATGAGCATTATATGGAGGATGAGGCTCTCAATCATAATCATGATGACTAGCGGATCAGAATGGGGGAAACGAGCGTGTCACAGTCAATGAAAGAATTGCGTTCGAGTCGAGGGCGACGGCTTGATTCTGGCAGAAGGGTAGGAAATTTCTCATGATAAGGGAGCTTGTAATATTCTTCGATGCGCTTTCGTTTGCTCTTGGAATGTCCACTATCTATGTTGTTAACTTTGAAAAGCTTAACTCTATAGATGTACACCTCGGATGGGTCAGTAGTAGGGGTGGATAGAGATTTGAGGTAGGACCCATCGAGGTAGCTTGGAAGATAAGCAATATACTGGTGAAAATGACCTACACTGAAGATAAGTTCGAGAGAGCATTGAAGGGAGAACCATTAATTGGTATGGTGATAGTTGCACTTATGGTTAGCACAGTAAGATTCGCCTTGTCTGACTTTGATGGGGAAAGGGATGCGAAAAATGGGGTCTGCCTATATGTGTGGTAGAAGGGTGTTGAGGGGGCAGTGGGTGTAGGAAAAATAGGCCTTGGTCGCTTCTTGCGAGCTTCGCTACTGTTATCAATGTCGGGGCGTTTGCAGCTCTCAGTCCCTAAAAGACAGGAGCAATCAGGGGTGTGGGAGCAGAGTGGGGGTGTTGCCGAGGTTTATGGAAGTTTGTTGTTTGCAAAGGCTGGCTTTCTTTCCGAGACTCTTAAAGGCGCTCGAGATCGATATAGCCATTGAATTTCGAGAGCATCTCTTCGAGTGTTTTTGTTTTATGGAGGACTAGGTGCTCCTTTACTCGGTTGTGGTTGGGTAGGGCATTCGAATATGACAAAATAGTATTTGAGCAGTCGAGATTTTCTATTTTGCTGGATTCGTCGAGGAATCTTCTTGTGAATGCTTCAAGGGTCTCACTGCCCGATTTTCTGAAATTGAAACGAGTGTCAACTCTGACATCTCTGTCTTTGTTGAAGTCAAACTGGGCGATGAAAAGATGCTCAAAGTTAGGAATCGAGCCATTTGGGAGATTATGAAGCCATTGAAGAGGGTTATCGGTAAGGCTCATTGGGAAAAGGTGACATAATAGGTAGTCAGCCGTAGAGTAGAAGCTCAGGGATTTTTAGAATTTGAGGATATGGGATTTGGGGTCTGTGCTACGGTATTTGCAGAGTTTAGGGGCACGGAAGTTGGCGGGTATTTCGATAGCCAAAAGTTTGGGGCAGATCGGGTTATTGAGGCGGCTCCAGGAATTTGAGGCTGGGCTCGTGCTAGCGCGAATAAAGGGTTGTATTTCGTGGTCGAAGTCCTATTGTGTAACAAATGCAGGATATTGGGGAAAATGATGTATTCGAAGGTTGTGAGGTCGAGTGTGTGATATAAAATTAGTACTGCATTCGCTGAGCCGTTCCCTTGCAGGACGGCGTCTGGGTTGTTTGGTGGAGCGGAAGGTTGAGTCAGAAGAGTCTTTTTGGTGGTAAATTTTGAGGTGAATTGAGCCGGTTGGGGGATTGATACGGGGTAAACCTTCGGCACCGATGTGAACGGGGGGTATCTCGAGGTTTGGTGAAGGCCCTAGGCAGATGGGAGCAGAGACGCGGGATGGGTTTGGTACCTGGGACAGGCGAACAGGCTCCAAGGGCTGCAATCTCTGGAGCTCTCGGACGGTGTTGCGCAGCATGTCGATTGCTCTGTTCTGTCTTTTTTCATCATCCAAGTGGCAATTCCACTCAGCTTCCAGTGCCAATTTATGGCTTTCACGCTCTTGGTTGAGTTGGTTCTGGTGGCGCTCCTCTGCCTGAGCGGCTTTTTGGGATAACAAAGATATTTTGACAACCACTCTGTCAATGATGTGGCCTGCCTGGGTTGAGTTAGAACAGCGTGTGGGTGCCATTGAGGGTAATCAGCTGAGGTGGAAAACGAAAAGACGGGAAATAAAAGGAAGGGAGATTTGTGGTGTGGGAAGTACAGACTGCGCCAATTGTAGGGAACTAACTTTGTTTGGAGGTGAAGTGCGTTCTCACAACATAGAATCAATCTTCAATCAAAGGATATAAGCACTTAGCATAATGTAAGAACAAACTATAGACAAATACTTGTGTAGAGGCCCAAATGTGACTCTCTCTGACCTCTGATGAGGATTTTTAAGACAGATTGTATTAGTGAAGAGTAAATAAAAGAGCTCTAGTACAGAGTGTCTGGGTGGTCGAAAGTAAAATGCGAGGGGCTGGAGATGATTTTTTTATCCCCCAGGTGGTTTCCCATCTCCTCTATTTATAAAGATATAGGGAGCTGAGTCACCAAATGTGGGTCAGGATTACTTTATTACAGTCAAGAAATCCCGCCAAGTTATGGGCGCCGGTCATGTCTGTTCTGTCACTGCAACATTTATTGGCGGTGGCTCTTAACGGCGCAGTGGTTGGACCTGTTACTGTAGCTGCATGGGGCAATCAATGCGCCGTCTAATCATTTGAGGTGGTTGTTTGTCCTATCTTACTTTGATCGTGTGTTAGTAAGGTCGAAG
Organism: Kingdonia uniflora; assembly: GCA_014058105.1. Lineage (NCBI taxonomy): Eukaryota > Viridiplantae > Streptophyta > Magnoliopsida > Ranunculales > Circaeasteraceae > Kingdonia > Kingdonia uniflora. The sequence continues at coordinate 517,040 of JACGCM010001326.1, forward strand.
GATTTCTGCTATAGTATGTTAATTCTATAGTAGCCTACTCGTAGCCTTCGGCAGTCAGTCAATGCAAACTTCACAGCCTACTTGAATGTATTGAAGCCCACTCAATCTTTAAAATAGACTCCCCAGAGATCCCCGGAAGACGAAGCTTCAACATCAGGCAAAGCTTCAAGAACAGATTAACGAGCCGCAGCAGAAACCCTTCAACCTAACTTACACACGGTCGAAGCAAGATAAGACAGACAATCACCTCATCAGGTCAGACAGCGCATTGATTGGCCCGTGCAGCTAGAGTGACAAGTCCTACCACCACGCCGTTCAGAGACATCATCAATAAATGTTGCAGTGATAGTACCGACATGACCGGCGCCCAAAACTCACCGGGATATCCTGACTGCAATCATGTAAGCCTAACCCACCCTTGGTGACTCAGCTCCCTATATCTCTATAATTAGAGGAGAAGGGAAACCAAGGAGGGGTTAGAAAAATCATCTCCAGCACTTTGCATTTTACCTTTGACCACCCAGATACTCTGTACTCGAACCCTATTATTTACTCTTCAGAAATACATTCTGTCCTAAAAAACCCTATACGCAAGTATTTTTCTATAGTTAGATCTTACTTTAAGTCATTTGCTTGCCACCTTTGATTGAGGATCGATTCTCTATTGTAAGAGCCAACTTTACATCCGAACGAAGTTAGGTCCCTACAATTGGCGCCGTCTGTGCTTCCCACCCTTCCAATCTCCTTTCCTTCTTCCCCTCCTTTTGTTTTTCACTTCAGAAGATTACCCTCAATGTCCCCCACACGCCGTCCAAACTCAACTCAGGCAGGCCACTCCATTGGTGGAGTCACTGTCCAAATAGCCCTACTATCCCAACAAGTCGCTCAGGCAAAGGAGCGCCACCAGAACCAACAAAACCAGGAGCGTAAAAACTACCTCTTGGCACTTGAAACAGAGTGAAATCACCGCCTGGATGATTATAATAGAGAGAACAGAGCAACGATGAACTACGCAATAGCATCCAAGAGCTACAGAGATTACAGCCCTTGAAACCTGTTCGCCAGTCCCAGGCACCAGACCCATCATGCGTCTCTGCTTGCGCCTGCCTAGAACCTTCACTAAACCATGAGATACCACCCGTTCACACCAGTGCCAAAGGTTTACTCCCTATTATCCCCCCAATTGGCTCTCTTAACCTCGGAATTCACCCCACAGAAGATTCTTCCGACTCAACCCTCCACTCATCCAGACACCCCAGACGCCGTCCTGCTCGAAAACGGCTTGGGGAATGCAGTAACAATTTTATCTCACACACACGACCACACAACCTTCGAATTCATCAATCTCCCCCACGTCCTGCGTATGTTACACAGCAGGACATCGACCACAAAATACAACCCATTAATTCGCGTCAGCACGTGCCCCGCCACAAACTCCTAGAGCCGCCTCAATAACCGAATCTGCCCCAAACTTTTTGCTATAAAAATACCCACAAAATTTTGTGCCCCCAAACTTAGCAAATACAAAAACACAGACCCCAAACCCCACATCCTTGAACTCCAAAACTCTCTGAGTCTCTACTCTGTGGCGGCTGACTACCTATTATGTTACCTTTTTCCAACAAGCCTTACCGATAACCCTCTACGATTGTACCACAATCACTCAAATGGCTCGATTCGTAACTTTGAGCAACTTTCACACCTCTTCATTGCCCAGTTTATCTTCAACAAAGATAGAGAGGTCAGAGTTGACGCTCTCTTCAATTTCAGAAAATTCTGCAGTGAGACCCTCGAAGCCTTCACTAGAAGACTCCTCGACGAATCCCTGAAAATTGAAAATCTCGACTGCTCGAATGCTATTTTTCCATATTCGAATGCCCTGCCAGACCACAGCCGAGTAAAAGAACACCTAGTCCTCCACAAACCAAAAATACTCGAAGAGATGCTCTCGAAGGTCAATGGCTATATTGATCTCGAACGCCTCCAAGAGTCCCGCAAACAGAGCCAACCTTCGCAAACAACAATCTTCAATAAACCTTGGCAACAGCCCCACCCTGCTCCCTCACCCCTGATCGCTTCTGTCTCACAAGAGACTGAGAGCGGCAAATGCCACAACATTAATAACAGCATCGAAGCACGAAAAAAGCGACCAAGGCCTATTTTTCCTACACTCGCTACGCCCCTCAGCACCCTTCTACCACACATACAGGCATACCCCATTTGGCGCATCCCCTTCCCTATCGAAGTCAGACCAAGCGAACCTTACTGCACCAACCATAAGTACAACTGTCCCTATTTGGCGCATCCCTTGAGCTTATTTTCTGAGCAGGACGTTTACACCAGTATATTGCTGATCTTCCGAGCTACCTCGATGGGTCCTACCTCAAATCTCTATCCACCCCTACTACTGAACAAGCTGAAGTGCACATCTATAGAGTCAAGTTGATCGAAGTTAACAACATAGACTGTGGACATTCCAAGAGTAAACGAAAGATTATCGAAGAATTTTTCAAGCATACCTATCAAGAGAAATTTCCTACGCTTCTGCCAAAATAAAGCCATCACCCTCGACTCGAAGGTATCACTTTCACCGACTGTAACACTTCACACGTTCGTTTCCCCCATTCCAATCCATTAGTTATTATGATTAAGATCGAGAACCTCGTCCTCCATAGAATGCTCGTAGATAATGGGAGTACAGCTGATGTCCTTTTTCTCTAAACAATCTAAACCATGAACAAAACAGACCTCATAACCACTGCCAACATCAAACTAAAAGGTTTCAATGGATCAACTGAAGTCAGAGTTGGCTGTATCAGCCTACCCGCCACTACAGGCCCTATTACCCTTCAAACCAACTTCATCGTCATTGACAAGAAGTCTGAATACCTCGGTATACTCGGATGATATTGGCCTCACGCCTTGCGAGCTATACCTTTGACCTACCATCAGAAACTTTGATTTAGCAATCACGAGGGTACTTGGAACTTGAATGGATCTCAAAGCCTTGTCCGCTCCTGCGAGCATCCAGAGATCGACCAAACCCGAAAACTTGTCAGCCACCCATAGCAATCACAACATCTTTCTATCCCCTCGACTTTGACAGATACCACCCCATCCATCGAACCCACCGTCTATATCAAACTCAACAGTTCTAGCTGGGGAACATATATCAGAACCTTCCTCAATGAGTCGGAGCGCCTCAAACTTTTAGATTTCCTTCGAATAAACAAAGACATCTTCGCCTGGACATTTCTTGAAATGCCTGGTGTTGACCCCAACCTGGCCTGCGATCGTCTTGATCTCATCCCCAAATCCTCAGCAGTAAAACAAAAGAAGTGTATACTGGCACCACGACTTCGAGAAGACGTGAACCTCGAAGTAGACAAGCTCATTACCGCAGGCTTTATCAGAGAAGTGAAATATGCAGACTGGATATCAAACATTGTAGCAGTTCCTAAGATGAATGGCAAGATCCGAATCTGCATTGACTTCACAGACCTTAGCAAGCACATACTGAACGACAGTTTCCCCCTTCCAACTATCTCAGTACTCCTCGATGCCACTACTGGACATGAGTGCCTATCCATGATGGACGCAGCTTCGGGCTACAATAAGGTACCCCTTCTCCCTGAAGATCAACTTAAAACTTCATTTATAACTTAACAAGGCCTTTACTGTTTCAATGTTATGCCCTTCGGCCTTAAAAATGCCGGTGCCACCTACCACCGCATTGTCGCAACCATGTTCAAACCCTTGCTTGGAAAATCTATCGAAGTCTATATCGACGATATGTTATGCAAGTGCCTTAAGAAAAACACCCATATCCAAGACCTCTCAAAAATCTCCTCAATACTTCGCACATATAATATAAAACTCAACCCAGACAAGAGCTAATTTGGCGTGTCATCCAGAAAATTTTTACGTCACCTTATTAGTAAGCACGGGATAGAGATTAACCCCAACCACATTCGGGCACTCATAGACATGCCTTCTCCCCGAACCAAGAAAGACGTCAAAAAAGTGGTGGGCAGGATAGCAGCCCTCAATTGTCTCATTTCCAAATCCTCAGATTAATGTGCCTGGATCTTTTCCCTCTTAAACGATCAAGGCGCCCACAAAGCAAAAAGGAAAATAATTCCGAGATCGACTGGTCCCCTGAGTGCGAACAAGCCATCCTTGAGCTTAAAACTTATCTTGGTCGTCCACCAATCATCAGCACACCTATCGAAGGCAAAACACTCTCTTTATACCTCGCTGCCATAGAAAACTCTCTCAGTTTAGTGCTCATTCGACTTGATTAAAACATCGAAAAACCTGTATATTTCATCAGTAAAAACCTAACCCCCGCAGAAACTCGGTATTCAAGACTTGAGCGGTTACTGCTCACACTTGTCAATTCAGCCCGTAAGCTCAAACCAAATTTTCAGGCTCATCCCATTCGTGTTATTACCAGTTATCCCCTTCGTGAGGTACTTAGCAAAAATGAAAAATCCAAACGAGTGGAACAGTTGTTCGTATACCTTGGTTAGCACGACATTACCTTCGAGAAGCAAATATCCCAGTAAGGGCAAGGAGCAGCAGACTTTCTAGCTGACTTCCTGGTCGAAGATGACGACTGGGAAGAACACGAAGATGATTTATTAGAAGATCAACCCGAGATAATAAATCCCTGGGACCCTCTCATTCGCAGGCGTTTATTCACAGATGGATCATCAGAACCTAATGGCTCAGGCAATGGTATTGTCTTTGTAACACCCACTAATGACCGTATAGAGAAAGCTGTTAAATTGGCCTTTGAATGTTCCAATAACGAAGTAGAGTATGAAGACTTGATCCACGACCTCGACCTCGCACTCGACCTTGGCATTCCCAAGCTTGCAGTCTTTATAGATTCCCAACTCGTTCAGAGACCATACACAGGAGAAAACCAAGCTAACGGCCGCATGGCTGACTGCGCCCGCTTTATGCGACAGCGCATGGACCGGTTCCCCAAAAAAACCACAATTACACATTATCCTCGAGGAGAAAATAGTCATGCAGATGCCCTCGCCTAAATAGCAGCTATGCTCGGGCAATCAGAATCTCGAACACTCTATATCGAAGTACTCGAACGCCCAAGTATCGACCAGATGGAAATCAATTCCAACAATACTGGGGGCAAAAGTCATGATCCAGACGATTGGCGAACACCTTTTCTGCATTACCTCAACAGCGCCACCCTCCCAGATGATCCCAAAGCCAAACGGTCCATGCTAGAAAACTGCCGCAGATATACTATCCACAAAAACCAACTACATCAAAAATCCCCAAATGGCGTTCTCCTTCGATGTATATCCCAAGCCGAAGCCTCTCAAACCTTAGCCGAAGTTCACGAAGGAACCTGCGGTAGTCATACTGTTGGTCATTCTATGGCCCTTCGAGCTGTTACCCAAGGATTATTTTGGCTCGGTATGAAAAAATATGCTTCCAACTACGCAAGAGACTGTAACAAGTACCAGCATCACGCTCATGGAATCCATAGCCCCTCTCAAGACCTCCACTTCTGTCAAGTTTTCTGGCCATTCAAAAGATGGGCCATCGATCTCATTGGACCCTTCCTAAAAGCTTCAGGTAGTAGAGAAATCATCCTCGTCATAACCGATTACTTCACAAAATAGGTCAAAGCGGTACCTCTATGCCAAACCATAGAAGAAGAAGTTGCCAAATTTTATTGGAAAAGATCATCACTCGCGATGCGGCAATGGTCCCCAATTCGTTGGCAGCAAAGTCAGAAACTTACCTAAAAAACATAGCATCATCCTCACACCCTCCACACCTTACTATCCACAGGGCAACGGTCATATCGAAGCAATTAACAAAACCATCTTCGATGGCCTTAAGAAGAGTATCGATGGAAAGAAAGGACCATGTGTTCAAGAGTTACAACACGACCTCATGGCCTATCGCACAACCCCAAGGAAATCTATTGGATGCACCCCCTTTATCCTAACATATGGAACCGAAGCTGTATTACCAACCTAATTAAAAGTACCCACTCGAGACCCTAACCTTCCAGATGAAGATAATGAGTTCAAACTTGCTTCTAGCATGTTATGGATTGATGAAACCGGAGATCGAGCTATCACCAACTTTGGCCGGTACCACACATTACATCATAAATCTTACCACAAAAGAGTTCGACCACGGAATTTCAACATTGGAGATCTGGTACTTTGACGTGTCAATCAATCTTCGGGACCTCGAAATGCTGGTAAGTTAGCCGAATCATGGGAAGGACCATATGTTGTTTGCGATAAAACAGACAAGGGTTCATTTTTCTTAATGACGAAAGATGAAGAGCCTCTACCAAAGCCCTGGATTACAATGCAGCTGGTCTCCTATAATAGGCCATATCTCTAACCATATACAACTGATGTAATCCAAAACATTTAATAAACAAATTTTTTAACCTTTACTTCGTCTCCTGCTTCATTTTAAATTTCAAGATTTAACTCTGGTGGCATGTCAACCTTCGACCCGACTGATACTTGGGGGCGATCTTGAGTTTCTCAAGCTCCCAACTTCGAGCAAAATCGAGGGGCAAGAATGGTCGAAAGGCCAGACCTTTGGGGATGCATTGGGGGAAACCAGATATTGCTTCACTGTGGCTTAGGCCTTCGAAGTCCAGTCCTTTTCTTGATTGACTCTCGGTATCACGTCCACCCTCGCCCCGACTGATACTTGGGGGCAATCTTGAATTGCTCAAGTCTCCAATTTCTATCAAACTCGAGGGGCAAGGATGGTCAAAAGACCGGACCCTTGGCGATGCATTGGGGGCGATCAGATATACTTCATCCAGGCTCGAAAACCATCATTGTCCAGTCCTTTTCTTGGTTTACCCTAGGTATCATGTCCACCCTCGCCCTGACTGGTACTTGGGGATGACCTTGAATTTCTCAAGTTTCCAACATTCGAGCGGACTTGAGGGGCAAGGATGGTCGAAAGACTAGACCCTCAGGAATGCGTTGGAGGCAATCAGATATTGCTTCCCAGTGGCTTATGCCTTCGAAGTCCAGTAAATTTTTAGGTTTCCTCTAGGTATCACGTCCCCTCAGCCCGACTGGTAGTTGGAAGCGACCTGGAAAATTTTCAAAATTTCAACATAGTTGTGGCTTCGGCCTTTGATGTCTAGCAAAAAATTTTGAGTTCGATCTATACAATCGTCGAAACTCCCAGGTTTTGATCACAGTACAGTCATTCATACAGGCCAAATTTCTATTCAAACAGATCCAATTTCGACACTTCAAAATAGCAACCGTATACAAAAATACTATCTCAAATTCTATCAATTGCAGAGCACATTCAACATATCATCCATCAGAGGAACAGTTGCAGTACAATTCAAAGACCAATCATCAAGAGTCTAAAACAAGAAAACTCAACAGAATGTTCATTTAAATTCTAATAATTCAAGGTCAGAGCGCGATTATACAATCCATCATCAAATCAGATTTCAAATCAAAAGTTCATAATCAGTATGCACATAAAATTCGCACCAATATGTTCAGCATCAATTTCAAGAGTTCAAACAGATAACAAAAGCACAAAACAACCTATAAAGTTCAGAGACCAACAGAAAACAACAACATCACTCAAAATATTACAACTCAACATTTTAATCAAAAGAAGAATAAATGTTATCCCAACCTCATATACCTCATACCGGCGCGGTTACGCCTTCCAGCTCCATAGCTGCCCCAGCAACTTCATTCGAGCCTTCAATGACCAAACTACCAATAGTACTACCAATGGGCGCTCCATCAAGAGAAGTAACTGCACCACCACCAATACTTCCAGCTACTTCTTTTGCAATGTTCGCCTCTCCTCCCTTCATATACAAATCATCCCCTTCAGCAGGTTCTGGAGATACAGGATATGGTTCTAATGACTCGGGGTCCTACCCCTTATCATCAATAAATCTTGTAAACTTAACATTCATTTTGCATACGTCATCATACTGCCGCTGGAAAGTCACCTTCTGCTCAGCTTTCTCCCACTCACACGCCACAAGCTTCGCAGACCACTCTCACTCCAGCCTCGACCGCTGCAGCTTGAGCCTCTCGTCATAAGAGTTGGTAAGCACCATCAAATCCTACATTAACTTCCTGACTTTAGACACCAGTGATGCATCTTTCCCACAAGAAAGATTCAGATTATCCTTTGTTTGCATCAATATCGCCTTCACTGCCTTCATTGCCTTGCTGCAAGTCTGTACCCAAACATCCATCTGCTAAAATTATCAAGAAATCAGTGAAACTCAGAACCCAAAGAATTTTCAAGAAATCACAAAATTCCACAACAGCATGCCGCATATAGTTACCTGAAACATGTGTTTCTTTATCTTCTTCGAAGCCTCGTCTAGGTCATCTTCTCAGAGCTCGACCATCGAAGCCTGTTTTCCCACAGCCTGCACCTGTCATTCAACCTCCGTTATCTCTTCATCTTCCTACAATGTATCATCCTCCCCAAGCACCCTACGCCACTTGCATTTTCCTGCCTTCGATTGCTGCACCTTCGAAGCTTCGGGGACTACCGGGCCTTTCCACTTCTGAGTTTGAGCTGCTACAGCCCTCGGCCTCAACTTCGGCGTATCTCCTGCTACTTCGGGCACTGGAATTACTAGCTTCAAACCCCTCCGCGATCTCGGTACAAATTGGTAGTTTCTTGGCAACTCTTCGCCTCCCATCTCTTTTTGATACCTTCACCTTTATTTCTCTTTGGTAGCTTCGACGTAATGGGTACATCTCGAAGCAGTGAATCCGCCATCTTCCTCCTTTGCCTTTTGATTTTGAGACTGTCAAACACAGAATTTATCCAGTCTTCACTAGCTTTGAGCAGCGTACCAATATAATTTACCGGATTATCCCAAGACAAACTCTCCGGGCCTGTAGATTAAAACAAGAACATAGTTATCACTTATCTCAGATACACATCAATAACAACCCATCGACAGTAAAAGTACTTTCGTTATATACCCTATGATATAATTTATACGGGTTATCTTTCTCTACCTTCTCATAGTTACCGCTTACTATCAGTAAATCTTTATTCCATCCTCGGCCTGTCGAGCGCAGGTCAAAGAACCAAGGTTTCTCGGGGTGACATTGGATGTGATAGGTCCCCGGGTTTTGACTAGCCTTCCTCGAGTAAAAGGTGATGATGTCAAACCATTTAATGAAACCTCGACCCTCACTAGCCATTTTTACATTCATCCCCTCTACGACCCTCATCATCTGATAAAAATTACCGCTCATTTGCACCGGAGCCACTCCCCAAAAAATTTAACACTTCTTTCACCAATCTTCGTAGAGGCAGCTCCAGTCCCAATCTAATTTAGCCTCTATAAGCCAAAATCGCTTCCCAGGGTCCAACTTGAGGTCAACCCCGCCCCTGCAACACTCTGATACATCCCTACCTTTGAAAGTTCTAGTTTGGCGGCGAGCTGATCTAATTTAATCCTCTTATTAGCTAAAATAGCACCTTCGACCCTATTCGACTCAGTCGAATCCCCACTCTCTTCACTTTGTACCTTATCTCCCCCTCCACCATCAGAAGGCTCTACATCACCCCCTCCCCCCATACTGTTTCCTCTTCATTACTATCTTCGGTAATAATCGACCTTCGACGCCTCAAAACCGGAACCTCCTCAGCCGGCAGAACCATTTACCATAGAGCCTCGGTTACAATATCTAACACTTCTACATCACTACCCTCATCCATTGGGGCTCGACCAGAAACACTAGCTTCGAATTCTTTGAACTCCTCATCTATCCGTCTCTGTCTCGAAGCCCGAAGGTTATGCATTTTAGCCTACAGAAGAAGATGCACGCAATTAGAGTGGAAAATTCTAGAATCCTGTGCCTATCACTCCTATCCAGTCCATCCCCCCCCCCCAAGATATTCATGACATCCTCAATCTCAGACCCAGTACCCCCTCCAAAACCCCCCAAACCCCAAAATGGGTCAAAACCCAAATCCCTCAAGTTTCTTTACCCTTGAGAATAACCTCTAAAACCACAATCACAGATTGTCGTAACTACATTCTCAAAAGAGAAAAACAAAGAACAAGCATCAGAGATCAAGCAACTTTCCAGTAGTTAGCAGCACTACCCTCGAATCAACAAAACCAAACCAGTAAGTGCAATAAGAACTTCTAAGTACGAAATGGCGTAAGTTCCCTCCTCCACATACTTTGATTCTCACAGTAAAGCAATACAGTAATTACTCCTCTCCCTCTTATATATCTTTCAAAAAACATAAAACCGCATCGATTTTTAAACCACTATCATTAGCACGACCCCACTACCCAAATTTTTGGCTACAATACGTTTTCACCAATATACCCCCCGTACCTCTCACGTGCGAATAGTACCCTCATTTATAACTGCCTGTAAAAGCTGAAGTTCTCGAACATTTTTTTCCCTCACACGAGGCTAAACAACCAAGTCCAAACAGTCATATCACAACCTTTTCCGTCATACGAGAAAAACATCATCATTACCTTTTGCACACTGCCCCAGGCGCCCGTACCAGTCTGACAGACCGGCCGTCTAGGCTGTCAGATCGGCCAGTCAAATCACGCATAGCCAATGACACAATCCCTGAACTCGACTACTCAACCATTTTATGTCTCGAACAATCCGCTGTAGATAGCCTCAACAAAACTTATCAAATATATCAACTTTTGACATCCAGCACACCCTTTAACACTAAAGTTTCAACCCTTCGACCATTCAACGATCTCATGCTTACAGATAAAGTTTCAGCTTCGACACAGTTTACCTTTCATTTTGACAAAGTCATTTTAATATTCGACCAACACAAACAATTCATTTCGACAACTGTATTATCCCATCAATACCTCCAGTCACAAATTAAATTTTATACTACTAGTATGCATAGCACGGCAAAGCAAGTTATCAACAAAAACCATTTTCACTCAGCAACTCAGGCAACATTACTGGATTCATACAAAAAAGAGAAAAGAAAAGGAGGAAGAAAACAGGAAAACAACAACAAGAAAGCATGCAAGAGAGAACCCTATTTGTTGAAGGGTCGTTTCTCTTCAAACAATGACCGCTGCATCTTCGTCCTCCTGGTCCACAATATCCTTCGCGAAGCCTGTGAGAAGAGACAGCCGATGGCCGGGAAACGGCCCCATCATCTGTATTATTCCCCACCGGTATGTGAAGGGCATGTCATAGAGTGGTGCCCCAGGTTCCGCTTCAAAGAGGTCTGGCATTTCGGCATCAATATCCTCATCTATTCCGAATCTCCGTTTAATACACTGCAAGGCCTCCTGAATTCTCCGGGCCCTCACTGCCGCTTGATCTCCTTGAACCGGTACGTTTTCAGCTATGTTGATCAACAAACAAAGCAGTAGATAAAGAAAAAGTTGCAGGACAGATGAAGAAATTCCTTCTAACCCATCCCCTTTTATACTTACAAACCCACCACAACTTTGCCTCTTCCCTAACCGAATTAATGGCAACCTTCAATTCCCAACCTCAAAAAGTCAGCAAACAAACTTTCCAACTTCCCAGGTGTAACTGATTCATCGGTACATGCATTCAAACCTCGTTCTCAAGGACTCCTAGTCTAGCATACCTCCAGCGTTGGGCATTCGATCATCATTACCTTCGAGCATATCATTATACATTGTGCCTAAAAAAATAATCGTCTATAATCGCCTACACTACCAGTCAGAAACAGTGATACAGGTACGCAAAAAATATTTTGTCCATACCAAACATCCGTTCAAACAAGCAAATTACATTTCCACTACCATCCCAAGCAAAAAAACAACAACACCCACACAGAAAAAACAAAGATACAAAGATAACCTCATCAACCATTGGTCATACTACCAGAAGGTCCAACTTCAGTGACCAAATTCTGCTCCTCGATGATCTCCTCCACACAGACAAAACTGTCGGCTAGAGACATCAGAAAGAGATAGCGCCTCTCAGCGATCGCAAAATAGAACCTTAGCTAGTCCCATAGATAGGAATAAGAATAACCATTGAAAAACTCCTCAAGTCCTACCCCCACAAGCTTGGGCATGTCCCAATTCAGATCATGCTGCCCAAAAAACTTCATATGCAGTTATGCCATCTTCCGCCCCACACGACAGTCACGAGTGAACCCCATCCTCTTCTGGTAATGCGTATTAGGCGTGCTATCCATTCAAATGGTCAGAATCAGAAGAAAGAAGCTGAACAATACAATCAATGGAAAAGGATACAACACCCCTATACAATAACCCATCTTTATAGCCTTAACTTCATTTATTACCCTATAACCACCTACATCTCGTAAAAATTCTCTTTTATTACCTGCCTGGAAACTAACAGTCAAACTGCTTAAATTCCAAGACAAAATAGCTTTCTCAGCGAACACCTCTCGATTTGGCTTCAAGACCTTTGCTGAGAGGGGGCAAATGTAGTAACCGACTCGTAGCCTTCGGCAGTTAGTCGAAGCCTACTTCACAACCTAGTCAAATGAATAGAAGCCCACTCAATCTCTAAAATAGACTCCCCAGAGATCCCTCGAAGATGAAGCTTCGACATCAGGCAAAGCTTCGAGAATAGATTAACTAGCCGCAACAGAAACCCTTCAACCTCACTAACACAGAGTCAAAGCAAGATAAGACAGACAATCACCTCATCAGGTCAGACGGCACATTGATTGGCCCGTGTAGCTACAGTGACTGGTCCAACCACCACACCGTTCAGAGTCATCAGCAAGAAAAGTTACAGCGGCAGTACCGACATGACCGGCGCCCAAAACTCGCAGGGATTTCCTGGCAGCAATCAATTAAACCTGGCCTACCCTTGGTGACTCAACTCCCTATATCTCTATAAATAGAGGAGATGGGAAACCATGGAGGGGCTAAAAAAATCATCTCTAGCCCTTTGCATTTTACCTTTGACCAGCCAGATACTCTGTACTCGAGCCCTGTTATTTACTCTACAGTAATGCATTCTGTCTTAAATATCCTCATCTGAGGTTATAGAGAGTCACATTCGGGCCTCTACGTAAGTATTTGTCTATAGTTAGATTTTACTTTAAGTCATTTGCTTGCCACCTTTGATTGAGGATTGATTCTTTGTTGTAAGAACTAACTTTTCATTCGAACATAGTTAGGTCCCTAGAAATCCATTATCGAAGATTTTTCAAATGTCGATACTTCGTCTTCGGGGGAACTCCTGAGAGTCTATTTTTGAGATTGAGTGGGCTTCGATATATTCGAGTAGGCTGTGAAGTGGGATTTGACTGCTTGCCGAAGTCTGCGAGTAGGCTGCTACAATCCTCTCCAAGTCGAGGTAACCGTTGACCTTGGTGATCATCTCCTCTAACGTTGCAGGCTTGTTAAGGAAGAGGTACTCTTTGGCCTTGTAATCGAACTGGAGAGCATTGATGAAAGTAGTAACGGCTATTTTTTGGTCTAGGTTATCCACTTTTCTTACGAGCTTTAAGAATTTCTTTGATAAGTCTTCAAGCTTCTCTCCTTATGTCTGCTTAAGACCGATAAGAGAATACAAGTTCTCCCCTTTATCTCTGCTGTAAGCATATGTCTTGATGAACTGTTTATGTAGCTGATCAAACATGTTGATAGATTCCTCATAAAGAGAATGGAACCATCAGAGTGTCACCTCCTGTAAACTTGTGGGAAACACGCGACAGAGAATGTGGTTGAGATTGGAGTACAACCCCAATAAATCACGGTATTGCTGAATATGCTCCTTCAGGTCAGTACCTTTGTACTTGTGAATTTGTGGAGTATGGAAACCTTTTGGTACTTCCATATCGAATAGTTCTTTGTTAATCGGACTTCCTTATAACTTTGTGGTATCACCGGTAGCACCTAAAACTTGTACCTCGATCTGCTCCTTAATTCGTTGATCCATATGCTCTTTTGTAACGTTATGATGAATTGGTTGAATCACTGGACGCGCAGGCAGGGGATGATGAGTTCCCATACCTTCACTCAAGCGATCTCGTGCTGGAACTTGGTGTAGGGGTCGCTGGTTTTTCTCCGGACGGATGGAAATTTGATGACCTCAACTGACTTCAGATTGAACTTCTCCCCCCAAATGGATGGAGGGTTGCAGTCCATGTGGTAGATTTCTAGAAATGGCTTTACTAGTGGTTCCCCGAGGTCCCAATCTTTCCCTTGCCAAAATGCGGGAGGTTTCTGGACGTTGATCGTAACCCCTGGCAGGAGGAACCTGCTGAGTATTTTGCAGAGCCTCGAGTACAGTCTGCATCTTCGTCATTTGATCTTCGTGCCGTTTGAGCGTTGTCAAGCGAGCTTGTCGTTCTGCATCGAGCTCCATCTCTCGAATCTCGTGATCTTTTGTCAGCAAAAGTTGGAGTTTGGCGCACTTTTCTGCCTCTGCATTGATATTTGTCCGTAACTCAGTGAGCTGTCCTGGATCCACTGAAATTTAGAGTTGAGTTCCTACGGCTTGTCTTCTGGAAGAAACCATAATTAAAAATTGTAGCGAAAGACTACCTTAGGATATTGTAGAAATGCAATCTTTCCCACTGATGGCGGCAAATGTAATGGCCAAATTCCGTAGCTCGATATGATTAGGAATTAGTTATCACACCAATGAACCTGTAACAATACTCTAATATAAGGCAAGAATTGGAGACAAGAATTTTTAGATTAGAAAACCACTGAACATGTAAAAAACCATGACCTCGTATGAAGGATTTTTGTAGAAGTATCTTTATTTCTTGGAGTGGATATATTTATTACAAGTGATCTTTAAAATATAAAAATGCTTTTGATCTCGTAAATAAGAAGTTTGAGTAATTTTTATGGTCCGTGTTTCTTCTGGAACTTTTCCATTATATAGGCTTCCTCACAGCTCTTCATCGTGCTAAAACACATTTTCTGAATAATGTGGTTAGTGGTGGTTGACTGAATAACTGACGAGTTTGTGGGAGACGGGTGTCTTTGACTAGATAACATTTTCCAGGTTTAGCTTAACCCACGTTCTTGATTAGTTCGTGGGGATGGTTAGAATGTTGACGGGAGTGTTGAGTGTTGAAATGGAGTGAGCCTGAGATGGAGGTAAATTGAACTGCGTGAGCTCGATTATGAGTGAGATTGAGGGATAAGTCCCTACAAATTTCATGGGTGAACTCTGCATCCTCCCCCCAGATAGATCGTAGAACTGGCATTTTATTGAATATGCAAATAAGTGTGAAAAATACCAGCTCCACGATCATCTTATCCACACCCTCATCGTAGATCTCTACACTATCTCAAGCCCATTGTCGTTCGCAAAGTGGGGACTAAACATAGTCAGGGCACTCCCAATGGTAAGTAGGAGATGGAAATGGTTGTTGGTGGCTACAGACTACTTTACGTATTGGGTGGAGGCCATCCAACTCGCTCGTATAAGAGAAGAAGAGGTAATAAGTTTTCAATGAAAACATATCATCATAAGGTTCAGTGTCCAAGCAGCCCTCATGACAGACAACAAAATTTAGTTCTTGGGCAGCAAGGTCATCGATTTAGTATGACCTAAAAATATCAAAATACTGTCATCCAACCCAACGTAACCATAAGAGATTGGACAGGCCTAGATGACCAACCAAATAATAATCGATGGTATAGCAAGAGGTTGGATGACGCTAAGGGCTGATGGGTCGAATAACTCCCCCATGTGATACGGTCCATCGAAACAACTCCTCAAAAATTGGCAGAACTCACTTCGTTAATGCTTAAATACGGGTCTGAGACAGTTTTACCCAAAAATACTAGAGTCATTTTAGAAGTAAAATACCTTCCTAAATACTAGATATTTTTTGAAGTAAAAATGACATCCCCAATACGGGGGGAATTTTTGAAGAAAAACATCTTCCCAAATACAGGAGTCATTTTTTGAAGAAAAAATGATATCCCTTATACTGGGTTGTTTAGCTAGTGGGTCATTTTTTGAAGTAAAATGTTGCTAACGGCCACAACATTTTTTAATATCGTTTTTTGAGAGGCTGTTTAGCTAACCGAAATAAAGGAAATGTCAACGTGAAGTGCTTACTGCGGGGAAATCCCAGGGGTAGCTAATCCCAATTCCACACCACAAAACGATAAATTGAAATGCCAGAAAGATTCAAAATCGAAACCACTATAATTTACCTTGAGGAGGGAAGTGGAAAATCCTTACGGATAAAAAACCACTCTTGCGAACAATCTACTATAATCAAATAGGTTACAAAAATGATCTCTCAAGCTTTCTTAAAGCTTGATAATGGAGTATCTTCAAGCCCTAACTCTTAAGGTTAAACTCACATCCTTTCTTAGACATAACCTCAGTACTCTTTATATAGTAGAGAACTAATTACAAGCAGTACAGATCTCGAGGCAGACTCCTACGTACTAGAATTACTCAGCCCTTCCAATGTTAGGTCACATTACAAGAGTACTCTCCAGATATCCTGGTGTTGGTGCTAACACCATGCTCTAGCACTGCTGTAGTTGTAAGGACTAACAGCTCCGCCGTCTTTTTCAGCGAGCTGGCTATCTGTCTTGTCATACTTTGACGGACTTTGAATCCTTCTTCAGCACTTCGCACAGAACAAGTTCGAGTCTTCATGAAACTATACCAGCTCGAGTCTTCAGAATCTTCAGGTAACTTAATCAGTTCGAATTTCAGGTACCAAAACCAGTTCGAATCAGAACATTGAAAATCTTATTTTCAATCTGCTTCATTCCGACTTCGATCCTTGCTCGTTCTACGAGCTCCAATGAGCTTTGACAAGTATAGAAAATTCCGAGCTCGTTCCTTCTGCTCCACAGAGCTTCCACAAACATAGTTCGAGATCGCCCTTAGCAATCTCCCACTTGAAATAGAATCTGTCGTAACCCTTCACATGATATTCAAATGGATTGCTCGCTGTAACCGGACCTTCAAACATGAAGACCCACAAAAGTTGTACATGTTGTCAGCTTTTGAAAAGTCACCACCATCGCAAACATATCGGCCGAATTCACATCAGTATGAATCTTCATGGGCCTCAACACACCGTCCTCGAGGAACGGGCGAATATAGCGATATCATATATTAATGTGTTGGGTCCTAGAGTGAAAAGCTGCATTCTTCGCTAAGTGTATAGCGCTTTGACTATCACTATACAACTTGGGAAAATGTTGTTCATGATCAAGCTCTTTCATCAACCCTTTGAGCAAAACCATATCCTTGCAAGCTTCAGTAGCTGCAACATATTCCGCATCCGTCGTAGAGAAAGCTACCATCTTTTGCAGTCTAGAAACCAATGTAACCGCACAGCTTCCCAATGTTAATGCGAACCCACTGGTGCTCTTCCGCCTATAAATCTCACCCGCCATATCAGAATCGACAAAACCTTGTAAGCATATTCGAGAACCCCCATAGCACAATGCCAAATCTTGAGTCCCCTTTAGATACCTAAGTATCCATTTCACAGCTCTCCAATGCTCTTGGTCTTGATTACTCAATACCAACTCACAATACCCACTGCTTGGGTAATGTCCAGTCTCGTACAAATCATAGTGTACATTAGGCGACCAACCGCGGAGTGATAAGGAACATCCCCCATATCACCGCGATCTTTCTGTGTCTTCGGACAACAATCCTTTGATAATTTTAAGTGACCTCCCAATGGTGTACTAACGACCTTAGCACCATCCATGTTAAACCGCTTAACTACCTTGTAGATGTACTCTGCTTGAGATAGCTACAATTCTCGCCGTTTTCTGTCCCTTATAACACGCATACCTAGAACTTTCTTCGTAGCACCCAAGTCCTTCATAGAAAACTCCCAGAATAATTATTCCTTCAACTTGACAATTTCTCCCAAGTCGGCACTTGCTACCAACAAATCATCTACATATAGAAGTAGAATGATATATACGTTCCCTGTCATCTTTATAATACATCAGTGATCGGCATTACTTTTCAAATAACCATTTCTGGACATGAATTGTTTGAACTTCAAATACCACTATCTCGGCAATTATTTCAAACCATATACGCTCTTTGTGAACCTATACACGTGATCTTCTTTCCCCTTGAGCGAATACCTTTCTGGCTGCTTCATATATATTTCTTCATGAAAGTTGCCATGAAGAAATTTTGTTTTGACATCGAGCAGCGCAAGATGTACGTCTTCCACTGCAACTCTATTCACCACAACCTGGATTGTAGACATCTTCACCACAGGAGCAAAAAACATAAGAAAATTCAGCTCCCTCTTTATCCTTAAAGCCCTTCTACACAAGTATAGCCTTGAATCTCCATGAACCGTCAAATTCGTACTTTAGTCTGTATGACTGCATTTCATCGTTCATAGTAACCTCCCACTCGCTTTTTGCATCCACATCAAAAGCCTCCTTGTAACTTTAAGGTTCACCACAATCCATAAGTAACAAGTGATTTAAGGAGTTAAAGTACCTTGCTGGAATTTTGGCAACTCTCGGCTCCTTTTAAAGTTTAATTGGAAATTCTAGATCATTTTGTTACTCGTTCTGATCCGGTGCATCGGACGCAACAACGACTTCATCTTCGACCTCTCGAGAAGGTTCAATTTCAATGTCGGCAGTTTCCGCCTCTTCACTTTTACTTTCTTCCATAGGTACACTGAAATCTTTATACAAGACTTCCTCATTGAATGTAACATTACGGCTCCGGAAGATTTTCCGATTTTTCGCATCCCAAAATCGGTATACAAACTCATCTCTACCGTTTCAAATAAAAATGCACTTCGTCGACCATGCATATAACTTCGTCCTCGTATCTGAAGTATCAAGCACATATGAGGTACAACCGAAAATATGCAAGTGATTAAGGTTTACCTCTTTACTCGTCCGTGCTTCTTCAGAAAGTCCAAAGTCCATAGCCGTTGAAATCCCTCTATTAATTAAATACACTGTCGTACTTACCGCATCCGCCCAAATGTATTTCGATAATCCTGCGTTGAGTCTCATACTCCTCTCTCTTTCGTTTATTGTTCGGTTCATAGGTTTTGTAACACCATTTTGTTACGGTGTTCCGGGAATAGTCATCAACTTTCTAATCCCATTTGATGCGCAAAAGTTTTAGAACTCATCACTAGAGTACTGACCCCTGTTGTCCGACCTGAGATATTTTAGTTTCAAACTAGTTTTGCTTTCGACTAGAGCCTTCCACCTCATGAATTTTTTTAGCACATCTGACTTGTTCTTCACGAAGTAGATCCACAGTTTAAGAGTGGCATAATCAATAAAAGTAACGTAGTAATATGAACTACCAAGAGAAGACACCTTGGTCGGTCCCCAAACATCTGTGTGTACAAGGTCGAGCTTTCCAGGTTTCTTCTACCTTCCAGGTAAATTGAAACAAACTTTCTTCTATTTTGCAAGAACACACTCTTCACAAAACTTCAGATCGACCTCAGCGAGACCCTCGAGCTTTCCTTTGGTTACCATCATCTTTATTATTTATTAATTTTTCACCCATATGACCGAGCTGTTTATGCCACGTGCTTGTATCAATTCCCGGAGT
Source organism: Kingdonia uniflora (assembly GCA_014058105.1). Taxonomy (NCBI): domain Eukaryota; kingdom Viridiplantae; phylum Streptophyta; class Magnoliopsida; order Ranunculales; family Circaeasteraceae; genus Kingdonia; species Kingdonia uniflora. The sequence goes on from JACGCM010001326.1 coordinate 536,620, forward strand.
GGTCGCACAAATAGTAAAAAATGTGCCACGCGTTTTATACAGCGTCCCATGCCTCAAGCCTCGAGCAACTACCATAGCTCCATTTATGATTTTCATGAGCGTATCACCAAAGATGCTTTCATATCCACCATCATCTGATAATTGGCAAATAGATATTAGCTTACGCCCCAGTTTGGGTACAAGCTGCACATTCATCAAAGCAACCGTCGCCCCCGAAGGCAACTTCAACCTAGCATCTCCCTTTCAAGTAATGCTACGAGCGGACTAATCTGCAAGAAAGACCGTACCATAGTCGCCCTTAACAACATTCGAAAGAAAACCCAAGTTCGCAGTAGCATGGAAAGAGGGACCCGAATCAATTATCCATGATTCGTTAATGTCGTCACAAGAAAGTATCAAAGCCTCATTAGAACTAACCTCTTCAGTAAGGTTCATCGTATATTTCTCCTTGTCATTTTTCTTAGACGAAGAAGAAGGAAAATCATCCCACAAGTCTTGCACGCACCAGGAAATTTAGACTTTCTCCATGACTGTGATCGACCTCTTCCATATTTTGGCCTCTTTCTGTAAGACCTCCCACATTCTTCAATGTTCAACGCACTGCCACTAGACGTTGAAGAGGGTGATGCTGATTTACGTCAATTTTCTTTAATCATAATCAATGAGACTATAGTGTCAAATTTGATGTCTTCCTTCCCTGATGGGTTACTCACAGCTATAATGAACCCTTCTCAGCTCACAGGCATCTTCCCTAGAAGAGCCCACGCTCTCACCTCCTCGATAAATGTGATTTTACGGAGTCCAATTCAGCTTGAATGGTATTGAACTCACTGATGAGAGCTTGCACACTACCATTATCCTTCATCTTTAAGGTAAACAAACGATGAAAAAAATGTACCTTATTTGCCCCGGACGGTTCTGAGTACATAGATAACAAAGTCTTAATGAATTCCTTCGTAGTTGCAACTTTGGAGATCATGTGCATGATTTGAGATAAGAGTACTAACCTTATGGTTCCAAGCGCTTTGTAATCCAATTGCACCCACTTAGTATCGTCATGATCCGTCGGCTTCATCTCTATCCCACCCAGTGGTAAATCAAGATCCATCTGATAAAGATAATCTACTATCTGCATCTTCCACAATCCAAAATTTGATCCATTGAATTTAGTAATCTTTAATTTTACCTGATCAGCCATCGTTCTTTGCCACACAAGCCCTGTAACCGCTTGCTCTGATACCAGCTATTGGGAAATCATAGGGGTAGCTAATCCCAATTCAACGCCACAGAATGATAAACAGAAATGCCAGAAAGATTTGAAATTAAAAACATAGTAATTTACCCGGATGCGTGATTGAAAACTACTCCCGTGAACAATTCACTATAGTCAAATAGGTTACAAAAATGATCTCCCAAGCTTTCTCAAACCTTTACAATGGAGTCACTTCAAACCCTAACTCTTAAGGATAAACTCACATCCTCTCTTAGACATAACCCCAGTCCTCTTTATATAGTAGGGAACTAATTGCAAATTGTACAGATCACGAGGCGGACTCCTACGTACCAGAATGACTCAGCCCTTTCTATGTTAGGTCATATTACAAGGGAAATCTATAGATATCCTGGAGTTGGTGTTGACGCCATGCTCTGACACTACTGCAGTTGTAAGGTCTAGCAGCTCCGCATCATGTCCAGTGAGTTGGCAATCTGTCATGTCATACTTCTACAGACCTTGAATCTTTCTTAAGCAGTTCACACAGAACCAGTTCGATTCTTCATGAAACATTACCAGCTCGAGTCCTCTATTAACATAACCTTTTCGAATCTTCAAGTAACCTAATCAGTTTAAATTTTAGGTACCAAAACAAGTTCGAATCTGAACATTGAAAATCCCATTAACAATTTGTTTCACTCTGACTTTGATCCGTGCATGTTCCATGATCCCCAATGAGCTTCGACAAGCATAGCGAATTACGAGATCATTCCTTGAGCTCTACAGATGCTTGACCAGCATAGTTCTAGTTCACCCCTAATAATCACCCACATGAAATCGAATCTACCATAACCATTCACATGATTTTCGAATGAATTGCTCGCTGTAACCGAACCATCAAACTTGAAGACCCACAGAAGTTGTACATGTTGTCAACTTCAAAAAAGTCACCACCATCGTAAACATATCAGCCGGATTCACATCAGTATGAATCTTCATAAGCTTTAACACACTGTCCTCGAGGAGCGAGCAAATATAGTAATATCAAATATCAATGTGTTTGGTCCTAGATTGAAAAGCAGCATTCTTCGCTAAGTGTATAGCGTTTTGACTATCACTATACAACTTAGGAGAACGTTGCTCATGATTGAGCTCTTTTATCAACCCATTGAGAGCCAAACCATATCCTTGCAAGCTTCTGTAGCAACAACATATTCCGCCCCCGTCGTAGACAAAGTTACAATCTTCAGTAGTATAGAGACCCATGTAACAACACCGCTTCCCAATGTAAATGCAAACCCACTAGTGCTGTTCCGCCTATTAATGTCACCCGCCATATCAAAATTGACAAAAACTTATAAGCATATTCGAGAATCCCTAAAGAAAAATACCAAATCTTGAGTCCCCTTTAGATACCTAAGTATCCATTACATAGCTTTCCAATGCACTTGGCCTGGATTACACATATACCTACTTACAACTCCCACTGCTTGGGCAATGTGTGGTCTTGTACATGTCATAGCATACATTAGGCTACCAGCCGCAGACTGAAAAGGAACTTCCTCATTTCACCGTGATCTTTCTGTGTCTTCGGACAACAATCCTTTGATAATTTAAATTGACCTCCCAATGGTGTACTAACGACCTTAGCACCATCCATGTTAAGCCGCTTAACTACCTTGCCGATGTACTCAGCTTGAGATAGGTTGAGATAGCTTCAATTCTTGACCTTAGCACCTCACTCATTCTTCAATGCTCAACGCACTGCCACTTAAAGTTAAAGTGGGTTATACTGAGTTACGTCAATTTTCCTCAATCATAATTAAAGAGACTACAGTGTCAAATTTGATGTCTTCCTTCCCCGATGAGCTACTCACACCTGTAATAAACCCTTCCCAGCTCTCTGGCATCTGCCCTAGAAGAGCCCACGCACTTACCTCCTTGATAAACGTGATTTTAATGGATTCCAATTCAGTCTGAATGGTATTGAACTCACTGATATGAGCTTGAACACTACCATTATCCTTCATATTTAAAATAAACAAACGATGGAAAAGATGTACCTTATTTGCCCCGAACGGTTCCGAGTACATAAAGGTCAAAGTATCCATCAATTCCTTCGTAGTCCCATATTTGGAGGTCATGTGTAAGATCTTAGATGACAGCGATAACCTTACAGTTCCAAGTGCTTTGTGATCCAATCACGGCCACTTAGCATCATCATGATCCATCGGCTTCATCTCAATCCCACCTAGTGGTAAATCAAGATCCTTCAGATAGAGATAATCCTCTATCTCCATCTTCCACACTACAAAATTTGATCCATTAAATTTAGTAATCCTAAATTTTTCCTGATCGGTCATCGTTCTTCTCTACACATGCCCTGTAACCGCTTGCTATGATATTAGTTCATGGGAAATTTTAGGGGTAGATAATTCCAATTCCATGCCTCAGAACAATAAATGGAAATGCTAGAAAAATTCAAAATCGAAAACACTGCAATTTTCCCAGAGGGAAGTGGAAAATCCTTACGGATAAAAAACTACTCCCGCGAGCAATCCACTATAATCAAATAAGTTACAAAAATGATCTCTCAAGCTTTCTCAAAGCTTTCCAATAGAGTTTCTACAAACCCTAACTCTTTAGGTTAAACTCACATCCTCACTTCGACATAACCTCAGTCTTCTTTATATAGTAGAGAACTAATTACAAGTAGTACAGATCTTGAGGCAGACTCCTACGTTCCAAAATGACTCAGCCCTTCCTATGCTAGGTCACATTACAAGGGTACTCTCCAGATATCCTTGAGTAGGTATTGATGCCATGCTCTGACACTGCTGTAGTTGTAAGGTCTAACAGCTCCACCTTCTTGTCAAGTGAGCTGGCGATCTGTCTTGTCATACTTCGACAGACTTCGAATCATTCTTCAGCAGTTCGCGCAGAACCAGTTCGAGTCTTTATAAAACTTTACCAGCTTGAGTTTTCTTTTAACATAACCAGCTCAAATCTTCAAGTATCTTAATCAGTTCAAATTTTAGGTACCAAAACCAGTTCGAATCTGAACATTGAACATCTCATTTTCAATCTATTTTACTCCAACTTTGATCCATGCTCATTCAACGAGTTCCAATGAGCTTCGACAAGCATAGCGAATTCTAAGCTCGTACCTTGAGATCCCTAGAGCTTCGACCAACATAGTTCAAGTTCACCCTTAACAATCTCCCACTTGAAATCAAATCTGCTGTTACCCTTCACATGATCTTCAAATGAATTGCTCGCTTTAACCGGACCTTCAAACTTGAAGTCTCACAGAAGTTGTACATGCTGTCAACTTCTGAAAAGTCACCACCTTCGTAAACATATCGGCCGAATTCACAACAGTATAAATCTTCACGAGCTTCAGCACACAGTCCACGAGGAGCGAGCGAATATAATGATATTAAATATCAATGTGTTTGGTCCTAGAGGGAAAAGCAATATTCTTCGCTAAGTGTATAGCGCTTTGACTATCACTATACAACTTAGGAGAACGTTGTTCATGACCGAGATCTTTCATCATACCTTTGAGCCAAACCATATCCTTGCATGCTTTTGTAGCTGCAACATATTCTGCCTCCGCCGTAGACAAAGCTATAATCTTTTGTAGTCTAGAAACCCATGTAACCGCACCACTTCCAAATATCAATGCAAGCCCACTGGAGCTCTTCTGCCTATATGTGTCACCCGCCATATCAGAATCAACAAAACATTGTAAACATATTCGAGAACCCCCATAGTACAATGCTAAATCTTGAGTCCCCTTTAGATATCTAAGTATTCATTTCACAGCTCTCCAATGCTTTTGGCCTGGATTACTCATATACCTCCTCACAACTTCCACTTCTTGGGCAATGTCCAGTTTCGTACAGAGCATAGCGTACATTAGGCCACCAACCATAGACTGATAAGGAGCCTTCCTCATATTACTGTGATCTTTCTGTGTCTTCGGACAACAATCCTTTGATAATATGAAGTGGCCTCCCAATTGTGTACTAATGACCTTAGTACCATCCATGTTAAACCGCTTAAGTACCATACCATTGTACATAACTTGAGATAGCTTCAATTCTCGCTGTATTTTGTCCCTTGTAACACGCATACCAAGAACTTGCTTCGCAGCACCCAAGTCCTTCATAGAAAACTCCCGGAATAATTATTCTTTCAACTTGACAATTTCTCCCTTGTCGGCAATTGCTACAAACATATCATCTACATACAGAAGTAGGATGATATATGAGTTCCCTATCTTCTTTATAAAGTAACTGTGATCTGCAATGCTTTTCAAATAACCATTTTTGTAGATGAATTGTTCGAACTTCAAATACCAGTGTCTCGGCGCTTGTTTCAAACCATATAATCTCTTCATGAGCCTACACACGTGATCATCTTTCCCCTTGACCAATTATCCTTCGGGCTGCTTCATATATATTTCTTCCTGAAGGTTTCCGTGAAGAAATACTATCTTGACATCGAGCTGCTCAAGATGTAAGTCTTCCACTGCATCAATATTCATCACAACCCGGATTGTAGACATCTACACCACAGGAGAAAAAATCTAACAAAAATCAACACCCTCTTTCTGCGGAAAGCCCATCGCCACTAGTCTAGCCTTGAATCTCCTTGAACCGTCTGATTCGTGTTTTAGTCTCTATATCCTCTTGTTGTGCAATGTTCTCCTTCCTTTTGGTAATCGAACTAAATCCCAAGTTTGATTCACATACAATGACTGCATCTCATCATCCATAGTAAGCTCCCACTCACTCTTGGCATCCACATCTAAAGCCTCCGAGTAACTTTCAGGTTCACCACCATCTTTAAGTAGCAAGTGATTTAATGAGGTAACGTACCATGCAAGAATTTTTGCAACCCTCGGCTCCTTTCGACGTGCTATTGGAATGTCTAGATAATTTGGTTCCTCGTTCTGATCCGGTGCATCGGACTCAACAACGACTTCTTCTTCGACCTCTCGAGGGGGTTCAATTTTAATGTCGAGAGCTTCTGCCTCTTCACATCTACTTTTTTTTACATGTACACTAAAATCTTTATACAAGACTTCCTCATTGAATGTAACATTATGGCTCCGGATGACCTTCCGATTCTTCGCATCCCAAAATCAGTATCGAAACTCATCTCCACCGTATCCAACGAAAATATACTTCCCCGACCTTGTATCTAACTTCATCCTCGAATCTGAAGTATCAAGCACATATGAGGTACAACTAAAAATACGCAAGTGATTAAGGTTTACCTCTTTACTCGTCCATGCCTCTTCTGGAAATTCAAATTCCAAAGCCGTTGAAGGCCCTCTGTTAATTTAGTATGCTGCCGTACTTACTGCATCTGCCTAAAAACATTTCAGCAATCCAGCGTTGAGTCTCATACTCCTCGCTCTTTTGTTTATTGTTCGATTCATGCGTTCTGCAACACCATTTTGTTGTGGTGATACGGAAATAGTCTTCTTTCTTCTAATCTCATTTGATGCGCAAAAGTTTTCAAACTCGTTACTGTAGTGCTCACCTCCGTTGTCCAACCTGAGACATTTCAGTCTCGAACTGGTTTGGGTTTCGAATAGAGCCTTCCACCTCTTGAATTTTTCGAAAACATCTGACTTGTTCTTCACGAAGTAGACCCACAGTTTACAAGTGGCATCATTGATAAAGATAACGTAGTAATGTAAACCACCAAGAAAAGACACCATGGTCGGTCCTCAAACATCTGTGTGTACATGGTCGAGCTTTACATGTTTTATCGATCATCCATTTAAATTAAAACTGACTTTCTTCTATTTTTCATGAGCACACTCTTCACAAAACATCAGATCGATCTCATCGACACCCTCGATCTTTCCTTTGGTTACCATCATCTTCATTCCAAGAACTTGCTTCGCAGTACCCAAGTCCTTCATAGAAAACTCCCGGAATAATTGTACCTTCAACTTGACATTTTCACCCATGTCGGCACTTGCTACCAACATATCATCTTCTTACAGAAGTTGAATGATATATGAGTTCCCTATCATCTTTAAAATGTAACAGCGATCTGTATTGCTTTTCAAATTATTATTTTTGGACATGAATTGTTTGAGCTTCAAATACCACTGTCTCGGCTCTTGTTTCAAACTATATATGCTCTTCGTGAGCCTATACGCGTGATCTTCATTCCGCTTTTCCTAATATCCTTCCGGCTGCTTCATATATATTTCTTCATGATTGTTGTCGTAAAGTAATTTTGTCATGACATTGAGCTGCTCATGATGTAAGTAATCCACTACAATTATATTCATCACAACCCGGATTGTAGACATCTTCACCACAGGAGAAAAAATCTAGCAAAAATTAATGCCCTCTATCAGCACAAAGCCCATCACCAAGTGTCTAGCCTTGATTCTTCTTGAACTGTGAGATTCGTGTTTTAGTCTGTATATCCAATCTTGTGCAATGCTCTCCTTCCATTTTGTAATCGATCTAAATCCCAAGTTCGAATCATTGATAATGAATGCATCTCATCGTCCATAGCAAGCTCCAACTCGCTCTTGGCTTCCACATCTAAAGCCTCCATGTAACTTTCAGGTTTGCCACCATCTGTAAGTAATAAGTGATTTATGGAATTAACGTACCTTGCTGGAATTTTGCAACTCTCGGTTCCTTTCGAAGTGCTATTGGAATGTCTAAATAATTTGGATCCTCGCTCTGATCCAGTGCACCAGACTCAATAACGACTTCTTCTTCGACCTCTCGAGAGGGTTCAATTTCAATGTCGACAGTTTCCGCCTCTTCACATCTACTTTCTTCCACAGGTAGACTGAAATCTTTATACAAGACATCCTCATTGAATGTAACATTACAGCTCAGGATGACTTTCCGAATCTTCGCATCCCAAAATCAGTATCAAAACACATCTCCACCGTATCCAATAAAAATACACTTCGTTGACCTTGCATCCAACTTCGTCCTCGCATCTGAAGTATCAACCACATATGAGGTACAACCCAAAATATGCAAGTGATTAAGGTTTACCATTTTACTCGTCCAGGCTTCTTCAGAAAGTCTGCAGTCCAAAGCCGTTGAAGGCCCTCTGTTAATTAAGTACGCTACCGTACTTACCGCATCTGCCCAAAAACATTTCGGCAACCCAACGTTGAGTCTCTTACTCCTCGCCCTTTCATTTATTGTTTGGTTCATGCGTTCTACAAAACCATTTTGTTGTGATGTTCCAGGAATAGTCTACTGTCATCTAATCCAATTTGATGCATACAAGTTTTCAAACTCGTCACTACAGTACTCGCCCCCATCGTCCGACCTGAGACATTTCAGTTTCAAACTGGTTTTGTTTTCGAATAGAGGTAATGTGGTAATGTGAACCACCATGAGAAGACACCTTGGTTGGCCCCCAAACATCTGCGTGCACAAGGTTGAGCTTTCTAGGTTTTGTCAATCTTCCAGTTAAATTCTAACTAACTTTCTTCTATTTTGCAAGAACACACTCTTCAGAAAAATTCAAATAGAGCTCATCAAGACCCTCGAACTTTCTTTTGGTTACCATCATCTTCATTCCTTTTTCACTCATATGAACGAGCCGTTTGTGCCACGTGCATGAATCAATTCTCGGATTGGATGCACAAATTGTGGAAATTGTGCCTTGCGTTGTATAGAACGTCCCATGTCTCAAGCCATGAGCTACTACCATAGCACCCTTTGCGATCTTCCAGAACATATCACCAAAGGTGCTTACATATCCTCCATCATCCAATAATTGGCTAACCGATATAAGGTTATGCCCCAGTTTGGGTACAAGTCGCACATTCTTCAAAACAACCGTCGCCACTGATGGCAACTTCAACCTAGCCGCTCCCTTTCCAACAATGTTGCGAGCAGACCTATCTGTAAGAAAGACCGAACCATAGTAGCCTTTAACATCATTCGATAGAAAACCCAAGTTCGCAATAGCATGGAATGAGGCACCCGAATCAATTATCCATGATTCGTAAACTTTGTCACAAGAAAGTAATAGAGCCTCATCAGAACTAACCTCTTCTGTAAGGTTCATCGTATGTTTCTCCTTGTCATTCTTCTTTGACGAAGAAGAAGGAAAATCTCGTCTGAAGTGACCCTTCTTCCCACAAGTCCTGCATGCACCCGGCAGTTTAGACTTTCCTCTAGACTGTGATCGATCTCTTCCATATTTTGGCCTCTTTCTGTTGAACCCCCCTCTTTCTTCAATATTCAACGCACTGCCGCATGATGTTGAAGAGGGTATTGCTAATTTTCGTTAATTTTCTTTACTCATAATCATAAAGACTATAGTGTCAAACTTGATGTCTTCCTTCCCTGATGAGTTACTCACTACTATAATAAACCCTTCCCAGCTCTCTGGCATCTTCCCCAGAAGAGCCCACGCTCTCTCCCCCTCGATAAACGTGATTTTAATGCATTCCAATTCAGCTTGAATGGTATTGAACTCACTGATATGAGCTTGCACACTACCATTATCCTTCATATTTACGGTAAACAAGCGACGCAAAAGATGTACCTTATTTGCCCCAGATGGCTCCGAGTACATAGAGGACAAAGTGTCCATCAATTCCATCGTAGTCGTAACTTTAGAGATCATATGTAAGATCTGAGATGACGGCGCTAACCTTACGTTTCCAAGTGCTTTGTGATCCAATTGCACCCATTTAGCATCGTCATGATTCTTTGGCTTCATCTCAATCCTACTTAGTGGTAAATTAAGATCGTTCTGATTGAGATAATCCTCAATCTACATCTTCCACAGTCAAAAATTCGATCCATTGAATTTACTAATCTTCAATTTCTCCAGATCGGCCATCATTCTTCACCCCACAAGTCTTATAGCCGCTTCTCTGGTACCAGTTGTTAGGAAATCTCAGGGGTAGTTAATCCCAATTTCATTCCCCAAAACGATAAACAGAAATGCCAAAAAGATTTAAAATCAAAAGCACTGCAATTTACCTGGAGAAGGGACGTGAAAAACCATTACGAATTAAAAACCACTCCCACAAAAAATCCACTATAAGCAAATAGGTTACAAAAATGATCTCTCAAGCTTTCTCAAAGCTTTCAAATGGAGTTTCTTCAAACCCTAACTCTTAAGGTTAAACTCTCATCCTCTCTTAGACATAACCTCAGTCCTCTTTATATAGTTGAGAACTAATTACAAGTAGTACTGATCTCGAGGCGGAATCCTACGTACTAGAATGACACAGCCTTTCCTATGTTAGGTGGTCACATTACAAGGATACTCTTCAGATATCCTGGAGTTGGTGTTGACGCCATGCTCTGACACTGCTATAGTTGAAAGGTCTAACAGCTCTGCCGTCTTCTCCAGTGTGCTGGCGATCTGTCCTATCATACTTCGGCGGACTTTGAATCCTTCTAAAGCATTTCACACAGAACCAGTTCGAGTCTTCATGAAACTTTACCAGCTCGAGTCTGCAGTTAACATAACCAGCTCAAATCTTTAGGTAACTTTATCAGTTTGAATTTCAGTTAGCAAAGCCAGTTCGAATCTAAACAATGAAAATCTCATTTTTAATCGGTTTCTCTCCGATTTTGATCCTTGCTTGTTCCACGTGCTCCAATGAGCTTCGACCAACATAGTTCGAGTTCACCCTTAACAATCTACCACTTGAAATTGAAACTACCGTAACCCTTCACATGATCTTCAAATGAATTGTTCGCCGTATCCAGACCTTTAAACTTGAAGACCCACAGAAGTTTTACATGTTTACAACTTCTGAATAGTCACCACCCTCGTAAACATATCGCCCGGATTTACATCAGTATGAATCATCACAAGCTTCAGCACACCGTCCTTGAGGATCAAGCAAATATAGTGATATCAAATATTAATGTGCTTAGTCCTTGAGTGAAAAGCTACATTCTTCGCTAAGTGTATAACGCTAAGACTATCACTATACAACTTAGGAGAACGTTGCTCATGACCAAGATCATTCATCAACCCTTTCAGCAAATCCATATCTTTGCAAGCTTCTATAGCTGCAACATATTCTGCCACCGTCGTAGACAAAGCTACAATCTTTTGAAGTCTAGAAACCCATGAAACCGCACCTCTTCCCAATGTAAATACGAACCCACTGGTGCTCCTCCGCCTATTAATGTCACCCTCCATATCAGAATCGAGAAAACCTTGTAAGCATATTCTAGAACCCCGATAGCACAATGCCAATTCTTGAGTCCCCTTTAGATACCTAAGTATCCATTTCACAGCTCTCCAATGTTCTTGGCCTGGATTACTGATATACCTACTCACAACTTCCACTACATGGGCAATGTCTGGTCTCGTATAGATCAAAATGTACATTAGGCTACCAACCGCAGACTGATAAAGAACCTTCCTCATATCACCGCGATTTCTACATCTTCGGACAACAATCCTTTGATAATTTGAAGTGACCTCCCAATGGTACACTAACGACCTTTGTACCATCCATGTTAAGCCTCTTAAGTACCTTGCCAATGTACTCAACTTGAGATTGCTTCAATTCTCGTCATTTTTTATCCCTTGTAACACGCATACCAAGAACTTGCTTCGCAACATCCAAGTTTTTCATAGAAAACTCCTGGAATAATTATTCCTTCAACTTGACATTTTAAGCCATACCGGTACTTGCTACCAACATATCATCTTCTTATAAAAGTTGAATGATATATGAGTTCCCTGTCATCTTTAAAAAGTAATAGTGATCTGCATTGCTTTTCAAATAATCATTTCTGGACATGAATTGTTCGATCTTCAATTACAACTGTCTCGGCGCTTGTTTCAGACCATATATGCTTTTTGTGAGCCTACACGCGCGATCTTCTTTCCCCTTGTCCGAATATCCTTCCGTCTGCTTCATATATATTCTTCATGATGGTTGCCGTAAAGTAATTTTGTCTTAACATCGAGCTGCTCAAGATGTAAGTCTTCCACAACAATTATATTCATCACAACCCAGATTGTCGACATCTTCACCACAGGAGCAAAAATCTTACAAAAATTAACGCCCTCTATCTGCACAAATTCCATCACCACTAGTCTAGCCAAGATTCCCCTTGAACAGTCAGATTCGTGCCTTAGCCTGTATATCAACTTATTGTGCAATGCTCTCCTTCCTTTTTGCAATTGAACTAAATCCCAAGTTTGAATCGCAGACAATGAATGAATTTTATCGTCCATAGCAATCTAAGTAACAAGTGATTTAAGGAATTTACGTACCTTGCCAGAATTTTTGTAACTCTCGGCTCTTTTCCAAGTGCAATTGGAATGTCTAGATCATTTGGTTCCTCATTTTGATCTGTTGCATCAGACTCAACAACGGCTTCTTCTTCGACCTCTTATCAGGGTTCAATTTCAATGTCAGCAATTTCTGCCTCTTCACATCTACTTTCTTCCATAGGTACACAAAAATCTTTATACAAGAATTCCTCATTGAATGTAACATTACGGCTCCGGATGACTTTCCGATTCTTCACATCCTAAAATTGGTATCAAAACTCATCTCCATCGTATCCAATAAAAATTCACTTCGTCAACCTTGCATCAAACTTCATCCGCGTATCTAAAGTATCAAGCACATATGAGGTACAAAAAAAAAATACGCAAGTGATTAAGGTTTACCATTTTACTCGTCCATGCTTCTTCAGAAAGTCTGAAGTCCAAAGCCGTTGAAGGCCCTCGGTTAATTAAGCATGCTGCTGTACTTACCGCATCCGCCCAAAAACAATTCGGTAATCCAGCGTTGAGTCTCTTAATCCAAGCTCTTTCGGATATTGTTTGGTTCATGCGTTCTGTAAAACCATTTAGTTGTGATGTTCCGGGAATAGTCTTATAATCCCATTTGATGCACAAAAGATTTCAAACTCGTCACTACAGTACTCACCACGATCGTCCGACCTGAGACATTTCAGTTTCAAACTAGTTTTGTTTTTGAGTAGAGCTTTCCACCTCTTGAATTTTTCAAACACATCTGACTTGTTGTTCACAAAATAGACTCACAGTTTACGAGCGGCATCACCGATAAAGGTAACGTAGTAATGTGAACCACCAATAGAAGATACCTTGGTCGGTCCCCAAACATCTGTGTGCACAAGGTCGAGCATTCCAGGTTTCCTCGATCATCCAGTTAATTCAAACTGACATTCTTCTATTTTGCAAGAACACCGTCTTCACAAAACTTTAGATCGACCTCATCGAGGCCCTCGAGCTTTCCTTTGGTTACCATCATCTTCATTCCTTTTTAATTCATGTGACTGAGCCGTTTGTGCCACGTGCTAGTATCAATTCCTGGATTGGTCGCACAAATAGTGGAAATTGAGCCTTGCGTTGTATAGAACGTCCCATGTCTCAAGCCACGAGCTACTACAATAGCACCCTTTTTGATCTTCCAAAACGTATCATCAAAGGTGCTTACATATCCTCCATCATCCGATAATTGGCTAACCGATATAAGGTTATGCCCCAGTTTGGGTACAAGTCGCACATTCTTCAAAACAACCGTCGCCTCCGAAGACAATTTCAACCTTGCGTCTCCCTTTCCAGTAATATTTGAAGCAGGCTTATCTACAAGAATGACCGAACCATAATAGCCTTTAACATCATTCGATAGAAAACCCAAGTTCACAATAGCATTGAAAGAGGCAACCGAATTAATTATCCATGATTCGCTAACGTCATCACAAGAAAGTAACAGAGCCTCATCTGATTTAACCTCTTCAGTAAGGTTCATCGTATTTTTCTCCTCGTCATTCTACTTTGACGAAGATGAAAAAAAATCTCGTCTGATGTGACCCTTCTTCCCACAAGTCCCGCATGTACCAGGCAGTTTAGTTATTCCTCATGACTTTGATCGATCTCTTCCATATTTTGGCTCCTTTCTGTAGAACCCACCTCTTTCTTCAGCGTTCAACGCACTGCTGCATGACGTTGAAGAGGGTGTTACTTTACGTCAATTCTCTTCAATAATAATCAAAGAAGCTATAGTGTCAAATTTGATGTCTTCCTTCCTCGATGAGTTACTCACTGCTGTATTGAACCCTTCCCAGCTCTCAGGCATCTTCCCTAGAAAAGCCCACGCTCTCTCCTCCTTGATAAACGTGATTTTAATGCATTCTAATTCGGCTTGAATGGTATTGAACTCACTGATGTTAGCTTGCACACTACGATTTTCATTCATATTTAAGGTAAACAAGTGATACAAAAGATGTACCTTATTTGCCCCGGACGGTTTCGAGTACATAGAGGACAAAGTCTCCATCAATTCCATCGTAGTCTTAACTTTAGAGATCATCTGTAAGATCTGAGATGACAGCGCTAAACTTACGTTTCCAAGTGCTTTGTGATCCAATTTCACCCATTTAGCATCGTCATGATCCGTCGGCTTCATCTCAATCCCACCTAGTGGTAAATCAAGATCCTTCTGATAGAGATAATCCTCTATCTGCATCTTCTACACTCAAAAATTTGATCCATTGAATTTAGTAATCCTCAATTTCTCCTGATCGGCCATCATTCTTCACCACACAAAACCTATATCCGCCTGATCTGGTACCAGTTATTGGGAAATCTCAGGGGCAGGAAATCCTAATTTCATGCCTTAAAATGATAAACGGAAATGCCCGAAAGATTTAAAATCAAAAGTACTGTAATTTACCCGGAGGAGGGAAGTGGAAAGCCATTACTGATGAAAAACCACTCCCGCGAACAATCGCCTATAAACAAATAGGTTACAAAAATTATCTCTCAAGCTTTCTCAAGGCTTTCTAATGGAGTCTAATTAAACCCGAACTCTAAGGATAAACTCACATCCTCTCTTAGACATAACCTCAGTCCTCTCTATATAGCAAAGATCTAATTACATGTAGTACACATCTCATGGCGGACTCCAACGTTCAAGAATAACTCTGCCCTTCCCATTCTAGGTCACATTACAAGGGCACTCTCCCGATATCCTGGAGTTGGTGCTGAAGCCATACTCTGACACTGCTGTAGTTGTACGGTCTAAAAGCTCCGCCGTCTTGTCCAGTGAGCTAGCGATCTGTCTTGTCATACTTCGACGAACCTTGAATTCTTCTTCAGTAGTTCGCACAGAACCAGTTCGAATCTTCATGAAACTTTACCTGCTCTAGTTTTCAGTTAACATAACCAGCTCGAATCTTCAGGTAACTTAATTAGTTCAAATTTTTGATACCAAAACAAGTTCAAATCTTAACATTGAAAATCTCATTTTAATCTATTTCACTCCAACTTCGATCCTTGCACGTTCGTTGAGCTCAAAAGAGCTTCGACCAACATAGTTCGAGTTCAACCTTAACAATCTCCCATATGAAATTGAATCAACCATAACCCTTCACATGATCTTCAAATGAATTATTCGCTGTAATCGGACCTTCAAACTTGAAGACCCACAAAAGTTATGCATGTTGTCATCTTCTAAAATTTCACGACCTTCGTAAACATATCGGCCGGATTTACATCAGTATGAATCTTCATGACCTTCAACGAACCGTCCTCGAGGAACGAGCAAATATAGTGATATCAAGTATCAATGTGTTTTGTCCTAGAGTGAAAAGCTGCATTCTTCGCTAAGTGAATAGTGTTTTAACTAACATAATTCAACTTAGGAGAACGTTGCTCATGACCGAGCTCTTTCATCAACCCTTTGAGCAAATGCATAACCTTTACAGCTTCTGTAGCTGCAACATATTCTTCCTTCGTATTAAACAAAGCTACAATGATCCGTAGTCTAGAAACCCATGTAATCGCACCGCTTCCCAATATAAATACGAACCCACTAGTGCTCTTCCGCCTATCAATGTCACCCGCCATATTAGAATTGACAAAACCAAATAAGCATATTCGAGAACCCCCATAACACAATGCTAAATCTTGAGTCCCATTTAGATATCTAAGTATCCATTTTATAGCTCTCCAATACTCTTGGCCTGGATTACTCATATACCTACTCACAACTCCTATAGCTTGGGCAATGTCTGGTCCCGTAAAGATCATAGCGTACATTCGACTACCAACCATAGAGTTATATGAAACCTTCCTCATATCATCACGATCTTTCTACGTCTTTGGGTAACAATCCTTTGATAATTTGAAGTTATCTCCCAATGGTGCACTAACGACCTTAGCACCATCCATGTTAAACAGCTTAAGTACCTTGCCGATGTACTCAGCTTGAGATAGCTTTAATTCTTGTCTTTTTCTGTCGCTTGTAACACACATACCAAGAACTTGCTTCGCAGTATCCAAGTCCATCATAGAAAACTCCCGAAATAATTTTTCCTTCAACTTGAAAATTTCTCCCATGTCGGCACTTGCTACCAACATATCATCTACAAGTAGAAGTTGAATGATATATAAGTTCCCTGCCCTCTTTATAAAATAACAGTGATCTGTATTGCTTTCCAAATAACCATTTTAGGACATGAATTGATCGAACTTCAAATATTACTGTTTCAGTGCTTGTTTCAAACAATATAAGCTCTTCATGAGCCTACACACGTGATTTTCTATCCCTTTGACCGACTATCCTTCGGACTGCTTCATATATATTTCTTCATGAAGGTTACCGTAAAGAAATGCTTTCCTGACATCGAGCTGCTCAAGATGTAACTCTTCCATTGCCACAATATTCATCACAACTAAGATTGTAAACATCTTCACTACAGGAGCAATTTTTTTACCAAAATCAACTCCCTCTTTCTGCTAAAAGCCCTTCACCACAAGTCTAGCCTTGAATCTCCTTGAATCGTCAGATTCGTACTTTAGTCTGTATATCCACTTGTTGTGCAATGCGCTCTTTCCTTTTGTTAATCAAACTAAATCCAGTTTCGATTCACAGACAATGATTGTATCTCATCGTCCATAACATGCCCCCATACGATCTTGGCTTCCACATCTAAAGACTCCTTATAACTATCAGGTTCACCACCATCTGTAAGTAACAAGTGATTTAAGGAGTTAACCTACCTTACCATAATTTTTGCAACTCTCGGCTCCATTCGAAGTGTTATTGGAATGTCTAGAGCATTTTGTTCCTCGTTCTGATCCGGTGCATCGGACTCAACAACGACTTCTTCTTTGATCTCTCTAGAGGGCTCAATTTCAATGCTGACAGTTACCGCCACATTACTTCTAGTTTCTTCCGCAGGTACACTTAAATCTTTGTACAAGACTTCCTCATTGAATGTAACATTACGGCTCAGGATACCTTTCTGATTCTACGCATCCCAAAATTGGCATCCAAACTCTTCTCCATCGTATCTAATAAAAATGTACTCCATTGACATTGTATCTTACTTCGACCTCGTATCTGAAGTATCAAGAACATATGAGTTTCAACCGCAAGTACGTAAGTGATTAAGGTTTACCTCTTTACTCGTCCATTCTTCTTCAGGAAATCTAAAGTCCAAAGTCGCTGAAGGCCCTCTGTTAATTAGGTACACTACCGTAGTTACCGGATCCACCCAAAAATATTTCAAAAATCCAGCGCTGAGTCTCATACTCTTTGCTCATTCATTTATTGTTCAGCTCATGCATTCTGCAACACTATTTTGTTGTGGTGTTCTGGGAATAGTCTTCTGTAATCTAATCCCATTTGATGCGTAAAAGTTTTTGAACTCGTCACTATAGTACACGTTCCCGTTGTCCGACCTGAGACATTTCAGTTTCGAACAGGTTTTACTTTCGATAATTGCCTTCTACCTCTTTAATTTTTCAAACATATCTGACTTTTTCTTCATGAAGTAGACCCATAGTTTACTCATATACCTACTACCAACTCTAACTTCTTGGGTAATGTCCAGTCTCGTACAGATCATGGCGTAGATTAGGCTACCAGCCACGGACTAATTAGTAACATTCCTTATATCACCGGGATCTTTCTGCGTCTTCGGACAACAATCCTTTGATAATTTGAAGTGACCTCACAAAGGTTTACTAGCGACCTTAGCACCATCCATGTTAAACCACTTAAGTACCTTGCCGAGGTACTCAGCTTAAGATAGCTTTAATTCCTGCCATTTTCTATCCCATGAAACACGCATACCAAGACTTGCTTCACAATACACAAGTCCTTCATTGAAAACTTCCGGAATAATTATTCCTCCAACTTGACAATTTCTCCCATGTCGGCACTTACTACCAACATATCATCACATACAGAAGTAGAATGATTTATGAGATCCCTGTCTTCTTTATTAAACAACAAGGATCTGCATTGCTTTTAAAATAACCATTTCTGGACATGAATTGTTCGAACTTCAAATACCACTGTCTCGGCGCTTGTTCCAAACCATATAAGCTCTTCGTGAGCCTATACACTTGATCATCTTTCCCCTTGACCGAATATTGTTCGGGCTGCTTCATATATATTTCTTCATGAAGGTTGCCGTGAAGAAATGTTGTCTTGACATCGAGCTGCTCAAGATGTAAGTCTTCCACTGCAACTATATTCATCACAACCCGGATTGCAGACGTCTTCACCACAGGAGAAAAAATCTCACCAAAATCAATACCTTCTTTCTGCAGAAGGCCCTTCACCGCAAGTCTAACCTTGAATCTCCTTGAACCGTCAAATTCAGGCTTTAGGTTGTATATCAACTTATTGTGCAATGCTCTCCATCCTTTTGGTAATCGAACAAATTCCCATGTTTGAGTCACAAATAATGACTGCATCTCATCATCCATAGCAATCTCATATTCGCCCTTGGTTTCCACATCTAAAGCCTCCTTGTAAATTTTCGGTTTACCACCATCTGTAAGTAACAAGTGATTTAGGGAGTTAACGTACCTTGCCGGAATTTTTGCAACTCCCGAATCCTTTCAAAGTGTTATTGGAATGTCTAGATAATTTGGTTCCGCGTTCTAATCCGGTGCATCGGACTCAGCCATGACTTCTTCTTCTACCACTTAAAAGGGTTCAATTTCAATGTCGACAGTTTCCGCCTCTTCACTTCTACTTTCTTCTACAGGTAGACTAAAATCTTAATACATGACTTCCTCATTGAATGTAACATTACGGCTCCAGATGACTTTCCGATTCTTCGCATCCCAAAATTGGTATCCAAACTCATCTCCGCCATATCCAATGAAAATCCACTTCGTCGACCTTGCATCTAACTTTTTCCTCGAATCTGAAGTATCAAGCACATATGAGGTGCAATCAAAAATGCGCAATTGATTAAGGTTTACCTCCTTACTCGTTCATGCTTCTTCAGGAAGTCCAAAATCAAAAGCCGTTGAAGGCCCTCTGTTAATTAAGTACCCTGTCGTACTTACCGCATCTGCCCAAAAACATTTCAGTATTCCAGTGTTGAGTCTCATACTCCTTGCTCTTTCCTTTATTGTTCAGTTTATGCGTTCTGCAACACCAATTAATTATGGTGTTCCGGGAAAAGTCTTCTTCCTTCTAATCCCATTTGATGCGTAAAAGTTTTCTAACTCGTCACTATAGTACTCGCCGCCTTTGTTTGACCTGAAACATTTCAGTTTCGAACTGGTTTGGTTTTCGACTAGAGCCTTTTACCTCAAGAATTTATCGAACATATATGACTTGTTCTTCACAAAGTAGACCCACAGTTTACGAATGGCATCATCGGTAAAGGTAATGTAGTAATGTGAACCACCGAGAGAAGATACATTGGTCGGTCCCCAAACATCTGTTTGTACAAGGTCGAGCTTTCCTAGTTTCCTCGATCTTCTAGTTAAATTCAAACTGACTTTCTTTTATTTTGCAAGAACACACTTTTCACAATACTTCAGATCGACCTCATCGAGATCCTTGTGCTTTCCTTTGGTGTCCGTCATCTTCATTCCTTTTTAACTCATGTGACCGGGCCGTTTGTGCCACGTGCTTGTATCAATTCCGGGAGTGGTCGCATAAATAGTTAAAATTTTGCCTTGCATTGTACACAACGTCCTATGTCTCAAGCCTCGAGCTACTATCATAGCTCCCTTTGTGATCTTCAAGAACGTATCACCAAAGGTGCTTATATATCTACCATCATCTAAAAATTGGCCAACCGATATAAGGGTACGCTCTAGTTTAGGTACAAGTCGCACATTCTTCATAACAACCGTCGGCCCCGAAGGAAACTAAAACCTAGCTGCTCCCTTTCCAGTAATGTAGCGAGCAGACTTATCTTCAAGAAAGACCGTACCATAGTCACTTTTAACAACATTCGAAATTAAACCCAAGTTCGTAGTAGCATAGAAAGGGACACCCGACTAAATTATCCTTCATTCGCTAACTTTGTCACAATAAAGTAACAGAGCCTCATCAAAACTAGCCTCTTCTGTAGGGTTCATCATATCCTTCTTCTTGTCATTCTTCTTTGATGAAGAAGAAGGAAAATCTCGTCTGAAGTGACCCTTATTCCCACAAGTCCACCACGCACCAGACAGTTTAAACTTTCCACTTGATTGTGATCGACTTCTTCCATATTTCGGCCCCTTTATGTAGGACCTCCCTATTTCCTAAACATTCAACGCACTGCCGCTTAACGTTGAAGAGGGTGTTGCTAATTTACGTCTATTCTCTTCACTCATAATCAAAGGGACTATAGTGTTTAATTTGGTGTCTTCCTTCCCTAGTGAGTTACTCACAGCTGTAATGAACCCTTCCCAGCTCTCAGGCATCTTCCCTAGAAGAGTCCACGCTCCCACCACCTCAATAAACGTGATTTTAACGGATTCCAATTCAGCTTAAATGGTATTCAACCCACTGATGTGAGCTTGCACACTACTATTATCTTTCATCTTTAAGGTAATTAAACGATGTAAAAGATGTACATTATTTGCCCCAGACGGTTCTGAGTACATAGAGGACAAAGTCTCTATCAATTCCTTCGTAGTTGTAACTTTTGAGATCAAGTGTAAGATCTGAGATAACAGCGCAAACCTTTCGAATCCAAGTGCTTTATGATCCAATCGCACCCACTTAGCATCGTCATGATCCGTCGGCTTCATCTCAGTCCCTCCTAGTGGTAAATCAAGATTTTTCTGATAGAGCTAATCCTCTATCTGTATCTTCCACACTCTAAAATTCAATCTATTAAATTTAGTTATCTTCAATTTCTCCTGATCAGCCATCATTCTTCGCCACCCAAGCCCTATAACCGCTTGCTTAGATACTAACTGTTGGGAAATCTCTAGGTTAGCTAAATATCAATTCCACGCCTCAGAACGATAAACGGAAATGCCAAAAAGATTTGAAATTGAAAACACTGTTATAGTAGCCTACTCGTAGCCTTCGACAGACAGTCGAGTCCCACTTCACAGCCTACTCGAATGTATCGAAGCTCACTCAATCTCTAAAATAGGCTCCCCATAGATCCATCGAAGACGAAGCTTCGACATTAGATAAAGCTTTGGGGATGGATTAACATACTATAGTAGAAATCCTTCGACCTTACTAACACACTATCGAAGCAAGATAAGATAGACAACCACATCATCAGATAAGATGGCGCATTGATTGGCCCGTACAGCTATAGTGACAGGTCCAACCACCGTGCCATTCAGAGACATCACCAATAAATGTTGTAATGACAGAACCGACATGACCGGTGCCCATAACTCACCGGGATTTCCAGACAGTAATCATGTAATCCTGACCCACACTTGGTGACTCAGCTCCCTGTATCTCTATAAATAGAGGAGAGGGGAAGCCATGAAGGGGTTACAAGAATCATCTCCGGCCCTTTGCATTTTGCCCTCGACTTATCAATATTCACTGTATTCGAATTCTCCAATTACTCTTCAGTTATATAATATATCTTAAAAATGCTCATCAGAGATCATAGAGAGTCACATTCTGGCCTCTACGCAAGTATTTGCCTATAGTTAGTTCTTACTCTAGACTAATTACTTGCATCCCTTTGATTGAAGATTAGTTTAACGTTGTAAGAACCAACTTCCCCTCCAAACAAAGTTAGGTCCCTACAATTGGTGCCGTCTGTGCTTCCCACACCACCAATCTCCCTTCCTTTTTTCTTCCCTTATGTTGTTCTCCACCTCAACTGATTATCTTCAATGACACCCACACGCCGTTCCAACTCAACCCAGGAAGGTAACTCTACTGGCGGAGTAGCTGCCCAAATAGCCTTATTATCCCAACAAGTTACTCAAGCAAAGGAACGCCACCAGAGCCAACTAAACCAGGAGCGTGAAAGTCATCGATTGGCACTGAAAATTGAGCTGAATCGCCGCTTGGATGATGAAAACAAACAGAACAGATTAATTGATAAACAACGCAATACCGTCCGAGAGCTATAGAGATTACAACCCATGGAACCTGCTCACCCGTCCCAGGTGCCAGACCCATCGCGTGTATCTGGTCGCACCCGCCTAAAACTTTCACCAAACCTCGAGATACCCACCGTTCAAACCGGTGCCGAAGGATTTCCCTGTATTTTTCCCCCAACTGGCTCCATTCACCTCAGGATTCACCCCACAAAAGACTCTTCTAACACAACCCTCCGCTCCTCCAGACTCCCCAGGTGCCGTCCTGCACAGGAACGGCTCGGCAAACTCAGTGCTGATTTTATACCACACACTCGACCTCACAACCATTGAATTCATCAATCTCCCCCACATCCTGCATATGTTATACAGTAAGACTTCAACCACAATATACAACCTGTCATTCACTTTAGCACGAGTCCAGCCACAAACTCCTAGAGCCACCTCAATAACCCGATCTGCCCCAAACTTATGGCTATCGAAATGCCCTTCAACTTTTGTGCTCCCAAACTCAGCAAATATCGTAACACAGACCCTAAATCCCACATCCTTGAATTCTAAAATTCCCTGAGCCTCTACTCTACGGCTAACTACCTATTTTGCAGTCTTTTCCCAACGAGCCTTATAGATAACCCCTTTCGATGGTACCACAACCTCTCCAATGGCTCGATACGAAGCTTCGAGCAATTATCACAACCCTTTATTGCCCAGTTTGCCAACAACAAAGACAGAGAGGTCAAAGGTGACGCTCTATTCAATTTTAGAAAATCCGGCAGTGAGACCCTCGAAGCCTTTACCAGGAGATTCCTTGACGAATCCTGATAAATAGAAAATCTCAACTGCTCAAATACTATTTTGGCATATTTAAATGCCCTGCCCAACCACAGCCAACTAAAAGAGCACCTAGTCCTCCACAAACCAAAAACACTATAAGAGCGACTCTCTAAGGTCAATGGTTATATCGATTTCGAGCACCTTCAGGAGTCCCGCAAACAGAGCCAGCCTTCGTAAATAGCAAACTTCAATAAACCTTGGCAACACCCCCACTCTGCTCCCGTACCCCTGATCGCTCCTGTATCATAGGAGACTGAGAGACACAAGCACCCTAATATTGATAATAGCACCAAAGATCGCAAGAAGCGACCAAGGCCTGTTCTACCTGCACTCACTGCTCCCCTCATCACCCTTCTACCACACATGCAGGCAGGCCCCATTTGGCGCATCCATTTTCCCATCGAAGTCAGACCAGGCGAATCTTACTGTGCCAACCATAAGTGCAACTGTCACCATACCAATAAATGTTTCGCCCTTCAGCACTCTCTCGAACTTAGCTTCAGAGCAGGACATTTGCACCAGTATATTGCTGATCTTCCAAGCTACCTCGATGGGTCCTACCTTAAATCTCTATCTACCCATACTACTGACCCAGCCGAGGTGCACATCTATAGAGTCAAGTTTATCGAAGTCAACAACATAGATAGTGGACGTTCAAAGAGCAAACGAAAGTGTATCAAAGAATGTAACAAGCTCACCCATCAGGAGAAATTTCCTACCCATCTGTCAGAATCAAGCTGTCACCCTCGACTCAAAGGTATTTCTTTCATCAACTGTGACACTTCACACGTTCATTTCCCTTATTCTGATCCATTAGTCATCATGATAAAGATCAAGAACCTCATCCTCCATACAATGCTCGAAGATACTAGGAGCACAGCTGATGTCCTTTTTCTCCAAACAATCCAAACCATGAAGAAAACAGACATCATAACCGCCGCCAACATCAAACTAAAAGGTTTCAATGGATGAATAGAGTCGTTGTTGGCCGTATCAGCCAACCCGTCACTAAAGGCCCTATTACCCTTTAAACCAACTTCATCGTCACTGACAGAAAGTCTGAATACCTCGGTATACTCGGACGAGATTGGCTATACGCCATGCGAGCTATGCCTTCAACCTACCATTAGACCCTTCGATTCCGCAATCACGAGGGTACATAAAATTTGAAAGGCTCTCAACGCCTTGCCCGATCATGCGAGCACCCAAAGATCTACCAAACCCGAAAACTTGTTAGCCGCCCATAGCAATCACAACATCTTTCTATCCCTTCGACTTCGACAGATACAACCTCATCCATCGAACCCACTACTTATATCGAACTCGACGGTCCTGGTCGGGGTACATTGATCGGAACCTTCATCAATGAGTTAGAGCGCGCCTTGAACTTTCCGAGTTCCTTCGAGCAAACAAAAATATCTTCGCCTGGACATTTCATGAGATGCCTGGTGTCGACCCCAACCTGGCCTGCCATCGCCCGATCTCATCCCATATTCCTCAGCAGTAAAACAAAAGAAGCGTACCCTGGCACCACGACTTTGAGAAGCCATGAAACTTGAAGTAGACAAGCTCATAGCCACAGGCTTTATTAGAGAAGTGAAGTGCACAGACTGGATATCAAACATTGTAGCAGTTCCTAAAAAGAATGGTAAGATCCGAATTTGCGTCGACTTCACAGACCTCAACAAACACACACTGAAGGACAGTTTCCCCCTCCTAACTATCTCAGGACACCTCGATGTAACTATTGGACACGAGAGCCTATCTATGATGGACGCGGCTTCGGGTTACAACCAGGTACCCCTCCTCCCTGAAGATCAACTTAAAACTTCATTTATAACTGAACAAGGCCTTTACTGTTTCAATATTATGCCCTTCGGCCTTAAAAATGCTGGAGCCACCTACTAACGCCTTGTCACAGCCATGTTCAAACCTTTGCTTGGCAAGTCCGTCGAAGTCTATATCAATGTCATATTACGTAAGATCCTTCAAAAATTCACCCATATCCAAGACCTCTCATAAATCTTCTCAATACTTCGTACGTATAATCGGAAACTCAACCCAGACAAGTGCCAATTTGGTGTATCATCTGGAAAAAAATTGGGTCACCTTATCAGTAAATACAGGATAGAGATTAACCCCACCCACATTCGAGCCCTCATAGATATGCCTTCGCACCGAACTAGGAAAGACGTCCAAAAAGTGACGGGCAGGATAACAGCCCTCGATCATTTTATTTATAAATCCTCAGATCGATGTGCTTGGCCCTTTTCCCTCTTACGCGATCAGGGCATCTACAAAGCAAATAAGAAAAACAATCCCAAGATTGACTGGACCCCTGAGTGCGAACAAGCCTTCCACAAACTCAAAACTTATCTTGGCCATCCACCAATCATCAGTACACCTATCGAAGGAGAAATACTCTCTTTATACCTTGCTGCCACAAAAACCTCTCTCAACTCCGTGCTCATTCGACTTGATTCCAACATCGAAAAATCTGTATATTTCATCGGCAAAACCCTAAACCCCGCAGAAACTCAATATTCAAAACTTGAGCATTTGCTCCTCACACTTGTCTATTTCGCTCGTAAGCTCAAACCATATTTTCAGGCTCATCCCATCCGTATTATTACCAATTATCCCCTTCGAGAGGTTCTTGGCAAGAAAAAAAAGTCAGACGAGTGCAATAGTGGTCCGTATACCTTGACGAATACGACATTACCTTTAAGAAGCAAATATCCCAAAAAGCCAAGCAGTAGCAGATTTTCTAGTTAACTTCCCGGTCGAAGATATCAATTGGGAAGAACACGAAGATGACTTATCAGAAGATCAACCCGAAATAGTAGATCCCTAGGACCCTTATACTGGTTGGCGGTTATACATAGATGGATCTGAAGGACCAAATGGCTCAGGAATTGGTATTATCTTGGTAACACCCACTAATAACCGCATAGAAAAAGCTGTTAAACTTGCCTTCGAATGCTCCAATAATGAAGAAGAGTATGAATCCTTGATCCACGGCCTCGACCTCGTACTCGACCTCGGCATTCCCAAACTTGCAATCTTTACAGATTCCCAACTTGTTCAGAGACATTAGACAGGAGAAAACCAAACTAACGGTCACATGGCTGACTACGCTCTTTTTGTACGACAACACATGGACCGGTTCCTCAAAAAATCCACAATCACCCATTACCCTCGAGGAGAAAATAAATATGCAGATGCCCTCGCCTACATAGAAGCTATGCTTGGACAATCACAATCTCAAACACTCCATATCGAAGTACTCAAGCGCCCAAGTATCGACCAGATGGAAATCAATACCATCAATACTGGAGGTGAGAGTCACGATCCAGACGATTGGCAAACACTATTTCTTCACTACTTCAATGCTACTCTCCCAGATGATCCCAAAGCCAAACGCTCTCTGCTAGAAAACTGTCGTGGATATACTATCCAAAAAAGACAACTACATCGAAAATGCCCAAATGGTGTCCTCCTTCGATGCATATCCCAAGCTGAACCCTCACAAACCGTAGCCGAACTCCACGAAGGATCCTGCGGTGCTAACGCTGCCGGTCATTCTATGGCCCTTCGTGGTGTCACCCAAGGACTATTTTGGCCCAATATGAAAAAATAAGCTTCAGATTATTTGAAACATTGTGACAAATGCCAATGTAACGCCCATAACATCCATTGTCCCTCTCAAGACGTCCATTTCAGTTAAGTTTCATGGCCATTCAAAAGATGGGCCATCGATCTCATTGGAACCTTCCCAAAATCTTCAGGTAGCAGAGAAAGCATCCTCGTCGCAATCGATTACATCACCAAATGGGTCGAATTGGTACCTCTATGCCAAACCAGAGAAGAGAAAGTTGTCAAATTTTTATGGGAAAACATCATCACTCGCTTTGGCTGTCCCTATATGATTCGATGCGATAATGGTCCCCAATTCCTTGGCAGCAAAGTCTGAAACTTCCTCAAAAAACAAAGCATCATCCTCTCACCCTCCAGACCTTACTATCCCCAAGGCAACGGTCAAGTCGAAGCAATTACCAAAACTATTGTCGATGGTCTTAAGAAGAGAGCCAATGCAAAGAAATGACGATGGGTTCAAGAGTTACACCATGTCCTCTAGGCCTATCGCACAACCCCAAGAAAATCCACTGGATGCACCCCCTTCCTCCTAACATATGGAACCGAAGGTGCATTACCAACCAAATTCGAAGTACCCACTCGAGACCCTAACCTCCCAGACGAAGATAATGAGTTTAAACTTGCATGTAACATGTTATGGATTGATGAAACCATAGATCGAGCTATCACCAACCTTTGCCGGTACCATACATCATATCAGAAATCCTACAACAAAAGAGTTTGATCACGGAGTTTAAACATTGAAGATCTAGTACTTCGACGTGTCAATCAATCTTCGAAACCTCGAAATACCAGCAAGTTAGCCAAAACTTGGGAAGGACTATATGTCGTCTACGAAAAAATAGATACGGGTTCATATTACTTAATAAAGGATGACGAAGAGCCTCTACCAAACCCCTGGAATACAATGCAGTTGGTCTCCTATAACAGGCCATATCTCCAACCATGTACAACTGATGTAATCCAAAACATTCAATAAACAAGTTTTTCAACCCTTACTTCGTCTCCTATTTTATTTTAAATTTCTTGATTTAACTCAGGTATCATTTTAACCTTCGACCCGACTGATACATGAGGGTAATCTCGAGATTTATGAAGCTTCCAACTTCGAGCGAAATCGAGGGGCTAGAATGGTCGAAAGACCAGACCCTCGGGGATGCATTGGGGGCGATCAAATATTGCTTTTCTGTGGCCAAGGCCTTCGAGCTCCAGTCCTTTTCTTGGTTTACCCCGATTATTATGTCCACCCTCGCCCCAAATGATACTTGGGGGCGACCTTGAATTTCTCAAGTCTCTAAATTCGAGCAAAATCGAAGGGCAAGGATGGTCGAAAGACCGGACCCTCGAGGATGCATTGGGGGCGATCAGATATACTTCGTCCAGGCTCTGAAACCGTCAAAGTCCAATCCTTTTCTTCGTTTACCCCGGGTATCATGTCCACCCTTGCCCCTTCTGATGTATGGGGGAGAACTTGAATTGCTCAAGTTTCTAGCTTTCGAGCAAACTCGAAGGGCACGAATTACCGAAAGACCAGACCTTCGTGAATGCGTTAGAGGCGATCAGATATTGCTTCGCTGTGGCTTAAGCCTTCAAAATCCAGTAAATTTTTGGGTTTCCTCTAGGTATTACGTCCCCTCGGCCGGATTGATATTCGGAGGCAATCTGGAAATTTTTCGAAATTTTAACATCACTGTGGCTTCGGCCTTCGATGTTCAATAGATCATTCAGGGTTCGATCACTCTGCAGTTATTCGACAAAAACAATACATACATACCGAGTTCGATCAAAGCATCTTCGACACTCTTCAGAGTTCGATCGCACTACAATCATTCAAACAATAATAGTATACGAAAATACTTTCTACAATTCTATCAAGTGCAGAGAACATTAAACATATTATCCATCAGATGAGTAGTGCGGTACAATTCAATGATCAATCATCAAGAGTCCAAAATAAGCAAAATCAATAGAATTCCTATCCTAATTCCATCAATTCAAGATCAGAGCAAGATAACACAATCAATCAGAAAATCAGACATCAAATCAGAAGTTTAGAATCAGTATGTTCAGAATCAATATATGGGGAATTCACTTCAAAAAATACGCATCAATATGTTCAGCATCAACTTCTGAAATTAAACAGATAACAAAGGCACAAATAACCTACCAAGTTCAGAGACCATCATAAAACAGCAATATTGTTCAACATATTACAACTCAACATTATAATCAGCAGAAGAAGACATGAAACCCCAACCCCAAATACCTCATATCGGCACGGTTATACCTTCTTTCTCCACAGATCCTCCAGCACCTTCATTCGAACCTTCAACGACTAAACCATCAACAGTTCTACCAATGGGCGCACCAACAAGAGAAGTATCTACACCACCTCCTGTACATCCAACTGCATCTTCAACAATGTTCGCCTCTCCTCCCTTCATCTACAAATAATCCCCTTCAGCAAGTTCTGGAGATACTGGATAAGGTTCCAATGTCTCGGGGTCATACCCCTTGTCATCTATAAAGCATTTCAACTTAACATTCACCTGGCATTCGCCATCATATAGCCGCTGCAAATTCACCATCTATTCCGTTTTCTCTCTCTCACACGCCACAGGCTTTGCAGACTACCCTCGCTCCAGCCTCGACCACTGCAGCTCGAGCCTTTTGTCATAAGAGTCGGTAAGCACCCCCAGATCTTTCTTCAACTTCCTGACTTCAGACACTAGTGATACCTCTTTCCCACAAGAAAGATTCAGATTGTCCTTTGCTTGTTTCAATTTTTCCTTTACTGACTTCATTGCCATGCTGCAAGTTTACACCCAAATATCCATTTGCTAAAATATTCAAGAAATCAGTGCAACTCGAAACTCAAAGAATTTTCAAGAAATCTCAAAGTACCACAACAAAAAGACGCATATAGTTACCTGAAACATGTGCTTCTTTATTTCCTTCGAAGCCTCGTCTAGATCATCTTCCCAAAGCTCAACCGTCGAAGCCTGTTTTGCCACAGCCTGCTCCTGTCATTCAACCTCCATCATCTCTTCATCTTCCTCCAGTGCATCATCCTCCCCCAGCACCTTACGCCTCTTAGGTTGGCCAGCCTTCGATTCCTGCACCTTCAGAGCTTCGAGAGCTAACCGGCCCACTGTGGCTTCGGCCTTCGATGTTCAATAGATCATTCAGGGTTCGATCACTCTGCAGTTATTCGACAAAAACAATACATACATACCGAGTTCGATCAAAGCATCTTCGACACTCTTCAGAGTTCGATCGCACTACAATCATTCAAACAATAATAATATACGAAAATACTTTCTACAATTCTATCAAGTGCAGAGAACATTAAACATATTATCCATCAGATGAGTAGTGCGGTACAATTCAATGATCAATCATCAAGAGACCAAAATAAGCAAAATCAATAGAATTCCTATCCTAATTCCATCAATTCAAGATCAGAGCAAGATAACACAATCAATCAGAAAATCAGACATCAAATCAGAAGTTTAGAATCAGTATGTTCAGAATCAATATATGGGGAATTCACTTCAAAAAATACGCATCAATATGTTCAGCATCAACTTCAGAAGTTAAACAGATAACAAAGGCACAAACAACCTACCGAGTTCTGAGACCATCATAAAACAGCAATATTGTTCAACATATTACAACTCAACATTATAATCAGCAGAAGAAGACATGAAACCCCAACCCCAAATACCTCATATCGGTACGGTTATACCTTCTTTCTCCACAGATCCTCCAGCACCTTCATTCGAACCTTCAATGACTAAACCATCAACAGTTCTACCAATGGGCGCACCAACAAGAGAAGTATCTACACCACCTCCTGTACATCCAACTGCATCTTCAACAATGTTCGCCTCTCCTCCCTTCATCTGCAAATAATCCCCTTCAGCAAGTTTTGGAGATACTGGATAAGGTTCCAATGTCTCGGGGTCATACCCCTTGTCATCTATAAAGCATTTCAACTTAACATTCACCTGGCATTCGCCATCATACAGCCGCTGCAAATTCACCTTCTATTCCGTTTTCTCTCTCTCACACGCCACAAGCTTTGCAGACTACCCTCGCTCCAGCCTCGACCGCTGCAGCTCGAGCCTTTTGTCATAAGAGTCGGTAAGCACCCCAGATCTTTCTTCAACTTCCTGACTTCAGACACCAGTGATACCTCTTTCCCACAAGAAAGATTCAGATTGTCCTTTGCTTGTTTCAATTTTTCCTTTACTGACTTCATTGCCATGCTGCAAGTTTACACCCAAATATCCATTTGCTAAAATATTCAAGAAATCAGTGCAACTCGAAACTCAAAGAATTTTCAAGAAATCTCAAAGTACCACAACAAAAAGACGCATATAGTTACCTGAAACATGTGCTTCTTTATTTCCTTCGAAGCCTCGTCTAGATCATCTTCCCAAAGCTCAACCGTCGAAGCCTGTTTTGCCACAGCCTGCTCCTGTCATTCAACCTCCATCATCTCTTCATCTTCCTCCAGTGCATCATCCTCCCCCAGCACCTTACGCCTCTTAGGTTGGCCAGCCTTCGATTCCTGCACCTTCAGAGCTTCGAGAGCTAACCGGCCCACTGTGGCTTCGGCCTTCGATGTTCAATAGATCATTCAGGGTTCGATCACTCTGCAGTTATTCGACAAAAACAATACATACATACCGAGTTCGATCAAAGCATCTTCGACACTCTTCAGAGTTCGATCGCACTACAATCATTCAAACAATAATAATATACGAAAATACTTTCTACAATTCTATCAAGTGCAGAGAACATTAAACATATTATCCATCAGATGAGTAGTGCGGTACAATTCAATGATCAATCATCAAGAGACCAAAATAAGCAAAATCAATAGAATTCCTATCCTAATTCCATCAATTCAAGATCAGAGCAAGATAACACAATCAATCAGAAAATCAGACATCAAATCAGAAGTTTAGAATCAGTATGTTCAGAATCAATATATGGGGAATTCACTTCAAAAAATACGCATCAATATGTTCAGCATCAACTTCAGAAGTTAAACAGATAACAAAGGCACAAACAACCTACCGAGTTCTGAGACCATCATAAAACAGCAATATTGTTCAACATATTACAACTCAACATTATAATCAGCAGAAGAAGACATGAAACCCCAACCCCAAATACCTCATATCGGTACGGTTATACCTTCTTTCTCCACAGATCCTCCAGCACCTTCATTCGAACCTTCAATGACTAAACCATCAACAGTTCTACCAATGGGCGCACCAACAAGAGAAGTATCTACACCACCTCCTGTACATCCAACTGCATCTTCAACAATGTTCGCCTCTCCTCCCTTCATCTGCAAATAATCCCCTTCAGCAAGTTTTGGAGATACTGGATAAGGTTCCAATGTCTCGGGGTCATACCCCTTGTCATCTATAAAGCATTTCAACTTAACATTCACCTGGCATTCGCCATCATACAGCCGCTGCAAATTCACCTTCTATTCCGTTTTCTCTCTCTCACACGCCACAAGCTTTGCAGACTACCCTCGCTCCAGCCTCGACCGCTGCAGCTCGAGCCTTTTGTCATAAGAGTCGGTAAGCACCCCAGATCTTTCTTCAACTTCCTGACTTCAGACACCAGTGATACCTCTTTCCCACAAGAAAGATTCAGATTGTCCTTTGCTTGTTTCAATTTTTCCTTTACTGACTTCATTGCCATGCTGCAAGTTTACACCCAAATATCCATTTGCTAAAATATTCAAGAAATCAGTGCAACTCGAAACTCAAAGAATTTTCAAGAAATCTCAAAGTACCACAACAAAAAGACGCATATAGTTACCTGAAACATGTACTTCTTTATTTCCTTCGAAGCCTCGTCTAGATCATCTTCCCAAAGCTCGACCGTCGAAGCCTACTTTGCCACAGGCTGCTCCTGTCATTCAACCTCCATCATCTCTTCATCTTCCTCCAGTGCATCATCCTCCCCCAGCACCTTACGCCTCTTAGGTTGGCCAGCCTTCGATTCCTGCACCTTCAGAGCTTCGAGAGCTAACCGGCCCTTCCCCTTCTCAGTTTGAGATGCCACCGGCCTCAGCCTTAACATCGATGCATCTCCTGCCACTTCTGGTACTGGCGTGCTTGCTTCGATCCCGTACGCAATCTCGGCACAAACTAGAAGTTCCTTGGCAACTCTTCCCTTCTGATCTATTTTCGCCCCTTTGAACACCTTTACCTCTTATTCTCTTTGGTAGCTTCGACATAGCGGGTACATCTCAAAGCAGGGAATCTACCTTCTTCCTCCTTAGCCTTTTGATTTTAAGACTGTCAAACACAGAATTTACCCAGTCTTTACTAGCTTCGGGCAGATTATCAATATAATTTACCAGATTATCTCTAGACAAATTCTTCGGACCAGTAGATTAAAACAAGAACACAGTTATCACTTATTTCAGATACACATCAACAATAACCCTTCGACAGTAAACTTACTTTCGTTATATACCCTATGATGTAATTTATACGGGTCATCCATGTTTTCAATCTCATAGTTACCCCTTACTATCAGTAAATCTTTATCTCACCCCTGGCCTGTCGAGCACAAATCAAAGAACCAAGGTTTCTCTGGGTGGCATTGGATGTGATAGGTTCCCGGGTTCTAACTAGCCTTCCTCGAGTAAAAGGTGATAATGTCAAACCACTTTATCAAACTTCGACCCTTACTAGCCAGTTTTACATTCATCCCCTCTACAACCATCATCATCTCATAAAAATTACCGTTCATTTACACCGGAGCCACCCCCCAGAAATTCAATACATCTTTCACCAGTCTTCGGAGAGGAAGCTCCACTCCCAATTGAATTTGGCCTCTATAAGCCAAAATTCCTACCCCCGGGTCCGACATGAAGGTCAACCCTGCCCCTGCAACTCTCAGATACACGCCCACCTTCGAGAGTTCTAATTTGGCGGAAACCGATCTAATCTAATCCTATCTTTAGCTGAAATGCATATTCGACCCTATCCGACCCAGTCGAATCCCCACTATCTTCACTCTGCACCTTATCTCCCTCTTCACCATCCGAAGGCCCTACATTACCCCCTTCCCCCCATACTGTTTCCTCTACATAACTATCTTCGATCACTATCATCCTTTGACGTCTCGAAACTGGAACCTCCTCAGCCGGCAGAACCATAGACAATGGAGCCTCGGTTACAACATCTAACATTTCTACATCACTACCCTCATCCAATGTGGCTCGACCAGAAATACTAGCTTCAAAGTCTTCTATCTCCTCATCTATCAGTCTCCGTCTCGAAGCTCTACAGTTATGCATTTCAGCCCACAGAAGAAGAGGCACGCAATTAGATCGATACCCTTGACAATTTTGTGTTCACATACCCTATCCCGTCTACCCCCTCTAGAAATTTATCAAAACTTTGATCTCATACCCTGTACCTTCTCCAAACCACCTCCAGCCCCAGAAATGGGTCAAAGCCCAGATCCACCATGTCTCCTTACCCGCGAAAATAACACCTAAACCCCAAATGCAGAATGTCTTGCACCCTAAAAAAAAACACAAAAAATAATAAAGTAAGGTGGGCAGAGATCAAATGACTTACCGGCGATTAGCAGTATTATCCTCGACTCAGCAAGATCAAAACAACAAATGCAGCACCACCTCCAAGATCGAAATGGCGTACGTTCTCTTTTCTTCACACTTTTTGGTTTATACAGTAAACCGTAGAGTAATTACTCTCCACACACTTATATATATTTCCAAAATCCACAACCACCTCGATTTTTTAACCACTATCATTACCATGACCCCACTACCCTGACTTTTCGGCTACAACATGTTTTGACCAATGTACCCCTCATATCTCCCATGTGCGAACATCACCTTCACTTCAAACTGCCTGCAAAAAGACGAAGCCTCACAAACCTTCTTTCCCCCTACTCGAAACTAAAAAATTAAATCCAGACAGCTACATCATACCCTTTTTCTGTAATACAAGTAAAACATAATCATTACATTTTGCACACTGCCCCAGGCACTCGTACCAGTCTGACAGACCAACTGTTTGGGTTGCCATAAAGGTTAATCCCATCAACCATAACCTTCGACGCAATCCCCGAACTCGAGAACTCGACCATTCAACATCTCGAGCAAACCTTATCAAATAGCCTCCAATTCACTGATTAAATATATTGACCCTTCGACCGACTACAATCATAAACTTCGGCCATTCAAAATTTAAGCTTGCAGATAATGTTTTCAGTTTCGACACACTGTATCTTCCGCTTTGACAAAATTCATTCTTACCTTTGAATAATATAAACAATACATTCCCACAGTCATACTATCAATTCAACGATTCAAGATACTATACCCAGAATTTAGATTATATTACTACTACTCACAGTTTGACAAAACAAATTATTCCAAGAAACTATTTTCATTCAGAAAAGAAGCAATCATTTCAAACCTCGTACAAAAAAAAAGAGAAGAACAGAGTAAAGAAAGGCAAACAACACCAACATATGATAGAGGACCCTAGTTATTAGTGGGATACTCCTCTGCAACAATGGCCGCTGCATCTGCATCCTCCTGGTCTACTATATCCTCTACGAAGCCTTTGAGAAGAGACAGCCGATGGCCGGGTAATGGCCCCATCATCTGTACTATCCCCCCCAGTACGCGAAGGGCATGCCGTAGAGTGGCGCCCCGGGTTCAACTTCAAAGAGATCTAGCATTTCAACATTAATATATTCCGCCTTACCGAACCTCCGTTGCAAACCCAACAAGGCTTCCTAGATTCTCCTGGCCCTCACCACCGCTTGATCTTCCTGAACGGGTACGCTTCCAGCCATGTTGCTCAAACCAAGTTAAAGAAACATATGAAGAGAATACTGCATGACAGACGAAGAAATTCCCTCCACCCTACCCCCTTTTATACTTACAAACCTACCGCAGTTTTCCCTCTTCCCTAACCGAATTAATGGCAACCTTTAATTTCCAACCTCGAAAAGTCAACATACAACCTTTCCAACTTCCTAGACATAACTGATTCATACCTCATTCCCAAGGACTTCTAATCGAGTGTACTTCCAGCGTTGAGCTTTGGCCTATTTTCACCATCGATCGTCACAAACAGCATTTCATCATAGCCTTTGACTACCATTACCTTCAATCAAATCACTATACCTCGACACCCCTAATAGTTTGATAACATGTGTGTGTTATGCGCGCCTACAAGGGTATTCGTCTACATTATCAACCAAACATAGTAATACCAGTGTGCAGAAAATATTATGTCCATTCCTAGTATCCGGTCAAACAAAAAAATTACATTTCTATTACTATCCAAAGTAAAAAATACCATACAAAAAAACCAAGCATGCCAAAGATACAAAAATCTCCACATTAACCATTGGTCCTACATTCAGAAGGCCCAGCTACTGATGCCGAGTTCTGCTCCTCGATGATCTCTTCTGTACAGACAAGACTTTCAGCCAGAGCCATCAGGTAAAGATAGAGCTTCTCAACAGTTGTAAAATAAAGCCTCAGCTGTTCCCATAGATAGGAATAAGGATCACCATTGATGAACTCCTTAGGTCCTACCTCCACAAGGTCCGGCATGTCCCAGTTCAGATAATGCTACCCAAAAAACTTCATAAGAGTTATGTCATCTTACACCCCACTCGACAATCGCGAGCGAAGCCTATCCTCTTCTGGTAACGCGTGTTTGGCGTGGTATCTATTCAAATATTCAGAATCAGGAGAAAGAGCAGAAGACCACTGCACAAGGGAGAAGATACAACATCCCTCCACAATAACACATCTTTATAGCCTTCACCTCATTTATTACCCTATAACCACCTATACCTCTTAATTACCCTCTTTTATTTCCTACCCAAAAAGCAACAGTCAAACAGCTCAGATTCCAAGACCAAATAGTTTTCTCAGCGGACACCTCTCCACCAGGCTTCGAGACCACCGCTGAGAGGGAGAGAATTTAGTAGCCTACTCGTAGCCTTTGACAAATAGCTTGCGATCACCGCTGAGAGGGGGAGAATTTTACCCTCCAATCACTCTTCTATAATATAATCTATCTTAAAAATCTTCATCAGAGGTCGTAGAGAGTCACATTCGAGACTCTACACAACTATATATCTATAGTTAGTTTTTACTCTAGACTAATTGCTTGCATCCCTTTAATTGAAGATTAGTTTTACGTTGAATGAACCAACTTCAACTCCAAAGGAAGTTAGGTCCCTTCAACTGTAATTTACACAGAGGAGGGAAGTGGAAAGTCCTTACAGATAAAAAATCACTCCCGCGAACAATCCACTATAATCAAATAAGTTACAAAAATGGTCTTTCAAGCTTTCTCAAAGCATTCTAATGGGGTTTATTCAAACCCTAACACTTATGGTTAAACTCACATCCTCTCTTAGACATAACCTCAGTCCCCATTATATAGTAAAAAACAAATTACAAGCAGTACAGATCTCGAGGCAGACTCCAACGGACCAGAATTACTCAGCCCTTCCTATGATAGGTCACATTACAAGGGTACTTTCCAAATATCCTGGAGTTGGTGTTAACGCCATGCTCTGACACTGCTGTATTTGTAAGGTCTAACAACTCTGCCATCTTGTCGAGAGAACTAGCGATATGTCTTGTCATACATCGACGGACTTTGAATCCTTCTTCAGCAGCTCGCACAGCCCAATTCGAGTCTTCATGAAACTTTACCAGCTCGAGTCTTCAGTTAACATAACCAGCTCGAATCTTCAGGTAACTTAATCAGTTCAAATTTCAGGTACCAAAACCAGTTCAAATCTGAACATTGAAAATATAATTTTTAATCTGTTTCACTCCGACTTCGATCCTTGCTCGTTCCACGAGCTCCAATGAGCTTCGACAGGCATAGCAAATTCCGAGCTCGTTCCTTGAGCTCAAAGAGCTTTGGCCAACATGGATCGATTTCACCCATAACAATCTCCAACTTGAAATCAAATCTACAGTAACCCATCATATGATCTTCAAATGAACTGTTCGCTGTAGCCGGACCTTCAAGCTTGAAAACCCACAAAAGTTGTACATGTTGTCAACTTCTGAAAAGTCACCACCTTCGTAAACATATGGGCCGAATTCACATCAGTATGAATCTTCGAGAGCTTCATCATACCGTCCTCGAGGAGCGAGCGAACATAGTGATATCAAATATTAATATGTTTAGTCCTAGAGTGAAAAGCTGCATTCTACGCTAAGTTTATAGCGCTTTGATTATCACTATACAACTT
Organism: Kingdonia uniflora; assembly: GCA_014058105.1. Taxonomy (NCBI): domain Eukaryota; kingdom Viridiplantae; phylum Streptophyta; class Magnoliopsida; order Ranunculales; family Circaeasteraceae; genus Kingdonia; species Kingdonia uniflora. Next base: position 574,961 of record JACGCM010001326.1, read on the forward strand.
AGGAGAACGTTGTTCATGACTGAGCTATTTTATCAACCCTTTGAGCCAAACCATATCCTTACAAGCATTTGTGGCTACAACATATTTCACCTCCGCCGTAGACAAAGCTACAATCTTTTGTAGTCCAGAAACCCATGTAACCGCACCACTTCTAAATGAAAATACGAACCCACTGGTGCTCTTAAGCCTATCAATGTCACCCGCCATATTAGAATCGAGAAAATGTTGTAAGCATATTCGAGAACCCCCATAGAACAATGCCAAATCTTGAGTCCCCTTTAGATACCTAAGTATTCATTTCAAAGCTCACCAATACTCTTGGCCTGGATTACTCATATACCTACTCACAATTCCCATGGCTTGGGCAATGTCCAGTCTCGTACAGATCGTTGCGTACATTAGGCTACCAAGCGCGGACAGATAAGGAACTTTCCTCATATCAGTGTGATCTTTTTACGACTTCGGACAGCAATCCTTTGATAATATGAAGTGACATTCCAATGGTGTACAAACGACCTTTGGACCATCTATGATAAACTGCTTAAGTACATTGCCGATGTACTCAGCTTGAGATAGCTTCAATTCATACCATTTTATGTTTGTTGTAACACGCATACCAAGAACTTGCTTCGCAGTACCCAAATCCTTCATAGAAAACTCCCAGAATAATTGTTCCTTCAACTTGACAATTTCTCCCATGTCGGCACTTGCTACAAACATATAGTCTACATAATGAAGTAGAATGATATATGAGTTCCCTGTCTTCATTTTAAAACAACAGTGATCTGCATTGCTTTTCAAATAGCCATTTCTAGACATAAATTGCTAGAACTTCAAATACCACTGTCTCGGCGCTTGTTTCAGACCATATAAGCTCTTCGTGAGCCTACACACGTGATCTTCTTTCCCCTTGACCGAATATCCTTCGGGCTGCTTCATATATATTTCTTCATGAAGGTTGCCGTGAAGAAATGTTGTCTTGACATCGAGCTGCTCAAGATGAAAGTCTTTCACTTTAAATATATTTATCACAACCCAGATTGTAGACATCTTCACCACAGGAGAAAAAATCTCACCAAAATCAACGGCCACGTTCTGCAGAAACCCCTTCACCACAAGTCATGCCATGAATCTCCTTAAGCCGTTAGATTCGTGCTTAAGACGGTATCACAACATCTTGTGCAATGCTCTCCTTCATTTCGGTAATCGAACTAAATCCCAAGTTCGATTCACAAACAATGACTACATCTCATCCTCCATAGCATGCTCCCACTCAGTCTTGGTTTCCACATCTGCAGCCTCCTTGTAAATTTCTGGTTCACCACCATCTGTAAGTAACAAGTAATTTATGGAGTTAAAGTACCTTGACAGAATTTTTAGAACTCTCGGCTCCTTTCGAAGTGCTATTGGAATGTCTAGATCATTTGGCTCCTCATTCTGATCTGGTGCATCGGACTAAACATTGACTTCTTCTTCGACCACTTGAGAGGGTTCAATTTCAATGTCGACAGTTTCCAACGGTTCACTTCTGCTTTCTCCAACAGGTACAATGAAATCTTTATACAAGACTTCCTCATTGAATGTAACATTACGGCTCCGGATGACTTTTCGATTTTTGGCATCCCAAAATCGGTATCCAAACTCATCTCCACAGTATCAAATGAAAATACACTTCATTGACCTTTCATCTATCTTCGTACTCGTATCTGAAGTATCAAGCACATATTAGGTACAACCAAAAATACGCAAGTGATTAAGGTTTACCTCTTTACTCGTCCATGCTTCATCAAGAAGTCATAAGTCCAAAGCCGATGACAGCCCTCTATTAATTAAATATGCTGCCGTACTTACCGCATCCGACTAAAAACATTTTGGCAATCCCGCGTTGAGTCCTATACTCCTCGCTCTTTTGATTATCGTTCGGTTCATGCGTTTTGCAACACCATTTTGTTGTGGTGTTCTGCGAATACTCTTTTGTCTTCTAATCCCACAAGATGCGCAAAAGTTTTCAAACTAGTCACTTCAGTACTCGCCACCATTGTTCGAAATGAGACATTTCAGTTTCGAACTGGTTTTGTTTTCGACTAGAGCCTTCCACCTCATGAATTTTACGAACACATCTGACATGTTCTTCACGAGGTAGACCCACAGTTTACGAGTGGCATCATCAATAAAGGTAACGTAGTAATGAGAACTTCTAATAGAAGACACCTTGGTCGGTGCCCAAACATCTGTGTGTACAAAGTCGAGCTTTCTAGGTTTCCTCGATCTTCCAGTTAAATTAAACCTGACTCTCTTCTGTTTTGCAAGATCACACTCTTCACAAAACTTCTGATCGACCTCATCGAGACTCGCAAGATTTCTATTAGTTACCATCAACTTCATTCATTTTTAACTCATGTGACCAAACCGTTTGTGCCACATGCTAGTATCAATTCCCAAAGTAGTCGCACAAATAGTGGAAATTGTGCCTTGCATTGTATGCAATGTCCTATGTCTCAAGCCTCGAGCTACTACCATAGCTCCATTTGTGATCTTCCAGAATGTATCACCAAAGATGCTTACATAACCACCATCATCCGATAATTGGCTAGCCGATATAAGGTTACCCCCCTGTTTGGGTTCAAGTCGCACATTCTTTAAAACAACCGTTGCCCCCGAAGGCAACATCAACCTAGCGTCTCCCTCTCCAGTAATGTTGCGAGCAGACTTATCTGCAAGAAAGACCATACCATAATCGCCTTTAACAACATTCGAAAGAAAACCCAGGTTCGCAGTAGCATGAAAAGAGATACCTAAATCAATTATCCATGATTCGCTAACGTCGTCACAAGAAAGTTACAGAGCCTCATCAGAACTAGCCTCTTCAGTAAGGTTCATCGTATCTTTCTCCTCATCATTATTCTTAGACGAAGAAGAAGGTCAATCTTGTCAGAAGTGACCCTTCTTCCCACAAGTCATGCACGTACCAAGCAGTTTAGACTTTCCTCTTGACTTTGATCGACCGCTTCAATATTTTGGCCAATTTCTATAGGACCTCCATCATTCCACATCGTTCAACGTACTACCGCTTGACGCTGATGAGGGTGCTGCTGATTAACGTCTATTCTTTCACACATAATCAAAGAGACTATAGTATCAAAATTGATGTCTTCCTTCCCCGATGAGTTGCTCACACCTGTAATGAACCCTTCCCAGCCCTCAGGCATCTACCCTTGAAGAGACCACGCTCATACCTCCTCGATAAGCGTAACCTTAACGGATTCAAATTCAGCCAGAATGGTATTGAACTCACTGATATGAGCTTGCACACTACCATTATCCTTCATCTTTAAGGTAAGCAAACGATGCAAAAGATGTACCCTATTTGCCCCGGACGTTTCTGAGTACATGGAGGAGAAAGTCACTATCAATTCCTTTGTAGTCGCAACTTTAGAGATTATGAGTAAGATCCGGGATGACAGCGCTAACCTTACGGTCCAAAGCGCTTTGTAATCCAATCGCGCCTACATAGCATCGTCATGATCAGCCTGCTTTATCTAAATCCCACATAGTGGTAAATAATGATCCTTCTGTTAGAGATAATACTCTATCTGCATCTTCCACACTCCAAAATTTGAGCCATTAAATTTAGTATTCTTTAATTTCTCCTGATCGGCCATCATTCTTCACCACACAAGCCCTGTAACCGCCTGCTCTAATACCAGTTGTTAGGAAATCTCAGGGGTAGCTAATCCCAAATCTATACCTCAGAACGATAAACGGAATTGCCAGAAAAATTCGAAATTGAAAACACTGTAATTTCCCCGGATGAGGGAAGTGGAAAATCCTTGCAGATAATAAACCACTCCCGCGAACAATCTACTATAATCAAATAGGTTACAAAAATGATCTTTCAAGCTTTCTCAAAGCTTTCAAATGGATTCTCTTCAAACCCTAACTCTTAGGATAAACTCACTTCTTCTCTTAGACATAACCTCAGTCATCTTTATATAGTATAAATCTAATTATAAGTAGTACAGATCTCGAGGTGGACTTCTACGTACCAGAATGACCCAGCCCTTCCTATGTTAGGCCACATTACAAGGGTACTCTCTAGATATCCTAGAGTTGGTGTTGACGCCATACTCTAACACTACTGTAGTTGTAAGGTCCAACAGCTCCGCCATCTTGTTAAGTGAGATGGCAATCTGTCTTGTCATACTTTGACAGACTTTGAATCCTTCATCAGCAGTTCGCACAGAACCAGTTTGAGTCTTCATGAAACTTTACCAGCTCGAGTCTTTAGTTAACATAACCAGCTCGAATCATCAGGTAACTTAATCAGTTCGAATTTCAGGTACCAAAACCAGTTAGAATCTGAACATTGAAAATCTCATTTTTAATCTGTTTCACTCCCACTTCGATCCTTGCTCACTCCACGGGCTCCAATGAGCTTCAATAAGCATAGTGAATTTTGAGCTCGTTCCTTGAGCTCCACAGAACTTCGACCAACATAGTTTGAGTTCACCCTTAACAATCTCCCACTTAAAATAGAATCTACCATAACCCATCACATGATCTTCAAATGAATTGCTCGCTGTAACCGGACCTTCAAACATGAAGACCCACAGAAGTTGTATATGTTGTCAACTACTGAAAAGTCACCACCTTTGTAAACATATCGACTGAATTCACATCAGTATGAATCTTCACGAGCTTCAACACACCATCTTCATGGAGCGAGCGAATATAGTGATATCAAATATCAATATGTTTGGTCCTAGAGTAAAAAGCTGCATTCTTAGATAAGTATATAGCGGTTTGACTATTATTATATAACTTAGGAGAGCGTTGTTCATGACCAAGCTCTTTCATCAACCCTTAGAGCCAAACCTTATGCTTGCAAACTTCTGAAGCTGCAACATATTCTTCCTCCGTCGTAATCAAAGCTACAATCTTTTGTAGTCCAGTAACCTATGTAACCGCACCCCTTCCTAATATAAATACAAACCCACTAGTGCAGTTCCGCCAATCAATATTACCCGCCATATCAGAATCGACAAAACCTTGTAAACATATTCGAGAACCCCCATAGCAGAATGCCAAATCTTGATTCCCCTTTAGATACTTAAGTATCCATTTCACAGCTCTCCAATAATCTTGGCCTGGAGTACTCATATACCTACTCACAATTCCCACGGCTTGGGCAATGTTCAGTCTCGTACAGATCGTTGCATACATTAGGCTACCAACCACGGACAGATAAGGAACCTTCCTCATATCACCGCATTCTTTCTGTGTCTTCTGACAATAATCCTTCAATAATTTGATGTGACCTCCCAATGGTGTACAAGCGACCTCAGCACCATCCATATTAAACCGCTTAAGTTTCTTGCCGATGTAGTCAGCTTGAGATAGCTTCAATTATCGCCGTTTTCAGCCCCTTGTAACATCCATACCAAGAACTTGCTTCGCAACACCCAAGTCCTTAACAGAAAGCTCCAAGAATAATTGTTCCTACAACTTGACAATTTCTCCAAAATCGGCACTTGCTACCAACATATCATCTACATACTAATGTTGAATCATATATGAGTTCCCTGATTTCTTTATAAAGCAATAGCGATCTGCATTGCTTTTCAAATAACCATTTCTAGACATGAATTGTTCGAACTTCAAATACCACTGTCTCGACGCTTGCTTCAAACCATATAAGCTCTTCGTGAGCCTACACATGTGATCTTCTTTCCCCTTGACCGAATATCCTTTGGGCTGCTTCATATATATTTCTTCATGAAGGTTGCCGTGAAGAAATGTTGTCTTGACATCGAGCTGCTCAAGATGTAAGTCTTCCACTGTAACTATATTCATCACAACCCAGATTGTAGACATCATCACCACAGTGCAAAAATCACATAAAAATCAATGCCTTCTTTCGGCTGGAAGACCTTCCCTACAAGTCAAGCCTTAAATCTCCTTGAACTGTCAGATTCGTACTTAAGTCTGTATTTCCACTTCCTATGCAATGTTCTCATTCCTTTTGGTAATCGAACTAAATCCCAAGTCTGATTCACAGACAATGACTGCATCTTATCGTTCATAGCAAACTCCCATTCACTCTAGGCTTCTACATCTGCATCCTCCTTGTAACTTTAAGGTTCACCAGAATCTGTAAGTAACAAGTGATTTAAGGAGTTGACGTACCTTGCTGGAATTTTTTGCAACTCTCGTCTCCAATCGAAGTACTATTGGAATGTCTAGATCATTTGGTTCCTCGTTCTGATCCGGTGCATCGGACACAACAGCGACTTCTTTTTCGACCTCTCGAGAAGGTTCAATTTCAATGTCGATAGTCTCTGCCTCTTCACTTCTACTTTCTTCCTCAGGTACACTGAAATCTTTATACAAGACTTCCTCATTGAATGTAACATTACGGCTCCGGATGACATTCCGATTCTTCCAATCCCAAAATCGGTATCCATCGTCATCTCCACCATATCCAATGAAAATGCACTTCGTCAACCTTACATCTAACTTTGTCCTCGCATCTGAAATATCAAGCACATATGAGGTACAACCGAAAATAAGCAAGTGATTAAGGTTTACCTCTTTACTCGTCCATACATCTTCAGGAAGTCCAAAGTCTAAAGCTGCTGAAGGCCCTCTGTTAATTAAGTATGCTGTCGTACTTACCGCATCCGCACAAAAACATTTTGGCAATCCAGCGTTGAGTCACATACTCCACGCTCTTCCATTTATTGTTCGGTTCATGAGTTCTGCAATACTATTTTGTTGTGGTGTTTCGGAAATAGTCTTTTGTCTTCTAATCCCACTTGATGCACAAAAGTTTTTGAACTCGTCATTACAGTACTCGCCCCCATTATCTGACCTGAGAACTTTCAATTTTGAACGGGTTTTGTTTTCGGCTAGTGCCTTCCACCTCTTATATTTTTTGAACACAACTGACTTGTTCTTCATGAAGTAGACCCACAGTTTACGAGTGGTATCATCGATAAAGGTAACGTAGTAATGTGAACCACCAAGAGAAGATAACTTGGTCGATCCTCAAACATTTGTATGTTCAAGGTCGAGCTTTCCAGGTTTCCTCATTCTTCCAGTTAAATTAAAACTGACTTTCTTCTGTTTTGCAAGAACACACTCTTCACAAAACTTCAGATTGAACTCATCGACACCCTCGAGCTTTCCTTGGGTTACCATCATCTTCATTCCTTTTTCACTCATGTGACCGTACCGTTTGTGCCACGTGCTTGTATCAATTCCCGAAGTGGTCGCACAAATAGTAGAAATTGTGCCTTGCGTTGTATACAACGTCCCATTTCTCAAGCCTCGAGCAACTACTTTAACTCCCTTTATGATCATACAGAACGTATCACCAAAGGTGCTTACATATGCACCATCCTCTGATAATTGACTAACCGATATAAGGTTGCGCGTACAAGATGCACATTCTTCAAAACAACCGTCGCCCCCAGAGGTAACTTAAACCTAGCGTCTCCCTTTCCAGTAATGTTGCGAACAGACTTATCTGCAAGAAAAACCGTACCATAGTCGCCTTTAACAATATTTGAAAGAAAACCCAAGTTTGCAGTAGCATGGAAAGTGGCACCCGAATCAATTATCCATGATTCGCAAACGTCGTCACAAGAAAGTAGCAGGGCCTCATCAGAACTAAGCTCTTCAGTAAGGTTCATTGTATCTTTCTCCCCGTCATTCTTCTTAGACGAAGAAGAAGAACAATCTTGTCTGAAGTGAACCTTCTTCCCTCAAGTCCAGCACGCCCTAGGATGTTTAGACTTTCCTCTTCACTGTAATCGACCTCTTCCATATTTTAGCCCCTTTTTGCAGGACCTCTCTCTTTCTACAACGTTCAATGACCAACCGCTTGACATTGAAGAGGGTGTTGCTGATTTACGTCTATTCTCTTCACGCATAATCAAATAGACTATAGTATCAAATTTGATGTCTTCCTTCCCCGATGAGTTACTCACAGCTGTAATGAACCCTTCCCAGTTCTCAGGCATTTTCCCTAGAAGAACCCACGCTCCCACCTCCTTGATAAATATAATTTTAATAGATTCCAATTCAGCCTGAATGCTATTGAAATCACTTTTGTGAGCTTGCACACTTCCATTATCCTTCATCTTTAAGGAAAAAAGTAACGCAAAAGATGTACCTTATTTGCCCCGGACGGTTCCGAGTACATAGAGGACAAAGTCTCCATCAATTCCATCGTTGTCGTAACTTTAGAGATCATGTGTAAGATCTGAGATGACAGCGCTAACCTTACGGTTCTAAGTACTTTATAATCCCATCGCACCCACTTAACATCGTCATGATTTGTTGGCATCATCTCAATCCTACCATGGGGAAAATTAAGATCTTTCTAATGGGGATAATCCTCTATCTACATCTACAATGCTCCAAAATTCAATACATTAAATTAAGTAATTGTCAATTTCTACTGATCCACCATCGTTCTTCAGCACACTTTCCCTGTAAGCACTTGCTCTAATACCAGTTATTGGGAATCTTGGGGGTAACTAATCCCAATTCCACACCTTAGAACGATAAACAGAAATGCCAGAATGATTCGAAATTGAAAAGACTGTAATTTACCCGGAGGAAAGAAGTGTAAAATCCCTACGGATAAAAAACCACTCCCGCGAACAATCTACTATAATCAAATATGTTACAGAAATGATCTCTCAAGCTTTCACAAAGCTTTCTTATGGAGTCTCTTCAAACCCTATCCCATAATGTTAAACTCATATCATCTCTTAGACATAACCTCAGTCCTCTTTATATAGTAGTGAACTAATTACAAGTAGTACAGATCTCGAGGCGGACTCTAACGTACCTAAATGACTCAGCCCTTCCTATGTTTGGCAACAATACAAGGGCAATCTCCTGATATCTTAGAGTTGGTGTGAACGCCATGCTTTGACACTACTGTAGTTGCAAGGTCTAACAGCTCTGTCGTCTAGTCCAGTGAGCTAGTGATTTGTCTTGTCATACTCAGACCAACTTTGAATCATTCTTCAGCAGTTCACACAGAACCAGTTTGAGTCACCATGAAACTTTACCAGCCCGAGTCTTCAGTTAACATAACTAACTCGAATCTTCTGGTATCTTAATCAGTTCAAATTTTAGGTGCCAAAACCAGTACCAATCTGAACATTGAAAATCTCATTTTCAATCTGTTTCACTCCGACTTCGATAAGCATAGTGAATTCTGAGCTCGTTCCTTGAGCTCCACAGAACTTCGACCAACATAGTTTGAGTTCACCCTTAACAATCTCCCACTTAAAATAGAATCTACCATAACCCATCACATGATCTTCAAATGAATTGCTCGCTGTAACCGGACCTTCAAACATGAAGACCCACAGAAGTTGTATATGTTGTCAACTACTGAAAAATCACCACCTTCGTAAACATATCGACCGAATTCACATCAGTATGAATCTTCACGAGCTTCAACACACCATCTTCATGGAGCGAGCGAATATAGTGATATCAAATATCAATGTGTTTGGTCCTAGAGTTAAAAGCTATATTCTTCGCTAAGTGTATAGCTCTTGGACTATCACTATACAACTTAGGAGAACGTTGTTCTTGACCGAGCTCTTTCATCAACACTTAGAGCCAAAACATAACCTTGCAAGCTTCTGTAGCTGCAACATATTCTGCCTCCGTCGTAGACAAATCTACAATCTTTTGCAGTTTTGAAACCCATGTAACTGCACCACTTCCCAATGTTAATACGAGCCCACTTGTGCTCTTCCGCCTATAAATGTCACCCGCCATATCAGAATTGACAAAACCTTGTAAGCATATCCGAGAATCCCCATAGCACAATGCCAAATCTTGAGTCCCCTTTAGATACCTATGTATCCACTTCAAAGCTCTCCAATACTCTTGACCTTGATTACTCATATACATACTCACAACTCCCACTGATAGGGCAGTGTCCGGTCTCAGACAGATCATTGCGGACATTAGGCTACCAACCGTGGACTATTAAGAAACCTTTCTCATATCAACGCGATCTTTCTGCGTCTTTGGACAACAATCCTTTGATAATTTTAAGTGACCTCTCAATGGTGGACTAACGACCTTCGCACCATCCATGTTAAACTACTTAAGTACCTTGCCGATGTATACAGCTTGAGATAGCTTTAATTCTTACCATTTTCTATCCCTTGTAACACACATACCAAGAACTTTCTTTGCAGCAACCAAGTCCTTCACAGAAAACTCCTGGAATAATTGTCCCATCAACTTGACAATTTCTCCCATATCGGCACTTGCTACCAACATATCATCTTCATACTGAAGTAGAATGATCTATGAGTTCCCTGTCTTCTTTATAAAACAACAGTGATGTGCATTCCCTTCCAAATAACCATTTCTGGACATGAATTTTCTGTACTTAAAATACCACTGTCTCGGCGCTTGTCTCAGACCTTATAGGCTCTTTCCAAACTAACACACGTTATCTCCTTTCCCCTTGACCGAATATCCTTCGGCCTGCTTCATATATATTTTTTCAAGAAGGTTACCGTGAAGAAATACTGTCTTGACATCGAGCTGCTCAAGATGTACATTTTCCACTGCAACTATATTCATCAAAACCCGGATTGTAGAGATCTTCACCACAGGAACAAAAATCTTACCAAAATCAACGCCCTATTTCTGCTGAAAGACTTTTCCCACAAGTCTAGCCTTGAATCTCCTTAAACCGTCAGATTCGTGCTTTAGTTTGTATATCCACTTGTTGTGCAATGCTCTCCTTCCTTTTGGTAATTGAACTAAATCCCAAGTTTGATTCATAGACATTAACTGCATCTTATTGTCCATAGCAAGCTCCCACTCACTCCTGGTTTCCACATCTAAAGCCTCCTTGTAACTTTCAGGTTTACCACCATCTGTAACTAACAAGTGATTTAAGGAGTTAACGTACCTTGCCAGAATTTTTGCAACTCTCAACTCCATTCAAAGTGCTATTGGAATGTCTAGATCATTTGGTTCCTCGTTCTGATCCGGTGCATCAGACTCAACAACGACTTCATCTTTGACCGCTCGGTTAGGTTTAATTTCAATGTTGACAATTTCTGCCCCATCACTTCTACTTTCTTCCACAGGTACAATGAAATCTTTATACAAGACTTCCTCATTGAATGTAACATTACGGCTCCGTATGACTTTCTTATTCTAGGCATCCCAAAATCGGTATCCAAACTCATCTCCACCGTATCTAATGGAAATCTACTTCGTCGACCTTGCATCTATCTTCATACTCGTATCTGAAGTATCAAGCACATATGAGATACAATCAAAAATACGTAAGTGATTAAGGTTTACCTCTTTACTCGTTCATGCATCATCAAAAATTCTAAAGTCCAAAGCCATTGAAGGACCTCAGTTAATTAAGTATGCTACCGTATTTATCGCATCTACCCAAAATCATTTTAGCAATGCAGCGTTGAGTCACATACTCCTCGCTCTTTCGATTATTGTTCGGTTCATGCGTTCTGCAACACCATTTTGTTGTGGTGTTCCGGGAATAATCTATTCTCTTCTAATCCTGTCGTCCGACCTGAGACATTTTAGTTTCAAACTGGTTTTGTTTTCAGCTAGAGCCTTCCACTTCTTGTATTTTTCGAACACATCTGACTTGTTCTTCACAAAGTAGACCCAGAGTTTATGGGTGACATCATAGATAAAGGTAACGTAGTAATGTGAACCACCAAGAGAAGACACCATGTATAGGGACCTAACTTTGTTCAGAGGGTAAGTTGGTTCTTACAACGTAGAGTCAATCTTCAAATAAAGGGGAACAAGTAATTGATCTAAAATCAAGATTAGCTAAAGACAGGCCCGAATGTGACTCTCGGCAACATCTGATGAGGATTTTTAAGATAGATTGTATTAGTAAAGAGTAAATGGTTGGTCCGAGTATAATGTAAATTGGGTGGTCGAAGGTAAAATGCAAAGGGCCAGAGATGATTCTTCTAACCCCCGCTTGGTTTCCCTTCACATCTATTTATAGAGATACAGGGAGCTGAGTCACCAAGTGTGGGTCAGGAATACATGATAGCTGTCTGGAAATCCCAGCGAGTTGTAGGCGCCGGTCATGTCGGTACTGTCAATGCACCATTTATTGGTGATGTCTCTGAACGGCGCGATGGTTGGACCTGTCACTGTTGCTGTATGGGACAATCAATCCGCCATCTTATCTGATGAGGTGGTTGTCTGTCTTATCTTGCTTCGATCGTGTGTTAGTAAGGTCAAAGGATTTCTACTATAGTACGTTAATTAGTCTTCGAAGCTTTGTCTGATGTTGAAGCTTCGTCTTCGGGGGATCTCTGGAGAATCTGCTTTAGAGATTGAGTGGGCTTCGATACATTCGAGTTGACAATGACGTGGGCTTCGACTGCCTGTCGAAGTCTACAAGTAGGCAACTACATTTGCCCCCTTTCAGCGAAGGTCTCGATGCCAGGTGGAGAGGTATTCGCTGAGAAAACTATTTGGTCTTATAATTTGAGCAGTTTGACTGTTGGTATCCGGGTAGGTAATAATAGAGGGTAATTAAGAGGTCTAGGTATTTATAGAGTAATAAATGAGGTGAAGGCCATAAAGATGGTCTATTGTGAAGGGATGTTATATCTTCTCCCTTATGCAGTTGTCTTCTTCTTTTTCTCCGGATTCTGAACATTTGAATGGATATCACGCCAAACACGCATTACTAGAAGATGATGGGCTTCGTTCGCGACCGTCGAATGGGGCGAAAGATGATGGAATTGCATATGAAGTTATTTGGGCATCATGATCTGATCTGGAACATGCCGGACCTTGTAGAGGTAGGACCTGAGGAATTCATCAATGGTGAACCTTATGCCTATAAGTGGGAACAGCTGAGGCTTTATTTTATGACTACTGAGAGGCGTTATCCCTTCCTGATGGCTCTGGTTGAAAGTATTGTCTGTGCAGAAGAAATCATCGAGGAGCAGGACTCGGCAACTGAAGTTGGGCCTTCTGGGAGTAGGACAAATGGTTAATGTGGGGATTTTTGTATCTTTGACATGCTTTGTTTTTTTGTATGGGGTTTTTTTCTTGGAATAGTAGTAGGAATGTAATCTGTTTCTTTGATCGGATACTAGGAATGGACATACTATTTTCTGCATACTGGTATTACTGCGTTTGGTTGATAATCTAGACGAATACTCTTATAGACGCAAGGTATAATGATGTGCTCGAAGGTAATGGTAGTTGAAGGCTATGATGAGATGCTGTCTGTGATGATCGATCTTTATAATGGAGGAATGCTCGACGTAGGTGGCATGCTCGACTAGAGGTCCTCGGGAATGAGGTTTGAATGCAGGTATCGACAAATCAGTTACGTCTAGGAAGTTGAAAAGGTTGCATGTTGACTTTTCGAGGTTGGAATTGAAAGGTTGCCATTAATTTAGTTAGGGAAGAGGGAAAATTGTAGTGGGTTGTAGGTATAAAAGAGGGTATGGTAGAGGGAATTTCTTCATCTGTCCTGCTGCATTCACTTCATCTGTTTCTTTCAACTTGGTTTGATCAACATGGCTGGGAATGTACCCATTCAGGAAGATTAAGCAGTGGTGAGGGCCAGGAGAATCCAGGAGGCCTTGGTGGGTCTGCAACGAAGGGTCGGTATAGAAGAGGATATTATTGCTGAAATGCCAGACCTTTTTGATGTTTAACCCAGGGTGCCACTCTATGGCATGCCCTTCGCATACTGGTGGGGAATAGTGCAGATGATGGGGCCATTGCCCGGCCATCGACTGCCTCTTCTCAAAGGCTTTGCAGAGGATATTGTGGACCGGGAGTATGAAGATACAGTGGCTGTGGTTGAAATGGAGCATCCCGCTAATAACTAGAGTCATCTGGCATATGTTGGTGTTGTTTGCCTTTCTTTACTCTATTTCTTCTCCTTTTTTTTGTATGAGGTCTGTAATGTTTGCTTCCTTTCTGAATGAAAATGGTTTCAAGGAATAATTTTCTTTGTGAAACTGTGAGCAGCAGTAATATAATTTGAATTCTGGAAATAGTATCTTGAATCGCAGAATTGATAGTACGACTGTCGGAATGTATTGTTTGTGTTATTCGAAGGTAAGAATGAATTTTGTCGAAGCAGAAGATACAGTCTGCCGAAGCTGAAAACATTATCTGTAAGCATAAATTTTGATTGGCCGAAGTTTATGATTGTAGTTGGTCGAAGGGTCGATATATTTGATCAGTGAATTAGAGGCTATCTGATGAGGCTTGCTCGAGACATTGAATGGTCAAGTACTGGAGTTTGGGGATTGTATTGAAGGTTATACTTGATTAGATTAGCAAATCTAACAACCCAGATGGCTGGTCTGTCAGACTGGTACGAGCGCCTGGGGCAGTGTGTAAAAAAGTAATGATAATGTTTTACTCGTATTTCAGAAAAGGGTATGATGTGCCTATATGGATTTGATTGTTTTGTTTCAAGTAGAGGGAAAGAAGGTTCGAGAATCTGTCACTTTTGCTGAGAGTTTGAAGTGAGGGTGTTGCTCGCACGTGGGAGATACGGGGGGTACATTGGTTAAAACACATTGTAGCCGAAAAGCTGGGTAGTGGGGTTGTGGTAATGATAGTGGTTAGAAAATTGAGGCAGTTTTTAGATTTTTGAAATATATGTAAGTGTGAGGAGAGTAGTTACTGTACGGTTTACTGTAAAAATCAAAGAGTATGAAGAAAAGTGAACGTACGCTATTTCGAACTTTGGGGTGGTTGTTATATTTATTGTTTTGATTTTGCTGATTCAAGGAGAGTACTGCTAATCACTGGTAACTCATTTAATCTCAGCTCATTTTACTTCTACTTTCTTTTTCTTTTTTTAAGGGTGCAGGATGTTTTGTGCTTGGGGTTCAGGGGTTTCCATCAAAGATGAGGGGACTTGATGAATCTAGGTTTCGCCCCACTTTCGGCTTTGAGGTGTTTTGGAGGAAGTATAGGGTTTAAGATTGAAGGTTTGATTAATTGCTAGAGGGGGTAGATGGGATAGGTGTTATGGATACGGGATCTGCCAAATTTATCGATCTAATTGCATGTCTCTTCTTCTGTAGGCTAAAATGCATAACCGTCAAGCTTCAAGACGAAGACTGATAGATGAGGAGATCGAAGAATTCGAAGCTAGTATTTCTGGTCGAGACCCAATGGATGAGGGTAACGATGTAGAAGTGTTAGATGTTATAACCGAGGCCCTATTATCTATGGTTCAGCCGCCTGAGGAGGTTCCAGTTTCGAGACATTGAAAGACGATAGTGACCAAAGATAATGAGGAGGAGGAAACAGTGGGGGGGAGAAGAGTGATGTAGAGCCTTCGGGTTGTGGAGAGGGAGGTAGGGTACAAAATGACGATAGTGGGGATTCGACTGAGTCGGATAGAGTCGAAGGCGCCGTTGGGGCTAAAGATAGGATTTGATTAGATTGGTTTACGCGAAATTAGAACTGTCGAAGTTTGTGGTATATCTGAGTGTTGCGAGGGCAGGTCTAACCTTCAAGTCAGACCCTTGGGAAGGGATTATGGCTTATAGAGGCCAAATTTGACTAGAACTAGAGCTTCCTCATCGAAGATTGGTGAAAGAGGTGCTGAATTTCTGGGGGGTGGCTCCGGTGCAAATGAACGGTAATTTTTATGAGATGATTAAGGTTGTAGAGGGGATGAATGTAAAACTGGCTAGTGAGGGTCGAAGTTTGATTAAGTGGTTTGAGATTATTACCTTTTACTCAAAGAAGGCCAGTTAGAACCCGGGGACCTATCACATCCAATGTCACCCAGAGAAGCCCTGGTTCTTTGATCTGTATTCGACGGGTCCAGAGTGGAATAACGATTTACTGATAGTAAGGGGTAACAATGAGAATGTAGATGAGGATGACCCATATAAATTGCATCATAGGGTATATAATGAAAGTAAGTTTATTGTCGAAGGGTTATTGTTGACGTGTATCTGAAATAAGTGATAACTGTGTTTTTATTTTATTCTGCAGGTTCAGAGAGTTCGCCTTGGGCTAATACAGAAAATTATATTGATTCTCTGCTCGAAGCTAGTGAAGACTAGGTAAATTCTATTTTTGACAGTCTCAAAATCAAAAGGCAAAGGAGGTAGAAGGCGGATTCCCTGCTTCGAGATGTACCCGCTACGCCGAAGCGACCAAAGAGAAAAAGTGGTGAGGGTGTTTCAAAGGGGCAAAAAGAAATAGGTAGGGAAGAGTTGCCAAGGAACTACCAGTTTGTGCCGAGATCGCGGAGGGGTTCGAAGCAAGTAGCGCCAGTGCCCAATGTGGCCGGAGATGCTTCAAGGTTGAGGCCGAGGACGGTATCAACTCACACTAAGAAGGGGATGGGCCGGGTAACTACCAAAGCCCCAAAGATGTAGCAATCGAAGGCTGGCCAGCGTAAAAGGCGTAAGGTGTTGGGGGAGGATGATACACTGGAAGAGAAGGAAGAGATGACGGAGGCTAAACGACAGAAGCAGGGTGTGATTAAGCATGCTTCGGTGGTCGAGCTCTGGGAAGATAGCCCAGACGAGGCTTCGAAGGAAATAAAGAGGCATATGTTTCAGGTAACTATATACGGCTTTCTGTTGTGATACTTTGGTATTTCTTTCAAATTCTTTTAGTGTTGAGGTGCACTGACTGCTTGAATATTTTAGCAGATGGATGCTTGGGTGCAAACTTGCAGCATGGCAATAAAGGCAGTGAAGGCGAAATTATAACAAGCAAGGGAGAATCTGAACATCTCTCCTAGGACTGAGCCATCTTTGGTGTCTGATGTTAAGAAGTTGAAGCAGGATCTGGAGGTGCTTGCTGACTCATATGATGAGAGGCTCGAGCTGCAGCGGTCGAAGCTAGAGCGAGAGTGGTCTGCAAAGCTTACGGCGTGTGAGAGAGAGAAAGCGGAATAGAAGAGGAATTTCCAGCGGCAGTATGATGGCGAATGCAAGGAGAATGTTAGGTTGAAGAAGTTTAAAGATGATAAGGGGTATGACCCTGAAACATTGTAACCTTACCCTGTGTCTCCAGAACTTGTTGAAGGGAATGAGTTGCAGACGAAGGAATGAGAGATGAACATTGTTGATGTGGCAGCTAGAAGTACTGGGGGTGAAGTGGAGACTTTTCTTCTTGGAGGGCCTAGTGGTGGAACTATTGATGGCTTGGCTGTCGAAGGTTCGAATGAGATCACTGAGGCTATTGGTGATGGGGCATCTGCGGAGCAAGAAGGTATAACCACGCCGGTGTGAGGTATTTGGGGTTAGGGTTTCATGTCCTCATCTGCTGATGTTATGTTGAGTTGTAATATGTTTAACTGTATTATTGTTTTTGTTGGTCTCTGAACTTGGTAGGTTTCTTATGCTTTTGTTATCCGTTGAACTTCTGAAGTTAATGTTGAACATATTGATGCGTATTTTATGAAGTGAATTATGTACATATTGACTCTGAACGTATTAACTATGAACTTTTGATTTTGAACTTCTGATTTGATATCTAATTTTTTGATTGATTGTGTTATCTTGCTCTGACCTTGAATTGCTGGAATTTTGATGCGTATTCTATTGATTTTTCTTTCTTCGAACTCTTGATGATTGATCTTTAAATTGTGCCACAATTGTTCCTTTGATGGATAATATGTTGAATGTTCTCTGCACTTGATAGGTAGTATTTTCGTATGCTGCTGTTGTTTGAAGGACTGTAGTGTGATCGAACTCTGTATATTCCGCTGGACATCGAAGGTCGAAGCCACAGCGATGTTTGAAATTTTCAAAAAATTTCTAGGTCGTCTCCGAGTATCAGTCGGGCCAAGGGAACGTGATACCTAGAGAAAACCCGAAAATTTACTGGACTTTGAAGGCCTAAGCTACTGCGAAACAATATTTGATCGCCTACAATGCATTCCCGAGGGTCAAGTCTTTCGACCATTCGTGCGCCTCGAGTTTGCTCGAATGTTGGAAACTTGAGCAATTCAAGGTCGCCCCCAAGTATCAGTCGGGGTGAGGGTAGACATGATACCCGGGGTAAACCAAGAAAAGGACTGGACTTCAACAGTTTCAGAGCCTGGACGAAGTATATCTGATTGCCCCCAATGGATCCTCGAGGGTCTGGTCTTTCGACCATCCTTGCCCCTCGAGTTTGCACGAAATTGGAGACTTGAAAAATTCAAGGTCACCCCCAAGTATCAGTTGGGGCGAGGGCAGACATGATACCCAGGGTAAACCAAGAAAAGGACTGGACTTCGAAGGCCTAGGCCACAGTGAAGCAATATCTGATCGCCCCCAATGCATCCCCAAGGGTTCGGTCTCAAAATTGGGAGCCCAAAAAATCTCGAGATTACTCTCAAGTATCAGTCGGGTCGAAGGGTGACGTGATACCTAAGTTAAATCAAGAAATTCAAAATGAAAGAGGAGACGAAGTAAGGGTTGAAAAACTTGTTTATTGAATGTTCTGGATTACATCAGTTGTACATGGTTGGAGATATGGCCTGTTATAGGAGACCAGCTACATTCTATTCCAGGGGTTTGGCAAAGGCTCTTCGTCCTCCGTCATTAAGTAATATGAACCTTTATCTGTTTTATCATAGACTACATATGGTCCTTCCCAAGATTCGGCTAACTTGCCGGCATTTTGAGGTTTCGAAGATTGGTTAACACGTCGAAGTACTAGATCTCAGATGTTGAAACTCCATGGTCGAACTCTTTTGTTGAAGGATTTCTGAAGGATTTATGAAGTAAATATCCACCATCATCCGATAATTGGCCAACTGATATATGGTTATGCCCCAGTTTAGGTACAAGTCGCACATTCTTTAAAACAGCCATCGCCCCCGAAGGCAACTTCAACCTAGCGTATCCCTTTCTATTAATGTTGCGAGCAGACTTATCTACAAGAAAGGCAACACCATAGTCGCCTTTAACAACATTCGAAAAAAAACCCAAGTATGCAGTAGCATGGAAAGATGCACCAGAATCAATTGTCCCTGATTTGCTAGCGTCGTCACAAGAAAGTAACAGAGCCTCATCAAAACTAACCTCTTCAATAAATTTTATCATATCTTTATCCTCGTCATTCTTCTTAGACGAAGAAGAAGGACAATCTCGTCTGAAGTGACCATTCTTCCCACAAGTCCATCACCAACCAGGCAGTTTAGACTTTCTTCTTGACAGTGATCGACCTCTTCCATATTTCGGCCCATTCCTGTAGGACCTCCCTCGTTCCTTAACGTTCAACGCACTGCCGCTTAGCGTTGAAGAGGGTGTTGCTGATTTAGGTCTATTCTCTTCACTCATAATCAAAGAGACTATATTATCAAATTTGATGTCTTCCATTCCCGATGAGTTACTCACTGCTATAATGTACCCTTCCCAGCTCTCAGGCATCTTCCCTAGAAGAGTCCACGCTCCCACCACCTCAATAAACGTGATTTTAACGGATTCCAATTGAGCTTAAATGGTATTCAACTCACTGATAAGAGCTTGCATACTACCAATATCCTTAATTTTTAAGGTAAACAAATGACGCAAAAGATGCACCTTATTTGCCCTGGACGGTTCCGAGTACATAGAGGACAAAGTCTCCATCAATTCCTTCGTAGTCGCAACTTTGGAGATCGTGCGTAAGATCTGAGATGACAGCGATAGTCTTACGATTCCAAGCATTTTGTGATCCAATCGCGCTCACTTAGCATCGTCATGATCCGTCGGCTTCATCTCAATCCCACCTAGTGGTAAATCAAGATCCATCTGATAGAGATAATCCTCTATCTGCATCTTCGACACTCCAAAATTCAATCCATTGAATTTAGTAATCTTCAATTTCTCTTGATCGACCATCGTTCTTCACCAAACAAGCCCTGTAACCGCTTGCTCTGATACCAGTTGTTTGGAAATCTCAGGAGTAGCTAACCCCAATTCCATGCCTTAGAACGATAAACGGAAATGCCAGAAGATTCAAAATCGAAAACACTGTAATTTACCAGGAGGAGGGAAGTGGAAAATTCTTACGTATAAAAAACCACTCCCGCGAACAATCCATTATAATCAAATAGGTTACAAAAATGATCTTTCAAGCTTTCTCAAAGCTTTCTAATGGAGTCTCTTCAAACCCTAACTCTTAAGGTTAATCTCACATCCCCTCTTAAACATAACCTCAGACCTCTTTATAAAGTAGAGAACTAATTGCAAGTAGTACAGATCTCGGGGCAGACTCTTACGTAACAGAATGACTCAGCCCTTCCTTTGTTAGGTCACATTACAAGGTTACTCTCCAGATATCCTGGAGTTGGTGTTGACGCCATGCTCAGACACCCTACAGTTGTAAGGTCAAACAGCTCCGTCGTCTTATCCAGTGAGATGGCGATCTATCTTGTCATACTTCGACGGACTTTGAATCCTTCTTTAGCAGTTATCACAAAACCAGTTTGAGTTTTCATGAAACTTTACCAGCTCGAGTCTTCAGTTAACATAACCAGCTCGAATCTACAAGTAACTTAATATGTTTGAATTTCACGTACCAAAACCAGTTCGAATCTGAATATTGGAAATCTCATTTTCAATCTGTTTCACTCCGACTTCGATCCTTGCTCGTTCTACGAGCTCCAATGAGCTTTTACAGGCATAGAAAATTCCGAGCTCGTTCTTTGGGCTCCACAAAACTTTGACCAACATAGTTCGAGTTCACCCTTAACAATCTAACAGTTAAAATCAAATCTACAGTAACCCATCACATAATCTTTAAATGAATTGCCCGCTGTAACTGGACCTTCAAACTTGAAGACCCACAGAAGTTGTACATGTTGTCTACTTCTGAAAAGTCACCACCTTCGTAAACATATCGGTCGGATTCACATCGGCATGAATCTTCACGAGCTTCAACACACCGTCCTCGAGGAACGAGCGAATATAGTGTTATCAAATATCAATGTGTTTAGTCCTAGAGATAAAAGTTGTATTCTTCGCTAAGTGTATAGAGTTTTAACTATCACTATACAACTTAGGAAAACGTTGTTCATGACCGAGCTTTTCATCAACCCTTCGAGCCAAACCATATCCTTGCAAGCTTCTGTAGCTGCAATATACTCCACCTCCGTCGTAGACAAAGCTATAACCTTCTGTAGCTGTAATATACTTTGCCCATGTAACTGCACCGCTTCCCAATGTAAATACGAACCTACTGGTACTCTTCCGCCTATCAATGTCACCCGCCATATCTGAATCGACAAAACCATGTAAGCATATTCAAGAACCCCTATAGCACAATGCCAAATCTTGAGTCCCCTTTAGATACCTAAGTATCCATTTCACAGCTCTCCAATGCTCTTGGCCTGGATTACTCATATACCTACTCACAACTACCACTGCTTGGGCAATGTTTGGTCTCGAACAGATCATAGCGTACATTAGGCTACCAACCGCAGACTGATAAGGAACCTTCCTGATATCACCGTGATCTTTCTACGTCTTCGGATAACAATCCTCTGATAATTTGAAGTGACCTCCCAATGGTGTACAAACGACCTTAGCACCATCCATGTTAAACTGCTTAAGTACCTTGCCGATGTACCCAGCTTGAGATAGCTTCAATTCTCGCCATTTTTTCTATCCCTTGTAACACGCATACCAAGAACTTGCATCGCAGCACCCAAGTCCTTCATAAAAAACTCCCAGAATAATTGTTCCTTCAACTTGACAATTTCTCCCATGTCGGCACTTACTACCAACATATCATTTACATACAGAAGTAAAATGATATATGAGTTCCCTGAATCTTTATAAAACAACAATGATCTGCATTGCTTTTCAAATAACCATTTCTGGACATGAATTGTTCGAACTTCAAATACCACTATCTCGGCGCTTGTTTCAAACCATATAAGTTCTTCGTGAGCCTACCCACGTGATCTTCTTTCCCCTTGACCGATTATCCTTCGGGCTGCTTCATATATATTTCTTCATGAAGATTGTCGTGAAGAAATGTTGTCTTGACATCGAGCTGCTCAAGATGTAAGTCTTCCACTACAGCTATATTCATCACAACCCGGATTGTAGACATCTTCACCCAGATGAAAGCCCTTCACCACAAGTCTAGCCTTGAATCTCCTTGAACCGTCAGATTCGTGCTTAAGTCTGTATATCCACTTGTTGTGCAATGTTCTCCTTCCTTTTGGTAATTGAACTAAATCCCAAGTTCTATTCAGAGACAATGACTGCATTTCATCGTCCATAGCAAGCTCTCACTCCCTCTTGGCTTCCACATCTAAAGCCTCCTTGTAACTTTCAGGTTCACCACCATCTCTACGTAACAAGTGATTTAAAGAGTTAACGTACCTTGCTGGAATTTTTGCAACTCTCGACTCCTTTCGAAGTGCTATTGGAATGTCTAGATCATTTGGTTCCTCGTTCTGATCTGGTGCATCGGACTCAACAACGACTTCTTCTTCAACCTCTCGAGAGGGTTCAATTTCAATGACGACAGTTTCTGCCTCTTCACATCTACTTTCTTCCACAGGTACACTGATATCTTTATACAAGACTTCCTCATTGAATATAACATTACGGCTCCATATGACTTTCTGATTTTTTGCATCCTAAAATCGGTATCCAAACTCATCTCCACCGTATCCAATGAAAATGCACTTTGTCAACCTTGCATCTAACTTTGTCTTCGTATCTAAAGTATCAAGCACATATGAGGTACAGCCGAAAATACGCAAGTGATTAAGGATTACCTCTTTACTCGTCCATGCTTCTTCAGGAAGTCCAAAGTCCAAAGCCGTTGAAGGCCCTCAGTTAATTAAGTTCGCTGCCGTACTTACCGCATCCGCCTAAAAACATTTTGGTAATCCAGCATTGAGTCTCATACTCCTCTCTCTTTCGTTTATTGTTTTGTTCATGGGTTTTGCAATACCATTTTGTTGTGGTGTTCCGAGAATAGTTTTCTGTATTCCAATCCCATTTGATGCGCAAAAGGTTTTGAACTCGTCACTACAGTACTCGCCCCCGTTGTCCGACCTGAGGCATTTCAGTTTCGAACTAGTTTGGTTTTCGACTAGAGCCTTCCACCTCTTAAATTTTTTGAACACATCTGACTTGTTCTTCACGGAGTAGACCCACAGTGTACTAGTGGCATTATTAATAAAGGTAACGTACAAATGTGAACCACCAAAAGAAGACACCTTGGTCGGTCCCCAAACATCTGTGTGTACAAGGTCTAGCTTTCCAGGTTTCCAGCAGCTTCCAGTTAAATTAAAACTGACTTTCTTCTATTTTGCAAGAACACACTCTTCGCAAAACTTCAGATCGACCTCATCGAGTCCCTCGAGCTTTTCTTTGGTTACCATCATCTTCATTCCTTTTTCACTTATGTGACCGTGCTATTTTTGCAACGTGCTTGTATCAATTCACAGAGTGGTCGCACAAATAGTGGAAATTGTGCCTTGCGTCGTATACAACGTCCCATGTCTCAAGCCTCGAGCTACTACCATAGCTCCCTTTGTGATCTTCCAGAACGTATCACCAAAGGTGCCTACATATCCACCATCATCTGATTATTGGCTAACCGATATAAGGTTACGCCGCAGTTTGGGTACAAGTCGCACATTCTTCAAAACAACCGTCGCCCCAAAAGGCAACTTCAACCTAGCGTCTACCTTTCCAGTAATGTTGCGAGTAGACTTATCTACAAGAAAGACCGTACCATAGTCGCCTTTAACATCATTCGAAAGAAAACCCAAGTTCGCAGTTGCATGGAAAGAGGCACCCGAATCAATTATCCCTGATTCGCTAGCGTCATCACAGGAAAGTAACAGAACCTCATCAGAACTAACCTCTTCAGTAAGGTTCATCGTATCCTTCTCCTCGTCATTCTTCTTAGACGAAGAAGAAGGAAAATCTCCACTGAAGTGACCCTTCTTCCTACAAGTCCAGCATACACCAAGCAGTTTAGACTTTCCTCTTGACTGTGATCAACATTTTCTATATTTTGGCCCCTTTATGTAGGACCTCCCCCTTTCTTCAACGTTCAACGCACTACCGCTTGAAGTTGAAGAGGGTGTTGCTGATTTACGTCTATTCTCTTCACTCATAATCAAATAGACTATAGTATCAAATTTGATGTCTTCCTTCCCCGATAAGTTACTCACAGCTGTAATGAACCCTTCCACTCTTAGGCATCTTCCCTAGAAGAGCCCACCCTCTCACCTCCTCGATAAACGTGATTTTAACAGATTCCAATTCAGCTTGAATGGCATTGAACTCACTGATGTGAGCTTCCATACTACCATTATCCTTCATCGTTAAGGTAAACAAACGACGCAAAAGATGCACCTTATTTGCCCCGGACGGTTCTGGGTATATAGAGAACAAAGTCTTCATCAATTCCTTCGTAGTCGCAACTTTGGAGATCATGTGTAAGATTTGAGATGACAGCGATAACTTTATCGTTCCAAGTGCTTTGTGATTCAATCGCGCCCACATAGCATCGTCATGATCCGTCGGCTTCATATCAATCCCACCTAGTAGTAAATCAAGATCCTTCTGATAGAGATAATCTTCTATCTGCATCATCCACACTCCAAAATTCGATCCATTGAATTTAGTAATCCTTAATTTCTCCTAATCGACTATCGTTCTTCACCACACAAGCCCTATAACCGCTTGCTCTGATACCAATTACTGGCAATTCTCAGGGGTAGTTAATCCCAATTCCATGCCTCAGAGTGATAAACGGAATGTCAAAAAGATTCGAAATAGAAAATACTGTAATTTACCGGAAGGAGGGAAGTAGAAAATCCTTACGGATAAAAGACCACTCCCGCGAACAATTCACTATAATCAAATAGGCTACAAAAATGATCTCTCAAGCTTTCTCAAAGCTTTCTAATAGAGTCTCTTCACACCCTAACTCTTAAGGTTAAACTCGCATCCTCTCTTAGACATAACCTCAGTCCTCTTTATATTGTAGAACTAATTAAAAGTAGTACAGATCTCGAGGCGGACTCCTACGTACTAGAATGACTCAGGCCTTCCTATGTTAGGTCACATTACAAGGGTACTCTCCAAATATCCTGGAGTTGGTGTTGACGCCACACTGCTGCAGTTGTAAGGTCTAACAGCTCCGCCGTCTTGTCCAGTGAGCTGGCGATTTGTCTTGTTATACTTCGACGGACTTTGAATCCTTCTTCAGCAGTTCGCTCAGAGCCAGTTCGAGTCTTCATGAAACTTTACCAGCTCGAGTCTTCAGTTAACATAACCAGCTCGAATCTTCAGGTAACTTAATCAGTTCAAATTTCAGGTACCAAAACCAGTTCGAATCTGAACATTGAAAATCTCATTTTCAATCTGTTTCACTCCGACTTCGATCTTTGCTCGTTCCACGAGCTCCAATGAGCTTCGACAAACATAGCAAATTCCAAGCTCGTTCCTTGAGCTCCACAGAGCTTCGACCAATATAGTTCGAGTTCACCCTTAACACTTACAGGCAGAGTAACCAACATCTTGCAGCAACTACGGTGAAGTACAAAAATGATGTGGCCATTAGCAATCATAAATGGCAGATCTTTATCCAACCATTATTCTTTTCCCATCGGACCTTGCTAAATGAACCGAGGGGTTGGTTAATTTCCATCAAAAGGAAAAAACTTAGTGTAACTCTTTAGTATGTTTTAACAATGAACCCCAGCCTACGGTCGACGGATTGTTTCTTTAGAACCGATAGAATTCATCGGCTCAACCTAAAATAAAGATGGAACTTCAGGTTATTTTGGTTATATAAGGAGTTTGAATAACAAGAAAAGTGGAGCAGCCACGTGCATCACAGAATTAGGGGAAAGGGTCCCTCACTCATCCAATTCCACGGCGTGGAAATCACATTTTCAGTTGCACTTCAATTTGGGGAGCTAGCTAATAAACAGAAACTCAGTGGCTGAGGGTGCTTGCCAACACATGTTCCGCATAATTTCAGATGCTTGAAAAAGATTGAATCAGGAAAGCCTCTCTCCAAGTCCTTTTCATTCATTAGATTGACCTGTTTCAGCAGGTCGATTATGGAACTTCAGTAATGCAGACATCACAGTAGACCAATACCACCAGTTAAAAGGTTAGCATAAATATCAATAAATTCAGCTTTTTAAGCTAGCAAATCGTAAATCTGCATCTGCAATCAGCTTCATTCATTAAGATGGAGTCAAGAATGATGACGATTTTCATTCATTCAAGGCCCAATTAGATCAAAGTGGGGTCTAAAAATGGAATATATGTGCCTATATATCCTGGCCTGAAAACTTCATTATTTACAGAAAGATGTAGATTTCATGAAGAACTTAGGCATGGATGCTTATAGACTCTCAGTGTCACGGTCACGGATCTTCTGGAGTAAAAAAATTATAGTTATATCACCCTTCCCCTCTATTATTACACAGGATCATGTTTTCTAAATCAGAATAAAGAATAAACTGATGCTCTGCTGGGGGCATCTCATCCTAAGTATATCATATATACTTCAAATTAAGTTGAGTAGTAAGGGTTGGGTTTAATTATTTTCCATCAGGAATTGAACCGTTGAAGATAAATATAGTGGATGGTTACTAGACAAAGTGTTTAAAAGGCATGGTTAGGAGCATCATCCATAATTTCAATGCATTGCTAATATGCAAACTAGACTCAACGCTGTAGTTACATCCATACAATACTCTAACTACCATTGAAATATTAAGATATACAATTACAAAATAGCAAATACAATAAGGCATTTTTATCGTTTCCAGGTCATTTCCAGTTAAAAGTTTGTTCAAATCAACAAGATTTGCAAAAGACTTTGGAAACATTTTTATTATTATTTTTATTTTTTATTTGGGAATTAGAAGCTGCTTGATATGAGGAATTCATCACCTACCAACTGAGCATTTACATGCTTCAAAGCTTTCAGGGAGAGAATGAAACATTGATCACCTTCAACGAGCATTGTAGGCTCTCACTTGAAGGATATGATACAGGCCTTAAAGCTCCAGGAAGGTGCTCGATCCATGGTCACTTATTTTGTTAGATAGGGAAGTCATCCACTGAACCTTATGTAGTCGCTCACAACATTATCTTACCTCGAGCTGCTGCCTTTCATACTTATCAGCTTCATTTCAGGTTACTCAACTCCTAATATACATGAACTAACAGTTACATTCAAAAGATTAAAGAGAACATAGGAAACATATTAGTAGGTCTTTCTATCTGGAAAATTGTCATGAAAGACAAGGAGGGCTAATTGGAATATCTGTTCATTCTAAATGGTAGGAACCGATTACTAAACTTGACGAGGATGTAAAAGCTGCAGAGGGAAAGCGCGAGATTCTGGACTCGGGTGGTAATATCTCACAAACTGTGTGACAGGTCATACTAATTTGTTCACACGAAGGTATTTCTCTTGGAAATGCAAATGGTACATGTTCCCAACTTTCAATCTAAACTGGTAAAATATATCTGAAAAAGATTATCTCTTTCACATCAATGTATTATTGCAATGTAAAACTAAATCTTCATAAGAACGAATGGTAACAGAATAAGAGTCTTCATAATAAAACAAATGTATTGACGTTAACAAAAGAACCAAGTTGAAAGTCAGTTTGACTTGCAACATCAAGCATAACAAAATCCTTAATACTACTTTAGACTAGAGGCAATTAAAGTAGATTTAACTTACAAAATCAAACATGACCAACCATTAGTGCTCTACTCCAGACCGGAGGCAATTAAAGTAGATTTAACTTACAAGATCAAACATAACCAACCATTAGTGCTCTACTCCAGACCAGAAGGAACTTCCAGGCTCGAAAACGCGTAATTTTTTGACTTGGCAAGCTCGACAAGATCCTCGGCTTCCTCAACCCGAGATTCCTTGACCAACCCGTCCACAACAACCTGAACATAATCTGCTTTAAAGTAAAAATTCCTTTCCAAACCATCATTACATATTGCAAGAGCCATGTCGAGCTCCCCCTTCTGACACGCACAAGGAACAAGCACATTGAAAGTATGTCCATCAACCAATTTTCTACTCAAGGTATCATCGTAAATCTTTTTAGCTTCGTCCAAATTCCCATCAATGCAGTATCCTTCAATCAACGCATTATAACTATACTCATCCGGTGTCAACGTCGAACTTTCTTCTAACTCCTCAACTATCCTAGCCGCTTCTGGCAACCTCCCCACACAAACCAACCCACGCAACCTCGCATTATAACTCCTAATATCAAACCCCAAACCACTCTTTTCCATTCTAACCCAAATCTCCTCACCATCCGAAAACCGATCACCATCACCATAAAACACATTCAAAAGCATATTGAACGGAATCAAATCCGGCTTAACCCCATTCTTCTCCATCTCATCCAACATTGAAACCGCAGAATCAAACTGCCCCATTTCACAATATGCCCGCATGACATTACTATACGACATACTATCTGGGGTAATTGATAACTTCTTCGGGTATTCCCCAAAGATCTCCACAGCTTCATCATACTTCTTACATTCCAAACAAGCTTTAAGTAACCCATTAAACGACTTCACAGTGCGATCGCAATTCAACTCAGGCAATTGTTCAAACGTCTTATAAGCATGATCAAACATACCTGCTTTCCCATAAAGGGAAATGATTCGAAGCGCGAAACCCTCATTGGCAATGTCTTTGTACTTCTTGTGTTCTTCCAGAATGTCTTCGATGTCTGAGAACTTCTTTGCCCAAGCGAGACGTCGAACCATGTAGTTGTAGATGCTTTGCCTGCCTCGAAAATATTTGGTTTCAGATGAGGTTTTGAACTTTTCGATAAATGTGGGGAGGTCTTGTTCGTCAAAGAGGGGTTGGATGCTAGGTAATTTTCGGGTTTGAGTGGAGATGTTGCGGTAGAGGATGCGAGAGAGAAACACCATTGTTGTTGTTGTTATGGTTGGGGGAGAGGTTTTAGATGAAATTAGGGTTTTTGTTTCAAGGGTTTAAGAATTTGAAGCTGTTGAGTAATTATATATCTCCAATTACAATTGTTATTTTAAGACCTCCTCCAGCGGTGACTTAAGTCCAAGCTTGAGAGGCCAGCAGCCGGCACATCACAAAATCGGTGAGTCTCGGACCCCCATGGGGGTGCATCTTTAGGTTTAGGACAAGGTCACAAGGCACGTATAAGAGTGATGTGCCGTGTGCTTTCCTTTTTTCTATTTTTTATTTTATTTTATTTTTTTTATTTAAGCAATGATAAATAAATAGATGCATTCGTAGACTACAAAACTAACAAAAGAGGAGAAGTGGGCACCATTGGCGGCTAAAGCATGTGCCTCCATATTACATAAACGACTAAAATGCTCAAATCTAAACTCCAAAAATTGGGACGTAGTAGCCAGTATATCTGGCGCCAGAGTGAGGGCACCCCAGGAGAGATATGCTAATTTTGCCTCAAAAGCTTTGACAAGATGACAAAAATGAGTAAGAACCAAAACTCTGTCCATGCCAACTTTGAGCACTGCTTCCATTCCTCTTATCACTGAGATCGCCACTACTTCTTCCAGGTCCACTGCCCTGGAAGAGTCGAAACCTGCACAAATAATATCAGAGAAGTGAGACTTAATAACAAAACCCAAGCCACTCGGGGAATAAGAGGCATCCACCGAGACGATGTGCCATCCTTCTCGTGCTGAAGGGGGGATAGCACAGGTCGGGATACAGGGAGGAACGGGGAGCCGGGTGTCCTCAATCAAGTATCTTTTAGCGATTTGTATAGACTCGCTTGGGCAATGTTTATTTTTATTTTTTTTGAAAATTAGGTCGTTCCTGGTTGCCCAAATAACATACATAACAACGTTAATCTTCCCCCATAGGGAAACCCGAAGAAACTATAATAAGAAAGAATGTACAAGACTTTAGTAAGGGAGTCAGAGTAAGTCCAATTACTGTTATCGATATAGAGGCCATAAACATACCAGTACTCCTTAACATTCTAACAATAGAAAAGAGCGTGCATGGTGGTTTCTTCTTCTTCTTCTTCCCCCCATTTGGGGCATATAATATCCCATGTCTGTTCACCGAGCCAAAGGGTCACCTTTGTTGGGATTCCGTCCTGCATAGCTTTCCAAATAAGGAATTGAATTCGAAAGGATACCTTCATTTTCCAGATGGTATCCCAGGAATTAGCCAGGTAGTAAGTGGACCTAGTGTTTTAACGATTACCGGTGCGGTCTTGGGTAGAGGCCTAATAGACTAATTTGACCTTCAGAATATCATTTTTTTTTCTTTTCTCCATCTCAAGACGTCCTTGGCTAGGTTGTTACTGAGAGGGATGCGGATGATGAGATCTGCAATATCATGAGGAAAAAGGGAGAGACTAGGTCCTCTTTTTAGATACGATCAATAGAGCAAATCATATCAGATACTTTTGAGAGAGTCTTGTTGAGAGGGCAGGTTAACCAATCTCCCAAAAGGAATTTCAGGAATCCAAGGTTCAAGCCAAAAGTCAACGCTTTCCCCGTTATCAATGTGTCACATAAAATTGGGCCATATTATGTCTCTCGCTCTAATAATACATTTCCAAATCCAGGAGTCAGAAGCTTTGGGAGAAGAAATTATCGGGGACTCCTTGGGGGAGAATTTTTTAATCATGTTGTATGCTCAAGGTTTTTCGGGCTCTTTGATAATGCGCCAGAAGAGTTTGGCCACGAAGGCTAGATTGTGGGCAATGGCAGTTCTGGTACCCAATCCTCCAAATTTCTAAGGTTTGCAAAAAAAAATCCAACTAATGAGGAGGGCCTTGTCCCTTCCTTCACCGTTTCTGGCCCACAAAAATCTAGCATTCATAGAATCCAGCTTCTTGCAGATCTTGGTTGGGAACAAAAAGACCGACATGACAAAAGAAGGAATTGCTGAGTTAACAGCTTTGATAAGGGTAATTCTACCCGCTTGGGAGAAGCTCTTCGCCTTCCATCCCTCAACCCTGTTGGAAACATGGCAATGATATCCTGAAAATTAAGGCTTTTGAAACGGTAGAAATTGAGGGGAGCTCCTAGGTATTTTTTTCCCCGTATCTTGCATCTTGTTTAACAAAAACTGTCACCATAGACACCACAAGCTTTCCTTTTTCTATGATAAATACTTTTGAGGAGCATAATTTTCACCCATTTTTCACTAAAATATAGGGAAGGTAACCAAGAGACTACATACAGGATTCAGCTAAACTTTTGGGCAAGGCGTGCATAAGTTTTATGGGCTTCGTCCCTTTATTTTATAAGAAATCTATATTACATTACACAATGGTGTTTTTCAAATAGACAAATTTACCATTATCTCAAAGATAAAGAGGTACTGAGATTTGTAGGAAAGAATGAGATCGACGGACGAGATCTGTTCAACTCTTTAACTTATGGGTACTTTCAACATAACACATAAAATGGTACTTTAGTCTTACTCTTCATCACTTTATCTCTCCCATCTCTCCCAAAGACATCTCTCACATCAGTACCTCCCTCTCTATTTTTAATCTTAGAATCGAAGCAGTAGACGAGATTCTCTCATTCATAACTCGATTCGAAGACAAATTCAAAAACGAAGCCATCGATCTCATCCTCGACGACATCCAAAAACCGACCCTAAAGTCATGAATCGTCGATTGTGACTCTATCTAACAAGTCATCACTCTTATACTAAAAGTCGAAGAAGCTACTAACACTGAAGCAAACCCTAGCTCTAGTAATCAATTCGTTATTTGAGTAATTGATGCTTTTGTTATCCCCAAATTCTAATTCGATTCCACTAGAAAAGTATTCTATGAGTAATTTTGATAAACCCCAATGAGTTTTAATTTGTGGTGGTTTTGGATTTAATTGCATTTGTGGGGGGTTTTGAATGTTTTGTTGGGTCTTAGGCATACGGGGAAGCTTGTGATTAACGGGGAGGCGTCTGCGAAAGATGTATTGTATCGGGAAAGGTTTCAATTGTAAATATATATAATAAGTGTGTGTACATCATTAACTTGGGGCTTTGGTTGTTTACATCATTAATTTTTGGGGTTTAATAGGATTTTGGTAATGCTTAAGTTTCCATTGCTAATTAAGACGTACCGACCACTCTTCTTTCGAAAGCATATACTTTAGTATGAATGGCAGATATGTCAATTACAAATCATAAGCACATGTACTTCAACGTGAAAATTTACAGGTTGTCGTTATTCAATATTATCATGTTTATGCATTTATTTATTGCTATCTACACTGGTGTGTGACATTGTAAGTTGTACATGGCTTTAATTCATCATATACTCAGATATCATACAGTTACTTGGTTATATGAGTTATTTAAGCCTTTGATGCATATGATTTTATAACAGGTTCTTGAGGGATTCTCCTTCAAGTTGTTCTCTTTGATGATTGCAACGATTCATGAATTGACTTTATCTGTTCCTTACCTAAAGATTGGAACCAAGAGAAGCTTTAATGTGTAGGTATGTTTTTTCGAGTTTATTTTGGAGTATGCTCCTCTTAATTGTGTCAAAGGCTTTTGATCTTGCATTGGATTTTGCTTTATTCACGATCTAATAATGTTTTGATATGGTAATTGAAGAAGAGGATTTTTTAGGAGAATAGTACCAAATGAATTTGTATAAAGTTCTTGCAATCATAGGATATTCTAAATTTGATATAGTTTCGTGTTAAGTGTTTCTTTATTGTTATTGCTTTTAGAATAGTTACAACAGTCCTATAAAATTTGTTAGGTCATATTTGAAATATAAAATTGATTTTCTTTTGCATAGGCAAGTCTTCCTAATATTTTGTTTTTACTTCTATAATGAAAATATGATATCATTTAAGTTCCTCTAATAGTTTCCTCTTGGGATAATTCTTTTCTCAATTTTCCATATATCGAACAATATGGAAAGAAAATCAATTTTATATTTATGGGGTTAAGATGGATGCTTCTTTGAAGGAGTTATTTTGGTGATGGTTCAGATTTTTTTTTCTTCCTAGACTCAATTGTTGTGAAGATATTAAGGCAGAGAACTAAAATATATTAATATTTGTGTCTCAATCTTTATCTTTACTCGGCAAGAGTGAATAATGTGATTCACATGGGTGAGATATTCACTATCGTTTTAGGATTTAAGATCCAGGAAAATGTGCAAGCTTACGATGTGTTGCATGTATACAGATTATGGTATCTTTGATTATATTAGAGTACCATATTGATAAAATAGATAGCGCCGAAGGCACGTTGACTTATGTACTATATCGATAAAAGATATAGTGCCGAAGGCGCGTCGATGTTGTTGCCATGACTGGGCCACCCACAAGAGAATAACAAAGAAGGGATGAGATTTAATGACATTTCATTGAGATTTTTTGTTCAGGGATGGAGTAAGGGTACTTCGGGTGATTTAGTCTAAAGCCCTTCTAACTCACGCTCTCTCTCTCCCTTTCTTCCCTCCCATCTCTCCAACTCATAACTATATTTCTATAATCGCCATTATTCTCTATAATCACTGCATCACTACTGAAGAACAATTGGGGTTTTGATTTACACTCACAAAACAATTTGAAGGTATGACTTCTATTCCTCATACTTCAATTTTGGTCTCTCTATCTTACTATTTTAAATTGGAGTCTCAAAATTGTGCTTGGTCTCTCTATCTTACTGTTTTAAATTTGGATTGTATTCCTAATTTCACACATTTTCCCCAATTGGGGGTTCAAATTATGAGAGAAGAAGACTCCAATTGGTTCTATAGATGGGAAGAAGACCTTCCTTTACCCGATGAACTAATGCCTCTTTCACAAACCCTAATTACTCCTGATCTCGCTTTAGCTTTTAATATTCCCCCAAATCAAAGTGCATAGGCCAAATAATTTTTTGATTGTAATAAGAAAAAAATTTAGAAACTACTATAGGGTATTAGGAGTGCATAGGCCAAGTATTACTAAGCCTGGGGCCATTAGCATATAGCAAGTAGAATTTTTTCTCATCAGACATTGGAGTTTATTTATTGATTATGAGCCTATAAAACTTAAGTTTATTCCTATTTGGGTCATGCTCCAAGACCTCCCAGATAAGTTTTGGAACCTTGATGGTATAGGGAGAGTGGCCAATGCTTTTGGGTAACCATTATTCATTGATAAAGCCACTGAACAGAAGAGGAAGGCCACGAGTTTTGCTTGGGTTTGTATAGAAATGGATATTGAGAGTTCTTTTCCTAACTCTATGACTGTTAAAATCGATGACACATACTGCATTGAAATACCATTTGGGTAGCATCATTAAGAGATTTTACGACACTACAACAGGTTTTTGAAGGGTTTGGAGCCTTGCCCTGGATGTAGTCTATACGAGTTTAATTACGAATTTTGTGGATGTTTAATTATGATTATAGGGTGCCTCGAAAGAAAAGAAACTCTATTTCTTTAGCTATATTATTGGTGTGATTCTGCAGTTTGAATGAAGTTATATTTGGGATTATGTGAAGTTATATTGAGTGTATAGTGTGGGGCTTAATGTAGGAGGCACACGTGTGTAATGTGAAGCGGTGAAGGCTAACTAGGCAAGTGATCAGAGGCTGAAGATGGTAAAATAATTGTTAATGTTTATTCTATGTATTGATTGTCGGTGAACCTTGTGCTTCTGTAGTAATGGGCTTTGCCTGAAATTCCTCTTTACCCTATTACAGTATGATCGGTGTCATTTCAACCTTCAGTTTAATGTGTTGTGTAAGGGAGCAACCTTTTGTGGCAGGTGTACAAAAATGTAGATGTGGTTATTGAGCTCTTTGAAGGTTTTTCTACTTGCAATGTAGTTCTTCCAACACTCCAATCCTGATATATCAAGTAATCCATGACAAATGGAGATGGTGATAGTAGGAAAAGAATGACATGGAATGAGCTAGTAAGAAAATATATGACCATTTTTGTTATCATCCAGATTCCAGAGATTAAGGTGTAAATTCGAGTGGGGGATCTTAGTTCTACTTAACAATAGAAGAATACCTTAAATCAGTTTATCTTGAGGTTCCGCCTATAGTACTCAGATGTTATGAACTGCTCGGATTATATGTTCCTAAATCAGTTTATCTTGAGGTTCCACCTATAGTACTCAGATATTATGAACTGCTCAGATCATATGTTTTTACGGCGTAAAATACCAGGCTGTCAATTTAGACCCTTCTCTCACATGGATGAGTGTATTTGTGATATCTGCTAATGAACTGCTTAAAGTAAGTAACCAAAATTCAAAGCTCGCAGTGATTTCAATCCTGACAAGTGAATATTGATCTCCGAAAACAAAGTACTATTGGTGGTGGAAGAAGTGTAGGAAGCCTTTGTGTCACTTTAAGCATGAAAATAAGGGAGTATGAAGAAGTGTAGGAAGAAAGATGCCCCAAATGACCAATGTACTGAGTACTAACCAAACTGGTAAGCAGGTTCAAGTATTAGCTACAAAAGAGAGGTAATAAAAGAGTGCTTTTAAGAGATGTAGGTGGCTATAGGGTAATAAATGCAGTGAAGGCTATAAAGATTGGTTATTGTATAGGGGCGTTGTATCCTCTTCCATTTACAATATTCTTTTGCTTCTTTCTTCTGATTCTGAGCATTTGAATGGATACCATGCCAAACACGCGTTACCAGAAGAGGATGGGGTTCCCTCGTGACCGTCGTGTGGGGCGGAAGATGGCGGAACTGTATATGAAGTTTTTTGGGCAGCATGATCTGAATTGGGACATGCCCGAGCTTGTGGGGGTAGGACCTGAGGAGTTCTTCAATGGTGATTCTTCTTTCTATCTGTGGGACAAGCTAAGGATCCATTTTACAACTGCTGAGAGACGCTATCTCCTTCTGATAGCTCTGGCTGACAATTTTGTCTGTGTGGAGGAGATCATCGAGGAGCAGAATTCGGCCACTAAAGCTGGACCTTCTGGTAGTAGGACCAAGGTTGATGAGGTTATCTTTGTATCTTTGTTTTTTCTGAGTGAGTGTTCTCTTTTTTGCTTGGGATGGTAGTAAAAATATAATTTGCTTGTTTGAATGGATGTTTGGTATGGACAAAATATATTCTGCATACCTGTATCACTGTTTCTGACTGGTAGTGTAGGCGAATGTAGATGATTACTTTTATAGATGCGATGTTTAATGATATGCTCGAAGGTAATGATGATCGAATATTCGATGCTGGAGGTATGCTCGGCTAGGATTCCTCGGGAATGAGGTTTGAATGCATATACCGATGAATCAGTTACACTTAGGAAGTTGGAAAGTTTGTTTGCTGATTTTTTGAGGTTGAGAATTGAAGGTTGCCATTAATTCAGTTAGGGAAGAGGGAAAGTTGTGGTGGGTTTGTAAGTATAAAAGGGAATGGGTTTGAAGAAATTTCTTCATCTGTCCTGCAACTTTTTCTTTATCTACCACTTTGTTTATTGATCAACATGGCTGAAAACGTACCGGTTCAAGGAGATTAAACGGCAGTGAGGGCCAGGAGAATTCAGGAGGCCTTGCTGGGTCTTCAACGGAGGTTCGGAATAGAGGAGGATATTGATGCCGAAATGCCAGACCTTTTTGAAGCGGAACATGGGGCACCACTTTATGACATGCCCTTCGCGTACTGGTGGGGAATAGTGTAGATGATGGGGCCGTTTCCCAGCCATCGGCTGTCTCTTCTCACAGGCTTCGTGGAGGATATAGTGGACCAGGAGGACAAAGATGCAGTGGCCGTTGTTTAAAGAGCAGCAACCCGTCAACAAATAGGGTTTACTCTTGCATGCTTTCTTGTTGTTGTTTTCCTGCTTTCTTCTTCCTTTTCTATTCTCTTTTTTGCATGAATCCTGTAATGTTGTCTGAGTTGCTGAATAAAAATAGTGTTTGCTGATAACTTGCTTTGTCGTGCTGTGCATTCTAGTAATATATAATTTAATTTGTGATCGGAGGTATTGAAGGGATAATATAGTTGTCGAAATGAGTTGTTTGTGTTGGTCGAAGATAAAAATGACTTTGTCGAAATGAAAGGTAAGCTGTGTCGAAGCTGAAAACTTTATCTCTAAGCATGAAATCGTTAAATGGTCAAAGTTTGTGACTGTATTCGGTCGAAGGGTCGAAAATTTTATGTTAAAGGGTGTGTTGGATGTTGAAAGTTAATATATTAGATAATTTTTCTTGAGGCTATCTGCTGTGGATTGTTCGAGATGTAAAATGGTCGAGTACTCGAGTTTGGGGATTGTGTCGTCGGTTATGCAGGATTTGACTGGCCGATCTGACAACCCAGACGGCTGGTCTATCAGACTGGTTCGGGTGCCTGGGGTAGTGTACAAAAGGTAATGATGATGTTTTTCTCGTATGACGGAAAAGATTGTGATATGACTGTTTGGACTTGGTTGTTTAGCTTTGAGTGAGGGAGAAAATGGTTCGAGAACTTCAACTTTTACAGGCAGTTATAAGTGAGGGTGTTATTCGCACGTAAGAGGTACGAGGGGTACATTGGTCAAAACATATTGTAGCCGGAAAGTTAGGTATTGGGGTCGTGGTAATGATATTGGTTAAAAAATCGAGGCAGTTTTGTGCTTTTCGAAAGATATATAAGAGGGAGAGGAGTAATTACTCTATTGTTTTACTGTGAGAATCAAAGAGTGTAGAGGAGGGAACGAATGCCATTTCCCACTTATAATTTCTTGTTTCATTTGCTGGTTTGGTTTTGCTGATTCGAGGGTAGTGTTGCTAACCACTGGTAAGTTACTTGATCTCTGCTACTTGTACTTTGTTTTGCTCTTTTGCGAATGTAAGTAAGGCAATCTGTGTTTGGGGTTTTAGAGGTTATTCTCGAGGGTAAAGAAACTTGAAGGATTTAGGTTTTGACCCATTTTGGGGTTTGGGGGGCTTTGGAGGGGGTACTGGGTTTGAGATTGTGGTTGTGATGAATATCTGGGGGGGGGGGGATGGGCAGGATTGGAGTGATAGGCATCGGATTGTCAAATTTTTTACTCTAATTGCTTGCCTCTTCTTCTGTAGGCTAAAATGCCTAACCTTCAGCTTCATGACGGAGACTGATAGATGAGGAGTTCGAAGAATTTGAAGCTGGTATTTATGGTCGAGCCCCAATGGCTGAGGGTAGTGATGTAGAAGTGTTAGATATTATAACCGGGGCCATTGTCAATGGTTCTGCCGGCTGAGGAGGTTCCAGTTTTGAGGCGTCGAAGGATGATAGTTAATGAAGATAGTGATGAAGAGGAATCAGTATGGGGGGAGGGGGGTAATGTTGGGCCTTCTGGTGGTAGAGGGGGAGATAAGGTACAAAGTGAAGATAGTGAGGATTCGACTGAGTCGGATAGGGCTGAAGGTGCTGTTTTACCTAAAGAGAGGATTAGATTAGATCGGTTCCCCGCCAAACTAGAACTCTCAATGGTAGGGGTGTATCAGAGTGTTGCAGGGGTGGGGTTGACCTTCAAGTCAGACCCTGGGAAGGGATTTTGGCTTATAGAGGCCAAATTTGATTAGGACTGGAGCTGCCTCTCCGAAGATTGGTGAAAGAAGTATTAAATTTTTGGGGAGTGGCTCCGACGCAAAGGAACAGTAATTTTTATGAGATGATGAGGGTTGTAGAGGGGATGAATGAAAAACTGGCTAGTGAGGGTTGAGGTTTGATTAAATTGTTTGACATCATCACCTTTTACTCGAGGAAGGCTAGTCAGAACCTAGGGACCTATCACATCCAATATCACCCAGAGAAACCTTGGTTCTTTGACTTGTGCTCGACAAGCCGAGGGTAGAATAAAGATTTACTGATAGT
The DNA here is from genome assembly GCA_014058105.1 of Kingdonia uniflora. Taxonomy (NCBI): domain Eukaryota; kingdom Viridiplantae; phylum Streptophyta; class Magnoliopsida; order Ranunculales; family Circaeasteraceae; genus Kingdonia; species Kingdonia uniflora. Next base: position 613,799 of record JACGCM010001326.1, read on the forward strand.
AAGGGTAACTATAAGAATGTAGAGAAAGATGACCCTTATAGATTACATCATAGGGTATATAATAGAAGTAAGTTTACTGTCAAAGGGTTATTGTTGATGTGTATCTGAGATAAGTGATAAATGTGTTCTTGTTTTAATCTGCAGGTCCAGAGAGTTTGTCTTGGGATAATCTGGTAAATTATATTGATACTCTACTTGAAGCTAATGAAGACTGGGTAAATTATGTGTTTAACAGTCTCAAAATCAAAAGGCAAAGGAGGAAGAAGGCGGATTCCCTGCTTCGAGACGTACCCGCTACGTCGAAGCTACCAAAGAGAAAGATAGGTAAAGGTATTTCAAAGGGGCAAAAAGAGATGGGAAGGGAAGAGTTGCCAAGAAACTACCAATTTGTACCGAGATTACGGAGGGGCTTGATGCCAACAATTCCAGTGCCCGAAGTGGCAGGAGATACGCTGAAGTTGAGGCTGAGGGTAGTAGCAGCTCAAACTGAGAAGGGGAAAGACCCAGTAGTCCCCGAAGCTTCGAAGGTGCAGCAATCAAAGGCTGGCCAACGTAAGAGGCATAAGGTATTGTGGGAGGATGATACACTGGAGGAAGATGAAGAGATGACAGAGGTTGAACGACAGGAGCAGGCTGTGGAAAAGCAGGCTTCGATGGTCGAGATCTGGGGAGATGACCCAGACGAGGCTTTGAAGGAGATAAAGAAACACATGTTTCAAGTAACTATATGCGACTTACTGTTGTGGCATTTTGCAATTTCTTGAAAATTCTTCGAGTTTCAAGTTGCACTGATTTCTTGAAAATTTTAGCAGACGGATGCTTAGGTGCAGACTTGCAGCAAGGTAATGAAGGTAGTGAAGGTAAAATTGAAGCAAGCAAAGGACAACCTATATCTTTCTCGTGGGAAAGAGGCATCACTGGTGTCTGAAATAAGAAAATTAACGCAGGATCTGGAGGTGCTTACTTACTCTTAAGACAAGAGGCTCGAGCTGCAGCGGTCGAGGCTGGAGCGAGAGTGGTCTGCGAAGCTTGTGGTGCGTGAGAGGGAGAAAGCTGAGCAGAAGATGACCTTCCAGCGGCAGTAGGATGGTAAATGCAAAATGAACGTTAAGTTGAAAAGCTTTATAGATGATAAGGGGTATGACCCCGAGTCATTGGAACCTTATCCTGTGTCTCCAGGACTTGTTGAAGGGGATGATTTGCTGATGAAGGGAGGAGAGGCAAACATTGCTGAAGGAGTAGCAGGAAGTATTGGGGGTGGATCAGATACTTTGCTTGTTGGAGCGCCCATTGGTAGTACTGTTGGTGGTTTGGTCATTGGAGGTTCGAATGAAGTTGCTGGGGGAGTTATGGAGCAGGAAGGCGTAACCGCGCCGGTATGAGGTATATGAGGCTGGGATGACATTTCTTCTTCTGTTGATTAAAATGTTAAGTTGTAATATTTTGTACGATGTTGTTGTTTTCTGTTGGTATCTGAACTCAGTAGGTTGTTTGTGCTTTTGTTATCTGTTTGAACTCTTGAAATTAATGCTGAACATATTAATGCGTATTTTTTGAACATACTGATTCTGAACTTCTAATTTGATATCTAATTTACTGATGGATTGTATAATTGTGCTCTGACCTTAAATTATTAGAATTTGAATGCACATTCCGTTGAGTTTGCTTGTTTTGAACTCTTGATAATTGGTCTTTGAATTGTACTGCAACTATTCCTCTGATGGATGATATGTTGAATGTGCTCTGCAATTGATAGAATTGGAGATAGTATTTTTGCATACGGTTGCTATTTGGAAGTGTAGAAATTGGATCTGTTTGAGTAGAAATTTGGTCTGTATGAATGACTGTAGTGTGATCAAAACCTGGGAGTTTCGACGATTGTATAGATCGAGCTCAAAATTGTTTGCTAGACATCGAAGGCCGAAGCCACAACTATGTTAAAATTTTGAAAAATTTTCAGGTCGCATCCAGGCATCAGTCGGGCCGAGGGGACGTAATACCTAGAGGAAACCCAAAAATTTACTGGACTTCGAAGGCCTAAGCGACAGCGAAGCAATATCTGATCGCCTCCAACGCATTCCCGAGGGTCCAGTCTTTCGACCATCCTTGCCCCTCGAGTCCGCTGGAATGTTGGAAACTTGAGCAATTCATGGTCGTCCCCAAGTACCAGTCGGGGCGAGGGTGGACATGATACCCGGGGTAAACCAAGAAAAGGACTGGACTTCAAGAGTTTTAGAGCCTAGATGAAGTATATCTGATTGCCCCCAATGGATCCCTGAGGGTCCGGTCTTTCGACCATCCTTGCCCTTCGAGTTTGCTCAAAATTGGAGACTTGAGCAATTCAAGATTACCCCCAAGTATCAGTCGGGGCGAGGGTGGACGTGATACCGTGGGTCAATCAAGAAAAGGACTGAACTTTGAAGTCCTAGGCCACAGCTAAGCAATATCTGGTCGCCCCCAATCCATCCCCGAGGGTCTGGCCTTTCGACCATTCTTGCACCTCGAGTTTGCTCGAAGTTGGGAGCTTAAGCAACTCAAGATTGCCCTCAAGTATCAGTCGGGTCGAAGGTTGACATGACACCTGAGTTAAATCTAAAAATTCAAAATGAAGTAGGAGACGAAGTAAGGGTTGAAAAACTTGTTTATTGAATGTTTTGGATTACATCAATTGTACATGGTTGGAGATATGGCCTGTTATAAGAAACTAGCAACATTGTATTCCAGGGGTTCGATAGAGGCTCTTCGTCTTCCGTCATTAAGTAATAAGAACCCCTGTCTGTTTAATCGTAAACAACATATGGTCCTTCCCATGATTCGGCTAACTTGCCAGGATTTCGAGGTCTCATAGATTGATTAACACGTCGAAGTACCATATCTCCAATGTTAAAATTCTATCATCGAACTCTTTTGTTGTAAGATTTATGAAGTGATGTGTGGTACCGGCCAAGGTTGGCGATAACTTGATCTCTGGTTTTATCAATCCATAACATGTTGCAAGCAAGTTTGAACTTATTATCTTCGTCTGGGAGGTTTGGGTCTCGAGTGGGTACTTCGAATTGGGTTGGTAATACAGCTTCGGTTCCATATGTTAGGAGGAAGGGGGTATATCCTGTAGATTTCCTTGGGGTTGTGCGATAGGTCCGTATGACGTGTTGTAACTCATAAACCCATCATCCTTTCTTTGCATCTACTCTCTTCTTAAGACCATCGACGATGGTTTTGTTAATTGCTTCGACTTAACCGTTGCCCTGGTGTTAGTAAGGTGTGGAGGGTGAAAGAATGATGTTGTGTTTTTTAAGGAAGTTTTTGACTTTGCTGCCAACGATTTGGGGACTATTGTCGCATCGAATCATATGAGGACAACCAAAGCGAGTAATGATGTTTTCCCATAAAAATTTGACAACTTCTTCTTTGGTTTGGCATAGAGGTACCGCATCGACCCATTTTGTGAGGTTATCGGTTGCGACGAGGATGTCTTCTCTACTACCTAAAGCTTTTGGGAAGGGTCCAATGAGATTGATGGCCCATCTTTTGAATGGCTAGGAAACTTGACTGAAGTAGAGGACTTGAGAGGGGCTATGGATGTCGTGAGAGTGACGCTGACATTTTTTATAGTGTTTGGCCTAGTCGGAAGCTTGCTTTTTCATACCTGGCCAAAATAATCCTTGGGAAACAGCTCGAAGGGCGATAGAATGACCAGCAGTATGAGCACCGCAGGTTCCTTCGTGAAGTTCGCCTAAGGTTTGAGAGGCTTCGGCTTGGGATATGCATCGAAGGAGGACGTTATTTGGGGATTTTCGATGTAGGTTGTTTTTGTCAATAGTATATCTGCGGCAGTTTTCTAGCAAGGACCGTTTGGACTTGGGATCATCTGGGAGGGTGGTGTTGTTGAGGTAATGAAGAAACGGTGTTCACCAATCGTCTGGATCGTGACTCTCGCCCCCAGTATTGATGGTATTGATTTCCATATTGTCGATACTTGGGCGTTCGAGTACTTCGATATGGAGTGTTCGAGATTTTGATTGCTCGAGCATAGCTGCTATGTAGGCAAGGGCATCTGCATGTCTATTTTCTCCTCGAGATTAATGTGCAATTGTGGATTTTTTGGGGAACCGGTCCATGCGCTGTCGCACAAAGAGAGCGCAGTCAGCCATGCGACCGTTAGGTTGGTTTTATCCTGTGTAGTGTCTCTGAACGAGTTGGGAATCTGTAAAGACTGCAAGCTTGGGAATGCCAAGGTCAAGTACGAGGTTGAGGTCGTGGATCAAGGCTCTGGACTCTGCTTCGTTATTGGAACATTCAAAGGCCAGTTTGACAGCTTTCTCTATGCGGTCATTAGTGGGTGTTACCAAGACAATACCAATGCCTGAGCCATTAGGTTCTGCTGATCCGTCTGTGAATAAATGCCATCTGATGAAAGGGTCACAGGGATCTACTATCTCGGGTTGATCTTCTGATAAATCCTCTTCGTGTTCTTCCTAGTCATTTTCTTCGACCGGGAAGTCATCTAGAAAAGTTTGCTACTACTTGGCCTTTCTGGGATATTTGCTTCTCGAAGGTAATGTCGTGTTCGCTAAGGTATACGGACCACTGTTGCACTCGTCTGGATTTTTATTTTTTGCTAAGTACTTCTCGAAGGGGATAACTGGTAATAACACGAATGGGATGAGCCTAAAAATATGGTTTGAGCTTACGGGTTGAATAGATAAGTGTGAGGAGTAAGCGCTCAAGTTTTGAATACCAAGTTTCTATGGGGGCTAGGGTTTTGCTGATAAAATATATGGGTTTTTCGATGTTCGAATCAAGTCGAATAAGCACTGAACTAAGAAAGGTTTTTGTGGCAGCGAGGTATAAATAGAGTGTTTCACCTTCGATTGGTGTGCTGATGATTGGTAAATGGCCAAGATAAGTATTGAGTTCAAAGAAGGCTTGTTCGCACTCAGGGGTCCAGTTGATCTCGGGATTGTTTTTCTTTTTTGTTTTGTGGACGCCTTGATCGCGTAAGAGGGAAAGAGCCAGGCACATCGATCTGAGGATTTGGAAATGAAGCAATTGAGGGTTGCTATCCTGTGCGCCACTTTTTGGATGTCTTTCTTGGTTTGGGGCGAAGGCATGTCTATGTGGGTTTGAATGAGGTTAGGGCCAATCTCTATCCCGCGTTTAAGGATATGGTAACCCAAAAATTTTCTGGATGACACGCCAAATTGGTACTTGTCTGGGTTGTGTTTTATATTATATGTGCGAAGTATCGAGAAGATTTCTAAGAGGTCTTGGATATGGGTGCTTTTCTGAAGGCTCTTGCATAACATATCGTCGATATAGACTTCGACAGATTTTCCAAGCAAGATTTTGAACATGGTTGTAACAAGGCGTTGGTAGGTGGCACCAACATTTTTAAGGCCGAAGGGCATAACATTGAAACAGTAAAGGCCTTGTTCAGTTATAAATGAAGTTTTAAGTTGATCTTCGGGGAGGAGGGGAACCTGATTATAGACTGAAGCTGCGTCTATTATGGATAGGCGTTCATGTCCAACAGTGGCATCGAGGAGTATTGAGATAGTTGGGAGGGGGAAACTGTCCTTCAGTGTGTGCTTGTTGAGGTCTGTGAAGTCAACGCAGATTCGTATCTTGCCATTCTTGTTAGGAAATGCTACAATGTTTGATATCCAATCTGCATATTTTACTTCTCTGATAAAGCCTGCGGCAATGAGCTTGTCTACTTCGAGGTTTACGGCTTCTCAAAGTCGTAGTGCCAGTGTACGCTTTTTTTTTTACTGCTATGGATTGGGGGATGAGATCGAGGCGATGGCAGGCCAGGTTGGGGCCAACACCAGGCATTTCTTGAAATGTCCTGGCGAAGATGTCTTTGGTTGTTCGAAGGAAATTGGAAAGTTCAAGGCGCTCTGACTCATTGAGGAAGGTTCCGATAAATGTTCCCTGACCAGGACTTTTGAGTTTGATATAGACAGTAGGTTCGATGGATGGGGTGGTATCTGTCGAAGTCGAGGGGTTAGAAAGATGTTGTGATTGCTATTGGCGACTGACAAGTTTTCGAGTTTGGTCGATCTCTGGATGCTCGCAAGAGCGGGAAAGTCATTAAAAGCTTTTTAAGTTCCAAGTACCCTCGTGATTGCTGAATCGAAGGGTCTGATGGTAGGTCGAAGGTATAGCTCGCATAGCGTGAAGCCAATCTCGTCCGAGTATACCGAGGTATCCAAACTTCTTGTCAATAACGATGAAGTTGGTTTGAAGGGTAATGGGGCCTGTAGTGACGAGTAGGCTGATACTGCCAATGGCGACTTCTTTTGATCCATTAAAACCTTTTAGTTCGATGTTGGCAGTGGTTATGAGGTCTGTTTCCTTCATGGTTTGGATTGTTTGGTGAAAAAGGACATCAGCTGCACTCCCAGTATCTACGAGCATTGTATGGAGGATGAGGTTCTCGATCTTAATCATGATGACTAACGGATCTGAATGGGGGAAACGAACGTGTGAAGTGTCACAGTCGATGAATGAGATACCGTCGAGTCGAGGGTGACGGCTTGATTCTGGGAGATGCGTAGGAAATTTTTCTTGATAGGTGAGCTTGTGACATTCTTCGACGCGCTTTTGTTTACTCTTGGAATGTCCACTGTCTATGTTGTTAACTTCGATCAACTTGACTCTATAGATGTGTACTTCAGCTTGTTCAGTAGTAGGGGTGGATAGAGATTTGAGGCAAGACCCATCGAGGAAGCTCGGAAGATCAGCAATATACTGGTACAAACGTCCTGTTTTAAAAATAAGTTCAGGGGAGCGTTGAAGGGTGAAACACTTATTGGTATGGTGACAGTTGTACTTACGGTTGGCGCAGTAAGGTTTGCCTGGTCTGACTTCGATGGGGAAATGTATATGCTAAATGGGGTCTGCCTATATGTGTGGTAGAAGGGTGTTGAGGGGGGCAGTGAGTATAGGCAAAATAGGCCTTGGTCGCTTTTTGCAAGCTTCGGTGCTGTTATCAATGTTGGGGCATTTGTGGCTCTCAGTCTCCTGTGAGACTGGAGCGATCAAGGGTGCGGGAGAAGGGTGGGGGTGCTGTCAAGGTTTATTGAAGTTTGTTGTTTGCCAAGGTTGGCTCTGTTTGCGGGACCCTTGGAGGCGTTCGAGATCAATATAGCCGTTGACCTTCGAGAGCATCTCATCGAGTGCTTTTTGTTTGTGGAGAACTAGGTGCTAGGTGCTCTTTTACTCGGCCGTGGTCGGGCTGGGCATTCGAATATGCCAAAATACCATTCGTGCAGTCGAGATTTTTAATTTTCTGGGATTCATCGAGGAATCTTCTGGTGAAGGCTTCGAGGGTCTCAGCGTTGGATTTTCTGAAATTAAAGAGAGTATCAACTCTGACCTCTCTGTCTTTGTTGAAGGCAAACTGGGTAATGAAAAGGTATGAAAGTTGCTCAAAGTTACGAATCGAGCCATTTGGGAGATTGTGGTACCATCGAAGTGATTATCTGTAAGGCTTGTTGGGAAAAGGCGACATAATAGGTAGTCAGCTGTAGAGTAGAGGCTCAGGGAGTTTTGGAATTCGAGGATATGGGATTTGGGGTTTGTGCTACGGTATTTGCTGAGTTTGGGGTATGAAAGTTGAAGGGTATTTAGATAGCCAAAAGTTTTGGGCAGATTGGGTTATTGAGGCGGCTCCAGGAGTTTGTGGCGGGGCTCGTGCTAACGCGAATGACGGGTTGTATTTTGTGGTCGAGGTCATGTTGTGTAACATGCGCAGGACGTGGGGGAGATTGATGAATTTAAAGGTTGTGAGATCTAGTGTATGAGATAAAATAAGGACTGCATTCACCGAGCCATTCCTGAGCAGGACAGCGTCTGGGGTGCCTGGAGGAGCGGAGGGTTGAGTCGGAAGAGTCTTTTGTGGGGTGAATCTCGAGGTGAATTGAGCCAGTTGGGGGAATAATACGGGGAAAACCCTCAGTACCGGTGTAAACGGGGGGCATCTCAAGGTTTAGTGAAGGTCCTAGGCGGGCGCGAGCAGAGACGCGCGATGGGTCTGGTGCCTGGGACTGACGATCAGGTTGCAAGGGCTGTAATATCTATAGCTCTCGGACGGTGTTGCGCAGTTCGTCGATTGCTCTGTTCTGTCTATTTTCATCAGCCAAGCGGCGATTTCGCTCAGTTTCTAGTGCCAAGCGGTGGTTTTCACGCTTCTGGTTTAGTTGGTTCTGGTAGCGCTCCTCTATCTGAGCGACTTGTTGGGATAGTAGGGATATTTGGGCAGCGGCTCCGTCAATAGAGTGGCCTGCCTGAGCAGAGTTGGAACGACGTGAGGGGGCCATTGAGGGTAATTTGCTGAAGTGAAAAACAAAAGGAGGGGAAGAAGGAAAGGAGATTGATAGGGTGGCAAGCACAGACGGTGCCAATTGTAGGGACCTAACTTCGTTCGGATGTGAAGTTGGTTCTTACAACATATAATCGATCATCAATCAAAGGAGGCAAGCAAATGAATTAAAGTAAGATCTAACTATAGACAAATACTTGCTTAGAGGCCTGAATGCGACTTTCTACGATCTCTGATGAGGATTTTTTAAGATAGAATGTATTACTGAAAAGTATATAACAGGGTTTGAGTACAGAGTTTTTGGGTGGTCGAAGGTAAAATGCAAAGGGCTGGAGATCATTTTTCTAACCCCTCCTTAGTTTCCCTTCTCCTCTATTTATAAAGATAAAGGGAACTGAGTCACCAAGAGTGGGTCAGGTATGCATGATTGCTGCCAGGAAATCCCGGCGAGTTATAAGCGCCGGTCATGTTGGTACTGTCACTGCAACATTTATTGATGATGTCTCTGAACGGCACGGTGGTTGAACCTATCCCTGTTGCTGCGTGGGCAAATCAATGAGCCGTCTGACCTGATGAGGTAATTGTCTGTCGTATCTTGCTTCAACCGTGTGTTAGTGAGGCCGAAGGGTTTCTGCTGCGGCTCGTTAATCTGTTCTCAAATCTTTGCCTGATGTCGAAGCTTCGCCTTCGGGGGATCTTTGGGGAGTCTGTTTTAGAGATTAAGTGGGCTTCGATGTATTGTAGTAGGCTGTGAAGTAGGCTTCGACTGATTGTCGAAGGCTACGTGTAGGCTACTACAAAGATCAATTTGGAAAAAATGCTAAGGACCTGCTCCCAGTAATGAACTCAAACATTAATATCGGCTTATTTGTAAGAGTTCGACTTCATAAATCACAAGATGTCGTGCTACAGTAGTGACACAATAAGAAGGTTGTTACAGAATTAAATGATCATTCATGATACAATCATTACTCAGACATTTTAGTGCTACCATGTGTAATGTTCTTCATCAAGAAAGAGTATTGGTCATGAAACGATCATAATATAAGACCTATAGATAGGACCGAGAAAGAATAGATTAAGAAAAAAAATTTCTATCTATAGAATTAACACAACACTATCAAGAATACTCTCTGTAATAAGTAGTCACTCAGTCAATAACCTCATTGTTTCTAAATCCTCAAGAGAGGTCATAGTTTTTACCTATTCAGAGGTTTCCACGCTAGATCTGGTGTTTGTTTGCGATTACTTGCTTAATGCTTAACATTATATTCATATTTGGTGTGAGAAACTAAGTTTAAGATCCAAATTTAGGCTTTTGCATTTGGCACCGTCTGTAAGAATCGACAAAATCAACCATAATTCTCGATTACTATAACAACTGACCAATTTTGTGAAATACCAAATCCCAGTTGAAATCCCATGGTCTTATAGATAGAAGGAACATGAGTAGGAGCAAATCAAATGGCAAAGCTACGCACTACGCTTAACTCTGAGGCAGAAAGAAAAATAGCTTTGGAGCAACGGTTGGCAAAAATATGAGACACCCTCAAAGTTCTACTACTAGAAGAAAAAATACATATAATAGCATTCGAAAAATGCTATGAAAAGCTACAATAATGTTTTTCATCCGCTGTATAAAGCAATACTGCCTTTCATATAATGGCATTTTTTTCGTACGCTATAAAAGCATAGCATTTGTGAATGTTATTGAAAAACTTTTGAACAACATTATTTATAGATCTAATATAGCATTCAGAGAACGCTATAAATTCCTTTTAATAACATTCTTTTAATGTCATCACAGTTTCAATGACGTTCAGAAAATGTTATTGTTCCTCTCTAACGTAGCATTTAGTGCATGCTATGTATAAATTATTTATAACATTTGGCTAATACTATTGTTGTTTATTTAATAACATTTGGTGACTGTTGTACTTTAACTCATTTAACAAAACATAATCAAACTTACAATGACTTTATTTGTACTAGAACAACTAAATTAATCCAGATGGACTTGAACCATTATCCTCTAAAAAATATGAGTGCTCTACCATTTTGAGCTTATGGATTCATAGGCAACAAAAAATAACTCATATAATTACTTTATCTCAAAGAATATAAATAAGAACTTAAAAAGTGCATTACTCATGAATGTTTAAGAATATAAATGAAAGTTAAAATTTACATAGAATAAGCATAAATTGCAAACATACCTCACTACATTTTAAAAAAGGCAAAATATCAATGACCATAACAATGTTAGTCACCCTTGCTCCATGTGCTCTCAACGCAAAAACCGCCTAAAACATTAATAAACCTTGAACATTGAAGAAAACCTGAACTACATAAAGCATTTGAGTTAAAATTCAAGTCAACATATACTATCATTAAGAAGTTGAGAATTTTTTTGTAATTAGCAAATTAAAATATTATCAGAACATAAAGAGGGGTCGGGGTGGTCGGAGGGGTATGTATCACCTTACCTATAAACTTTTAAATAATACTCATCTAGATTTACATTTTTGAGAAGCAACACATGAAACACCTTAAGAATTCATCTTACCTCATTTTTGCAAATGAAAATCTAGGAGGGTATCTTACAATTCAAATCATAGGTCAAATTTAGTGAACAAATGATGTTAATGAACAAGACCTTTTTTTTCCTGTTTAAACTAAAAAAGTATTAATGGTATAAAAACCAAGCACAAGATATTACTAGATATGTAAATATATCCTCATTTCTTACCTTTCATGTTTGGATATCGATTACAAATACTAGATTGTTTTACACCCTTTTATTAAAGCGTTTCAAAGAACCCCCTTCCAATAACTAGTGCAACACACCATTCTTTTAAGTTAAATAAACAAACATCAATAAACTAAGCAATTAGGTCGTAATAGAGTAAAAATGAGCTGAGATAGCTTTATGCTACTTCAATAACATAAATTTGGAACTATATCCCTCTTGTATGGAATCAATAAGGCTTATAAATTTGAGGGGTTTGCTTTGGTTATGGGAGTCTTGAACTTTTTAAAGTGTTCAAATGGTCATCGTTAGGGGTTTCTTCATTACTAAAATCATGTTGAGTACAATTGAATAGGGACTTAAATTATAATAATGCATGGAAGGAATAATTATTATAATCAAAGACTAGAAAATATCCTAACGAAATTTTGTCACAGTTTCCCCCCTATTCTTGACATTTCAAAAACCTGCAACCATATATAACAAACCACCATATACATGTAATCTCACTCCACATATTCAAATGCAATCGCCCCTAAATTGCAACCAATTATGTATCATGCAAGTTACATATTAAGACAATAAAATACACATGAAACCTAGATAGTCATCAAAAATAATTTTATCGGATATACTACCTGTGATTCATAAAAGTAGGAAAAGAAAAAGATGGTGAAAGAATAAAGAGAAAGCTTACTCTCATTTTACATAGTCATTAAGCTCTAACTTTTTACGAATATTTTCCAGCAATCATTTCCATAAAGACTTGTAGATAATCAAGAAGATAAATCAAAACCATCGGTAATGAAATACATTACATAAAGAAGATAGTTAAGAGATATAGCATTTTAGAAACCTGTAAGTATTAATCCAATAGTTTGCACATCCATATTACAAAGGAAAAAGAGAATCGAGTATGTTCAAACGGCGAAATATTTTAGCAAACTTGGAATAATCTTAAAGAAAATTTGGCATAGTTTCCCCCCTATTTTTAACATTTTAGAAACCTGTAAACATATATTGAACAAAACTCCATGCATGTTTGATATTATTCTGCGCTTCAAAAATAACAACCTTAATAGCATCTCATTATGTATCATACATCTTACATATTATGACAAATAAGTGACATATGAGATATGTATTTATTAAAGATAATTGTATCTGATCTAACGCCCATGATTAATAAAAGTATAATAATGAGAGATGACAAAAAAAAAAAAAAAACTTACTATAATTTTTCATTGGCATTAAACTCTAGCCTTATCCAACATTTTTTCCTGAAGAGCTTTAGTATATACTAAAGAAAATAAGTCAAAACCACTATGAAAGAATTACATTAAATACTACATTAAGAAAATTGAGAAGGTGTAATTTTGGAGGGATTGTCAGAAGATGATACATTCTAAGCTGCCACAAATCTCATAAACCCTTTGTTGTTGCTAAGCTAAAATCCAAATGAGTTCATTGATATTATACGAATCCAAAGCGAAACCAAAATGACAAAATCATAAAATATGTAATTGTGGTGATTGGGGGAGAGAGAGGAAGTGAAAGAGAGATGTTAGAATTTAGGTAAAGGGTGATGTTGTGGTGATTGGGGGATGGGAGTAGAAGAAGATAGATTTATGGCCAGAGTTTCCCAACTGCTCAGTCCAGATAGTCATCTCCTTCGATTATTAAACCCTATTTTCATTGAAATCGGAAGTTATAAAAAACCATACCTGTTAAACATTACACAGTGATCCAACATTTGTACAAATCTAGTTGTAGTTCTACAACTAAAGAACACAATAATCAACCTAATCCCAACCATAAGGCTTCCGAAACTTAGAACCCCTTTATCAACATTTGTTCTACAATGGCAAAAAAACCCCAAATAATACCAAAAGAGCCCTAAATCACTACCAAATGGTACAATTACAAAACCCAAATAAAAAACTTATCTTGTTGCTTCAAAGTCGAGTGCAACTTGTATATATCAATGTGGTAAATCGAACTCAGAGTTAAGGCATGAAGTCGAACTCACCAAATCCAAATTGGAAGAAAAATCAAACTTGGGAACTCTTCACCAAAACCTCCTTAAGCCTACTAGAATCATTGACAATGGGGATATGATATTGAGGGAGTAGAAGGAAGGAAAACTTTTGGTTTGAATACCCATTTCAGATGGAGATTATGAGGGTGAGATTCAGAAAGGTGGGAAGTTTTAAATTTGGAGAGAATGAGATGGAATAAGAGGAAGAGAAGCTTGGTTTTGGGGGAAAAGATAGAAACCACAGACACCAAAATGTGATGGGAAAAGATTTTAGGTTTGTGTGGTATAAGACACAAAAAAGGAGAGAGAGTTGAAAAAGATCTTGGAGATGGAGAAGTGAAGAAAGGAGAAGAGATTAAAGGAAAGAAAGGAAGAGAGATGGGAAGAAGAAGAAGAAGGCGATGACAGACGGAAATACATATTTTGTGACATCTTTAGCTTTTCACTGTGCCTAGTATAATATACTCCCTTTGGTGGTTTGATTGTGGTGCCCTAGCAGATAAGAGGGTTTGAAGAGAAGATGGTGGAGTTGAGAAAAAGAGTTTGATTTTTGAGTCGTGAGATGATGTGGTTTTAAACATTTAAAGAAAAACTTTTACCCGATCACGTTTTATTATCTATAAGAAACACAGTTATTTCTGGCATACACAAATGCTATTGAAAGTTAATTGCTAATAAATCACCATGAAAAGTTAGATTTTTGTACGAAAAATGTTCTACGATAGAATTTATGTAAGAAATGGTATAATTATAAATTTATGATAGCATTCGAGAGAAAATTCCATAATTTTTATGCTATCATATGTACTTTTTCATGTAGTGTACAGGGGTAATAGGTAGTAACATAGAAGAATAAGGAGATGCAATCCACTACATTGAGAATCTAAGCCTGTGCCTGATTAGGACTTCACAGAGGTGGCAGCCAGGGAGCTGATATCCAACCTGACCAAAACCCACGAGGGCTTGAGATTTTTTCGGTACTTGTTGTTCAATAGGAGGTCGACATAAGCCCAACTAACCTCAGACAGGTAGAGGACATACAAAGGATAAGAACTCAAATTCCCATACAGGAAAGATTCAGTGAGAAAAGTAGAGATCACAACCCCAGGGAGGGATATTTCCAGCATTAGACAGTCACAGCTTACCAATTCTTTACCCAGGAGAACATGGACAAACACATCAAATAAATTATGAAAACCCAAATACGTACAGGAAAAAACACCATCAACAGGCTACAAAAGAGCATGATCGCACATGAATTGCTGGACAGCGATGTGCCATCTAACTTTTATAAGCCAAAAATCCGAAAACATAAAGGGACTTGTAATTGCCTAATTCCGTAAGCTCAAAGTGGCCTGGAATTAACTCTTACACCAATGTACCTGTGATAAAATCTAATAGAAAGGAAGAAATGACACAGGTGTTTAGCATGCTAAACCTATAAATAGGTAAAAAACACGACCTCGGATTGAGGATTTTTGTAGTAGTGACATTTATTGCTTGAGGCTGATATCTTATTTCAAGTGATCTATTGACTTAAAAATGCTTGATCTTGTGAATAAGAGGTTTGAAGTTTTGAGAATCTAGAAAATATAGTTTTTTGGTAATTTCTCCTATGATTTTCTGGTCCTTGTCTCTTCTGGAACTTTTTCTTTATATAGGCCTCTTCTGCAGTTCTTCATCGTACTGAAGCGCGTTCTCCGAACAATGTGGTTAGTGGCGGCTGATTGAGTAACTGCTGAGTTTGTAAGAGACAGGTGTTTTGACTTATTCAGGTTTTTCTATTTGAGCTCGGCCTACGTTTTTCATCTGTTTGTGGAGTAAGTAGAAATGTTGACAGGAGAAGCTATGTGGAGGATGCGTAGGTCAGACATGGAGGTAGTTCGAACTGGAGACAGCTCGATTAAGGTAAGATCGAGGGATAGTCTACTACAATCGCCCTCTCGCAACCGAAGTCACGAGTAGCTTGGGTTGAGAAGGAATTTTTGAGTATATGGGCTAGAAATTTGAATAAGAAAGGAAGTAATAATGGTGTTTGACTGCATGAAAAATGCACGTGTCAAGGGGGGATGTACGTGCATTGAATGTTGATGGGAATATTAATATATGTGACGGTTAGGGTTTGAAGAGTTTTATCTGCATTGAATGATGACGCTTGGGGAAATGTACCTGTACAATAAATGTAGGGTTATATAAATAGTACTCATACAGAGGTTGGTGGCCAAGTATGTTTGTTTTGCTATAATATTCTCTGAAATTGTTGAAGATGGTGAACACCCGTAGGATGGCTCTTGAAGAGAGAATTGCTTATAAAATACAGTAGTTGAAGTTGAAGTATTTTAGAGATCAATCCCTAGAGAATCCTACCCCTGTTCCTGTCCCTCCGACGAATCAAGGAATGTCAGAAGATGAGGCGACTGAAGCTTTGGAGGAATTTTACTATAGATGGAGGTTTTACCACATTATTTTAATAGGCGAGCAACATTTGGCTTGTCTCTGCATTCTTGCAAAAGGCAAGGTTGGGGAGGCAGATGCATGGATGGGCGTGACTATGGGGTAGTTGCGCTGATGTCTTGCGCTCGAATGGATTATAAGGTCGGGCCCTCTTCATCTCTACCAACTCTGAGGGGGTGGTGGCTATAAGAGAAGCGGTAATGGCAGTGGAGGAGGAAGATAGAGAATAGTAGTCTACTTCTGCACTTCCATCGCTACTTCACGCTGAGAAGACCTTCAGTTTGAAGAGTTGGTTCAAGCACTGAGTCTCATGCTTTCATAGTTTCCATTTAAAGTTTGTCTAGACTTCGACCAAACTCATAGAAGGGAGGATACTCGTTGTTTCTAATATCTGCTTTACATCAGGGTGAAAGATCACTGAAGTAGAACGTCCTAAAGGATTTGGCGCTTTAGAGTACCTGAAAGACTTGTTAGCTGTAAAAAGTACTTGAAAAACATGTAACTATAAAGCACTTGATGTTGAGTACTTGAAGACTTGTTATCTATAAAGTACATGATATTGAGTGCTTGAAAGACTTGTTATCTGTAAAAGTACTTATAATTTGTTTCGAGATGAATAAAATTTGTTATTAAAACTCTGTGCTGATATAAAATATAATATCTCTAGAAATCGAGTTGTATGATCCGAAGACTTTCGATATTATATGAAATTAAATGTATGAGGGCAGAAA
Source organism: Kingdonia uniflora (assembly GCA_014058105.1). Classification (NCBI taxonomy): domain Eukaryota; kingdom Viridiplantae; phylum Streptophyta; class Magnoliopsida; order Ranunculales; family Circaeasteraceae; genus Kingdonia; species Kingdonia uniflora. The sequence goes on from JACGCM010001326.1 coordinate 630,100, forward strand.
GTAAAAATATTTGAAATAATCGATCTATTAAAAATTTATCTGTAAAAATATGTGTCAAGTGGCAAATATTATTCGATTTGTGTGGTTAAAAATGTTGGGGTGAAAGAAATTGTAAAAGGTTCAGAATAAAGAGTCAATCTTGCAGAGGTCATTCTAGAATATTAGACTTGGAACGAATAAGCTTGATCTGGAATAATATGAATGACTGAGTTCGATAGGAAGAGATATGTTAAAATAATTTCTCTCAAGATATTGGGGTTTATGTTATGAGATAATAGGATGATATCACGACTTGTGGGGAATTATTAGCATAAATGTATAAATAAAGGGGAAAGGAATTTAAAGTTTGGGGAAGGAAATAGAAATGGTGTGGACACGATTTGAGAGAATTCAGTATGCCACTGAAGGGTGGTTGGCGATAAAGATGGCTAAAGTACGGGAGAAAATTTTTAGATTGTTGGATTATGATATTGAGCTTCCTGTGATGGAGGTTCAACTAGAAGGTTTTGATGGGATTGGGAGGGAACGTGAATATGAATGTTATTTTTATGAAGAGATGTTTCAAGAGATTGTTGTGGATCCTGCAACTCGAAAACGTTTTGTGTGATTGCTTGTTATAGAGGAGATCGAATTGGAAGATATGAGGATTACTGGGGAATATCTAATAGGATGCGGTTTCCCGGGACACCAAGGCTATTTTTGATGCAATTATATGTGATGTGTTGAAGCGCATGTAAATAGGGGTGATAGAAAGAAATTGTTGTTAAATTTATCCTTTATTTTTGTGAATGCTATTTGTGACTGCTGTGTAAAACCAATTTGAAATTATTTGAAATTTTGTTATGAGATCTTTGGAAATGACATTATTGTTGCTATAAGTAGAAGAAACAAGTATATAAAAAGTAGGTTGCTTTTGATTTTGTCCCTTGTCTAAAAGCTATGAAAAATTGATTCTGTGTAAGCGTGAGTCATCATGAGTGTGGTGAGGCCAGATGGAGATTTAAAAACGAGAGATAAAAATAGATTAAAATATAAGGCAAAGGGAAATGATGGGAAACCATTTTTACCGAAATGGAGCACGACGTCTGACATGGATAGTGGAGGGGATGCCTCGGTTCCAAAACCGAGGATGGCTCATATTAGGCTCAATAAGTTCCAATAGTTAGAGAGAGAAAAATATAAATACTGCTTCATCTTCGTCAATCAAACGTTTCTTAACTTCTTAAAACTTAAAGAGCAGTGAGAGAGGATGGAAGATGAAAAGCAAAAATAGCACAGAAACTCATGGAGATTTATTTGAGAGTGATCATCAGTCAAAGCATGAGAGATTTGTTGTAACCGAGTCACGAAGGTGGTTGTACAGCGGCGTGGTGAGGGAAGGATTTGGCGTTGCTTCGGATTCACATTCCGACATAGAAGGTTAGTAGAAGATTTGTGATGTATGCATGTATGTTTGAAGATCTTATTTCTAGGTAAAGTAACAAATTACTATTTATAGTAATCTATGAAAACCTACTTGATATATGATATATGAAAGATTTTTGTATGTGATCGAAGTATATGTAAAAGATAATGATAGATACCTGGACCTGTATGTAGGTCGATCGTGAGGAGTATTTGTATAGGAAAAAATCATTTTCTGCAGTTGATCTGGTGAGTTCTTCTGTAAGTGAGGCATCGACCTCCGTTCGGTCGGCTGAGTCTGAGATTGAAAAGTCTAAAAGGGAGGAAGAAGTAGGTGTTGATTAATTTCTCGATTTCCCTAGAAGATTGGTTTCCTATCCTTCTTGCTCGGATGTATTCAAAGAGTTTTGTAAAGCTAGGGCTTCTGTAGGAGGTAGATGGGGTAACTGTATAGAATATGTCGGTAGGCCATTTAGGTATTGTACTGTAGCGACGGGGGAGGAATATTTTTATTTGTTGGCCGATTTGGCAAAGGAGAAAAGGGATAGGGGTATAGACGAATCGATCTCTCTGGAGTATTTTGATGGGAATGTTTAGAGTGAACTTTCAGAGGATTTTTTCTGTTACCTGCCTCAGTCAAAGTATGGGTTGAGTCTTCTCCTTAGCAATATGGCGAAAGGGATTATGAACCTCATCAGGGCATGTCCTGTTCAGATGAATGGGAACATGTGGGAGGTGATAAGTATATATGAATATCTGAATACACAGTGGGAAGGAGATGGGAGAAATGTGAGGATATCCTCTAAGGATGTATTACTGCTTTATGGGGTAAAAAACTATTTTGCAAGTGGAGGTGTATATTTCTTTGCGAGTTCGACTCGGCCTCACTTCTTCGATCTAAACTCAGCAGGTCGACCATAGAATGATAATATGATATGGCTGAAGGATGATTGCTTTCAGAGAGATGATGAAGAACCCATGGAACTTTTATTTAGAACTATAAGATAATTTAAGTATAACAATGTATAATGTATGAGATTGACAGTTGAAATTGTATGATGCTCTGCTAATGATAATGTTTTGTGCATGACAGCTCCTAAATCTCAGATGGTGAGGAAAAAGTCATTGTTGGATACAGTTGCTCAGGAAGAGACAGAGCTTGAGGCTGTATTAGTAGAACTTGGCATTGGCAGGAAGAAGCGTGTCTACAACCGAGTTGAAAAACTTTAAATATCTCAGTCGACGAGGCTAATGACGAGCATTGATGACACTAAGAAGAAGGGAACTAATGGGGAAAGATGAGTCAACTCGTCCAAGCCCCCTGGAGTGGACTGCACAAGGTTACCTGAGTCCACTACATCAAGCAAATTAGCTCAAACTTTTCCCATGAAATAAATACTGAAGCGTCCTTCGACCTTTGGAACCATGGGATATGATGAAGCCGTAAAAAAGAGAAGGGTTGAACATTCTGAGATGCAGGGAAGAAGGTCGTAGAGGATCAATCTATTGTGGAGGACGATTTAAAAGAGGTAGGGGAAAAAGCCAGGTTGGCTACTCTCCACGGGGAGGAGGAGATGAGCAAAATGGTAGGTTCATATGCTCAAATGTGTATTGTGATAAATTTGGTGTTATGATTTGAGCTAATCAATGAGGTCGATTTGTTTGTTATTTGTAGGCTGCTCGTCTGATGAAGGGAATATGCCTTGAGGTCGAGGAGGAGAGAGCTGAGTTGAAGAGGAAGAAGATCGTGCTCAAAAGGAATGTAGTTTGATTGAAAACTGATATGTTCAAAGAGGGAAAATGGATAGAGGCTCTAAAGGCTTCATAAGTGGTAGTGATAAACAGTCTACATGCAGAGGCAAGAACAAATTTGGAGGAGGTGGTAGTTGAGCATGACAGACTCGGGTACCACCTTGTGTCAAAGGGATATTCCGAGGATGAGGTAGATGCCATTAGGGCAGAGACCTTCGTGGAGGAGGAGGAAGATGAAGAGATTAAAGATGTTGTTGTTGCGTTGTGGATGGGCTGGATGGTGTGTCTCCTCAGATGGTGAGAGACAACCAAGTGGATGGCAATGAGCATCCAGAAGGGGAAAATGTGAAGGTAGAGTAGTGTGATGGTTTGATTGTATGAATATTTGGGAATGTTTGTAAACTGATTGGATATATTTTTTCTGCTGGATTGAATTCTGTAGGCTAAGATTCTTTTGTAAGCCTTGCTGTAGGAACTTAAAGACATACGCCTCAGAATAAAAGATTTAGAGGAAGAGCTTGCTAAGGTGAAAGATGCCTCAACGTCCCTGCTATCTTCGCAAGCGAAGCTGCAGGTTAGAATAGAGCAAGAAATATTTGATTTGTATACTTCATTAGTATAGAGCTACAAAGTAATAATTCGAGTATAGAGATGGACTAAAAACCTATTATCAGCTTAGTGGCAATGGTACTGAAATGGCACACTGGAAATACCAAAGTATTCATAACTTTAAAAAATAAAAAATGTGTACCTTAGACTTAAGAGTATATGTTATGGTGCATCCATCTGAGATTGTACTTTGACCTTAAGTTTAGAAGTAGTCTTATACGGTAGATGTCAAAAATAGATAGCTTGTAAGAAATGATTCATATGTGGTGACTGAGTATTCTGAATTGAACTTAATATAATGTAATTATAATGTGCAGGTCAAATTGCAGTTAGCTAGCTTGCGCGAAGATGATGCTTGCCAATTTAACCAGGAATTTCCAGAGGAGTTTGATAGGATGAGGGAAACAAATGAAGATTGAGAAGATTAACATGTAAAGGTGTACTTCAAGCTTATTGAGGCAACACAGACTGCTGTCGACCTAGCTCAAAATATCGAGGAGAAGGATATCGAAATTGAGAAAGGGCAAAAAGAGCTCGCTGAGCTAAAAAAACATACAGCGAAACTCAAAAGCCAAAATGATGCGTTGATGGTAAAGAGTGGGGAGGCTGACATGGCCTGTTACCATATATAGGCACTAGAAAGATCGGAGGATGGTTTAAATCGGTCGATTACCAGATTAAGAAATGATTTGATCAAGACAAATAACAATCAGAAGCGAGCTGGAGCGATTGAAGAAGAAATTGGTTGATAAAGATAATAAGCTGAAGAGAGCTCGAGATGATCTATCTACGTCTGAAGTTATAGTTGATCAACTGACTATAGCTTTACCTACCAAATATTTTGAATTTGGGACAGTGCAGCGTAAGTATGATGAGTTGAAGAAAAGAGCAGCTCAATTGAAGACCGAATTGGTGCAGGCCAAATCACGTGTTAGACACGTTGAGGCTGGAGAGCACTAGAGGAGGAATAAAAATGATGCCAGGGTCTCCCTTGTATAAGGAGATGTTATCATTCTATCATGTCGAATAAGAGAATTAGAGGGAGATGTGGGTCGAATTCAAGGTTATGTGCAAAAAGGAAATGAGAAGTTAAAAGAGTGCCAATAGAAGTTGGATACTACTCTTTTCAGGGAACAAGGGTCAGAGAGGAGTATCTGAGGTAAGTCTATTTTGATATAGCAAAAAGACGAAATGTTATAGAAAATTCTGGATATGGAAGAACTGAACAGGGAGACCAAGGTACTACGTGCTCAGGTGGCCGATTTGGAAGTGATTAATCGAGCTGAATCAGCAAAAGCCAAAAAAAATCAGAAGAGAACATTGCTTTCACAGATTGGGTTGATAGAGAAATAATATGGCTAAAAGAATGGTATGCTAGGTCTGAAGAACGCCATCAAAAGGCTAGAGTAAATTTCTCTAGGTTGGTTATAACCGAGGTATCGCACTCAGAATTCTTGAGGGCAGTTATTACCTATTTTGTAGAAGGGGTAAAATGGATTGAGTCAGAAAGAGATACCTCGTTCAATAATTTTTCAGACAGGGGATGTATTTGCAGAGCTGATGTAGATTGAGGAAATTGTATGCAGTCCATGGAAATGGATCTAGGCCCTCAACCTGTTAAATTGATCGAGCATGGCAGGATTATTATGACTGCTCGGGCTCAAGAATTTATGGCTGATCAACCTCCTGTTGCAGGGGGAGCTTAAGACTTTATGGCTAATTGACCTCCTATTTCTGGGGAAAGCATAGCTGACATCCCAAAAGAAAAAAAAATGATCTATTGTAGAGGTTGTATATGTGACCTAAAATAAAAAGTAGCTGTTTCAGCATGTTGAGAGATGAAACCTAGTATGACATTTGCTTTATCTTATGTATGTTAGTCTTTGATTTAAAATAAGTGTCACCTTAGTTTTAATCACAGAGATTTAGTAGAGTCAGCCAAACCAAGTGTTATCCTTGATTTAACTGGTATGATGTCGCAGCCATATTGAGGTAGATGAAAGTTAGTTTTACCTTTGCTTTATCTTATGTCGGGTAGAGTCTTTGATGTAAAACAAGTATTACTTTAGTTTTAATCGCAAAGATTTAGTAGTGTCAGCCAAACCAAGTGTTATCCTTAATTTAACTGGTATGATGTCGCAGCCATATTGAGGTAGATAAAAGCTAGTTTTACCTTCTCTTTATCTTATGTCTGGTAGAGTCTTTGATGAAAAACAAGTATTACCTTAGTTTTAATCACAGAGATTTAGTAGAGTCAGCCAAACTAAGTATTATCCTTGATTTAACTGGTATAGAGGTCGATTAAAAGCTAGTATTATCTATGCATTAATCTATATATTGTGTACAAAGTAGAGAGATGTATGGGAGAAAAACTTGTAAGTTTTATTGAATGGAAAATGATGTACATTGGATGGAGATGAAAATCTCACTTTTGGAATGGAAAAGGTGAGAAAGTGGAATAGAGTAGTGAGGGACTTAACGATAGTACCATTTTAGTCGCCTAGTATTCGAAGGAATTGAAATGTAGATTACCTCTTCTATCATGAGGTAATATGATCCCAGGCCTGAGAGACCTATGATAAGGAATGGACCCTCCCAGTTGTCTGCTAGTTTCCCAGCATGAGGCTCTTTGCGGTGTTGAGGTATTTATCTGAGGACGAGATCATAGATTTAGAAAGTGTGACTTCTGACTCATTTATTGTACGAACTGGCCAGCATGTGGTGACATCGACCTAGGTTAACGATGTCGCGTTCCCGGGTCTCATTGATCCAATTGAGATTGCAACCTAATTCAAACTCATTTTCTTCGTCAGTAAGCTCGTGATATTTTACTAGATGATGGTATTTCAAGGGAATGACAGCCTCGGTACCGTAGGCTAGGAGAAATGGAGTGTAGCCTATCGACTGTTATAGAGTGGTACGATATGTCCATAGGATATGAGGAAGTTCTGAACCCAATTCCCTTTTTTCTGAGAGTGGAGCATTTTCTTTAGTCTATCCACGATGGTTTTGTTGGTTATTTTGGCATGGCCATTGCCTTGAGGAGAGTAGGGATTGGATGGTAAGTGGATGATGTTGTATTGATTGAGGTAAGCTATGACTTTTTCTCCAAAAAATTGAGGCTTATTATCGATATGAATTAGGTGGGGGCACCCAAACCGAGTGATGATATGTTCCCAGATCTCTTCTTCTCTTGTTTGACAGAGTGGACCTACTTCTACCTATTTTGTAAAATAATCGGTAGCTACGAGTAAGTGGCGACGGTTACCTGGAGAATTAGGTAATTTACCGATAAGATCGAGTACCTATCATTTGAATGGCCAAAACACCTTGCTTGTATGGAGTTCGAGCGTAGGGGTATGGATCATCTGTCCATGTCATTGAAATGCATCACATTTATATGAGTACTATTCTGCTTCCTTGCTCATACTGGGCCAAAATACTCCTTGTGTAGTGGCTCTATTTGCCAGTGATCAACCTGCGGCATAGGACTCACAAGTCCCATCATATAGATTGCAGAGCATTTCGTCCACTTTCTGTTTGGAGAGGCATTTGAGGTAAGGCCCCATGACTGAACGGCGGTGTATATTACCATTTTGATTAGTATAGCGCTTTGAGTTGTTTATCAATTGTCGATGCTCTTTCGAATCGGCTGTAAGTGGACCTTCGTATTTGTTGTCAATACCGAGATAAACTAAGAAAGGCTTTTGCCAATCGTCGTCTCCCGCTTTATCACCCACAGTGTTGATCGTGCATACAAAACTGCGATCAATGCTGGGGGTTGAAATCACTTCGATCTGGAGATATCAAGCTTCTATGCCTAAGACCACGACTAGATACGCCAAGGAATCTGCTTGTCTATTTTCACCTAGAGGAAGAAAATCGAAAGTCGCTTGCGCAAACTTGCTCATCCTATCTGCAATGAGGGTTGCATATTCGATCATCTTGTAATTCTTTTTGTATTGCTCAGAGTAATGGAGGACGATGATTAACAAATCTCTGTAAACTAAGAGTTCTAGGACACCGAGCTCAAGAGCGAGATCGAGTCCATGAATGTGAGCTTCGTACTCGATGACATTATTTGAGGCCTCAAAATCAGTGCGAATTGATTTCTTAATTCTAGCATTAGAAGGGGTAATCAATATGATTCCAATTCCTGACCCTGCGGGTCTTGCTGATCAATCTGTAAGAAGTTTCTACCCTTTCCATGTAATCCATTCAGCTCTCTCGTTAAATGCTTTAGGGGGTGGATCTTTTGTAACTTCCTCTACAAGTTCAGGATCGTGCTCCTCCTACTTTGGATCCTAGACCGGAAAATCCATCAGAAAATTGGTAATGGCCTGACCCTTTTTGGAATGACACTGTTCAAACTTGATATCATGCTCTTCCAAACTGACTGACCACTGTTGTACTCTACTTGATTTTGCTTTCTTAGACAGAACCTCCCGAAGTGGGTTGTTCATCATGACTTTGCTGAATGAGCTTGGAAGTAGTGCTTGAGTTTTTGTGAAGTATAAATAAGAGTTAGATGAAGTTTCTCGATTTTAGAGTACCTCGCTTCCGCTAGAGTGAGGGTTTTGATGATGACGTATGTAGTAGCCAACTCGCAGCCTTCTACCCCAGTTAAACACTCGAAGGCTACCTCGACGCCTACTCGAACATCTCGAATCCCGCTCAACTCATGAACAAGCCTCCCAAAGATTATCTGAAGACGAAGCTTTAATTTTGAATAGAGCCTCGGAGATGAACTCTACATTGCGTCAGAAATACTTTGACCATATCCGTACATGGTTGAAGTTGGACAACACAGACAGCCAGCTCACTAGACAAGACGGCGGCGTAGTTGATCATTACAGCTACAGTGACTGACCCAGCAACTGCTAAAGTGTCAGAGTACAAAATCAAACCCAACAACTGTTATAGTGACAGCTTCGACATTTCCGGCATTAATTCCAGCTCTAGGATACCTGCTCGATATCCGGATGGTACCCTTGCTATGTGACCTAACCTTGGTAACTCAGCCCTTCCTATATTCTATAAATAAGAGAGATGGGGAACCAAGGAGAGGTTACAAAATCTCTTCCCTGAGCCTTTACAGTTTACCCTCAATCACCTTGTAAAATCCGATACTCGAACCTTCGTCTACTCGACTGCAATACAAACACTCTTAAAAATCCTCATCAAAGGTCATGGAGAGTCACATTCTAGGCCTCCATGCAAGTATATCGTCAGTAGATTAATTACCCTATAAATTATATGCTTGATTTCCATTGATAATGAATTGACCCCGTGGTGTAAGAGCCGACTTCCCCTCCACACGAAGTTAGGCCCCTTCATTTGGCACCGTCTGTGCTTCCCACCCTGCCAATCTCCCTTTCTTATTCCCCTCCCTTTGTTCTTGACTTCAACAGATTATCCTCAATGGTACCCACCCTCCATTCCAGTTCTACCCGCACCGACAATTCCATCGACGCGGTGACCGCCCAACTAGCCTTACTTTCTCAACAATTCGCTCGAGCCGAAGAGCGACATCAAAACATGCTTTAACAGGAACGTGGAAAGAACCAGCAGGAATTTGAAGCAGAACGGCACCACCGTCTGGACGATGTCGAAAGACAGTACCGCTCCATTAACGAGTTGCGCAACACTGTACGAGAGCTGGAGCCTCTGGATGCTCCCCTACCATCCCAAGCACCAGCCTCGCCTCACATCTCTGCTAGAGACCGATTGGGACCCTTACCGCATATCCCATCACCTCCAGCTCACCATGGCGCCGATGGTGTTGGCCCTACTGTTCCCCCCACTGCCTCCATCCACCTTGGCATCCAACCCACAGAAGACTCCTTTGATTCTACCCTTTGCTCCTCCAGACACCCCAAACGCCGTCCTGCCCGAGAATGTCTCGGGGAGCGCAGCGCAGAAAACATACCACACACTCGGCCTCATCACCCTCGAACCCTTCGATCACCCCCTCATCCTGCCTATTGTGCACAGTAGGACTTCGACTATAAAATCCAACCTGTTATTCGCGTCAGCGCAAGCCCAACTCCTAACTCATGGAGTCGACTGAATAACCCCCTTTTCCCCAAACTTCTCGCCATCGAGGTACCTCCAAATTTTCGTGCTCCCGAACTCAGCAAATACCGCAACACCGACCCTTAATCCCATATCCTCTAATTCCAAAATGCTTTCAGCCTCTACTCCACAGCCGACTACCTACTACGCCACCTTTTTCCTACAAGTCTTACAGATAGCCCCCTACGGTGGTACCAAATCCTTCCTAGTGGCTTTATTCGAAGCTTTGAGCAACTATCCTATCTTTTTATTACATAGTTTGCCTTTAACAAAGACAGAGAGGATAGAGTCGATGCCCTCTTCAACTTCATAAAATTTAATAGTGAAACCCTTGAAGCCTTCACCAATAGGTTCCTTGAAGAGTCGCAAAAAGTTGAAAACCTTGATTGAGTGAATACTGTACTCGCGTACTCAAATGCTCTTCCAGACCACAGTCGTGTCAAAGAGTACCTGGTCCTCCATAAACCTTGAACCATCGAGGAGATGCTCTCTAAAGTCAATGGCTATATTAATCTTGAGCGCCTCCATGAATCGCGTAAATAAGGGTAACCTTTGACCACTACCATCCATAAACCTCGACAAGGCCCACCTTCTACTCCCTCACCCCTGATCACTCCCATCTTACAGGAGACTGAGAGCCACAAATGCCCTTACAATGACAACAATGCTGAAACTCATAAGAAACGGCCAAAGCTGGACTTACCTAGACTTACAGCCCCCATCAACACCCTTCTGCCACAGATACAAGCAGATCCCATATGGCGTATCCCTTTCCCCATCGAGGTCAAATCGGGCGAACCTTGCTGCGCCAACCACAAGTATAGCTGCCACTACACCAACAAATGCTTCCCCTTGCAGTGCTCCCTCGAGTTCATCCTCAAAGCAGGTCATCTACTTTAGTATATTGCCGACCTTCCCAGTTATCTTGACGGATCGTATCTCAAACCTCAACCCACTTCTGCTGTCGACCTGGCCGAGATGCACATCTACCGAATAAGTTTCATTGAAGTCAACAATATCGATAATGGTCGTTCTAAAAGTTAACGCAAGCATGTCGAAGAATGCTACAAACTTACTTACCAAGTGAAATTGCCCGCCCTCCTGCTAGAATCAAGCCTTTCCCCTCGACCCGAAGGCATTTCTTTTATCAACTGCAATTCGTCGCATGTTCGTTGCCCCTATTCCGACCCCTTAGTCATCATGATTAAGATTGAGCACCTCGTCCTCCACACCATGCTCATAGACACAGGAAGTGCAGTCGATGTACTTTTCCTCCAAACTATCCAAGCCATGAAGAAAACCGACCTCATCACTGCCGCCAATGTTGAACTGAAATACTTTAATGAGGCTACAAAAGTTGCCGCTGGTTAAATCAGCCTCCCAGTTACCACCGGCCCAATCACACTTTAAACCAGCTTTCTTGTCATTTATAAAAAGTCTGAATACCTCGGTATCCTCGGACGTGACTGCTTCCATGCCATGCGTGCCATACCTTCGACATATCATCAAACCCTTCATTTCACTACCCCCTTAGGTACTTGGAATTTAAAAGGCTCTCAACGCCTCGCCCGTTCATGCGAGCATCCAGAGATCGATCAGACCCGGAGGCTCATCAGCCGCCCATAACAATCGCTGTCTCTCTCTGTCCCCATACCTTCGACAGATGCCACCTCACCCACTATTTATATCGAACTCGACAGTCCTGGTCGAGGTACATTCATTGGAACTTCTCTATATGAGGCAGAATACCTCGAACTCACAGACTTCCTTCAATCAAACAAAGATGTCTTTGCTTAGACGTTCCAGGAGATATTCGGTGTCGACCCCAGTTTGACATGCCACCGCTCGATCTCATCCCCCATTCTATAGCAGTAAAATAAAAGAAGTGTACCTTGGCACCACGAGTTTGAGAAGCTGTAAGCCCCGTAGTAGACAAGCTAATTGCCGCGGGTTTTATCAAAGAAGTGAAGTATGCTGATTGGATATCAAACATTGTTGCAGTTCCCAATAAGAACCACAAGATCAGAATCTGCGCCGACTTCACAGACCTCAGCAAGCACACACCGAAGGACAGGTTCCCCCTTCTGATCATTTTAGTACTCCTCGATGCAGCTGCTGGACATGAGCGTCTGTCTATGATGGACGCAGCTTCGGATTACAATCAGGTACCCCTCCTTCCCAAAGATTAAATTAAAATTTCTTTCATTATTGAACAAGGCCTTTACTGTTTTAATGTTATGCCCTTTGGCCTTAAAAATGTGAAGGCCACCTATCAACGCCTTGCTACAACCATGTTTGAACCCCTGCTTGGCAAGCTGATCGAAGTTTACATCGGCGACATGTTATGCAAGAGCCTCCAAAAATATACCCATATCCAAGACCTAATCGAAGTCTTTTCAATACTTCGGACATACAACATGAAACTCAACCCAGACAAATGCCAATTTGGTGTTTTGTCTAGTAATTTTTTAGGCCATCACATCAGTAAAAGAGGTATCGAGATCGACCCTACCCATATTAAAGCCCTCATCAACATACCTTCACCCCGAACCAAAAAAGATGTCCAAAAGTGACTGGCAAGATAGCGGCCCTCAACCGTTTTATTTCCAAATTCTCAGACCGTTGTACTTGGCACTTTTCTCTATTACGTGACCAAGGCGTCCACAAAGCAAAAAAGAAAAACAACACTGAGATCAACTGAAGACCCGAATGTGAATAGGCCTTCCTCAAACTGAAAACTTACCTTGGTCGGACACTCATTATCAGTATCCCTATCGAAGGCGAGACACTCTCTTTATACCTCGCGGTCACAGTTACTTCCATTAGTTCAGTTCTCATTTGACTTGATTCAAACATCGAAAAATCTGTATAATTTATCAGAAAAACTCTAACACCCGCAAAAACTCGATACACAAAACTTAAACGTTTGTTCCTTACCCTCGTATATTCAGCCCGCAAACTTAAACCATATTTTTAAGCCCACCCTATCCGTGTTATAATAAGCTATCCCCTTCGAGAAGTATTCAGCAAAAAAGAAAAATCCAGACGAGTACAACAGTGGTCTGCTTATCTTGGCGAACATGGCATCACATTCGAGAAGCAAATATCCTAAAAAGGCCAGGCAGTAGCAGATTTTTTGGCTGACTTCCCAGTCGAGATGTCGATTGGGAAGAACATGAAGATAACCTGATGGAAGATACACTTAAAGAAATAGATCCATGGAACCCTGCCACAGGATGACATTTATTTACAGATGGATTCGCTGGGCCAAATGGTTTAGGGATTGGTATAGTTACGAATGATCGAATAGAGAAGGCAGTTAAGCTAAACATTAAATGTTCCAATAACAAAGTTGAATATGAAGCTCTGATACATGGCCTCGCCCTCATACTCAAACTCGGCATTCCCAAACTTATAGTTTTTACAGATTCCCAGCTTGCTCAGAGACATTACACCGGCGAAAATCAAGGTAACGGTCGCATGGCCGAATATGTTATTTTCGTTCGATAGCGCATAAACCATTTTAAAGAAAAATGTACTATCACTCATTACCCTCGAGGAGAAAACTAACACACAGATGCCCTAGCCTACATACTAGCTATGTTAGGCCAATCAGAATTTCAAACGCTCCATATCGAAGTACTCGAACGCCCAAGTATCGACCAGATGGAAGTCAATGTCATCAATACTAGGGGCAAGAGTCTCCATCCAGATGACTGGCAAATACCTTTCCTCTATTACTTCAGCAATGCTACCCTCCTAGATGATCTCAAAGACAAACGATTGTTATTAGAGAACTGTCGCAGATACACCATTCAAAAACACGAGTTACATCACAAATCCCCAAACGGCGCCTTCCTTCGATGCATCTCTCAAACCGAAGCCTCAAAAATTCGAGCCAAACTCCATGAAGGTACCTGTGGAATTCATACTGCTGATCGATCTATGGCCCTTCGAGCCGTCTCTCAAGGTTTAATCTGGCCCAACATAAAAAAATAAGCTGAAGAGTGCTCCAAACATTATGACAAATGCCAGCGACATGCCCATGATATACACAGCCTTTTACAAGACCTCCATTTCAGTCTAGTCTCCTGGAAATTCAAACGTCAGGCCATAGATCTCATTAGTCCTTTTTTCAAAGCTTCGGGCAGCCGAGAAAATATCCTTGTTGTAATAGATTATTTTACCAAATGGGTCGAAGTTGTGCCTTTGTGTCGAACTAGAGAAGAAGAAGTCATCAAATTCCTATGGGAAAACATCACCACACACTTCGGATGCCCTCATATGATTCGATGCGATAATGGCCCACAGTTCATCGGGAACAAAGTCAGAAACTTCCCCAAAAAACACAACATCATCCTCTAAACCTCCACACCTTACTACCCCCAAGGGAATGGTCAAGTCAAAGCAATCTATGAAACCATTGTAGACGGTCTCAAGAAACGTGTCGAAGCAAAGAAAGGCCGATGGGCTCAGGAGTTACAGCATGTCCTCTGGGCCTATTGAACAACACCAAGAAAATCTACAGGTTGCACCCCTTTCCTTCGAGCCTATGGTACTGAAGCAGTGCTTCCTACTTAATTCAAAGTATCCACACGAGATCTTAGCCTCCCAGATGAAGACAATGAGTTTGAGCTCAGATGCAACATGTTATGAACCGACGAGACCAGAGACTGAGCCATCGCCAACCTCGGCCGTTACCACACATCACTTCAGAAGTCATACAACAAGAAAGTTTGACCATGAAGTTTTAGCATTGGAGATCTAGTACTTCAGCGCATCTCTTAATCTTCGATGCCTCAAAATGCCGGCAAACTAGCAAAATCTTGGGAAGGACCTTATCTCGTAAACGATAAAACTGAAAAGGGTTCGTACTACTTGATGGCAGAAGATGAATAACCTCTACCTAATCCATGGAACATAATGTAGCCGGCCTCATACAATAGGTCACAGCCTCCACCTTGTACACCTGATGTAAATACAGAATAATCAATAAACAATTTTTTTCATCCCTATTTCATATCCTATTTTCTAGTGAATTTCTTGGTTTACCCAAGGTATCACATCAACCCTCGGCCCGATTGATACTTTGGGGCGACCCTGAAAATTTTCAAACACCCAATTTCGAGCAAACTCGAGGGGCAAGGAAGGTCAATAGACCAGACCCTCGGGAATGCATTGGGGGCGAACAGTTATTCTTCGATCAGGCCCCAAGCCGTCAAAGTCTAGTAAATTTTATGGTTTACCCTAGGTATCATGTCAACTCTCGACCCGACTGATACTTGGGGGCGACCCTGAAATTTTTCAAACTCCCAATTTCGAGCAAACTCGAGGGGTAAGGATGGTTAATATACCGGACCCCAGGGAATCCATTGGGGGTGAACAGTTATGCTTAGATCAGGCCCCAAGCCTTTAATGTGCAATGAATTTCATGGCTTCCTCTAAGTGCTATGTCACCCTCGGCCGGACTGATACTTGGGGGCGACCTCAGGATTTTTCAAACTCCCAACATTCGAGCAAACTCGAGGGCCACGAATGGTCGAGAGACCGAGCCCTCGAGAATGCGTTGGGGGTGATTACGTCTTACTTCATTATGGCTTAGGCCTTCGAAGTCAAGTCAATCTATTGGTTCTAACCAAGTATCACAACTATCTCGAAGCCCTCTAAGGTTCGACAACTCTACAATCATTCGACAGTTATAGCATATGCAGATATAATTATTCAGGAATATTTACAAGACACTTCAGTACATTATCCGAGAAGCATTGTCAACATAAATCAAGTCAAATCATGTTCAGAGTACACATCAAGTATCTATCACAGCAATTCATCACAATTCAAGATTAGCACAAATCAGTTTCAGAACAGTCTACACCCAAACAGAATCAGTACAGTACAACTAAAGTTCAACACAACAGCTCAGAGCAACCACAAGTTCAAAGATCAACTCCAAAGAAAGATAAACATTGTTTAAATATTATAACCCAACAGAAAATCTAAAAAAATAGGCATGGCTGCATCTTTTCCCCCAACAGGCTTTTTAGTGTTGACACCTTCAACACCCCCAGTCTAAGGTCTCGACCCCATACTATTGACGACCATATCAATTGTACTCCCAGTAGTAGTATTGTCGATCACAGAAGCCTCCACACCACCTCCAACACCTCCATCAGCAACATCTACCTCCATCCCCTCCGTCTGTAAAGAATCTTCAACGACAGGATCTTGGGCAATAGGGAATCATTGTAGAGTATCAGGATCAAATCCTATATCCTCTATGAGCTCCTTCAGACTGGTAGTAACTGCACATTCAGCATCAGACTGCCCCTGGTAACGCTCCTTCTGTGCTTTTTTTTCCTTCTCCTTCTCAGTAAGCTTCGACCTCAGCACCTGCTCATGATTAAAATATTGACCCTCCAATCTCATCTCTAATGCATCATTTAAAGCCTCCAGATCTCGTATCAAATTTTTATTCTCAGACACCACTGTCACTTTAGTCCCTTGAGCAAGCTCTAGACTGTCAATCGCTTCTTATAACTTCCTCTTTAACACTTTTACTGCCTTCTGAAAATACTGTACCCAAGCATCCGTCTGCTAGAATATTTGAACCGCAAGTACCTCTCAAAGAATCAAGTACTCGAGAAAATGTCAGAATCTCACAAACAAATAGACACTTACCTGGTACATAATCATCCTTATCTGCTTCGACGTCTCGCCTAGGTCTTTGGCACAGAGTTCCACCATCAAAGCAGCAACTTCCATTGCATGATCCTCTTGCTCAGCCTCCGTCATATCTTCACCAGCATCCTTCGCATCATCTTCCCCCAGTGCCCTACACATTTTGGGTTGGGTACCCTTTGCCTGTTGTACCCTGGGAGACTCGGGAATAACCTTGTCCTTCCCTTTCTCAGCCTGGGTCGATGCCTGCTTCGGCCTCTGTCTCGTATCGTCACTAGTTACTTTGGGTACTGTCGCTGCCTGCTTCGACGCCCGTTGTGCCTTCGAAACATACTTTACCTTCCTCACCAAATTATCCTCCTCCATGCCTTTGACTATCTTTAAAAGATCTTTGCCTCCCCTCTTCTTTGATGGCTTCAACGTAATGGGTACATTTCAAAGCTGGGAATCTGTCTTCTTCTGCCTCTTCCACTTGATACCAAGCTCTTAAAAATGGAATTCATGCATTCCTCGCCTGAATCGATTAGACCATCAATATAATCCCTTGGATTCGCCCCAAGTCCAGTTTTGGGGACCTACAGAACAAACAAAAATACGATCACAGTTTATTCAAGCAATATATCAAAAACTGTTCGGCAGAAAACTTACTCGGATTATTAAATTTATGATGTAACCTATAAGAATTCTCCCCTTCGACATTCTCATAATTCCCCTCAACTACAACCTAATCTTTATTCTACCCTCGACCCGTCGATCACAGATCAAACAACCAGGGCTTGTCTGCATGGTACTGGATGTGGTATGTGCCCACATTTTGATTCGCCTTCCTCGAATAGAATGATACCACATCATACCACTCAATTAAATTCCACCCCTCACTCCTCAATTTGGCATTCATTCCCTCGATTACCTTCATAATCTCATAAAAGCTCACATTCATCTAAACTGGGGTAACTTCCCAGAAGTTTAACACCTCTTTCACTAGCCTTCAAAGGGGTAATCGCATCCCCTGTCAAATTTGGCCTATATACGCCACGATCCCTTCTCGAGGCTTTGATTTAAAGCTGTACTCTAACCCCGTAGAATACAATATAACCCCTACCTTCGACAACCCATGTTTAGCTGCAAATCGATCTAGCCTCTGCTTCTCTCAATCCGGAATAGAACCGGTAGCCTCATCCGACTCAATTAAATTCTCATCACGATCACTTTTGTCCCCCTCACCCTTTTCACCACCCGAAGGCTTAGCCCATCCATCGCCTCTCATTCTCTGTCCTACCCCCATCTTCTCCTCACCAATACTCGAAGACTCAGTCGAATCCAACTTATACAAAGATCAAAATTTTACTTCGACAGATCAAAATTTTACTTCGACAGATTAGAATTTTACGCCGACAAATCAGAATTTTACTTCGATAATTCAAAAATTTTACTTACACAGAGTACAAAAATATACTTCGACAGTTATCTTTTCAACTCCCAATATAATTCAATGCAGATCAAAACCGTACAAATCAACCCAAAAAGAAAAAACTAAATACCCCTACATACCATCCTATACAAATACCCCAACAGTCAAAAGAAGCCCCTATTTCTCCTCGGGATATTTCTTCTCACTCCCGGCCACTGTAGCAGCATTTTCCTGGTCCACCATCTTCTCAGCAAATGACTCCAATTGGGATAATCGGTGGCCGGGAAACGGTCCCATCATCTGTAGCACCCCCACCAATATGTGAAGGGCACTCCTGCAATAGGTGCCCCGGGTTCAGCTTCAAACAAATCCGGCATCTCCGAGTCCAGGTGTTGATCATTAACAAATCTTTGTTGTACCTCCCGCGTCTTTTCCTATACACAATGAGCTTTCGCTGCCATTTGGTCCTGGTTCTTGGGCTTGGATGTATCGCCTTTGTTTTGGGACGAAGAGGAAGACATTATACTCAGAGACGATGGAACAAACAAATGCAATTCTCCCAGAAACAACCTATTTATACTGAAAATCAGATACATTTAGCCCCTCCTTAATCAGAACCGCATTAATAGCAAGTCCTCAACTCTCCTCCATGAAAACTCAACAGTCCAACCTCTTTAACTACCCAGACATAACCGTTTCATCAGAACGCGTATTTAACTCTCTTTTCCGAGGACTTACAGTCGAGCCATTACTAGTCTCGAACCATCAAGTATTCAGAAACAGTTATTCATTCTAATCGACTGCCGGCCTATTTTCTCAACCAATAAATTACAACTCGAAGTCAATTTTTCCCCTAAGGTAACCGTTTCTATATATTAGCATTCAAGGAAAAATGGTCGATATCGCGCCTGCAATCTATTTGCATTTATGGTTTATCAGATACAAACACAAAATTTCAGTAACGTTTGTTCTTATTACACCACTTCAAAACATAGAAACAGAGGAGACCTCCTAGTATAATCATACAAAAATCTACAGAGATCAAAAAAGTAATAACAGAAACCTTTTAAATACAGCCCTGCAAAAAACCAATCACCACCACCTCGTCACCACATTAAGAAGCCATCATATTTTCAGACGGGCCAGTTCCACTTGCCGAGCCTTGTTCCTCCAGCTACTCTTCATCCTGAATGAGACATTCGGCCAAAACCATCAGGTAGAGGTAACGTTCTTCCGTAGTAGTAAAATGAAACTTCATCTGCCTCCAGAAGTAAGAATAAAACTCCCCACTGATGGGTTCCCAAGGCTCCAACTCCACTAGGTCAGGCATGTCCCAGTCGAATTCATGGTCACCAAAATATTTCAACTTCAGCTCTGCGGTCTTTCGCCCTAAACGACGGTCTTTGGAAAATCCCATCCTCTGCTGGTAGCGAGTGTTAGGCGTGGTATCCATAACGTTTTTCAAGAAATCCAGAAGAAGGAGAAAAGAAATGCAGAGTATACATTGTTACCACCTATATAACCCATACTTATAACCCCAACTAACCTCATTTATTATTCCATAACCACTAACATTCCTTTATTACCTTCCTCAAAAACCAACAGTCAACTGCTCAACTTCCGACTACAAACAATTTTTCTCAGTAAATGCCTCTACACCTATTTTCGAGACCCTTGCTAAGAGGGGGAGAATGTAGTAGCCTACTCGCAGCCTTCTACCCCAGTCAAATACTTGAAGGCTACCTCGACATCTACTCGAACATCTTGAAGCTCACTCAGCCCATGAACAAGCATCCCAAAGATTATCCGATGACAAAGCTTCGATTCTTAATAGGGCCTCGAAGACGAATTCCACATCGCATCAGAAATACTTTAAGCATATCCGTACATGGTCGAAGTATGATAAGACAAACAGCCAGCTCACTAGACAAGACGGCAGCGTGGTTGGTCCTTACAGCTACAGTGACAGACCCAATAACTGCTACAGTATCAGAATATAGAAACATACCCAATAACTATTACAGTGACTGCACCGACATTTCCGACATCAATACAAACTCTGGGATGCCCGCTCGATATCTGGATAGTACCCTTGTAATGTTACCTAACCTTGGTGACTCAGTCCTTCCTATGTTCTAAGAATAGGAGAGATGGGGAACCAAGGAGAGATTACAAAATCTCTCCCCTGAGCCCTTACAGTTTACCTTCGATCACCTTGTAAAATTCGATACTCGAACCTTTCACTACTCGACAGCTATTCAAACACTCTTAAAAATTCTCATCAGAGGTCATGGATAGTCACATTCTAGGCCTCCACGCAAGTATATCTTAAGTAGATTAATTACCCTATATATTATATGCTTGATTTCCTTTGATAAAGGATTGACCCCATGGTGTAAGAGCCGACTTCCCCTCCACACGAAGTTAGGCCCCTACAAAGTAGACTGGTTTCTCGATTTTCCTTTCAAGTCAAATGAGAACCAAGTTGAGTGAAGCATCTGTAATAGATAGGTAGATAATCAGTTCCTCATTATCTATTGGGGTACTCATGATGGGAGACTTCCTCAAATAGGTTTTGAGATCCTAAAAAGCTGCTTCGCATTCTGAAGTCCATTGAACCTCTACATTTGGTTAAATTTTTCTTCGTTTGGTACAACCGCAGAGTAATAGAAATAGCCAACGACAGCAGTTTGAAGATTTTGAAACAAAACGGTTGATAGCGGTAATTTTGTGGGTAAGTTTCTGAATATCTTTCATTATTTTTTGAGATGACATGTTGAGGAGAGCCTAAATCTGATCTGGATTGTCCTCAATCCCCTTCTTGCTAATGAGGTAGCCTATAAATCAACCTGAATGTACTCCGAATTGACACTTATCAAGATTGAGACACATCCTGTAAGATCAAAAAATGTTAAATATTGTGTTAAGATCTAAGATGTCGTTGATAGACTGTATACGTTTGCACAAGAGATCGTCAATATAGACTTCCACTACTTTCCCAAGACGTACTTTGAACATAGAAGTCATCAGCCGTTGATAAGTTGTACCTGCATTCTTGTATCCGAAGGGCATGACTTTGTAGCAATAAAGTCCTCTTTCAGTGATAAAAGTAGTCTTTTCTTGATCTTCATCCAAGAGTAGAATCTAATTGTATCCTTAAGAAGCGTTCATCATAGATAGGAGTTCATGATTTGCTGTGGAATCAAGGATCTGATAATTGTTGGGAAGCGAAAAACTATTATTTGGAGTATATTTGTTTATATCGGTAAAATCTGCACAAACTTGAACTTTTCCATTCTTCTTTGGGATAACGACGAGTTAGATATCCAATCTAGATATTTGGCTTCTCGAATGAATCCTACTTTGATCAATTTCTCGATTTCCATGTTAACTTCATCTCGAAGTTGTGGTGATAGGCATCGCTATTTCTGTTTGACCGCAGTGGCGTTGATGTTGATGGCCAATTTGTGGCATGCCTTGGACGGATCAACCTCATACATTTCTTTGAAAGACCACACCAAAATTTCTCGATTTAGTCATAAGAACTGAATGAGAACATCTTTTTCACGTTGAACTGGCTTAGTACCAATAAAAGTACTTCTGCTAGGTCCATCAATGTTGATGTGTTCGGTGGGCTCCTCCATGGAAGGCTGATCATCGGAGTGATCAGCTTTTTGTAATTGCTATGTAGCATACCTATTATAGGTATCTAATATAGTCGAGACGGTAAAAAGCTTTTGACTACCCCTGATCTCATTGATACCATCATTGTGTTTGCACAGAGTGTTTAGTGATAGGTGGAAGCGATTGCTTCCATGTTATAAATCAAGCAACGGCCCATAATCCTGAGATAACAAGATTTGGCATTGATCACATAAAAGATGACATCAATTGCGGTTGGTCCTACGGTAATAGGTAAGATGATCTTCCCTACTAGCTCTTCTTTAGAACCATTGAATCTACTAATATTGGTGTCACTTTGAATGTCTTGATCGGCCAAACCTATTTTGTCGATAGTACTCTGAAAGATAATCTCAATATCGCTGCCAGTATCGATCATCATTATGTGCAATGACAAACTTCATCATCTTGAGCATTATGACTACTGCTTCATGATATGGAAACTTGACATGGCTTATATTGTAATCTTCGAATGATATCCTGGGCTGGCGATTGCTCGACTCAGGCATAAGTTTGGCTTCTTTGTCTTGAGGTATGAGATCGCAGCATTCAGACAGTCTCCTGCATTTGAATATGTTGGAGTTAGTAATCTGATTGATCTCGATCATGTTGTTGTGGCACATATAATAAAGATGCTTCTCCTCAGCATGATCTTCGACCTGGACAACTTGAAGCTGCTTCTTATAGCTTTCATCCTTTTATGATTCCAGGTCGACAATATATTTGAATATCCGTCCCTCCTTGAAAATGTATTCGAGCAACCTTTGTAAAGCATAGCAATTATCTGTAGAATGATGGTTTACCTTATGATGCATGTAGTACGGCTGGTTCTTGATTGGTTCTAATAGTTGGAAGAGACGGTAGAGCTTATCCTTTGAGAGGATTAGAAAAATTGTGGAGATTTAAACATTCATCTTTGGGAGGACAGGATTGACTTGTGACTCGCCTTTTCGAGGGTTGTCGGTATTTCCCTTGGCATGCTTTTGGTCACCCTTATCCTCCTTCGGTTTAGTGTTTCGATCTGTAGGTGAACCTTTCGTAGTAAGGATAGATTTAGTAGATTTATGCCTTTCGGACATCATCCTTTTCAGGTCAATGTAACTATTGACCTTGGTGATCATATCCACCAAGGTCATAGGTTTATTGAGGAAGAGGTGTTCTTTGGCCTTACAGTCGAGCTGAAGTGCATTAGTAAAAGCAGTAACAACTATTTTTTGATCGAGATTGTCTACTTTATGCACGAGCTCCAAAAACTTCTTCGCAAAAGCCATGAGCTTCTCTACGTGTGATTGTTTGTGACTGATAAAAGAATATAAATTTTCTTCTTTATCTCTATTATGAGTATATGTCTTGATGAACTATTTCAGCAGCTAGTCGAATGCATATATGGAGTCTTCATGTAGAGGGTGGAACCATCGAAGTGGTTCTTCCTGCAGACTTGTGGCAAACAGACGACAGAGAATGTAGTTGAGATTGGAGTACAACCCTTATAAATCATGGTATTGATGAATATGCTCCTTTGGATCAGTACCCTTGTACTTGCAAATTTTCGGAGTATGGAAACCTTTTCGTATCTCTATATCGAATAGTTTTTGGCAATCAGACTTCCTTATAACTTGGTAAGGTCATCGGTAGTTCCTAGAACTTGTGCTTCGATCAACTCCATAATACGTTGCTCCATATACTCTTGTGTGACATAATGACATGTCGGTTGAGTAACTTGACTTGGAGGTTACGGATTGTGAGCACCGGTACCTTTACTCAAATGATCTCGTACTGGAACTCAAGGTTGAGGTTGTTGTTCCTCCTCTTGACACATAAAATATTGGTGACCTCGGCTGACCTCAGACTGAATTTTACTACCCAAATAAATGGAAGGTTGAGGCTCATTTTGAATATTTTAGGAAATGGCTTTGCTTGTGGTTCCTTGAGTTCCTAATCTTTCCCAAACTGAAACCTGGGAAACTTCTGGTACCTGATCATAATCTCATGTTGGAGGAGCCTATTAAGTATTCTGTAGATCTTGCAAGGCAGTCTGTATTGTTTTCATTTGATCTTCATGTCCCTTGAGTACTGTCAAATGAGCTTTTCGTTCGGCATCAAGCTTCTTCTCGCGGAGCTCTTAGTTAAAAGTTAATTTTCGTTCGAGCTCGTTGCATTTCTCTTTCTCAGTGTTAAGATTTGCCCGTAGCTTTGTTAGTTGTTTCGGCTCAACTGAAAGATCGAACTGAACTCTGGTTGTTGGTCGCCTGGATGTAACCATGATTGGAATTTGTTGTAAAGTGAATGAATACCATAGGATATCGTAGAAATGATTTCTTTCCCACAGACGGCGCCAAATGTAATGACCTAATCTCGTAAGCTCAAAGTGGCCTAGAATTAGCTCTTACACCAATATACATGTGACAAAATCTAATGTAAAGCAAGAAATGACATATGTGTTTAGTGTAGAAAACACATAAATAGGAAAAAACCACAACCTCGGGTTGAGAATTTTTGTAATAGTGACTTTTATTGCTTGAAGCTGATATCTTATTCCAAGTGATCTCTAGACTAAGAAATGCTTGATCTTGTGAATAAGTGGTTTGAAGTTTTGAGAATCTAGAAAATATAGTTTTCTTGGTGATTTCTCGTATGATTTTCTGGCCCTCGTCTCTTCTGGAACTTTTTCTTTATGTAGGCCTCTTCCGCAGTTCTTCACCGTGCTGAAGCACGTTCTCCAAGCAATGTGGTTTGTGGTGGTTGACTGAGTAACTACTGGGTTTGTGAGAGACAGGTGTTTTGAATTGTTCATGTTTTTCTGTTTGAGCTCGACCCACATTTTTCATCACTTCATGGAGTAAGTGGCAATGTTGATTGGAGAAGCTGCGTGGAGGATGTGTTGGTTTGACATGGAGGTAGTTTGAACTAGAGACTATTCGATTAGGTAAGATCGAGGGGTAGTCCGCGACATGACTGATCCTGTCGAGTACAAACATATGGGTTTGTATTTGATGTCAACACACATATTGTGACGTTTGTTCCTCATCAGTCTCTAGGCTGGGCAAGCTCCTACGCTAGTTCTACTCATTAGACGAAGGACCAATCCATTCTTTTGATCAATTGCAATAACTTTTTGAAAATAACTATTAACACAACAGAGTTAAAGAAAGAATGTTTGCACTCTTAACAGTCTTAAGCAAAATGTCGGCGAGAAGCTCGAAGCATTCACCAAGAAATTTTTGGATCTAGCCAGAAAAGTGGACAATCCCGACCAAAAAAATTACAGTATCAGCCTTTACAAATGCTTTGCTTATTGAAAGCAGAGTAAATGAGAATCTTATCTTGAACAAACCACTAACTCTGGAAGATATGGTCGAAAGGATAAGCAATTATATCGATCTCAAAAGAATGATGCCTAAGTGACAAAAGGAAATGTGCTAAGTTCAAAGGAGATCGACCTCAAAAAGAAAATGATCTTCCAAAACCTTGTCTTATGAGGATGACGGCCAAACTAGCTGATATTTTTCCTACATTTCAGAAGGATAAGTTTTTTAGAAATGCACAACCCCTCTAACCCATCGAAGGAAAACCATACTGCAAACATCACAAAGTCAGACATAATAATACAGAGCGATGTTATACTTTCCAAAGGCTAATGGAGTTAATACTTAAAGATGAAAGAATGCACAAATACATTGCAAACTTGAAAAGTTATTAGAACGGGAACTACAAAACAGATAATAAAGTCACCCAGATCGAAGAAGGGACTAAAGAAAAATGCATCTATCAGTTTTGCCTCAATTAATTTATCGACTCTCACAAGATAAACAGATCGGTCAGTTTCAAAAGACGCTTACTCGTTCAATGTCACGACAACTCTGTGGTAGAAACAGAAGCTCATTTGTTTCTAGAATCTAGTAACAAGAGAACTGGGAACTCTCTCGAAGATTGTGACGTCGGCCACATCAGATTCTTTCACCATGATGTTGTGCTTCCTATCATAGCAGACCCAGCCACAGTGGATGTTACGATTAACGTCGTGAATGCAAAATCAGAGTATTTAGGGCTAATGAAATGATGCTGGCTGCACAACATGAAGGCCATTACTTCTACTTATTATTTGGCATGACAATTTGATTAGAATGGAGGTTTATATGAAGTTAAACATGTGACAATACTGTAACTGTCATGGCAGATCCTTCTGTGGAGTTTGAAGTATAGCAATTATCATAAATAGGACCCGTAGATGACCTACCGTTAACCGTAGAAATCATAGAGTACATTGAGATCGATGGTGCTGAGCGCGGTGCATATGTCGGAACTCATTTACCTTTGATAAAGCAAAAAATACTTATTTGATTCTTTAAGGAAAATAGATATGTGTTCACTTGGCATTCCAAGAAATACCTGGTGCCGATCTTGCGTTAGCTTGCCATCGACTGTGTTTTAACGACAAGGCTATGGTAGTTAAACAAAAATAGAGAACGTTAGCACCTCGATTCCGAGAAGAAGCAAAGAGGTCAATAAGCTTATTGAAGTTGGGTTCATCAGAAAAGTAAATTATTCTAACTGGATTTCGAACATTGTGGCCATTCCAAAGAAAAATAGCAAGATTAGAGTTTCTGCGGATTACACAGACCTAAATAAGCGCACTCCAAAAAATAATTTTTTACTTCATATAATTAATCATTTGCTGGATTCTACTACTGGCCATGAGCTTCTATCCATAATAGACGATACCTCATGTTATAATCAAATTCTACTCCTACCCGATGATCAGGAAAAAACAACATTCATCATAGAATGCGGATTTATTACTATAAAGTTATGCCTTTCAGACTTAAAAACACTGGAGCACCTTATTAGATATTGATGACCCAAATGTTCAAAGATCACCTTAGGAAAAACAATGGAAGTCTACATTGATGATATGCTATGTAAAAGCCTCAAGAAAAAGGATCACCTTATCGATCTTCATACAAATTCTTAGGGCACTTAATTAGCAAAAAAGGAATCGAAGTTGACCCAGACCGCATTCGAGTAATTTTGTTAATGCCATTACCAAAAACCAAGAAGGACGTGCAAATGTTTGCTTGCAAAATTGCAGCAGGTAATTGATTTGTGTCAAAATCATCAGATCGATGTTGATAGTTATTCAACCTACTACGTGAAGGGATATGAAGAGGAGAGAATATAATACCTAAAAAAGGCTTATTAGCAACAATTGTGCGCAACCAATAACGATTATTCTATCTGTTGGAAAACTAACTAAGTTCTCGACATTTATATATGACGCACTTTAATTAAAGTGTCGTATTTTATTAAAAAATTCCTCAAAAATAGCAATACTTATAAAAATCGAGGTTTAAATTTTTTACGACAGTCGTATATGTTGTTTTCCAAACACAGCCTAAAAAACTAAAACATCCTCTCATTGGAGTCGATCTCCTCTTCTCTGCCCACTTCCTATCTTTTTCTCTAATATTTGTAAGATAAATCTCCTTCTTAGCTCTCTATATCTCCTCCAAATCTTTCTAAAATTGGCATGAAAATATATGGGTTTTCCCTCCCATAATCCTACAATAGAAAATCCCAATTTGGTTACCACTAAAAAATTGGGTTTTGCCGCTTTTCTTTCCTTCGCTGCCATAAAAGTTGAGTTTTATCATATTGAAGAGTTATTCCTCCTTTTGGCTCTCACTCTGAAAACCCACAAAGGTATGAACTTACTGAAAATTTAATTACTATCTTTTATATTTGTAGAAATTAATTAAAACCCTAAAAGGATTAATTTAACTAATCTCTCTCACAATCCTAGCAAGTTATTGGGTATTTATAAGCCTTTAATTTAACCTTGAATCAATCAAAAATTGTTTTTTCTCTTTAACAGATTCGATTGTAAGAAAGTTTGTGATTTATGCATTGGGCAAACTTTTTGGTAGTACCTAGAATATATTGCTTAATTTAATTCCTAATAAATTATGTTTTATAGTTTTGATGATTGATTTATATAACGTTACCAGGAAATTCTATTGATTCTCCCAACAAATGGCGAGTTTTGATCTTTACAAGGTATTTTTGGTTATCGTTACAAGTTTTGTTGATTCCCAATAACAACCCTGTTACACTCTTTATAATGATTATTTCCATATTACACATATATGTATAGATGTATATTGTGGATTTATAGGAGTTGTGTCCGTGGATTTCTAGGGGGCCGTGTCACAAAGTTACATGTCGTATATGTTAATAAGGAGGATTTAGGGGCGTCTACAAAATATTTGGTGGGATGTGAGAGACTTTCATCTTGTTTATTAGAATCTAGATCCTAGGGTTAGGTCTAGAATGCCTGCGACGCTAGCCCTACATTGACAAGGTTCGCATGGGGCATCTATTTTTGGAGGCAAGATGTATCTTAACTGAATTGCTTCATAGTACATCAAGCTTCTTAAAATTAGCAATTTTCTTTAGTTTTTCCAAAAATAGAATTGAATTGAATTGTTGTAACTGAGTCTGAAACCTTTCTGATAGTATGTCTATGTTTACTGCACACTTCATTGCATATGAGGCTAAAAGTGACATTAATATGGGCAATTTCTCCTCTAAAAACAATGTCATTTCAGTTAGGAGTAAATACACATAGTTAATGAATATACTTATAACATTGTTGAGCTCATTAGAATCCGCTACTAATGCTTCAAAGAAGATCAGCATTAAGTCTTTAGAAGAAGCAAACTCTGTTGTTGAGCTCTTTAGAGATCAAGGGTTCACCGATGTCCAAATATCAGATTTCATCACAAAATGCCCTATATTACTTCTAGCCAAGCCAGACGAAATCTTCAAGCCTAACTTTGAGCTTTTCAAATCATTGGGGATGTTAACTCCTGAACTTGCTAAAATTATATTATTATTTTTTTGAAAAATGAGCTAGGGAAGTTACCCCCTGATAACATAAACAAAAGAAAGATAATTACAAGGTGGGGACAACTCCAATCCTTACAGACAAGGATAAGGAGGGCCTGAACACCATAAAGAAAGAGAGTATAGAGTAGATTCCTGACAACAAAAATAAAAGCCGGCCGAGATAGCCTAAATCAAAATTGTGTAAGATATCACCAAGACATGGCAGTAAAGAACTAAAGTTAAGTACAAGCATAGGCTTTCAATTGTCCTTGGCATCTCATGGCCGTTATTATGCTTATTGCAAAAATAGCAGGCTCTGAGAATGCCTGCATAAGCTTCTTTAACTTTTTTATGAAAGTGCTTAGTTTCTCTTTAACCTAAAGAGCTTGATTCAAAAAAAATGTCATTGTATTTTAGGTAGTTGTCACATCCATTTTCTAAACAAACTGGAAATATTTGCAGGCAGTTGTTTTGTTGCTTCCTTCTGCTATAGTTTTGCTGAGGTTCTGAAAATGCTTTCATAATGTTGTTGTAGCTTTAAGCTCTACCAGCATCTTCAGAATTTTCCCTATCCATTTTCTGAACCGAGATAAGTGCTTGAGAGAATTGCCTTTGCATTTCTTTTCTATCCATTTTATGGATAGCCAGAATCTACTGATGCAAGTTTGTTACTTTCTTTAACCCATTTTTTATGAGGTTCTTAAAATCTTTCATGTGCATCTTTATGTGAGTTGTTGTTATGACTGTAAGCATTTGTCATCCATTTTTTGGGCAGCAGTTCCATCCATTTTTAGAAAGGTTGTTCCGTCCATTTTCTGAATGGGAATTCCATCTATTTTCTGAATATCTTTCATATCTTTTATAACACCCATATAAGAAATGCAACAAATGAACAACATCTGTCGTGTCTTCCCCATCCCTTTTCTGACCTGAGTAAACTTGGATTTGACTAAACTGGTATTATTTTTTAATAGGTCTTGCCATTTGCATCATCTTTAATTAGGCCCTGTAAAGACACAGAAAAATCAGTGGGTTTAATTTTCTTGTAACCATAATCATTTAGTAAGCAGGCCAAAAAAGTAGCAACTTTGTTAGTTTCTTTAAACACAAGGCTGATATCAAAAAACTCAAAAAACAATTATTGATTCTCTAATGGATAATATAGCAGCTCTAACTTCCCAAGGAGGATCCCATAAGCTTTTAACAATGTTAATAGCAGCTTTGGAGTCAGTCTGAACAATAACCATTTTCTCTCCCTCATCAACTGCTATTTTAAGCTCCTCATCAATGCTAATAAGCTTCAACACAATAATGGGTTTCATCTTGGAGCAGCCAGAACAAGCTTTAATGGGACATCCCATGTCCTTTCTCAAAATGGGCTAAAATGATAACTAGCAACCCTTCACTCCTATTAAGGGAGCTGGAGAACCAAATTATCCCATCCTGTAATTTTATCAAAACCTTTGTGCACACAGACGACAAACTTGTAACTGTGCTCAAGAGATATCCCCTTATACTTCTGTACAATGTAGAAAATATTAAGAAATTAACGGCTTTCTTTGTAACAAATTTAGAATGGAAGCCTTCCGTGGTTTCCAAGTATCCTAGACTTATGACTTGTAGTCAAGAAAAGTATATTATTCCCAGGTGCTAAGTTTTTTTGATTCTCATGTCAAAAGGATTGCTTAAGAAAGATTTGATAAATATACCTTCAGAACTAATGCAAGATAAGAAGAGATTTTTTAATAAGTTTGTGATCAAGTATCAAGATGAGATTCTAGAAGTTGTGAAAGCACATCAGGGTAAGATGGAATTTCAAGGGTTTTATAGTGAATCAAAAGGCAAGAACGAGTAGATTATAAGTTAATTGGTAGCCTATATGGTGTCTTACCTTGTTCTATTGAGAAGGATGAGGGGGGGGGGGGTGTCATTTGGTATAAAATTTTATAACTCAGTTAGTAAAATATTGCAAGCTTGTTATATACTTTGAAATTCAAATGAAGATTCAGCATTCCATTGCACTCATAGATGATGATCATTCGTGATAACTGGTTTGATTTTCTTTTATGGATTAGTTAGTCCTTTGCTTAATTTTTTTCACTTATGTATCAGATTTGATATCACTCAAGATTTATAACTTTGATTGCTGAGAATGAGATGCAACCAAAGTGGTATCTAAAATGGTGTATAGAGGCAATAAACATGTATTGCAAATAGCGTGTTAATGTAGTTATTATGTGTATTAAACTGTTCTCCAAACTAGGTTTGACACATATATTACAATGTTGGATTTGACATTTACTTAATTTTTTGTTATTGATCAAATATAACCTTTAAGTTTAATATTTTTTTTACTTTCTGTAGCTATATCTTTAAAGAATCTTCACAATTCATTCCTTCAAGATGTCTTCGTCTATCCTTGAAATTCCTAGCAAGGAATGGATGACAAAACCTCAAACTTTTGACGAATACTTTGACACATGTTTCCACTATCATTCGTGACAGGTGTCTTGTAGGTAAAGATGTTAAAAAGATGATACAGGATGATGTTTTTCTAAATATCAATAACCCTAATCAAAATGTATTTTCTTGTAATTCATATGCATCTAATTGTTTTAAGTTGCACAACTGACTTTTGAGTTGGATCCTGAAGTACACATGAAGGTAATTGACAAAAAGGTGAATAGATCTTGGAAAGAATGGAAAAATAATTTACAAAAAAGTTACGATAAGTATTTAACAGATTTTGAAAGAAAAGCGCAGGTACCGAAATATGTGAAAGAAGAAGATTGGTATGAACTCGTAGATGATTGTTCCACGGAAAATGTAATGAACCGTCGTGCTAACGGCAAGTATGCAAGGAGAAAAATGCATACCCCCCATACTACTGGCTGGAAAGAAAGAAAAAATGGTATTATATTTGTTTATAAATTAACATTGAATAATAAGTATGTTTCCTATATATATATACTTTCTTATGAAATTTTTTGGGATTATCCTTTCTTAAAAAAAATTCTGGTACTAAATGCATTATTCTCTCACAGGAAAAAAAAACCCTGGACAGAAAGTTAAGAGAACTTATCTATTTATGGCATGCCATACAAAAGTGGATGAAACCTTCCCTTAGCGAATGAAAAAAAAAATGGTAAGATTTAACTATTATGCAAATAATCTTAAATTCTTTTCTTGCATTTTTTTGGTTCATGTTAGTCTTGTGTCTATTCTGAATGTTGTTGGTACATACTATACTAAAAAGGGAAATTTGTGACTGTTAAAAACCGTCTTTAGCAGTCATTTATGATGGTTTTTAACCGTCGTAACTTCCATCGCAAACAAGCGATCGTAACTTTACTTTGACTGTACACATCCGTCGTAATGAAAATTAATTAAACACAGAACAAAATAGAACTACAAAAATAGATTATTCCTTTTTTTATTTACTTTAGTCTTGCATTATGCTATATTCTTCAGGAGGTGCTTTCCACAGTCGTTTAGAATCTACCTGGCCTTGTTGATGAAAATTTTGATCAAGATACAGTTTCAAATGTAAGTAATATTTATTTAGTACATGTTTTCATTTTATTTTTCTTCTTGATTCTCTTGGTTTAATAACAATTCTGCATGGATCTCCAAATAAAATGATGCACTTGAGTCTGGTGGATTTTCTCCCCGATCATCATCAATTTTAGGGAGATAGAATCTAAATATGTTGTTTGGAGAATAGTCCTCCCCCCCAAAAAATAACATATCTTGACACTTAAGTTCTAATAATAGCGAAATGCCCACATCAGGTGCTTGACTATTTTTTCCTTACTGCCTCAAGAAGTCTTTCATTAGATTGAAAGGATGTGCTCCAGATTCCGCTGGCATGGTAGTGATAATAAGAGATTTGATATGCTATCCAATTGTAGAGGTAGGCCTTGGTATAAAAGACCTTAAGAGCTGGAATGATGCTTCCATTAAGAAGCATACTTATATGATTGTTGCCAAGAGTGCCAACTCAAGTGAATAAATGTAACTATCTCAGAAGTAAGAACTTTTGGAAAATCAAAATTCATGCTAAATTTTAATACCTCGTCTTTTGCAGACAGATTATGACAATCAGTGTCAAGCATTTCTGCAGCATCGCTATTCTTCACCTGATCGATAGAGAATTCCCTATCTTCATACATTTGTGCATCATCAATATGTTTCCAACCCCTCTCCGGGGTAAGTGAATAAGCCCCTAAATATAAAGTTAGACAACAACAGGTACAATATGGCAAATCAACTTCATCGTGCCATTTAAATTGGAGCACAAATTTTCTACTTCATCTTCGCGGTCCTCACTGCCCATATACTTTAATGCGGAATCTGAATTGAGGTATGAGTTCTTGACTCCCAACATCATCTCGTCTCTTATCTTTGGTTAGATTTCCAGGCACAGATTCAGTAATAGTAGGGGGTCTCCTCTCGTTTTTAATTATGTTAGGGAGAGGGACAAGGGGGATTTTAATACATTTTGAGATATCTTTTCTGCATGCTTATCTTGATTAGATATTCTCTCTTTCCTTTTCGTACTTGTGGAGAAGATGTAACATACAAGTATCCATATGGTATTTTTCTAATTGAGTTCAAACACTATTGACTTACTGTAGCTTTAATGTAATTTCTCTTATATTTATTTATTGAAATGGTATTTTTGTAATTGAGTTGCTCTTTGATGTACAGGTGTTTGGAAAAGATAAAAGCGGTTACATAAGGGGCTTTGGCAATATGTCCAGTGCCGAATTGGAGAGTACACTACCTTTCAGAATGAAGCTTGCAAATGAAAAGGCGATAAACTCAAATTTATAATCTCAATTGATGTCTCTGGGGGAACAACTGGCTTTTGAAGCCAATGCACGAAAGCAACTTAAAGAGAGATTCGCATTATTTGAATTTCAAAATTTTCCTCGTGAGTCACAAAAGCGTACTACTTTTGGCATCGAAACATCATCTCGGGTATTGACTTAAATATTATTTATGTTATGATTACTTATCATAAATTATCATATTATAATATTTGAATGCTTATATGCAATATTCATTATCTAGTGGGTGTTCACCATTTGCTAACGCATATCGTCCATCCATGTCAGTTCCGCTAAGGTCATGTGAGTTATTAGACTGGTATGGTGCTACAATTACTCATGGAACTCATCAGCAAGGTGGAAGAGCTTTGCGTGATTTCTATAATATATTAATAGATGAGATTGTTCATGTAACAGAAAATGACCCCTTGAGGATGTTGTCGTTGGTGAGATCATAGTTTGGGAGAAAAGTTGTACCGTATTTATTTAAATAATGTATGTTATTTCTTTTATGCAGAATTGAAAGCTATTTCCAAACACATTTTTGAAGAATTTTAATAATATAGCTTATTTTAGAATAATTAGGTTTAATGTTCAAGTAAATTTTGGTAAGAGCATTGTCTAGGTGAATGGAAAAATATGGTATTCCATTCAACTAAAAAAATGGTATTTGTTCTCAAAAAGTCGTGTATGCTTAATTCAAAATGTCTATTTCACATATAATGACTGAAAAAATGACACATACAATTGTTGGATTTCTTGAAGAACAACATATATTTCTATTTTGTTTTATTTAAATTAACGACAAAAAAATCAACATATATTATAGTTTTGTCATTTATTATTCATAAAACGCAACATATAGTTTTGTCATTTATTTTTAAACTAAACGAATTTTTTCTCATTGAAACAACATAAAGAGCTACACATATAATTGTCGTATTTTTTTATAAATAGTGACATATTTATATATTGCCAAAATATGGCATTTATAACTGTCGGTAGCGATAACGACTCCATTTTTGGCGACAGTTGTTAGCGACAGACTATAAGTTGTTAATCAGTCAATAACAACAATTATATCCATCGCTAATAATCCTTTTTCACGTAGTGATAGGAATGATCTAAAGATCGAATGGAATAACGAGTGCGAAACAACATTTCAAGAATTTAAGAATTCTTTGTGAAAACCTTCCATCATGAGTACCCTAAAAGAAGGAGAAGAACTTACAATATACCTTACCATTAAAGAAAACTCACTCAGTTCGATACTCATTCGACTAGATAAGAAAATAAAAAAGCCCATATATTTTATCAGTAAAACTCTTACTTCGACAGATTCACAGTACACCAAAATCAAAAACTCGTTCTTACCCTCATTTACAAATAACAATAGTTAAAGCAATATTTTCAAGCTCATTCAATTCGAGTAATGACAAATTACCCCTTCGGGATGCCTTATTAAAGAAAGAAAAATCCAGATGAGTGCATCAGTGGCAATTAGCTTGGGCGAGCACAACATACATTTCTATCAAAGACTTTCTAAAAATGGACATGCGGTAGCTAATTTTCCAGCATATTTCCCAGTAGAAGACCTAGTTAGGAAGATCATGATCCCAATCTAAGTGAAGAACAGTTTGAAGAAAAGGCTGATTTGATATCAAAAATGAGTGGTACCTTTTGACAGATGGTTCCGCTGGACTGATAGGTTTAGGAATCATGATCGTTCTCATAGCGCCCTTAAGCGATAGGAATGAGAACTCGATCCAGTTCAATTTTGAGGTAACAAATATTGAAACCGAATACAACACATTAATCCACGGAATGGAGATGGCATTAGAGCTCGGAGTACCCTAACTTTCTATATATACTGACTCTTTGCTAATTGTAAACAATTATACAAACTAATATTAAAAAAATAGAAAGATGGTAGAGTATGCTGCTTTAGTGGTTGGCAGAATGAGCAAATTTTAAAAAGACACGATTGAATATCTACCTCGGGGAGAAAATAGACATGCAGACTCTCTCGCATACCTAGTAGATATTCTCAGAACAAAGGTTCCCTATTTGAAAATTGAAGTCGTCTCTATCCCACTGTTAATCTTATCAACTCAAATACAATTAATAATGGGGTTGATGAGTCTAGAGAAGGTGATTGGTGGCTGCCTTTTCAAAAATATATTTTTCCACAAAATGATTTTAACGGTGAACTTCTTGAAGATATTAATGAAAGATGGAGACTGATAGACTACACAAAATAATTCACAGTTATCAATGAGATACTTTTTAGCAGATCAGTCACAGGTCCTTATCTAAAGTATCTGTTCAAAAAAGATGCCAATGATCTGTTATAGAAGTTATACGAAGGAATATGTAGATCCCATACCGCAGGTCGATTCTTGGCAAATCAAGCAATTACCCAGGGTTTTTTTTTTGCCAAAGAGCATGCGAAGAAATACGACACCTGTCACTGACATGGACATAAAATTTGAGCTCCAGCTTTAGATCTTCATGCGAGCAAACTACATTGGCCTTTTCAAAGATGGGTTCTTGACCTAGTAAGAGAGTTGCCAAACACTCCCTATAAAAGAAAATATCTTTTGGTGGCAACTGATTACTTCACAAAATGGGTAGATGCAGTCCCTTTCTGTCGAACACGGGAAAAGGAAGTCATCAAGTTTATATGAGATAATATTATCACCAGTTTTGGCTACCCACACCTCATCAAGATCGACAATGGGCCATAAATTATTGGTGAAAAGGTGGCCGAATTTCATAACAAACATAACATCATTCATTCTCCTTCAAACCCTTATTACCCACAAGGAAACGGTCAGGTAAAAATTACTAATAAGACAATAATCGATGGGATAAAAAGTACTTTAATGTCAAGAAAGGAAATTAGATTAAAAAATTACCGCATGTACTTTGGGCGTACCGAACAGCCTCACAAATGTCTGCAGGATATACTCCCTTCCTTTTAGCTTATGGCATTAAAGCTGCTATCCCAACTGAATATCATCACCCAGTATGCGATCCCGAAATGATGGATAAGGAAAATGAATTTTAGTAAGCAATTGCAAATCGGGGAAGATTCCACCAGGCACTGGCCAAATCTTATAAAAAAAAGATTCGCACCAGAGAATTCGACATCGAAGATCTCGTCCTACGAGAAATACCCAAACACAAGAAGGAATTGAATACCGGTAAACTTGTAGAAAGCTGAGAAGGACCCTTCATTATGATTGGCAAGATTAACCTCGGATCCTACGACATGATCACCTAATAATGAATTCAAGTCCCAAACCCTTAAAATACTAGGAGGTTGAAAACATATTACTGATAAACATATTTTACAGTTCAATGTTTTTCTATTTACATTCCAAAATTAAGAAGCATTCTTCATGTCTATGTACGTTGCTCCCAACATTAATTAAATTCTTATGTTTGGTCAACGTATAAATTTAATATAATTTCAAAGCATCTATTTCCAAGTTGGAAGCAAACATCATACATCTACTATAATTTCGAACATATAATTTCAGGAATTTGACATGCCACTTCGTCTACTGTATTACAAAACAATATCTATAACAAAATAATCTACGTATGTTTATCCTTTCATTTCCTTCCCCATCTTATTGACCGCTGAGTAGATTGTTTCTTTTTCCCACCTTTAGATGAATTACCCACATAATCGGCCCCTAGCGAGCGAAACCTTGCAATATCTTGTTCTTAACATAATCAATAGGAGTGAGGTACTAGACCTTTAACCTTGTCATCATCTGACAAGTCATCCGCAGATACAGGAGTTAGAAAATCAGTACGATTAAAGTCATTCGCATTCTCATCTTTTACAAACCCAAGATTCTCATCCTTCATATTTTCCAAATCAAAGTCTTTCCCACAGTCAGTTACGTACTTTCAAGGAACACCTATAAGACTTAAATCAACAAAATGTCAAAAATCCCCAAATTTCCCTTAAATAATTCTTAATCTTTCATGATAGATCTTACAACTCTTAACCTTCTTCAGTCAATAATCAATCGAGAAATCAGTTCTTTCAGCACCGAGGGTTTCAATTTGACGTTAATGCAAGAAACACCCCTTATGCAAAACCGTAACCCCACAATACTCAATCAATCACCCTCAATCATAACTTCAACGACAGATAGTCGGATAGATGTAATTTAGGTTATGAATGGTCTACAAACCATTCATACTAAAATCCCTGAAGCTATCAAGGATGAATTAATTTTAATACAAAAGGTTGCATGCACTTTGGGTTTCATGAATATGGAAGCTGGGGCAGGAATCAAGAATACTGCTGCAACAAAAAATCATACCACACAAGCAATCAAGGATAACCAGGTTTGGTGAAATCTACACCCCAATGTAAAATCCCTGCCACAATTGGAGATATAGTTCAAAATTCCTATGCAGATAAAGTTAGGGGTCCAAAAACAAAGAACACGACAACAGCTGGGCTTATTGTAGCTGGAAAGAGAGGTGATACCCCAATTATTTCAATACCTAGAAAGGAACTAACCAATGGCATTTCAACTTATAAGTTCAGTCTTACCGGAAGATTGGACTTACAGAAGATCAAATTTGCAACTGTGCAAAAGTATATGAATACACATTGGAAAACAAAGGGACCTTACAAACTGATTCCAATGCGGAAAGGATTCTTCATCATCAAATTGGAGTCAGAGGAAGACAAAATTTATATTTGGAGTAGGGGACCCTGGATGGTGGAACAAATGCATATGAGAACTATGCCTTGGATCCCATTTTTCTCGGTTAACAAACATAGTAACTCCAATGCGTTAATTTGGTACAAATTCCCTGGATTACCAATTGAAATTTGGAGTAAAAAAATCATTATGTCCCTTGGGAAGACACTTGCCACTCCTATTCAGCAAGACCATTCCACAAAAAATTAGGACTATGGATACATGATAGCCGAATGCAAGATAGTGCAAAGAGCATTTAGAGCCAATAAAATGGAGCTCAATAAGACCAAACCGCAGAAGAACAATGGAATCGTGAAAGGCAGCAAGGGAAACAACAATGTATTAATTTTGGGGAAGCAACCTCAGACTAAGAAAATGGGTAGAAATAATACTGACTTACAGGGTAAACATACATACTTTCAGGAGACATTGCAGGAGAGCAGTACAACGTCACCTCCTATTTTCGTTCCAGGTATGCCTAGGCCATCTAACCATTTGCAATAACAAGAAATAATAGGTAATAAAGTAGGAGGGTCAATTACAAAGGGTAGCAACAACCAACCATCTTTACCTTTGGAGAAATGAGTTAGTAGTAAGAACAATTAGCTTGAAGCTCTCATAGACGTAGAGGACGATATAGAACAAATAGAACATGCAGAATCGTCACCTTCTGGGGGGCAGGATGAAATAAACACTAATTTGAGTACGCAAGGGGAGAACAGAGTAGCAGACGCCGCGATCTCACAAGTTCCAACAAACGAGGAAGTTCCTTCTTTTGTAGACGAAGATATCGCAATAGAACCAACTAATGAGGATAGTACCCTTGAGAGTGAAGAATACTTAAAGGCTATACATGAGGTCAAATACAATCTCAATCCAGCAAGTTGGGTAGATGAAATTGAATAAGAAGACCAGGTACAGCTTGGACCTAATTAAGTTCTTAAAGGGTGAAAGGTTTACACCTTTGACCTGAGAGTGATGTGTTCTACCCGCAAAGACCAATGAAAGTTAACTTTTGGAATGCCTGAGGGATGGGAAACGAAAAAATGATTCACTCTCTCAGGAAAGTAGCATCAAGAATACAACCTGATATTCTGGGTATTGCTGAACCAAAGATTTTCTGTAAATTCTTTATATTGCCGGGATATGACACGAAAGTCATTCTAATGAACAAACCATAGAGAAAGTAACTTATGGATACTATGGTCCAAAGGAACTCCTATACCTGATGTACTCTCTCTATCAAAACAATGTATTACGGTGAAATATATGGAAAATTGCTTCTCCTTTAGTCATGCAGATTGTAGCAAAATTAACATGCTGGAGCTTTGGATTGACCTCTCTAATTTTGCTGCAACCAATGTTAAGCTCTGGATATGCATCGGGGACTTCAATGTGGTTCATCAGCTCGCCGAGAAAAGGGGCAGAAAACTACCTCCCACTAACGCGGTTATTGATTTTAACGACTTTCTGGATACTGCTAAACTAAGTGAAAGCCCCTCCTCAGGTTTTACTTTCACCTGGTGC
This sequence comes from Kingdonia uniflora, assembly GCA_014058105.1. Lineage (NCBI taxonomy): Eukaryota > Viridiplantae > Streptophyta > Magnoliopsida > Ranunculales > Circaeasteraceae > Kingdonia > Kingdonia uniflora. The sequence continues at coordinate 669,690 of JACGCM010001326.1, forward strand.
AATGCTCAAAGTGGAAACAACAGGACTCTGGTGGTCCTAGACAGATGCTTACAGAATGCAGAATGGCAGAATACCTTTCAAGGTTAGAGAATGAAGGTGTTCCCTCAAATACATACCGATCACTCGCTCATTCTAGGAGATTGCTACCAAGTACCTAAGCCTTCCACCATCCCATTACGATATCTCCAATCTTGGGGAGATGACCCGGGTTTTGGGGAACTTGTAGCAAATAGTTGGGAGCAGCCGTTACTTGCAGCCCCGCTATTCTTGTTAATAATGAAACAACGACGACTCATGGCAGACATAAAGGAATGGAGACAGAACTCCGTAACCCAGCAACGTAATAAAATGCAACTAGAGAAAAAGATAATGTAAGTCCAAATACAATTGGAAGAATATATCACCAATGATTTTATCACAAAGAAATACTTAGCCCAAATAAAACCGCAGAACAGATGGATGGAAATTGAAGAGCAGGATTGGAGACAAATCAAGGATAAAATAGCTGCAAGCAGGAGACCGCAACACTAAATATTTTCACTCTACTACAAAGGCATGGAATGCTAAGGCACTGATTAAAGAAATTAAAGAAAGCTCGGGTGTAGAGATCACAAACCAACCTCTCATCAAGGAACACATCATAAATTATTACACCGCCAAGTTCAACGCTGCAGAAACGCAAGAACGCCCAGCTCTCTACGATCAACTTCCTATGCAAGTGTTAGAAGCAGAAAATAATTCCCTTATTTCGTGCCCATCCAATGACGAGATTAAAGATGTAGTATTCTCGATGGATGGAAACAGCGCCCCCGGCCCAGATGCATTCTATGGAAATTTCTACAGAATATTCTAGCAGAGCCTGAGTTCAGATGTTTACACTGAAATATCTTCTTTCTTTTGAGATGGTATGATTCCTATGAATTTTAACACCAACACCATCGTACTAATCACTAAAATCCATAACCCGCCCTTGATTCTATACTACAGGCCTATATGTCTCAGTAACTTTATTTTCAAAGTTATTACTAAAATCCTAGCTACTCGGTTCTCTCCAATTCCTGAAAAATGTGTTTTGAAAGACCAGAGCACTTTTATCATGAATAGAATCATTCATAGCAATATCCGCATGGCCTCTGAAATGATGAATGAGATACAAATTGTAATGTCCCGGATTTTTTTTTCTTTTTATTTAAATAAATAAATTATGCATCCATATTTTTTCCTTGACATCATGCATTGCGTTCCACTATTTTATATATCAGAACTCTTAGTATGGTATATAGGCTTACTGTGAATGTGAACATTAGAGCACCGTTTTACCCGCATGGGGTAGGCTTCGTTATAGCTACCGTAGTGTCGTTCCATTGGATAACCACACATCTATTTTAGGAATTTGATTTGTAGAATTTTAACATAGAGTTGGGGAGAGTCTTTGGGAGATTGGAGATTAGGTTAATTTTGATTCGAATTGGAGAGTAGAGAGAGGTGTTGATCAACCCATCTTCTCCAATCGAAAATTGTAGTTTGCGGTTCAATTACTGTTGCAGTTCGCTGCTTGCTGTACAGTTGGTTTGGGCTTCATCCCTTAAGGATTTTTAGTGCTCTTTGTTGTACTAGAGGGTGGGGGAAGAGACAACGGTTGCAGTTCAGTTGCCGCCGCCTTTGTTGTTGCTATTTTCGAGTGCAGGAAGAAGGCTGCCTGTAATCGGCATTGTTGCAATTCTATTTCATTTGCTACCCCCTTTATTGCTGCTGTTTTAAAGTGTAGAGAGAGGCTATTTTAACCATCTTCAATCGCTGACTAGTCGTCATCCATTTCCAATCGTAGCTGCCATTTTTCTGTAAGTAATTCCTTCTTGCTGTTCTAACTTTATAATCTGATTTTCAGTTCAGTGTAACCCTCTTGCTTGCATGGTAATTGATTAGAGAAGATTTTAAGAGTAATTATTACTGTAAGTCATTGGTGTTTGATTCCCTAAGAGTTGTTTATTGATTGGCTTTAGAGAGACGATTACGGAGATCGTTGTTATGTTCAGGAGTTCTAAAATCAGTTCGCTTCACCTAATTGTTTTTCCTCCCTTGATAATCTGATTTCTATTTTAGTAGAGCCCTTAGGTGATGGATTAGATATGGATTATGTTGGGTTGGGCTGGGTTGATTATGAGGTTCTGGTTATGATTGGTTGAGTTGTGCTTACTCTATATCGTCTTTGCTAGGATTGTAGCGGTGTAGTGTTGCTTGGCTAGTGAATTGATTGGAGGTGTTTGTCCATGAGGTGCCGTTGTTAGAGCGATGAGTTGTATTGCTTGGATTGATTCTTCTGGAGCATTTCGTCAGGTGAGTTTTATCATCCAGAATAACTAGATCATTATGTTGATTCGTGAGTCATCGTAATACATAGTTTAGTATGTTTATACTGTGATTAGGTTAGTATATGGATAATTGCTAAGGGCACCTATACGGGTTATTCATTTAGTGCACCATATGCACAAGTATTTAAGGGTTTGATAAGTTATTAAAACCCGCGACAATTGTGAGTTAACTACTATATAGAATCTTGTAGGTTGTAGGTCATATTCTTGTTTATTGTAGATGCGACGATTCTGCATTATTATATATGGAGTATGGAATTGTTGGTTGGTTATTAGGGTACCTAGTCTATTTCTTAGCACTAGTAATTAGGTTTGGCGATTAGTAGAGATTTTTGGATCCCTCATGGTTTAGCCACTATTAATTAGTATAAGTTTAGAGTTATAGTTATCACCTTTTAGTTATAGCGACCTTGTTAGTTTAGTCGTTAAACTTGTTAATGGGTTTAGGCACTATCTATTTGGGTTTATCTACGTTATCCTCATGGATTTGTCCTTGGAAACAAATAACGTAGTAAGATCCTAGTATGTGGTTCTTGGTTCCATGAATAGTCTCTTAGGCGGTATAGCTTTCGTAAGACATGGTCTTTGGTTTGGAGCTTGTCTTTTTAGCTGTTATTTTATCGTTTAGTCTTAGAATATCCTAGGAGTTCTCTGTGTTCTCTTGGCTTTGTCCTTGAGCACTGTCGTTGATTTAGTAGTTGTTTGGAATGATAGATTCCATGTTGGGGTATAGTATCTCCTAGATTATTTAGCTGTTTGTGGTGAACAGATAGTTTATCCATAGTAGTTGATTATTGGTGTCTAGCACCTGATAGTTTGCTTTAGGGTTGCTTGCCTCATCGTGATGTGAGACTTATTGTCCTCATGATTCTTCGAGCTTGTAGAGCTACTCTGTTAAGCTTCTTTTCTTCGTTGTTGGCTTTAGATATCTTTCTCGTTTGAGCATTCTCGTGGCTTTGTCCTTGAGCGCCAGGTTGTTCTGCGATGTTTGTACTATCACCAGTGATGTTGGAACCTAGTGGGTTTCCTGTTAATCTATTTTGGAGACTTAAGTACATAGTCGTTGGAGAGTTGATATTGTAACTCTATTTTTGGGGGGTTGTGGACTACTTGTTGGAGACTTGTAGGTTATCCCTTGTGTACTAGTCTATGTTGACAGCTATGGTACTCCAGCATTTGATGGTAATCATGTTTGTGTTAAGAGATCTTAGAGACTGATGTTGTGACGGGTTAGTCATTGTTCATCTGTTGTTTTGACGTGTGACTGGTAAGTCGCTGGCCATCTAGTTAGATGTTGTGATTGGTTAGTCACTATTGTTCAATGTGTAGATGTGCGACTGGGTCACTGTTTGTCTGTGCTAGGATTTGTTGCCACTCGCTCGGGTAGGTGGTTATCCTATGTGTGCTTGCTGTGTTAATGGCTACAGTATTTTTATCTCTGGTGGATCTGTTTGGATCTGTAGATCATATAATCATTTATTCTTATCTTGTTAAGATCGGATACATAAACTCACTCCAAATCGGCTGACCCCCGATAAGTTAGGAGGATTCCTATCTCGGGTTGAAATAGTATGGTAAGTTCTGGCTGAGATGCTATCATACCTGAATACCTATCCTTGAGTATGGGATGGTATGAGATAGTTCCCCTCTGGTACCAACACTATCCTGAGAGGCTGAAATACCTTAGAATTCGAATAGTATAAGGACGATGGCTCCTCGGGTTGAAACCCCTATTCACTCTGATCCAGTGGTTATATCCTAGTCTTGTCGAGCTTGGAACAATTTGAACCCATTGTATCCAACTAAGATCTCTTTAAGGTTATTATGCATTAGCGGCTGATCAGCCCAATACATTGATTTATAGGGTCTAGTCCATTGATTTATTCATATCATAAGTATCCAGTCTTAGGACAATTCTAGAATCATATCATATCATATCATATCATATCATATCATATCCCATCATCACATCATCGCATCACTTCAATATATATCTTGCCTCATCTCGTTCATCCCTTTCTCTTCTTTCTAGCATTAGTTCTTTTAGTAGGGTTATTTAGCCTGGTTAGGTTAGAGTGATGCGTGGTTTGCTCACTTTGGAATGTTATTGCATTTTTGAGGTGGAGTGGATGCATGTGGCGCTGAGGGCTTTAACTGTGTTTGGAGTGTAGTTTATAGTCTTAGTATTTTCCTTGGCTTCTGACTTATAGTCTAATAGATTTATTAGGGTTGTTGTACTTTTCTATTAGATACCCTTAACATCTTTAGCATTTATTTTTTTATCATTAACAAATCATTATATCTTATTATTATATTATTCATCTCATTAGTTGGTATAATTGTTTAGCTATTTGGGGAGTTAGTGAGCTGTTGTTTGCTCACTCTCGCAATATAACAACATTTCGGGTCTTTAGCTATGGCAGTGGTGATCTTGATTGAGAGCTTAAGCTGGAGGCTTGGTTATGAGTTAGAATTTTGGATTCTTAGTGTAGTTGTTCTTGTGAGAACTTTCTTTTGTTTAGATTGTTGTTTCTAACCTGTTGAGAATTGTTGTAATTTTTGTTGTAATCTTTGCAGTAATCTCTGTTTAGATATTGTTATCCTAGTCTTTTACTATCTTTGCATTCTTTATTACTCTGATTTGTGCACCGATAGATTACTGAGCTTAACTATTTTGTGGCTTGGTTATTTGTGGGGTCTTGCATGTCCTCGAATCTTAGTAATTGGTCTAGTTTACTGATTATTGGAATTTGGGGCGTGACATAAATTAAGAGAAAATACGGCAATGTAGTACTCAAGATAGACATCAATCAAGCTTATGATAAAATAAGCTAGGCATACATCCTCACCACATTATGCGCCTTTGGGTTTACACCAAAATTTTGTTCTTGGATGCAAACAATTTTTAGCAGTAGTATGATCTTCATTCTTATCAATGGTAGCCCATCAGGATTCTTTTGAATGTCTAGAAGTCTCAAGCAGGGTGACCCTCTCTCTCCAGTCCTCTTTGTAATTGCAGAAGACGTACTCAGCATTAACCTCCACAAGGCCAGAGCGCAAGGCAGAATACAAACCATGACATCAACAAAGACTATGCATGGACCAACTCACCTTTTTTTGCAGATGACATTTTTCTTTTCGTGAATGGGAACAACAGATGCCTGCGACAGCTCAAGCTCATCCTCATCGACTATCAGATGGTGTCTGGGCAAGAGATAAGTGTGGCCAAAAGCAAGATTTTTATAAGCAATATTTCTTTCACTCGTAGAAGATGTGTTGTATAAATTTTTGTGTTCAAGGAAGGCAAATTTCCTGAGACATACTTGGGAATTCTACTCATACAAGGTAGGGTCACAAAGCAAGCCATATTGCCCGCGATCGAAAAAATTAGAAATAGGGCTACCAACTGGACAGGTAGGATGATCTCTTTCCTGGGACGGGTTACACTTGCAAAATCAATCCTGAATGACATACCCATACATAATATGGCAGTCTACAAGTGGCCTCGTTTGCTTATTAAAGAGGGAGATAATATTCTTAGAAACTACATATGGACAGGGGATCTGACAAAAAGGAAAGGCGTGACATTGAAATGGGAAAATGTATGCAAACCGATTAAGGAAGGCGGCCTCGGTGTCCGTAGTTTGGGAGAAGTAAACAATGCGATGCTTTGCAAACTTCACGGGTCTTCAAACAGGGAACACAAGACTGGGCAATATTTCTCAAATCAAAATTTTGTACTAAGAGTGGAGACACAATTCGATACCACAAACCCTCTATTATCTGATCTGGCATCCAAATTGGAGTTGTATTCTCAAAACCTTTCATTGGCTGGCTCATCGACGATGACAAGATGATAGATTTTTGGAGTGACACATGGGCTACATAAATCCCTCTCATGGAATATATAGAGTTGCCCAGACATGTGGAAACTCTATACAGCTACGCTTAACAACTTTATTAACCCACAAAGATGGCAATTCCCTAATGGCATTCGGCTCCACCTTCTTGCACTTGGAATAAATGTTCAGCTACTCTAGTATAACCCCAATAACCAGGACACCATGATTTGGAAACTAGACCTACGAGGGGCATTCTCAACCAAGAATGCATTTAAAACTCTGCGTAAGTGAGAAGATACAGCATGGTGGTGGAAATACATTTGGAATAACGTATTTCACACAAGACTGGGAGGCTTTGTATGGTGGCTATTGAACCATCTCCTTCCAATGGACAATACCATTATGAAGAAAGGTATCTCTCTAGTCTCGATTTACCACCAATGTAACAATTCTACGGAAACTAAAAAACACTCTATCCTGCAATACCCTTTTGCAGTCTCTCTCTGGCAGCGAGCTACCAATTGCTTCTCTTATGATCTTATTACACCGACAGACACCTGGAGAACAATTTTGGAAAGAGGACAAGGGCATAGTACCTACATAATATATATCTTGATGCTTGATGGACATGGTCTTTTCTATTTGCAGCAACATCTAGAAAGCAAGGAACAAATGGAAATACGATGGTTTCAAGCTCCCTCTCCATATAATTATGCTGCACATCCTAACAGACATTGAAGACACGGCTCACCTCTCTAAAAACACTATTAACAATACTATACAGGACCTCTAGATCATAAAGGCATTAAATGTTCAATGCAAACTACGACAGGGCAGCATCATCGAGAGCTGTCGATGGGAACTTCCAACACCAAATGAAATAAAGATCTATTGTGATGGCTTAGCATTAGGCAACCCAGGAAATGCAAGTACTTGCATTATCAACAGAGACAAAAGGTGATGTCGTGGGTACCTATAGCAAAGCCATTGGTCATGCAACAAACTATATTGCTGAGATCATGACTATCATATCAAGAGTTTAGAGAGCTCTTACAAAAGGGTGGCGCTACTTGTGGGTGGTATTTTATTCAGCGGTGACCATAAAAGCCTTTACCAATGAAAAAATTCCTTGGGCACTCAAAACTTCTTGGGACATTATCACTCCTAATATATTGCTTATTCGGTTTAGCCATGTATGGAGGGAATGCAACTTTTTGGCAGATTAGCATGAGCAGAAAGGTTCTAACCCAAACCAACCGGTAGAGGAATAGACGAACGGCAGAGCAAAATGTCTAGAGAAAATTGAAGATCACTCCACTGAGTATTATCAAATCAGGAAGTCCTTCGAACGAATTAGGAGGTCGTTCGAACTTATTAGAAACTATTACAATAATTGAGACAGACGACGAGTTTGAAGGCATTTCAACAGTTCGTTCGAATGGACTTTAAAGTCATTTGAACGACTTGTACATCAATCTTAAAACCACATTTTCTTTTTGTTGAGAAAGTCGACATTTTCTAGTTTTTTCTATTTCGTTCGAACGATAGAGGAGGTCGTTCGAACGAGACTTTGCTCTTGTCGTTCAAATGACTATGGATTAGTTCGAATGAATTTATGCAATTCCCTTGTATATTTTCTTTTGCATTTCCTTATTTTTGCAGAGAGCCTATATGCATATGCCCTAGTGTCCTGTACTAGAGTATAGCATGGTTGGTTTTTCCCTCATATTGGAAACAATTGTTTGGATATATATTACTAAACATTTTACAAAAAAAATTTACATATTTTCAAAATTTGTTCTCAACTCTATCTAGTTTATTACCATAAAAACCAATCAGCGCTTCAACATATCGCTCGTGCTCATCCTTAAAAATAATTTTTTTCATGTATAGGATATAAATACTCCCTAATCTGCATATTCGAGTTATATAGCTGATCACGAGTTTTTTTTTTCGATAACTCTAAATTTATCCATTTTTCATCCTCTTTCTTTCTGAGCGCTATCTCCTCTACAACTCAAGATGCGAGTCAAACATTTTGTTTGGAATAGTGGCTCAAAGTTTCTTCTGCAATTATTAACTCGTTCTCTAAATCCGTCAGTACAATTTTCTATTTTTTATTTATATTAATAAATAATATTGTCATTGACCTTCGACCCTACAAAAATTTTGATGACGTAGGCTTAGAACCTACATACACAGGCCATGTATTATTAAGTTCTATAAATAATAGATAGACCAGCTCGAGCTGAGCATATTTTTTCCTCTCCAATATACCGATTTCTTGTTTCAGTCGTTAAATATTGAACTCATGCTAGATCTGGTACCACACCTCTCTCTTTTAATGTGTATATACACAGAATTTAGTCCTCGCTCACTCTCAACTTCTGCCTCAAAATAAAGTGCTAAGGATAACAACTTCTCGCACTCATCTTTCAAAGGGATTTCTTTCAACGTTTTTCTAAGCGCCTTAAACCTATCTGATTCATTGATAAGATACTCGTCTCTTTCTATTTTTACCTTAGCATATTTAAACTGCATATCATATAATTCTTGCCAGTTCTTATCTGATAAGGATTTGTAATGTCTTTGTTGATATTCGGTTTAACCTATTACCTAATGAGTGCGACTCAAGGAATTCCTAGCCCTATTCAGTGCTCTCTTCAGACTGTCTACAGTCACCATTAATTGCTCCACGTCCTACACAGATTGCAAAATCTATATTATTCATAAAATTAATAATTAACAAAAGAACTTTAACAAATTTAATTAACAAAAGTTACAGGCGTAGCAAACTTTGGTAAGCTCTATCTCTTCCAGTGACACATTCTTAGTAACAGCATCACGAACTTTTGTGGCATTTCCTGAAGACTTTGAGAGAGGAGCATTCACCGTATCCACTAGAGAAACACCATCATCTGGTCGTTCCTCCACGGTATGCTCATCCTCGACCTTAGAAGGGAAGAAGATGTTTTAGTATTTTCCATCAAGCAGAAGGGTGATATCGTTCTCTGACAGGCCAAAGTAGCAATAAGATTGGATCTGATTATTTTGTCCAACCTTAATAACCTTTACCGCCTTCTTCATAACCTTCTGATACTCTAGCACCTGGTTCTACAGTTTCAATCTAACCGCCGTTCTTGCTTCCTCTGTGAATATTTCCTTCTCTTTTGAGAATTCAGCAGTCAACCCACTGAACTGGGCCTTTAATTGAACATTCTCTTTAATTTGAGCCCCGACCTTACGGGGGAGCACGGAATGCTCATTATTTCTTTTCAAAAAAAATTGAGATAAACTTTTGACTAGCATCGACAGCTACCAAAGTTATATTGTTAAGAAATCACAATACCAAAAATAGTATAATGGAGATAATCAGAGGTCAAAATACAACTGTACCTGTGGGATCTACCCTTGGAACATATCCTCGAGCTTCTCTAGGTTCGTTTCAGCCAATTGAAAGCGACGACTTTCTACCTCCTTGAGTTTCGTAATAACAGTATCATGAAACTGATCACTTCCTTCGATCTCATAAGTTTTCTACCTATTTAGCCTGGACTCATCCTCATCATCTACTTCGGCCTCACCGACCTTGCGCTTCTTTAATTTTTCTTTTCCCAGAATTCCACCATCAACAACTTCTAGAGCAGGCAAAGTAAAACCTTCATTAAACTGTTGAGCCACCTACTTTTTTTGGGGGAACTCTTGATTTGACTTTTTGAGCTGACAAAATTTATGACTGACACCTGAAGTCACATTTGGGAGACCGAGACCACCAGTTTTCGGTGACAAACTCCTTTTGTTTGAATTTTCTTCTTGACCAGCCATAGTTCGCCTCTGATTAATACACTGGACTTTGGGAATCTATGAGTTTACCTTCTTACCCCTCTGGATATTTAGCTTAGTAATAACATCTTTTAGTTCATTCTATTCTCGACCCACAAGATTAAAAAGACTAGAATCGTCGGGGGTATCAATGGTTGAGGACCTAAAAAATGGAACAACAAGAAATGATAAGGAACTCAAACATGCTAAGATAGTCACTTCTCAGGTTTAGCAATATACACTTACTCGGATAAAAATACTTAAAGTCCAGCTCGAGCACTGTTTCATCTGAGACCTATATACAGTTCCCTCAAACCAATACCAGATGTTCGTTCCAAGGTCGGCCAGCAGAATCAAATCAAAAAAATTCAGTCTTAATGAATCGTTATACAGGTAATAGCTCCGACTTTCCCTCAAATATTTTATTTTATAAAATTTCATAACATCTGAAGCAACAAACTTTTTATCGACCCCATTCGCCCTCCATGTCTCCTTAAAGGTCTCACAGACCTTTATCATCTCATGCACATTGCCATTTAGCTGTGATAGGCAGTAATGTAGCAGGTTCATAACCCCTTTATGGAAACGGGTATGCGTTATTTCAAGGCCGGATACCAACTGGTTGGTATAACATAAAAAACCATCATTCAAACCAAACTTCAAGGGCCCGGTATAGTACTTTATGGGTACATCGTCCTGAATTTCCCTAACTTATTCGAGGTCAAGAATATGAAAACGCTTTTTTTCCCGCTACTGAAGAAAACTCCCTAAAACACAAATCTTCTTCAACTATATAACCCCTCGACTCACCATCCAGTTTCTTCTTATACTTAAGGAATTCCTTCCCAATATCTGCCCCCTCTAGGTATATACAAAGTTCTATGTCACTCGACCCTTTATCCCTTACAGTTGCCCCCAACATTTCAGGTTTGACCTCTACAGGAACATTTTCTACCACCCCTCTCAATACCTCAATACTATCTACAACCTCCTTCTCCGCATTATAAAACTCATCCTCTTGCCCAGATGAAGACATTTCCTATGAGCTCGTTTAGACAACAAATTTACTCCTAGGACTTAAGTTCATAGTACGCATACTTGACCTACAAATACAAGCAATGATCATGTGTTTAATATTTTCTACGATTCATTCTAGCTTTTTTTGGCCGCTAATTTTCATCAACAAAAATTACTTTGATTAATACCTTACTTCGCATCTTAAAAGTTTTCCAGAACCTAATCCTTGACCCAAGTTGCACAATTACCCTTAAAATAGCAATTTTATTATTTTTATTCAAATTTTAGAGGGGAATCACATACGTTATAGTCACATTTACCCTCTCCTTCAAACAACCCCAAATTCAAAGAAACACAATCCCAAATTCCCCACACACATTTAATCAAATTAAATTACAAGAAAGCAACAAGAATCCAAGAACATCACATCCATGCATACCAAATTACACAAATCAAGAAACCTACAATAGAATACCAACATGTACTAGAAGAACCACAATTTTCAACCTTTACAAACAATTTAGGAAGATGCCCCTTGTATCGTTGCTCTTCATATACATTCAGACCACAATAAGATATTTTGATTAAAGTTTTTGAATGTTTTACAAAAATTAGGCACTTTTTCTCTCTAAAACAGATGAACATGCCCCTTGGGAAGAGAGAGATGAGTTTTAATTCCCTCTCTTAGCTTTTGAAACGGCGGCTCCCTATAACACGTGTCAAGCAGCCATGGCTTCTGAGAGGTGGCATCCTTTCCCCTTTATTACTCTTGGGGAAACGAACCTTGTCATCATTTCCCCTTTTCACATTAGCCATTGAAATAATTCAACAAGTCCTTTTCCCCATGATAGTCTCAATACCACACACTCCATAAGACTACTCACTACCCATCCACTCAATTTTGTACTTCAAAACTATTTCATATTCGTGCTTTTAAAATGGTGCAAAACCCTATACATAAATGTCTCAGTGAATAAAGTAGAAATCACAACCCTCGGATGGGACGCCTCTGGCATCACCCAGCCACGGCTCGATAGTTTGTTACTCAAGAACACATAGGAAAAAGAATCAAAAAATTGCTTGAAGCCCAAGCACACGTAGGCAAGAATATTTTCATCAGGCTATAGAAGAGCCCGATTGCGCAAGATCTATTAGACGGTGAGGTTCCAACAAGTTTTCACACGTTGAAAATCTAAAAATACAAAGGAATTGATCCCGTCGAACATGTTCAAGAATTTAAAGACTCTTTTCATATGTATTCCACATCAAATTACATCCTATGTCGATTGTTCCCTACCAGTCTCCAGGGCGAGCCCTTACGTTGGTTTCATTCATTAAGGGAATGATCGATTCATACTTTCGAATAGCTGGAAGAACTTTTTTTCAAGAATTATTCGCACAACAGGGACAAAGAAGTTAATCATTACTCCTACTTTAGTCTTAAACAAATGATGGGGGAATAGCTAGAAGCATTTACCAAAAAGTTTTAAAATTTGGCAAGAAGGATGGATAGCCTTAACCAGAAGATTACCATTTCAGCCTTTACCAATGCTCTAATAGTTGAAAGCCAAAGAAAGGAATACCTTATTCTAAACAAAATATGACACCATGATGCCAAACACGACTACACTCTGTAGAGACTCCTAGAGTATGTACATAAAGATGGTAGGTTGCGCGAGTACATCATCGACCTAGAGGGTTACAAAAATTGAATTTACAAACTTACTACTGAAGTCGTCCATATCAAAGGAGGAATGGAGGAAAAACATTTGTATTATATTCGCCTCAGCCATTTCATGGAAACAAAATTAGCAGATCGGTCAGATTCAAAAGAGTCGCCTCCTCCAATTTCACAACCGATCCATGATCGAAAAAGAGGCTTGTTTGCTTCTAGAGTCTAGTAGTAGGAGAACGGGGATCTCCTTTGAAGATTGTGATACTAGCAACATCAAATTCCCTCATGATGACGCACTTGTTATCATGTTAAAAATGAGAAATGTTATCTTGCACACAATGATGATAGATACTGGGAGTAGTATTTAGTTACTATTTTAATCTATAATCGAACTGATGGGCTTAACAGATAAAGTCAAAGCTAGTGATATTGATATTAACAGTTTTAATGGATTTGTAGAAGAACAAGTAGAAAAGATTATACTCCCTATTACAGCAGGACCAGCAGCTATTGAAGCAATATTTTATGCTATAAACGCAAAATCATATTATTTAGGAATTATAGAACGATACTGGTTACATAATATGAGGGCAATTCCATTAACTTATCACTTGGTATTCGCTTCGATTGGAATGGTGGGATATATGAGATCAAAGGCAATCAAAAGCTAGCTCAAGCTTATGAAAATATAGTATCTATCATGGCAAAACCTTCCGAGGAATACGCCGCATAGCAATTACAGAATAATAAACCCACGAAGGACCAAGCATCGAGTGCCAAACTTTATTGGAACTCTTCTATCTGTCACAGAATGAAATACTCTTACTCAATTCTTAAAGGAAAATAGTATTGTATTTACATGGACATTTCACGAAATGCCAAGTATTAACCCCTATTTGGCTTACCATATACTATGCTTAAAAGATCAGGCTAAAGCAGTAAAACATAAATAGAAGATATTAGCACCCTGACTACGGTAAGAAGTTAACAAAGAGATCGACAAGCTTATCAAAGTCGGATTCACCCGAATGGCCAAATTTCTTGATTGGATCTTAAATATTATGGCAGTTTTGAAGATAAACAGCAAGATCAGAGTATGTACAAATTTTACAGACATCCATAAACATACTCTGAAAGATAGTTTCCCTTTTCTTATAATTAATTATTTGCTTGATTCAACTGCTGGACATGACCTCTTGTCCATGATTGACGCTGCGTCAGGATATAACCTAATTCCCATATTACCCGACGACCAGGAGAAAATAGCTTTAATCACGGAACCAAGATTGTACTATTATAAAGTCATGCCTTTTGGGCTCATAAGTACAGGAGCCACTTATTAGAGATTGATGACCCAAATCTTTAAGGATCAGCTCGAGAAAACTATGGAAGTCTACATCGATGACATGCTGTGTAAGAGTCTAAAAAAAGAAAATCATCTTGTAGATCTTCATACAACCTTTGAAATTCTTTGATCCTACAGGATAAAGCTCAACCCCAATAAATGCCAGTTTGGAGTCCAATCTAGAAATGTTTCAGGTCATTTAATCGGCAAGAAAGGAATCAAAGTTGGCCCTCATCGCATTGGCCCCTTATTATCCATGCCTTCTCTGAAAATGAAGAGAGACGTACAAAAATTAGCTGGCAAAATAGCAGCAAATAACCAATTTGTATCAAAATCTTCAGACCGATATTAATGGTTATTTAACCTTCTACGAGAAGACACATAGAAAGGCAAAGCCAAAAGAGATACAAAGATCAAATGGAGCAAAGAATGCAAAGAAACTTTTCAAGAGTTAATACATAAGAAAAAAATAAGAAAGGAAATTGCACACATCATTACCAATTCGTTAGAGCGAGTCCATAATCGTTCGAACGACAGGAGTTGTCTCGTTCGAACAACCTCCACTGTCGTTCGAACGAAAAAAGAAAACCTAGAAAATATTAGACTTCTCGACAAAATAAAAGTGTGGTTTTGAGATAAACGTACAACTCGTTCGAACGACTTCAAAGTTCATTCGAACAAACTATTAAAATACCATCAAACTTGTCATCTATCTCAACAATTGCAAAAGTTACCATTTTGTTCAAACGGCCTCCTACTTCGTTCGAACGACTTTCCAATCTCAATATGAGTAAAGTAAGAACATTCATCTAGTTCAGCGTGATTTCCTGACTCTAAAGTAGTTCGTGATATGGTCTTCAATATTTTGTAAGTAATCAAGTTTGCCATTTAACCATTATTCTGCTAGCTGGTTTGGGTCTGACCCTTTCCTTGCAATTTGATCTGCCGAGAAGTTGCATTCTCTCCATACATGGTTGAATTAGATTTGTAAAAGTTGAGGGATGATGAGGTCCCAAGTAGTTTAAAGTGTTCAGGGTATTTTATCCTTGATGAACACTTTAATTATAGCAGCCGAGGCAGAAACTACCCACACTCTTCTCCACCCATGTGCTACCGCTCTCTAAACTCTTGAAATGATTGAAGTAATTTCAGTAATGAGGTTCTTAGCTTTCCCAATGGATATATTGTATGTGCCAAAGACTTGCCCTTTATTGTTCCTATAAATAATACATATACCTGCTATACCGTGATTGCCTAAAGCTGAGCCATCACAACATAATTTTACCTCGTCTTGGGCAGGAAGCCCCATTTACAGCTCTCTATGTTGTTGCCTATTCTCGGTTTGCACTGAACATTAAGCTCATTGATGATCCTGAGGTCCTAAATGGTGTTGTTCATTATATTTTTGGAGAGGAGAGAGGCATCTGCAATGCAATCAGGATGCATAGTGTAGTTTGCTGGATAGGGGATATGACTCTATTAAACCACTATTTGTTTGTAGTTCCCTAAATGTTGATGCAAAATGCGAAAACCATGGCCACCCATAGATCAACAATATATGGACTAGATGTTTTACCCCTCTCTAGTATGGTTCTCCAGTTGTTTGATGGGGTGATAGGTGCATACAAGAAGCATTTCATAGCCTTTTGCAAGAGAAAGACTATGAAAGGGCACTGCAGCAAAGTATGAGACTCCATTTTTGATGCGTTATGGCATTAGTGGCATACCGATACAATAGAGATGCTTATCTTCATTATGGCATCATCCATAGGGAATATATGGTTCAGCAAGCGCCGAGCAAAGCCTCCCAATCTAGGGTGGATTGCTTGTCTCCAGACGTACTTTTACCACCATGCTGAATCTTCCTTACTGCGTAGTTTTTCATATGCATTCTTGTTGGAGAAGACTCCTTGGATATCTGGTTTCTAGATCATTGTATCATGGGAACTGGGGTTGCATTGGATGTTCTATATGTAAATTCCTAATGCCAGCAGTAGAAGCAATTTGTTGCTAGGGAAATGCCGGCCTTATGGGTTGATAAAATCGCTAAGCATTGTTTTGCATTTTTTCCATAAGTGCCAAGGCAGATCAATATGTTTCACGAGTGAGATATTTAATGCCCATGTATCTTTCTAGAAATCAATTTTTTGTTCGTCTCCAATAAGCCATCCTATATGTGGTTTCAAAATGGCCACTCCGGTCTGTATTCACATCCATAAAGTAGACGGCTTATAATATCGAATGGTATCACCGCTCTTGCAGCTGAATTTGTATTTGAGAAATTTTGCCCATTCCTCTGTTCCTTGCTCAAAAACCCAGTAACATTTGCAGAGCATCGCTTTGTTGACATCACCGAAACTACATATACCGAGCCCCCCATCCTTAGTCAGTTTACATACCTTATCCCATTTCAGCGTCACCCCCTTCCTTTTGGTTGGGTCTCCATTCCAGATGTAGTTTTTAAGGATATTGTTTCCTTCTTTGATAAATGAGCGAGGCCATTTGTACACTGCCATATTATGAATCAATATACTGTTCAGGACAGACTTTACAAAAATGACCCTTCCCTAAAATGAGATCATGCTTCCCGTCTAGCTGTTAACCCTTTTTTTGATATTTTCCAATTATGGTAAAATTGCTTACTTTGTTACCCTCCCTTGTATGAGTGGAGTTCCTAAATACGTCTCTGGAAAATTTTCCTCTTTAAAGCCAAATATCTCAGTGACCACTCTTCTGTGGGTAAGAGGTGTAGAACGTAGGATTTTTTTCTCTTGGCCACACTAATCTCTTATCTGGAGACCTTCTGATATTCGTTAAGAATGAGCAGAAGCTGTCTCAGGCATCTGTTGCTCCCATTTACAAAGATGAATATATTATCTACAAAAAATAGGTGAGTGGGGCCATGAATACCCTTTGTTGATGTCATTGTCTATATTCTGCCTTGTTCTCTAGTCTTGTGAAGATTGATGCTCAGTATGTCTTCCGCAATTACAAATAGAATTGGGGAGAGAGGGTCCCCTTGCTTGAGACCCCTAGCCATCTGGAAGAAACCAAATGGACTACCATTGATAAGAATAGATACCATACTACTACTAATAATAGTATATATCCAATCATAGAATTTCAAATCAAGCTCAAATGCTTGAAGAGTCGAGAGGAGGTAATTCCGGCTCAGTGTGTCATATGCTTGATTGATATCGATCTTAAGAGACACATTTTCATTTTTCCTCTTAATTTTCATCTCATTAGCCATCTCTGAGGCCATGCAAATATTGTTATGGATGTTCCTATTCTTGATAAATGCACTTTAGTCCCTTGAAACACATCTGTCAGCAATAGGAGATAACCGAGTGGCAAGAATTTTAGTGATTACTTCGAAAATAAAGTTGTTAAAGTAAATCGGCCTGTATTGTTGAATCTTGGATGGGTTTTTGATTTTGGGAATCAAAACTATTAGGTCGGATTTGAAACTCATGGGAATCATACCATCCAGAAAGAACGAGATTATCCCAGTGTTAATAACTGCGCTTAGAATTTCCTAGAATTTTTGGTAAAACGTACCAGAAAAACCATCTGGTCCAGGGGCACTGTTGATGTCCATAGAGAAAACTGTATCCCAAATCTCCCCAGTAGTTGGGACTGTAGTGAAACCATTATTTTCTGCTTCTGTAACTTGGTTGGGGAGCTGATTGAAAAGTTTTGGGCATTGTTGTGTATCTGTAGCAGCGAATTTGGCCTTATAGTAGCTAGTGATATGTTCATGTATGAGCGACTGGCTTGTAATGTCTCTTCCCGTGCTATCTTAGATATTTGTGATACGGGCATTCGTGTTCCTAGCCTTTGTGATTGAGTAGAAAAACCTCGTATTTTTGTCCCCTGCTTGTAACCATTTAATTCTTGATTTTTGCCTCCAATCCATCTCTTCAGCTTCCTCCCATCCGTTCAGGAGTTTTATTTGAGAAAGGTATCGATTTTCTATCAACTCGTTGGTTATATCTTCCTCTAACTGTATTTGTAGTTACAACATCTCTCTCTCCAGGTTCGTTTTTTTTTCGCGGGGTTTCGAATTCGTGTCTCCATATCTTAATATCAGCTTTAAGTCGTAGTAGTTTAAGCATAGTAGAGATAAGAGGGGCAGCATACATCGGATTCCCCCAACTACTTGCTACGATAACCCCAAACTCAGTCTACCTTACAGTCTACCTTGCCCTCATAGACAACTCAATCATCTCGATGCTCATCCAATTTGATGACAAGACAAAAAAATCCATTTATTTCATCAGTAAAACTCTTACCCCGTTAGAAATACGATACGCTAAAATCAAAAAGTTACTCCTAGCCCTCATCTACATGTCATAGAAGTTGAAATAGTACTTCCAAGCTCATTTAGTTCGGGTCATGAAAAATTACCCCCTGCGAGAAGTTTTTTCCAAAAGGGAGAAATCCAGACGGGTACAATAGTGGTCGGTCACCTTGGGACAACACGATATACGGTTCGAGCCAATACATTATGAAAAAATTTAGGCAGTAGTAGATTTTTTGGCCGATTTTCCAGTCGATGACCTTGATTGGGGAGAAGAGACCACCGATCTTTTGGAAGAACAATTCGAAGAAAAGTCAGACTGAGTATCCAAAAAAAGGTGGTGCCTTCTAACCAACAGATCCGCTGGGCCCTCAGGCTCAGGAATCAGTATCATTCTTATCGAACCCTCTAATAATATAATTGAGAAATCAATCTTACTTAATTTTTAGGCCACCAACAATGAAGTAGAATACGAGGCATTGATCCATGGAATGGATTTGGCTTTATTACTCGGAGTGCCAAAACTCTCCATATATAAATACTCCTTATTAATCGTAAATTATTATAATAAATGATATCAGAAAAATGGAGAAATGGTCACTTACGCAGCAGCAATAGCTGACAGAATGAGCAAATTTAAAAAGGTAACAATAGAGTACTTTCCTCGAAGAGAAAATTGATATGCGTATTCCCATGCTTATCTCGCAAGAGTCCTTGGGGCAGAAGCTTAATATCTCCGTATCAAAATATATTTACCCCTAGTATTAATATCATCTAATCAAATGCCATTAATACTGGGGGCGACAAAGAAGTAGACGACGATTGGAGGTGTGACCTTTCCTCACATATATTGGACTAGATAACAAATTTATTAGTAAACTCCCTGACGATGTCAATGAAAGAAGAAGATTGATAGGCAATGCTAAATGATACACTGCTATTGACAAATTCCTTTGCTAAAAGTCTATTACAGGGCCTTATCTTAATTATTTATCTGACAAGGAAGCCTTTGATTTCCTGTGTGACTTGCATGAAGGCACTTGACGATTACATACGATATGTCGATCTTTGATAAATTATGCAATTAATTAGGGAGTCTTTTGGCCTAGAATGAGAGTACAAGCCATCGAATATGCGTGTAATTGTGATGCCTATCAAGGGCATAGACCCAAAATTTGAGCTCCTGCCTTGGAACTTTATTCTAGAAAAGTATATTGGTCATTCAAAATATAGGTTCTTGATATCATTTAAGAATTTCCAAACACACCTGGAAAAAAAAGACGCCTCTTGTAGGAACTGACAACTTTACCAAATGGGTAGAAGCTGTCTTTTTGTGGTCGAATACGAGAATAAGAAATCATCAAATTTATATGGGAAAATATTATCATTAGGTTCAGTTACCCCCACCTCATTAGAATCTATAATGGACCACAGTTCGTAGGTGTATAAGTGGTTGAGTTTCTCAATAAAAATATCACCATTCACTCTCCTTCGAATCCATACTACCCACAGGGAAATGGTCAAGCCAAAATCACCAATCGTACTATAGTTGAGAGATCAAAAAGTTTTTGATAGAGAAAAAGGGTAATTAGGTTCATAATTTACCAGATGTCCTATGAGCGTATCAAACAATACCACGAGTATCTACCAAATGTACACCTTTCCTGCTAGCTTACAGAATAGAAGTAGTTATTCTAATTTTGTATCATCACCCAATAGATTATCATAAAATGACAGATGTGGGAAAAAAATTCCAGTTAGCATGTAATATGAAGTGGATTGAAGAAACAAGAGATCGAACAATTATGAATCTGGGGGATATCATCAGGCATTGCCAAAATTTTACAACAAGCGAGTTTGTAATAGATAATTAAATATCCAAGACCTCGTGCTACGTGAAGTATCAAAACACATATTAGAATTACATGTCGGAAAACTCATAAAAAAATTGGGAAGGACCCTTCATCTGCATCGGAAAAAGCAACCTCTGTTCTTGCGACCTATTTACAAAAGCTAGAGTTTGTGTTTCAAATCCTTGGAATACAAGGAGTTTTAAGTTATATCGATGATAAGACTATATCACAATCAGCAATTTGTTATCTATTTCACATTTAATCAGCATGTCGATCTTACATCAATGAAATACTTATGTTTGAACGACTTGCACATCTACTATACATATTACTTATTTACTATAACAAAAAATGAACATCTATTATGAAGATACCTCAGCTCTAATATTGCACAATCTACAACGCATTATCTCATATAGAAACATAGAGCACATGGGCACATTAATTTCTCTTCGTCCTTGAAGGATGAGGAGACTGCATTTTCTTCCTTCCACGCCTGAGCTACTCCTTTGATCAGCATCAGTCGAACGAAATATTACTATATCTTGCTAACGATGTGTTTGTCGATAACGAGGAACTAGATCTTCAACTTCCTCCTCCTTGTCCTCTGACCAATTTTGTATAGGTTTAAGAACTGGTTTACAAACCCTTTACCATTTTCATCTTTCACAAACCACTGATTTTCGTCCTTCGTGTTTTCTACATCAAAATCCTTCCCACAATCAGTAATATACTTTCTAAATTCATCCTCCACTCTCCCTAGCTCGCTACCATAGTAATCAATCGCTACCTCTATATGACGCTCCTGGTCAGTCTGAGCTACCACTTGTCCTCGCCTAAGGTATAAAAATGCCCTTATCCGTTTGCTCACTTCATATAAATGTTTGCGAGTCTCTTGCTGGCATACTTCTAAGGCTTTTAATTCATTTTCCACCTTTTATCTCAGTGCTATTTCCTCTATCCTGCGCACTGTTAGGCGTACGTTTTATTCAGTACACAACTTCAGCGTTTCTTATGATTTATACAGTTCAAACTCCAAGTTAGCTTGTTGACCCCTTTGATCTATATTGATGCTACACAAAATTCCAAGCATTGGGTAATATAACTATACTACCCCATATAATAGATACCCCAACTCGAGCAGAACATTTTCTTGCCTCTATACTATGACGATTTCATTCTTCTTATGCCAATAATTGAACTCGAGCTGTATCTAGTTTATACCCTTCTCTTTTAAAATATCTACATAAGCATCTTTTAGTCCTCATTCATTATCTACTTTGGCCTCAAAGTATAGTGTCAGAGATAGTTACGCTCTCTGACACCTGGCTTTATCACCTATATCAACAAAATGAATCTCTGTTATAGTTTTCTTAATAACCCAAACCTTTCATCCTCTTTTCTCTTAATCTCATCTTTCTCTATTTTTATTTTAGCATATCTACCCTAAAACGAATATAATTCACTAAAGTTCTTCCCTAATATAGGTTTAAAATGCCTCCTTTTATATTCAGTTTTATATAATACCTGTTCAGTGCGAGTTACAGACTCCCTAGCTCTACTCAATGCTCTCTCAATTGTGGTAACAGTTTCCCTAAACCGCTTTACATCCTACATAGATTATAAATTTTCTATTATCAACAACATTCAAAGTCACATAACAAAATTATATGTATCTATTAAAATGAACAGTTTCCCTATCAAACACTTACAACTTCATCAAAAATCAACAGGTCGATACAAGACAACCATACAGCACAAATAAAGTAACAACACAAATAACTGTTAGATCTAACTACTTTTGGCATGTTCTACCTCTTGAGGTGACGTCACTCCATCGATAGTATCACGCGCTTGCCCAGTGTTTTCAGGAGGGAATGTATCTACCAAGCCTGCAGGGACAATATTATCATCTGGTCAATCTCACTCGAGCTACTCCTCCTCAATATCCAAAGGAAAGTTTATCTCTTTATACTTACCTACTAGTCCGAGAGGAATATCATTCTCCGTGAGGCCGAAATAACGGTAGTAATAGATCAGCCTGTCCCTTCCAACCTTCACTGTTTCCACGGCTTTATCCATACTTTTTTGGCGTTCGATCATCAGCACTCGCAGCTTCGACCTCATAGAAGCTTTCATAGATTCCACCACTATCTTATCTTCCCTCTCAAACTGAGTAACCAATTCATTCAATTGATTTTTAGATTAACATTTTCTTACATTTGAGCCTCGACCTTTCAGAAGAGCTCCAAATGTTCCATGTTCCTCTTCAACAGAAATTGCAAAAAACCTTTACAAGCATAGATAGCTGCCATAACAAAAGACAAATTAGGACCAGTAAGACATAACAAAATCCAGTGAGCAATAACAAATCATATTGATGTCTACCTGAGCCACCTACTCTTGGAATAGTTCTTTGAGCTTCTTTGGATCATTCTCAGCTAGAGTAAAGCAACGTCTCTCGACCAACCTTAGCTTTGTCACTACCTTGGACCGACTTCGGTTGCTACCCTCAAGCTCACGGTAATTTCACTTTGGAGGTATAGTCTTCTCCCTCTCAAGAGTAGTTACCTCCCCCGCTTTCTATTTCTTTTAAACTTTGACATCCGAAGTCTCAGGTACCGGCAAGTTACCACCTTTACCAACTTTTAAATCCTTGGTAGAAGGCTGAGACAGCTCCTGATTTACTTTTTTTAACCCCCAAAACTTATGAAGGCCGTTCGAGCTCTTCGGAGGAGGGATACCAGTAAAGTCAGGAAGAGGAGAAAGATCTACATCCGCAACATTTGCTAGTGAACCCTTTTCACTCCTAGACTCCCCTCGACCTGTCATGACCCATCTTTGGTTAACTCGTTGAATCTTGGGAATCTCTTAGTTCACTCATTTGTCTCATCAAATGTTCAGATCCCTAAGAAGTTGCTTCAAATCATTCTACTCCCAAGTTACACGGTCAAGCAAGCATGAATCGTCAAGAGTAGTAATGGCTGCAAGACCTAAAAAGAAAAATATACAAAATTGATTAGGAGCTCGCAGACAGTCAGACATTTACTCAAGATAGTAGAAGTCACTTACTCAGATTAAAATATTTAAATTTTAGCTTGAGTGCGAGTTTATTTGGGACCTGCATACAATTGCCCCTAACCAAAACAAGGTGGTCGTTCCAAGATCGACCAGCATAATCAAAATCAAAAAACTTTAACCTCGTAAAATCACTATACAGGTAACAACTTCTACTGGTTTTCATGTACTTCATTTTATAATACTTCATGACATCAGTAGTAACGAACTGCTTCACAGTATCATTCAATCTCTACTTCTCATTCAAAGTCTTACAAACCCTCATCATTTCATAGACATTCCCATTTAGCTATGCTGGGCAGCAATACAATATATTCATCATACCTTTTTGGAAATGGGTCAGCGGTACTTTAAGACCATACACCAATTGGTTGAGATAGCATAAGAACCCATCATTCGGGCCTAACTCTATGGACCCATTGTAATACGTTATTTCCGCATCATCCTAAATTTCTCTCTCCACCTTCCACTGATCGAGACTAGGCACTTGGTAATAAACCTCTTTCCCCTAATTTGGAAAAAAGTTCTAAACTATAAATCTTCCTCTATTACATAGTTCCCCCACATCCCTGTTAATTTCCTTTCATATTTTAGAAATTCTTTTATTACATCTACCCCCTCCGGGTTAATATAAAATTCTACGTCATCAGCCCTTTTCTCCCTATCAATCTCCTCCACCACTAATTACTCCTTCCCTATTATCAATAACTTATCACAATTATCCTCCCTACCCGATGATGATATTTCTTCCGAGCTGGATGACAATAAAAATTTACTCCTATGACTTAAATTTTTAGTACACATACACGATCTGTAAATTACAAAAATTTGCGTTTATTCACTCCATCTCAATGATTCATTATTTTTACAGATTATACAATAATCTTAAAAACAGCGAATGAGACCCCACCCATATTTTCTAAATGTTAAGGAATCTTGTAAGATGTTTAACATATAAAGGCGAACAACTTACTAGTATTTAAGGCTAGAGATGCCAAGCTGCATCAAAATATAATACAAAAACAAGGAAATACACTAGAAGG
The DNA here is from genome assembly GCA_014058105.1 of Kingdonia uniflora. NCBI lineage: Eukaryota > Viridiplantae > Streptophyta > Magnoliopsida > Ranunculales > Circaeasteraceae > Kingdonia > Kingdonia uniflora. The sequence goes on from JACGCM010001326.1 coordinate 694,040, forward strand.
ACCCCAAAACCTCTTTTTAGAATGATAAATTGTAGTGCAAATTTAGATTGATTGCCCTTTGTAAATCCTTAATTTTTGTTCAGTGATCTTCAAAACCTTGGCCAACAGATCAAAATTAAAAGTCAAATTCAATCTTAAATCATAAAATTAGAAATACCCATAACTACAAATATAGAATTTAAGCAGGCAGAGTTAAATTCAGTTTAACCCTAGTTCTAAGCAAGAGAGTGGTGCAATGGAGATAATAGTAAGAATCTAACCCTAACATGTAATTATGTACCAAATTGATCATAATTTTCATAACAATGGCACTACAATTATGCAATTAGGTTAAATAAAGTGTTGAATTTAGGATCAAATTGGATGATTTGGGGACGAATTATAATACCTTTGATCAATTTCATTTTGAGACCAACGAGGTTCATGGCAGATGAGAGTGAGGCATTGTTTATTTTTTGTTGATCAATTGATGTTTCAAAAGCAGATAGAGAGAGTGAGAGAAGAAGAAAAAGAAGAAAGAAAGTTTGATTTGAGAGAGATAGGGGGGGGAGAGGGGAGATGAGGAAGAGAGGAGAAATATATATAGACCTTAATAACATTTCATGGAAAAAACTGAAGTGTAGTACAAAAACACTATATTCGGCCATTTGATTAATTAAGCCACCTCAATTTATCAAACCCTGCCATCACCCATATAACGTATTTTAATATTTTGACTTGCGTATAGTACCTCTATAATGTATGTCTAGTAGAGCCCCCACTAACCCGAGCAAGCATTGAAATAGCATAGAAAATACAAATATTAGTAGCATAGCTTTAAAGCGCTAAAATTAATTATAATATATCGGTTGTAAATAATATCTTATATTTGACGGATAAATTATTTGTATTTTATTTAATGGTGATAAACTGGGAAAAACCCTATACTGAGCTCACATTTTGACTTTTCAGTTAATAAACTCAAGTCAATGGTGATATTTTGAACCATGATATGCAAATTTTACTTATCATGATAATTAATCAACAAGAAAATAAAAATCACAACTAGTTTTATTTTAGCCATACATATTATTTATGATAATTTTGATATAATTAAATTTTCATATATTCGTTCATATGTCAAAATAGAAGTATCAAGTTCGAGAGAGAGAAAAAGGAATGATTAAAGTTATGGGCTTTCAATTTTAAGGTAGAAATGCTTTTTGCGGTATAATTATAGATATTTTGAAAAAGATGTCTTTCAATCAAATGTGTTGTTTAATAGAGAATAAGAGATTGATCTGGACATTAAACTCTTCTTAAAAGACAAGTTAAAGAAGACATGAGAGAGAAAATATAGAACATTGGTGGTTAGGAATGATATTTTGAAATTTATCGTGATATAATAAACAATATATACATCCAATTTTTATTATGAAACTTTTGTAGATATGTGATTGAAAATTTGACATTATAAAACTTTTAGCGAATTATTTCTATCATCTCTTGACATTATATCTTGAGTAAGTCAAATGTATCGTACAATATCTATGTTGTATAATAATTTTTTTTAAATATATCCAATAATAATATTTATTATTTCAAACAATTGAGAAAATTTATGGCTCTTACGTTATTTTTTCTAATAATTTTAAATATACTGCCATTTGTCTAAATAGAAAAATTACAAAACTTCGTAGACAAGATCTATATTTTTGCATATGCAATTATAAATATATTAAGTCAATATAAAAATTCATCCTATACCAAAATTAAAACTCGAATTTTTAAGAATCGTTTTTTGAAAGCGATAGTTAATCCTTTAATTTTTGTGTGGGGGGTGTCAATATCCTATGCTATTTTGTTTACTTTTTGGCAATATATTATAAATTTTTGAGTCTTTCATTGTTTTTTTCTTTGTTTTTTTCTTTAGGTTTTCTAGGTAATTTTGACCTCAGATGGTCTAGGAGTAGGCTGCCCAAGATAATTTCAGCTAACAAAATTAAATTATATTCCTTATTTTGTGTATAAGTATTTTAACTACAAAATATCTAAAAATGTTCTTCGCTTTGATGGTTGTTGGACATTTTGCAACAAGATGGTATTAGTTCTTTTAAAATCTAAAGGCTAATAAGAAAAAAACTTTTTTGGGCATATATCTGATTTGATTGAATAATGGAAATGAAGTTACAAGAGAAGAGGGGGGACTATAGCCTGACCTCAAAGAAAGATAGAAAAAAATACATCATATTCTTAAAGGTTGCCATAACATATTTAACCACAAGACATTCTTGTCGGTTGTTCGATGGATGGATTAAAATTATCTGAGAGTGCTCTTAAAGGCTGCTATAACATATTTAACCGCAAGACATTCATGGTGGTTACTTGATGGACGAATTAAAATTATCTGAGAGTATAAAAAAATCTCATTACATAGCTTCAGTTATCTGCTCAATGTTCTACACAATGGCTCCACAAGTTTTTTATGAATGGTGAATAAAATAATAAAAAAAGAAAAAACATGTATAGAGTAGGGACAATTCACTCAATCAACAGACAAAAAGAGAGAGAGAGAGAGCCTGAACACCATAGAATCACAAGCAAAAAAAAAACAATACATCAACCAAAATAATAGCCACAATCAATACTTCTCAGGGAAATAATCAATTTACCACAAGACAGGAGACTAACTGCATAACAAAGAGGAACTGCATCACAGCAAGCCCTTCAAGCACATAAAAACCAGCCCTTCAAGCACCAAAGTATATGCTAATCAAAGTAACTCTCAGCTCCATAAAATCAACTTTCTCTAAACGCCAGAACTTATAGCAAATTGCTTCCCATTACAAGTTATGATAAAGGCAGGCACTCAAGGCCTAATTATATGGTGTACACGAGAGCAGTTAAGGATTGAACTTGCGAGAGCGCCCATTTGAATCTGTAATAGGAAGGAGGATTTCAGTAAGGATATATATTCAACAACATAGATAGAAATGAAAGTGCATCTTATAAGTGTACACCACCTGTCTAACAATGATCAGAAATATCTAAGCTAGAAGAAAAAGAATATGATGAGATTCGAGAATTCAAGGAACATTGCAAAGATAAAATCTCTCAAATATATAACTTCTGCACCAAAGGTGAAGCCATCACATGTCCATGAGTATTTACCTGTGTCATATCCTGAAGTAGTTCTGTGTGTTAAGGTTTACAATAGCAGAAGATCTTGGGTAAAGACTCAAGAATTTTGTGTCCTAGGAATGTAAACTCTTACTTAATTGAGGGATCTGATAAACTTCTTGACGAACTAGCACTTTGAAACATTATCGAAGGCGGTTTAAGTGCCACTTTACATATCTCAGAACCAGACACATTTGGAAGTACCTCCTTTGAGTGATATCCAGATGTATACATAACAGTCAAACAACCACTACTATACTTACATTTCAGATAAAGTTCCTCCATAAAAAATGTTCTGTTTGTAATAAATACAGAGCCAAAAAGGTAACTGTGGATGATAAATAGGCACAAGAAAATCCTTGCTATTTCTGAGATAATTGTTATTGCCTTCTTCACTGTAATGAAGATGGCTCTCTCTTGTATGACGACTTCACTATTTTTTATTATCACAAAGATTAGCTGTTCATACTTGCTGTAACATCTGCATTTGAGGAAAAGGGGGAGATTACTCACCATTTGCAAATTATACATGCAGAACACATGAGATATTATATCTATCTTTGGCATTGTCCATTCCTTTGGTCTTCAAACAATTATTTTCAGTTGCTTCTATATTTATGTTTATTTTTTAACACTAGAGCATTACCCGGTCAGAAGAACACCAAAGATATCAGGTTTTTGATCACCAACTTAGAGAAACAGTGGCAACTAATGAAGATATTATACTGTGGATTGAATTTGAAAACAAATCATCTAGGGATGCAGGTAAAACAATACTGGTTATGTGATAAATAACATAGGAGTATCTTTTTGAATCATGATTTTTTGAAGGAAATGTACCTCCCACCAGCTTTAATGTTGTTGAGATCTTCACCAGAACTCCCACCTAATACCATATTTGAGACAAGCCAAACTCATAGTCTTATGAGCCATCTTCACAAGTGTTTTGCGACATTTATCTATCCCAACCAGACATATTTAACTGTGTAGCACTGGGTGGAAAAGTTCTTGGATGTTTCCCCCTAGTTCGTTTACCGTTCTTGACAGGCTTACCTATATTATATTTTTCAGCTTTAATACTAATGGAAAATGGTAAAGGCATTCAAGAACTGTTACTTTCCTGTACCCATCCAAAAGAAAGTTATAGGTCAATCACAAATATACTTGGTGCAATTTTCTTTATACAAGCTTCTGAATTTTGTAGGCCAAGAACATTAATCTTAGGACTATATGCTCTGATTATGTACACCTGGAACTCAGAATCAATGACTAGCTAAAAGACTAAAGCATCCCCCAATCCTTTGTTGTGAGCAACCAAGAACCTTGATCATTCCGCAGTAAATCTCTTATTGGTGAACTAGACTTTGTATTCTATGTCATCCTCATCTACCAAAGTAATCATGACATCATTCTTCCGTAGGTGTGATTTGTAGAATTTACAAGGTATATAGACGGTTCCACATAGGTTGATGAACGGATGTCCAGAACATAGATTTCACAAAGCAAGGGTACTGCCGATCAAGATTTCGCCGAACATCTTCTCCTCGCCCTGTAGCGCAAGTTTTGGCTCTTACAGACTTCTCGGCATGGTCATTAGCCACAAGTCGTGTAACAATACAATGTCGGCTTATTGAAACTCTAGAACTTAGGTTCAATGCTTGATTCTAATGCATCTTCTTTATCCGAAGTATATATTCTCGATATATTTGGCTTTTTACAAGCTCTTATATTTTCGAGACCTAGACCGCCATGCTCTGATTATATACACCTGGAACTTGGCATGCTTGACTAGCTCGAAAACCAAAGCATCTCCTTCGACTAAGTTGTTATCAGTGGAGAATGCTTTCCATCTAGCACTAAATTTCCTACATGAAAAATCTAACCGTGAATGGCTCTTTATTTGTGTCAACCAAAGTAAAAATGATATCCTCTTTGGATAGGTATTCATTGCGGAATCTAGTAGGTGGGTTTAACATGAAAACGCCACTAACTTGTGAAGGTTTCACAATGCTTGGGTGTTTAGGATCTAGATTTCATTGAACGCCTTCTGCTCATTCTCTAGCCCATTCTATAGCTATACTACTATGCATGAACCTTCTTGCAGAGCTCCCACAATGATGTTCAACATCCTCACATAGAGCCATGGGAGCTATTGTAGAGGTGGTGGTGCTTGAAAAATCGACCAACGCCATTGTGTATTTTCCTCTTTTGCCTTCCCGAAGCTGCACTCATTTCAATGTTGGATTTTGGGTTCCCAAACAGTCATGGTTCCTTTTGCTCCATAATTCTTACCTCCTTGTGCATAAGCTATTGCGTGCTATTATACTAAAAAATATAAAATGCATTAACATAAAGAAAAAATAGCAATAAAACAAGAACAAATAAAAAGGACTTCATTTTTTATCCAACTTTGTACATGATGACCACTCTCATTGAGAAGGTCAGGATAAGAAGACCTTGGATTAGGGATGCCACAATGTTTCTTCATCACAAATCTCTTCATTGAACTTGATCTTAATTCATCAGCTTTCTTTGTTCAAGTTCACTCAGAGACCTTCTACTCAAATGCCTTATCTGAAGCAACCCCAAACCCCATTAAAAATATAATGACTTAATAGATACTTAAAGAGATGGGGGAGGATTTAAACCTGAATAGAGTGGTTCTTGAGGAAAGGGATATCAAAAGAAGGTTGATGTGAGACGTGAACCAGTCAAGTCAAAGTGGAAGTACCTGTAAATAAGTGGTAAGTTTCAACTTTAATAGGTATTGTTATAGCAAGATCGAATGTCAGTCTTAGCACAAGATTTAGTATGAGAAGGATTGCAGCAGGTGTTAAAGTTGAAATCATGTACCTGTTATACTCCTAAAACATAAATGAGCAACATCTGCAACCTGCAGCCAATTTTAATAAAATAATTGGGCTCTTTGATTGTTGTAACCAACCTGTATACAAGCACAAAGATGATATGAGAAATACATTAATTTAAAATAATGCAATAATAATTAATATAAAATTATAAAGAACTTATTAGTTATGGTTTGTTACATAAGCAATACCAATCATACTTTCCAAGTCTTGTACAAGGATACATAAGCATAAAATAAATCAATCTCGGATGCACATATATGGAACATCAAGAATCATATTAGTATTCAACTAATATAGCATAATTATCCATTAAAAAAGTTGTCATAACTAATAATTAAATACACATCGTCCATATTCAAAATTCAGGCAACATGTTCCAAATTAAAAATACTCTCCTAAGAAAAGCAACATTTGACCATCAATCATCAAATTTAAGTAACCTTTTCGACCAGACAACAATTCCACCAACTTGGACCTTTCCAAGGGTGTCCACATAGATGTCGGGATTAACCAATGGACAATTAGGACTATATATTTCATACAAAAAGATCTTATAAAACCCTTCTCCGAAAACACCTTGATGAATAGGAGTTGTAGGATCGATAGAAGCTACCTCGCCACGAGCAACTTTAGCCTCACTAAATCCATTCAAGATACACTTTTTGTTGAGATGAGGGTTAGGTGCCTATACATAAAAATTCAAAAATTAATTAATGTTGTCAATAAAAAAAATGTTAAATGAAGCACGTACGAAAGTTTTAAATTTTCATACAGATATAGGAGCCTGAAATGAAAAGGAAGGTGGTTGTGAAGTACTGCAGCTTCCTACCTGAGACGTACTCTGTATGTGGATAATGTCAAAGCATAATAAAGTTAAACTATATGACATACTTTTGTATAAATAAATTATGCATAATATGTAAGATTTAAAAGTTATCGCCAACACATTCACGGTATGCTTGACTTTTTGAAGATCTTTCTCGAGTACATCTACTTTACCGGCCAAATCAAGATTTGTATCACGCAAATACTCATTTTGTATCAGTATATGTTTAGCCTTTTTTAGTAATGTAGGGCAATCATTTGCACCGAGGCCTATCAAATGTCCTTTGCAGTCTTTATCAACCGACTGAAAGAAAATTATATTTAAGGTATAAGAGCTAAAATAAAGTATATTATTATGTAAACTAAAGAAGAAAATAAATTTAAGGCTTCACCTTAGCAAAAGAATCAGTCACGCTTATTATTTTAGATTCAGGGTTTAAACACTCACATTTCCTTATTTTTTTCCTGGATATTCGAAGATAACAATTAATTAATAAGTAAGTTAACATGCTAGTAATTAATTTCACCAGTATAATAATGAGAAAAGGGTATGATTATAAGGAGTTCACTGACAACTAATACCGGGCATTGGCCAATTTCGTCACTCTTTGTGTGTGCTTTAATGAAGCCATCAGACTTTGGCACTTGAGCATCATACTTCCAATTCATTTCATTTGCCTTACACATGTGAACATTGATAAGTTCCATTAGTAAAAAAATAAATTAGGAAATAAAAAAGTAACACATGGTTGGGTTGTTTTGGACTGTGAAAGCCAACACATCTTGGAGTTTAGGTAAAGGAAATCTACATTTTTGGAAAGAAGACCAGACTGGAGAAGGAAGTCCCACAAATTGTGAACTCCTCATCTGTAGCACTGAAGGCGCGTTGACGAATCAATTGTGCATATACAATTGAAGAAAAAATTGGTTTCAAAGAGTTGGACCCCATATAGTATTAGTTAAAATAATCTATGAATAATCCATAATACGATTGAGAAGCTTTTAGCTAGTAGAGAAATATGAAGAACACCAAAATTGGGCAAAATAAAGCTTAATTGCTTAAAAGAAACGAAGTAGATTACAATAAATCACTCCAAAACCCTAGGCTTCTCTCCGAACTCTCTCTAGATCTAACATAAAAAACTTTCCTTAAAAGATAACCTAAGATCCCTTTATATAGAGGGAAGTTGAAATTTGAAATCCCACACATCTCGAGGTAAAAGCACACCTCATAAAGACCATCGCCGCCTAAAGGAAAAAGGCATAACTGCGCCTCTGTTCGAACAGAACAAATTTATGTTCAAATAAACAAAAATGTATTCGAATACATATAATTTGTATTCAAATAAAACTTATCAGGCTGAAATGTATTCGAGCAGACATAAGTCTATTCGAATAAAACTGATCAGGCTAAAATGTATTCGAATAGGAAAAGACTCTATTCGAATACAAAAGGGTGTATTCGAACAGACTTCTTAAAAAGTCAAAAAAACTCAGATCTTCTTGGATCATGGCTCCCACCTTTAGGAGCCTTGAGCTCTTGCTCAAGCTTGAGCTGGAGATGTGGGAATGTAGCGATGCCCAATTCCCTGTTGTACCAATTCAACTTACTTCATAGTGTGCCCTTCTTCCCAACTCGGAACCACTAAAAACCATCACATGTCTTCCCTGGCAGCAATTTTTGGTGAAACACACTACGCCCCTTAGGATCATCATATCCCACCACATAACCTGACTTAACAAAAGGCTGTATCTGTATAAAAACCAACATAGCGGAAATAGTTGGTAATGGGGGCCGAGATAACCTATCAGCCAATTTATTGTCCACTCCCTTCTTACAATATATAATCAAGGGAAATTGTTAGAGATACAATAGCCCCTTCTTCTGGTGAGCTTGCTGTAGCGTGAACTGTGTAGCTAAAAACTGGAACAGTCTGTGATCAATATGTACCACAGCCTCCTCTTGCAACTTCCCCAAATCTGTTTGTTGCTTATAAAACGTTATCATTGGAGACAACACTCGAGCCGGCGTGCCCTCCTGAACTGGTCGCACCAATAACACAAACATGCCACTCGCATTAACCAACCGCTTCACCTAAGTCGTCATTACCAAATTTGACGTAGTGACATGTTCCTTTCAAGCATTGATATGGAACTCCTTTCCCTCCTTCACAAAACGATACTTGCGAGCTCTACGGTATTGAATCGCATCTCGGTCCCAAAGATATGGGCTACACAAGATGACCTGACATACATCTAAAGGAACCACCTCACACGTCACCTCGTCAATAAACTTCTCATAAATCACAAACTTGAATGTACACTGCTTCGTGACCATCACCTCTGCATCTTTCTGAAGCCACCCCAAACCATATGGCTTAAGATGAGCTGTAGTCGTCAAACCCATCTTCTTTACCAACGTCTCAGAAATCAAATTTTTTAGACTACCCGAATCCATAATGGCCTTGACTAAACTCTGCCTTACCTGAATACTGACATGAAAAATCTCTTCCCTACTCTCTTCCTCGGCAGCCAAAGTCTGTTAAAACATAAGTGTAAGCTTAGGATTCAGTTTATCTAAATTTGGAAGGTCAACAACCTCTACAGCAAGTGCATATCTCTCTTTCTTCCTCTTCTCCTGCTTCGGCCTAAGCACCGAGTGAAGTACCAAACAATAATCAGAAAGATGCCCACTCGCCTTACAATGATTGTAATAAAATTCCTTGGACGAAGACACCTCTCCTTTGGCCTCTCCCTTATGCTCATTTTTCCAGCTAGACTTGTACCCCAACTTGATCTTGTCGTCTTCTTTGTAACTTCTCAAGTACTTTCCTTCAATAGAAATTGCCTTCATGGTAGCGTCCTCGATATTTGCCACAGTAAAGAGCTTCAACTCTCTTCTAATGGACTCCGAAAAACCCCCCGTGTACTTCATGAACACCTCATACTCGTCCACATCAATGTCCAAAACCAAAACTTGATTATGGAATGCCATAGTGTACTCTTGTACGGATTGCTCAAACTATTGGTACAAATAGTGTCATAAAAACCATCTCTCTTGCTCATACCTAATCGGATAAAACTGTTTTCGCACTAAAACCTTGAATTCTTTCCAACCCAAATCTCCTACATTGTGGTGTTTCTGATAAGATTTTCACCACGTGAGTGCATGACTTACAAATTTCAAAGTAGCAAAGCAAATTTGTTAAGCATTGGAGTATTTGTAAATAAAAAAATAGGTCTCTAACCTATCCAACCAATTATCCAATATCACGGCATCGATCGAATCGTCGAACACCAAAATTTCAATCTTAAAACTAATACGAAGATTATGCAAAAGATTCGTGGACTTACCAATAACCGATCGCTCCTTGTCAGATTCTGCAGCACCAGAATCATTAAAAACCAGAACGTTCTCGTCACCATCTACCTCCATAACCCCTTTTTTCTTCGAACGGTCACGCCGTTTCGCTGAAGTGGCAGCCTTAACAAGGTTCGTGAGACGTAACTGCTCTACTAACACTTCTACAGTAGAAGTTAGAGCGGAAACTGTCATTTCTAAAATCGTGAGTCTTTCGTTGGGATCGCCCATCTCAAAATTGTCATACTTCTTCAAATTAGGTTTGCGATAGATCTTCAACGGACACACTAGCTTCTCCTTCGTTTGCTTGAGATGGTCACGTGCAGAGACCATACACCACAATTAACCCCCCAAGAATCAAAACTGGAAAACTGATACCACTTAATCCATAATACGATTGAGAAGCTTTTAGTTAGTAGAGAAACACGAAGAACACCAAAATTGGGCAAAATAAAGCTTAATTTCTTAATAGAAACGAAGTAGATTACAATGAATCACTCCAAAACCCTAGGCTTCTCTCCGTACTCCCTCTAGATCTAACATTAAAAAATTCCCCTAGAAAATAACCAAAGTTCCTTTTATATAGAGGGAACTCAAAATTACAAATCCTGCGCATCTCGAGATAAAAGAACGCCTCATAAATACCATCACCGCCTAAAGGAAAAGGGCTGAATCGCGCCTCTATTCGAACAGAACAAGTTTATGTTCGAATAAAAAAAAATGTATTCGAATACACATAATTTGTATTCGAATAAAACTGATCAGGCTGAATGTATTCGAGCAGACATAAGTCTATTCGAATAAAACTGATCAGGCTAAAATGTATTCGAATAGGAAAAGACTCTATTCGAATATAAAATGGTATAAAGTCTATTCGAATAGATTTCTTAAAATGTCAAAAAAACTCAAATCATCCTGGATCAATGAACTAGAGGAACATGTTCAATTATTGCACATTACTCCAAAAAATAAAGAAAAAGTATACCAGTTTATCATGAACCATAGCCATGCTGTCTCTGCCTACACACAACAGTGTTGTAAGATTTTCTAGATTAATACTATTACGCGTACTTGCAGCCTACATTACAAAGCATATCAGTAAGTAAGTTATCAATATTTTAAATGCTTATATATATAATTGACAAACCTGGAAGGTGGCATTGTTACAATTATCGACAAAAAGATGTCAATCGTTAATAGTGACAAATTCAGGGTTATTTGCTTTCGTGAGTACGGGATTTTTCCCCTTCATGTTTTTGATGTACTTATTGCTCTTGAAGTTCCTCCAAAATGTTGCCAATATGTCCCTCAAATACATCTCGAAAACATGCATAAAATAAAGCCCCTTTTGTACATTTTTTAAATCATAATGACATTAACAAATAACTTTTGAAGACTTCAGGTAAAACACAGAATTCAATCAAATACTAAGTTTATTTAAACATAGTTGATATTACCTATAAACCTTTCATTACATTTTTTTATGTCTTCATCGGGAACTGATAAGCGCGTAATTATGGTATTTTTAATATACCCAAACATGTATTTTAGTCATCCATTATATTTAATATTGGATACTTATGCGTGTTTGTTTGATTGTAGCTATTGGAGATGGATATTTGAAACCAAGCTCTTAAAGTCAAGTAAAAGTGTCTCCAACAGTTCATAGCATAAAAAGTCAAGGACATAATATATTTGGTCTCAAGATTGAAGAAATACATACACAAATATTCTTAGAGAATAAGATCAAAGAATATATTACATCCAAGATCCTTGAAAATATTCTATATTGAAGATATATGCAAGAGTTTTCATGAAGAAAGATCTCTACATCACTTAAGGAAATTATATCCAAAAATATTTGGTGATTGATTGTAATATTAGAAGATATTATTGTGAAATTATTCTTTAGAATTTAATATATAGTTTATAAATTTGGGCTCCTTCTCCTATAAAAGGAACCCTCCCCCCATTGTAATTGGGCATCTCATATTGGAAGATATTAGTAAATAAAGGTCATCTTCTTTTTTTTCTCTTCTTGTTTAATTTTTGCTAATGTCTTCATTAGTTGTTAATGCGACGATGAAGTCCGAGATGAGCGGCTAATCTCCTTCTTCTTGGATGAGCAATAGTTAGTATTAATTATGTTCTAATTAGTTTTCTCTTTGTACTTTATGATTGATAAGTTAATGCATCATATCGAAGGCTTGACCATAACTTCGGTTTGGTGTACGATAACTTTGGATGCAAACAAGTGCTACTAACCGTAGACTTGATTTAGAGATCTAAACAAGAGGAAACACTAGAGAACTCACTCAAGCTTAGCCATGGTTGAGTTGACAATTCCCTAAAATACTCTTCACCATCACTTAAAAGCATAACCACTAAATGTTTGACGATAGATTTAGTAGTTTATTTTATACCATCGTATGCGTCTTAACACGAAGATATGATGGGTGGAGATATTAGGATCTAGTTATATATCGATTAGTGTTTTGAAAGGTAGATGCCAAGTCCGAACCTTAGCTCTCTCCCTCATTAAGTTTTATAATTAATTTTTATTTCTTCTTCTTTGTTTATCTATTATAAAATCGTAATTCGGCCTAGAAGGTATTTGTTTTGCCAAGCCTCCTTGTGGGTTCGATCTCACTCATCCGTGCTACAATTCGACAACCGTATTTTGAGCGGGCATTTTGCTAGAGGCTCTAAAAACCTCTTATCAAATGGCACCGCTGCCGAGGAGGCATCGTTGAAAATTATTCTTTCTAATACCAAATTTTCTTTGTTAATTTTTTTTGTTAATTCTTTCTAATATCGTGCCAATGATTTCTAAATTTTTTGTTTCTAATATTCGTTGAAAAGTATAGTAGGCCGGTAATGCTATTATATAGTGTTTCTATTTATGTTGCTGCTTCTCTTTCTGTTTCTCTAGTTTAAACTAAAAAAAAATTATTTCGGGTTTTTGAGCGCTATAGTAGCTTTGTGTTTGTTTATAATTTTTCAAAATCTTACAATCGTGCTTTTAGAGGTGGTTAAGAAGAGAGCAATAAATTTTTTAGCTGCTATTATTTATCACAACCTCATCACAATATTTTTTTTTAACTGTGAAGTCTGTTCCTGAATTTTTTATAGTTTTTGATCATCTATACTTCACAGTTGGGAAATATGTATGCTACAAAAGTTTTAGATAATTCAAAATTCTTTCCAAATTGCTATGGATCATATTTTTTTGTTTAGTCGTTTGAGAGTTACAACCTTTTGAAACAACAGAGAAAAAAAAACAGTCTTTGTAAAGGACGCCACTGTTCATTAATCACTTGTTTTGAGCATCAGGGAAGCTAAATTTTAGAAAACTTCTTTCTTGAACATTTTTCTTTTCTGATTTATCTTTCCAAATTGGTATTATGTAATGCTCTCTCTCAACCGAGATGAAAGATATGTATATTTGAAAATCAAGACATCATAGATTTGGAAATTGGATTAATATTACTCTCACAAGTTCACTAATCTATATTCTCCTGTTTTGCAGGATAGTCACAAAGTTGGCACTCAGAGATCATGTGAAATTTACAAAGTATACTGGCAAGCTTCTATTTAATCCTTCTTGTGCCCCCTAAGTGAAGGGACACTTCTTTCGCCCTCGCCCCCTAAGTGAAGGGGTAGCCACAGCTTCACCGGGAAACACTTCATGTAGGTTGGTACCTCTATGAACTTGATATCTAGAAGGGGTTCATATCCGCTCCGCCCCGGCACTTGGAACTTAAAGTCGTGTGGACTGTGCAAATATTTGCTGTGGTTGAATTGACTTATTGATATGTTTAAATTTATTTTAATTCCAACATTAGTAAATGTAAAAACTGTTAGAGACTTGTGGGATTTCATCACCCGAAAAGCTCTCTAATAAGTAGGACCACCCATTAGGGATACGGAGAAATTCGTATCACACAAAAATTGAACGAACCAGAAAATAACTGATAATAAAAAAAGAGAAGCAAGATTCCCACGGGATTTCATTACCCAATGGATAAGTGTACCAGACCGGGGTACAAACACGGGTTCGTAGGATACGTCCCCAGCCTAGCACCGCGAAATACTGATTGTAGGTTTGCGACGTCACCGTTCCGAGTGCTAACATACGATAAGGCGACTCACTCGGGCGTGTGGACTAAACATCTACTCTAAGCTAGTACTAGTACAGTGACGCAGGAGAGTGTAAGAACCAAAACCTTTGACCATCCTACCCTATTGTGAACATAGATGAATATAGGGGAGACCTAATTATTTCTTCTAAACAAAATGCTGAAGTGCTAGAGTTTTAGGCTTGATTAATTTTTAATTGCATTGGGTGTTAATTTAATTGTAAAATGTCGTACATGCAAAAACATTGGAATTCATACGGCTCACATTTTGACATCCCATAATATCCTCAAAATTATTTTTAATCAGGGCACTACCAAAACTCACAAGATGTACAACCTTTCCAACCTCATTCCAATATGCATACCCACCAATCCTTCCAATCACTCAAACAGTTCCTACCCGCTCCACCTAAACCATCTTTGGAAGGCACCCTTGCTCTCTTCATGCAACAATCAATGGAAAGTAAAAAACAAGCATTGCTATTTCAGCAACAAATGATGTAATTCTAACAACAGGCTTTAGTTAATCAAACTTCTATGACCCAATCTATCTCTAGGTTAGAGACTCATATAACTCAATTGTCAACCATGTGGAGTGAAATAGAGCATGAAAAACTTCAAAACAATGAAGAAGAACAACTTGAAGTTAAATCCCCTTGTGATTTAGAAAATAATGAATTCAAGCGTAATCATGGAATGTTTTCCCTGTGGGGTGAATGGATACCATATTATGTGACAGATTTAGAAGATGAAAATTTTAAGATTGACGATCCTATGTCACAAGAAGATCTTAAAGAAGCGGCTAACATGTTCAATAAAATTCTTTCGCAATCACATCCTAATTTTACCATCAACATTTAACTACCGATGTCATTATCCATTCTTCACCGATAGAGCCCCACCAATTCACAAATGATATCATGACAAAAAGTGAGTATTTTTCCAAATTCATATATGATATCTCCGATGATGAGGATGATGATGAATTTCTTGAAAGTGTGAATTCAACATCGATCCCTGAGAAAATACGAGTTCCATCTTTATCCCAACCGGTGTTATCTTCTTCATCTCAATTTCTTGAATCTATACCTCCATCGCCTGAGCCTAATGAGGGTACCATGAACATAAACAATTTTGAGGACTTGTATGGAGATAACTCTTATTGCATTTTTGTTGATGAATGCTTAAATTATTTTAAAGATTTGAATGATCCTGAGATTTGTGAAATGGTACAATCATTAGCACCTGAAAACGTGTTTCAACTTGGCCATTTCTCTAAGCCAATAAATATCCACGTCAATGGTCAGGATGAGTCCCTTGAGATAAGTTGTTATTTTAGGCACACAAATTTTAACTGTTTGTTAGAGTCAATTGTTCCCCGATCCCCACATCCACAAATATGTTATATAGTTTTTCTTCTACTAAAAGAAAATATGTTTTGAAAAATTATAACTTTGGGGATACCTCACGGACTTGCTTTGTTAGAACCACCTATCACATTTTTTGGAAAATTAACGATAACATGGGGGGGTTTTAAAAAATTTCAAAGAAAATATCTTTCCCGAAAAATCGAGTTTTGAATCTAGTACATTTTTGGGGATGAATATTTGTATACCAATCTTATTATTTACTGTAACACGTAGTAATCATATGATTGTATTGAAAATTCTAAAGAAAAATATGTTCCCTGGGTATGTGTTTGCTTTATCTTAGACAAAATGGTTTTTCTTGATTTGTCAAAAAATTTTAACTTGGAATCATCAAATGATAGGCAAAGTTTTAAAAAAAAATCTTTTCCATAGAGAATTAGTTTTAAACTCTCTCTGGTTTTTACATAATATATCTGCCCAATTAGGGGCTAATATTGATCATCACCATTCATGTACTATCTGGTTTTTGAAAGGGAATTTGCAGCCAGGATAGTACATCACCTTTTCAACTTCGTACCCCTCCAGCCATATTGAAAATTTTATGTTTGGGGTTACATTCGTCTGGCTGAAGACAGTAAACTTAACGCTTCTTGGGAGGCAACCTATGACATATTTAGGTAAGAAATTCTAATTTTTATCCTCCATTTTTTTTATGCTCTCAAACATTGAGGGCAATGTTTCATTTAAGTTTGGGGGTAGAAAATCATTTCTTTAAATGTTTTTTGAAGAAAAGTGAAATAATGGCACTTTGAAAATTTATGATGTATTTTTAACAAATTTCCAAGCACTTAAACTGATTTTACCTTGACATAAATATTATGGAAAAGCCAAAATTTTGAAATTGTATCAAGAATACACTAGAATATTTTAGACTATCTTAAGCTAGATGTACTATTTTTTTATTAACGACTAATTCAAGTTAACTTAGCATAATTTGAAAACGTGCACTTCACTGTAGTTTTGCAATTTATACCTTAAATAAATTTATCCTCAGTGTAAAGAAAATTTAACATTTATGTTAGGAATAGTTTGCTACAAGGGAGACAACTGCCTACGAATAAGTTTATTCCTAAGAATAAATAATAAACCAAATGTGTTCTAAAAACTTTCACGCTGCAAGGCTACTCGCATGATTAAGATCTGAAAGAAGAAAAATTATTACCAATCTAGAATTTGACCATAAACTATGTGAAAAGAGCACAAGAAAATGTTACTTGTGAGAATCCTGAGTCTAGGCCATGATGGGGCACCACACCTTGACAACCTTAGCTAACTGGCGAGGATTGTCGACCGAAAACTCCTTATGACGGAGGCTTCACTAAGAAACCATGTACTCAATAAGAAAAGGCTTGCAAAAAAAAAAGTAAAATACTTGGAAGACAAATTGACTAAGGCACTTGTCGAACTGGCCGTTAAATTTATTCTAGTAAAAACTAAACTACCAAAAAACTGAGTAAATTATTCTATGCAACGTATAAGGCGATAAAGTTATTTTCATTGTACACTCAAATATAGCTAAAGTAAAAGACTTGAATCTTTTTCTAATCTTGAGGTAGTACCTCTAGTTTCGGATAAACTTAAAATATTTTTTGGTATACTTAGGAGAATAACAAGTTTAAGTATTTTTCAATCGGTATATTTTTGTCGCAACTAAGTAAGGATAAGTTTACAGGAAATGAGTCTTGTATATTCTAGAATTGTTTAAAATGTCATTATTGACTTTTGTGGGTGTAGTATCATATTCCCCAGATTCGATAAAGCCAGTCCTCTGTAGTCTAAGATAGCTCAGCCCTATGAAGACAAAGTTAGCTCAACACTCTGTAGTCGAAGAAAACTCAACATTCCAGAAGATTCCAGGAGTCCTCGACTTTCCAAAAGTAACCGTTGTAGCCCAGTCAAGAAGGAACTGTTAGAGATCCATAAAAATTGCCCACTACCTCCGGAATAGGAGACTCTTTCTTTTTATAAAACTGCATGTATATGCTATAAATACAGGCAGAGAATAGGTTCTAAGGATGGGTTTTTTGGACGTCTTTCTATCCTAAATGTACGCAACACTCATAAACATATAATAACTAGCATCTACTAGATTTTACACAAAATCCTCCTCGAGGTCGTAGTTTTTCATAGTTTCTGCTGAGTTTTCCACGTAAAATCTTGGTTGATTCGTATTTATTGCAGAACCCTTACGAACGAGTATTGGCGAAGGTTTTCATCTTAAAAAATACGCCATTACAATTGACACCATCTGTGGGAAACATTTCATGTAGTAGCCTACTCGTAGCCTTCGATAGTCAGTCGAAGCCTACTTCACAACCTACTCGAATGTGTCGAAGCCCACTCAATCCCTAAAATAGACTCCCCAGAGATCCCCCGATGACGAAGCTTCGACATCAGGAAAAGCTTCGTGAATGGATTAACGTGCTACAGGAGAAATCCTGCGACCTCACTGCCACACGGTCGAAGCAAGATAAGACAGACAATCACCTCATCAGGTTAGACGACGCATTGATTGGCCCGTATAGCTACAGTGACAGCTCTAACCACCGCGCCGTTCAGAAACATCATCAATAAATGTTGTAGTGACAATACCGACATGGCCGACGCCCATAACTCGCCGGGATTTCCAGACAGTTATCATGTAAACCTGACCCACCCTTGGTAACTCAGCTCCTTATATCTCTATAAATAGAGGAGAAGGGAAACCAAGGAGGGGTTAGAAATCTCCAGCCCTTTGCATTTTACCTTCAACCACCCGGATACTCTGTACTCGAACCCTGTTATTTACTCTTCAGTAATATAATCTGTCTTAAAAAATCCTCATCAGAGGTTGTAGAGAGTCACATTAGGGCCTCTACGCAAGCATTTGCCTATAGTTAGATCTTACTTTAAGTCATTTACTTTCCTCCTTTGATTGAGGATCAATTCTATGTTGTAAGAGCCAACTTCACATCCGAACGAATGTTAGCTCCCTACAATTGGCGCCGTCTGTGCCTCCCACCCTAGCAATCTCCTTTCCTTCTTCCCCTCTTTTTGTTTTTCATTTTAGCAGATTACCCTTAATGGCCCTGAGACGCCGTTTCAACTCAACCCAGGCAGGTCACTCCATTGACGGAGTCGCTGCCCAAATAGCCTTGCTATCCCAACAAGTCCCTCAGGAAGAGGAGCGCCACCAGAACCAACTAAACCAAGAGCGTGAAAACCACCGCTTGGTACTAGAAACTGAACGAAATCGCCGCTTGGATAATGAAAATAGGCAAAATAGAGCAATCGATGAACTGCGCAACACCGTCTGAGAGCAACATAGATTGCAGCCCTTGGAACCTGCTCGCCCATCCCAGGCACCAGACCCATCACGCGTCTTTGCTCACGCCCGCCTAGGACCTTCACTAAACCTCGATATACCCCCCGTTCACACTGGTACCTAAGGTTTTCCCTGTATTATCCCCCCAACTGGCTCCATTCACCTCAGGATTCACCCCATAGAAGACTCTTCCGACTCAACCCTCCGCTCCTCCAGACACCCCAGATGCCGCTTTGCTCGGGAACGGCTCGGCGAACGCAGTACTGATTTTATATCACACACTCGACCTAACAACCTTCGAATTCATCAATCTCCCCCACGTCCAGCGTATGTTACACAACAGGACCTCGACCACAAAATACAACCCATCATTCGCGTCAGCACGTGCCCCGCCATAAACTCCTGAAGTCGCCCCAATAACCCAATCTGCCCCAAACTTTTGACCATCGAAATATCATCCAACTTTCGTGCCCCCAAACTCAGCAAAACCGTAACACAGACCCCAAATCCCAAATCCTCGAATTCCAAAAACCCCTGAGCCTCTACTCTATGGCTGACTACCAATTATGTCACTTTTTCCAAAGAGCCTTACCGATAACCCCCTTCGATGGTACCACAATCTCCCAAATGGCTCGATTCGTAATTTCGAGCAACTTTCACACCTCTTCATTTCCCAGTTTGCCTTCAACAAAGACAGAGAGGTTAGAGTTGACGCTCTCTTAAATTTCAGAAAATCTGGCAGTGAGACCCTCGAAGCCTTCACCAGAAGATTCCTCGACGAATCCCAGAAAATTGAAAATCTTGACTGCTCGAATGCTATTTTGGCATTTTCGAATGCCCTGCCCAACCACAGCCGAGTAAAAGAGCACCTAGTTCTCCATAAACCAAAAGCACTCGAAGAGATGTTCTCGAAGGTTAACGTCTATATTGATCTCGAACGCCTCCAAGAGTCCCGTAAACAGAGCCAACCTTCACAAACAATATACTTCAATAAACATCGGCAGCACCCCTACGCTACTCCCACACCCCTGATCGCTTCTGTCTCACAGGAGACTGAGAGCCGCAAACGCCTCAACATTGATAACAGCACCGAAGCTCGTAAGAAGCGACCAAGGCCTATTTTACCTACACTCACAGCCCCCCTCAGCACCCTTCTACCGCACATAGATGCAGGCCCCATTTCGCGCATCCCTTTCCCCATCGAAGTTGGACAAGGTAAATCTTACTGCGCCAACCATATGTACAACTGTCACCATACCAATAAGTGCCTCGCCCATCAAAGCTCCCTTGAATTTATTTTCAGAGCAGGACGTTTGCATCAGTATATTGTTGATCTTCTGAGCTACCTCGATGGGTCCTACCTCAAATCTCTATCCACCCCAACTACTGAACAAACTGAGGTGCACATCTATATAGTCAAGTTGATCGAAGTAAACAACATAAACAGTGGACATTCAAAGAGTAAACAAAGCGCGTTGGTGAATGTCATAAGCTCACCTATCAGGAGAAATTTCCTACCCTTCTGCCAGAATCAAGCCGTCACCCTCGACTCGAAGGTATCTCTCTCATCGACTATGACGCTTCACACGTTCGTTTCCCCCATTCCAATCCGTTAGTCATCATGATTAAGATCGAGAACCTCGTCCTCCATACAATGCTCGTAGATACTGCGAGTGCAGCTGATGTCTATTTTCTCCAAACAATCCAAACCAAGAAGAAAACAGACCTCATAACCACTGCCAACATCGAACTAATAGGTTTTAATGGATCAACAGAAGTCGCCGTTGGCCGTATCAGCCTACCCGTCACTACAGGCCCCATTACCCATCAAACTAACTTCATCGTCATTGACAAGAAGTCTGAATACCTCGGTATACTCAGACGAGATTGGCTTCACGCCATGCGAGCTATATCTTCGACCTACCACCAAACCCTTTGATTTAGCAATCACGAGGGTACTTAGAACTTAAAAGGCTTTCAACGCCTTGCCCGCTCCTGCGAGCACCCAGAGATCAACCAAACCTAAAAACTTGTCAGCTGCCCATAGTAATCACAACATCTTTTTATCCCCTCGACATCGACAGATACCACCCCATCCATTGAACGCACTGTTTATATCGAACTCGGCGGTCCTGGTTGGGGAACATTTATCAAAACCTTCCTCAATGAGTCAGAGCTCCTTAAACTTTAAGATTTCCTTCGAACAAACAAAGACATCTTCGCCTGGACATTTCAAGAAATGCCTGGTGTCGACTCCAACCTGGCCTGCCATCACCTCGATCTTATCCTCCAATTCTCAGCAGTAAAACAAAAGAAACATACACTGGCACCACGACTTTGAGAGGCTGTGAACCTCGAGGTAGACAAGTTCATTGCCGTAGGCTTTATCAGATAAGTGAAATATACAGACTGGATATCAAACAATGCAGCAGTTCCTAAGAAGAATGGAAAGATCCAAATCTGCGTCGACTTCACAGACCTCAACAAGCATACGCCGAAGGATAGTTTCCCCCTCCCAACTATCTCAGCATTCCTCGATGCCATTGCTAGACATGAGCGCCTATCCATCATGGACGCAGCTTCGGGCTACAATCAAGTACCCCTCCTCCCCAAAGATCAACTTAAAACTTCATTTATAACTTAACAAGGCCTTTACTGCTTCAATGTTATGCCCTTCGGCCTTAAAAATGACAGTGCCACCAACCAACGCCTTGTCACAACCATGTTTAAACCCTTACTTAGCAAATCTGTCAAAGTTTATATTGACGATATGTTATGCAAGAGCCTTGAGAAAAACACTCATATCCAAGACCTCTCAGAAATCTTCTCGATACTTCGCACGTATAATATGAAACTCAACCCAGACAAGTGCCAATTTGGCGTGTCATTAAGAAAATTTTTGGGACACCTTATCAATAAACGCAGGATAGAGATTGACCCCACCCATATTCGAGCCCTCATAGACATGCCTTCGCCCCGAACCAAGAAAAACATCCAAAATGTGGTGGGCAGGATAGCAGCCCTCAATCGTTTTATTTCGAAATCTTCAGATCGATGTGCCTGGCTCTTTTCCCTCTTACAAGATCAAGGCTTCCACAAAGCAAAAAAGAAAAACAATCCCGAGATCGACTGGACCCCTGAGTACGAACAAGCCTTCCTTGAACTCAAAACTTATCTTGGCCGTCCACCAATTATCAGCACACCTATCGAAGGCGAAACACTCCTTTAATACCTTGCTGCCATAGAAACCTCTCTCAGCTCAGTGCTCATTCGCCTTGACTCCAACATCGAAAAACCTGTATATTTCATTAGCAAAACCTTAACCCTCGCAAAAACTCGATATTCAAAACTTGAGTGCTTACTCCTCACACTTGTCTATTCAGCCCGTAAGCTCAAACCATATTTTCAGGCTCATCCCATTCGTGTTATTACCTGTTATCCCCTTCGTGAGGTACTTAGAAAAAAAGAAAAATCCAGAAGAGTGCAACAGTGGTTCGTATACCTTGGCGAATAGGACATTACCTTCGAGAAACAAATATCCCAGAAAGGCCAAGCACTAGCAGACTTTCTAGCTGACTTCCCGGTCGAAGATGCAACTGGGAAGAACACGAAGAGGATTTATCAGAATATCAACCTGTGATAGTTGATCCCTGGGACCCCCTCACTGGCAGGCGTTTATTCACAGACGGATTAGCAGGACCTAATGGCTCAGGTATTGGTATTGTCTTGGTAGCACCCACTAATGACCGCATAGAGAAAGCTGTCAAACAGGCTTACGAATGTTCTAATAATGAAGCAAAGTACGAAGCCTTGATCCACGTCCTCGACCTCGCACTCGACCTTGGCACTCCCAAGCTTGCAGTCTTTACAGATTCCCAACTCGTTCAGAAACACTACAGACGAGAAAACCAAGCTAACAGTCGCATGGCCGACTACGCTCTCTTTGTGTGACAGCACATGGACCGGTTCCCCAAAAAATCTACAATTACACATTATCCTTGAGGAGAAAATAGACATGCAGATGCCCTCGCCTACATGGCAGCTATGCTCGGGCAATCAGAATCTCGGATACTCCATATCGAAGTACTCGAACGCCCAAGTATCGACCAGATGGAAATCAATACCATCAATACTGGGGGAGAGAGTCACGTTCCAGACGATTGGCGAACACCATTTTTCATTACCTCAACAACGCCACCCTCCCAGATGATCCCAAAGCTAAACGGCCTTTGCTAGAAAATTGCCGCAGATATACTATCCACAAAAACCAATTACATTGAAAATCCCCAAATGGCGTCCTCCTTCGATGCATATGCCAAACAGAAGCCTCTCAAACCCTATCCAAACTTCACGAAGGAACCTGCGATGCTCATACTGCTGGTCATTTTATGGCCCTTCGAGCTACTACCCAAGGATTATTTTGGCCTGGTATGAAACGCAAGCTTCCGACTACGCAAAACACTACAAAAAATGTCAGCGTTACTCTCATGACATCCATAGCCCTTTTCAAGACCTCTACTTCAGTCAAGTTTCCTGGTCATTCAAAATATGGGTCATCGATCTCATTGGACCCTTCCCAAAAGCTTTAGGTAGAAGAGAAAACATCCTCGTCGCAACCGATTACTTCACAAAATGGGTCGAAGCGATACCTCTATGCCGAACCAGAGAAGAAGAAGTTGTCAAATTTTTATGGAAAAACATCATCACTCGCTTCGGCTGTCCCCATATGATTCGATGCGATAATGGTCCCCAATTCGTTGGCAGCAAAGTCAGAAACTTCCTCAAAAAACACAACATCATCCACTCACCCTCCACACCTTACTATCCCCAGGGCAACGGTCAAGTCAAAGCAATTAACAAAACCATCATCGATGGTCTTAAGAAAAGAGTCGATGCAAAGAAAGAGCGATGGGTTCAAGAGTTACAACACGTCCACTGGGCCTATCGCACAACCCCAAGGAAATCTACCGGATGTACCCCCTTCCTCCTAACATATGGAACCAAAGCTGAATTTCCAACCCAATTCGAAGTACCCACTCGAGACCCTAACCTCCCAGACAAAGATAATGAGTTCGAACTTGCATCCAATATGTTATGGATCGATGAAACCAGAGATCGAGTTATCACCAACCTTGGCCGGTACTACACATCACTTCAGAAATCTTATAACAAAAGAGTTCGACCACGGAGTTTCAACAATGGAGGTCTGGTACTTCGACGAAATATGTGGTCTATGATAAAATAGACAAAGGTTCTTATTACTTAATGACGGAAGATGAAGAGCCTCTACCGACCCCCTGGAATACAATGCAGCTGGTCTTTTATAACAGGCCATATCTCCAACCATGTACAACTGATATAATCTACAATATTTAATAAACAAGTATTTCAACCCTTACTTCGTCTCCTACTTCATTTTGAATTTCTTGATTTAACTCAGATGTCATGTCAACCTTCGATCCGACTGATACTTGAGGGCGATCTTGAATTACTTAAGCTCCCAACTTCGAACAAACTCGAGGGGCAAGAATGGTCGAAAGGCCGGACCCTCGGGGATGCATTGGGGCGACTAGATATTGCTTCGCTGTGGCTTAGGCCTTTGAAGTCCAGTCATTTTCATGATTGACCCCCGGTATCACGTCCACCCTCGCCCCGACTGATACTTGGGGGCGATCTTGAATTGCTCAAGTCTCTAATTTCGAGCAAACTCGAGGGGGAAGGATGGTTGAAAGACCAGACCCTCGGGGATGCATTGGGGGCGATCAGATATTGTTTCGCTGTGGCTTAGGCCTTCAAAGTCCAGTAAATTTTCGGGTTACCTCAAGGCATCACGTCCTCTCGGCCCGACTGATACTTGGAGGTGACCTAATTTTTTTAAAAAATTTCAACATCGTTGTGGCTTCGGCCTTCGATGTCTAGCAAAACATTTAAAGTTCAATCTATACAATCGTCGGCATTCCCCAGGTTTTGATCACAATGCAATCATTCATACATATCAAATTTCTACTCAAACAGATCCAATTTCTACACTTCCAAACAGCAACCGTATACAAAAATACTAGCTACAATTTTATCAAATGCAGAGCACATTCAACATATTATTTATCAGAGGAACAGTGACAGTACAATTCATAGACCAATCATCAAGAGTCAAAAATAAGCAAACTCAACAGAATGTGCATTTAAATTCCAATTATTCAAGGTCAGAGCACGATTATACAATCCATCAACAAACCAGATATCAAATCAGAAGTTTAGAATCAGTATGTTCAGAAAATACGCATCAATATGTTCAGCATCTATTTCAAAAGTTCAAACAAATAACAAAAGCACAAACAACCTACCGAGTTCAGAGACCAACAGAAAACAGCAACATCATTCAAAATATTACAACTCAACATTTTAATCAACAAAAGAAGAAATGTCATCCCAACCTTATATACCTCATACCGGCGCGGTTACACCTTCCTACTCCATAGCTCCCTCAACAACTTTATTCGAACCTCCAACGACCAAACCACCAACAGTACTACCAATGGGCTCTCCAACAAGTAAAGTATTTGCACCACCCCTAATACATCCAACTGTTTTTTCAACAATGTTCGCATCTCCTCCCTTTATCGGTAAATCATCCCCTTCAACAAGTTCTAGAGATACAGGATAAGGTTCCAATGACTCGGGGTCATACCCCTTATGATCTATAAAGATTTTCAACTTAACGCTCGTTTTGCATTCACCATCATACTGCAGCTGGAAAGTTACCTTTTCCTCAGCTTTCTCCCTCTCA
Source organism: Kingdonia uniflora (assembly GCA_014058105.1). Lineage (NCBI taxonomy): Eukaryota > Viridiplantae > Streptophyta > Magnoliopsida > Ranunculales > Circaeasteraceae > Kingdonia > Kingdonia uniflora. The sequence goes on from JACGCM010001326.1 coordinate 719,915, forward strand.
CACGCCACAAGCTTCGCAGACCACTTTCACTCCAGCCTCGACCGTTGCAGCTCGAGCCTCACGTCAGAAGAGTCGGTAAGCACCCCCAGATCCTGCTTCAACTTCCTGACTTTAGACACTAGTGATGCCTCTTTCCTACGAGAAAGATTCAGATTGTCCTTTTCTAGCTTCAATTTCGCCTTCACTGCCTTCATTGCCTTGCTGCAAGTCTGCACCCAAGCATCCGTCTGTTAAATTTTTTAAGAAATCAGTGCAACTCAAAACTGGAAGAATTTTCAAGAAATCGCAAAATACCACAAGAGCAAGCCGCATATAGTTACCTGAAACATGTGTTTCTTTATCTCCTTCGAAACCTCGTCTGAGTCATCTTCCCAGAGCTCGACCATCGAAGCCTGCTTTGCCACAACCTACTCCTATCGTTCAACCTCCGTCATCTCTTCATCTTCCTCCAGTGTATCATCCTTCCCCAACACCTTACGCCTCTTGCGTTGGCCAGACTTCGAATGCTGCACCTTCGAAGCTTCAGGGACTACCGGGCCTTTCCCCTTCTCAGTTTGAGCTGCTACTGGCCTCGGCCTCAACTTTGGCATATCTTCTGCCACTATGGGCACTAGAATTGCTGGCTTTGAACCCCTCCGCGATCTCGATACAAATTGGTAGTTTCTTGGCAAATCTTCCCCTCCCATCTCTTTTTGTCCCTTTGAAACACATTTACCTTTCTTTCTTTTTGATAGCTTCAACGTAGCGGGTACGTCTCCAAGCAGGGAATCTGCCTTCTTCCTCCTTTGCCTTTTGATTTTGAGACTGTCAAACACATAATTTACCCAGTCTTCGCTAGATTCGAGCAGCGTATCAATTTAATTTACAGGATTATCCCAAGACGAACTTTCCGGACCTATAGATTAAAGCAAGAACACAGTTATCACTTATCTCAGATACACGTCAATAAAAACCCTTCGACAGTAAACTTAATTTCGTTATATACCCTATGATGTAATTTATACGGGTCATCTTTATCTACATTCTCATAGTTGCCCCTTACTATTAGTAAATCTTTATTCCACCCTCAGCCTGTCGAGCACAGGTCAAAGAACCAAGGTTTCTCTGGGTGACATTGGATGTGATAGGTCCTCAGGTTTTGACTAGCCTTCCTCAAGAAAAAGGTGATAATGTCAAACCACTTAATCAAACTTTGACCCTCACTAGCCAGTTTTACGTTCATCCCCTCTACAACCCTCATCATCTCATAAAAATTACCGTTCATTAACACCGGAGCCACTCCCTAAAAATTCAATACTTCTTTCACCAATCTTCGGAGAGGTAACTCCAGTCCCAATCGAATTTGGCCTCTATAAGCCAAAATCCTTTCCCCACGGTCCGACTTGAAGGACAACCCCGCCCCTGCAATACTCAGATACACCTCTACCTTTGAGAGTTCTAGCTTGGCGGCAAACCTATCTAATTTAATCCTCTATTTAGCTAAAATAGCACCTTCGACCCTATCCAACTCAGTCGAATCTCTACTATCTTCACTATGTACCTTATCTCCCCCTCTACCACCAGAAGGCCCTACATTACCCCCCTCCCCCCATACTATTTCCTCTACATCACTATATTTGGTAACTATCATCCTTCGATGCCTCGAAACTGGAACCTCCTCAGCTGGCAGAACCATTAACAATGGAGCCTCAGTTATAATATCTAACACTTCTACATCACTACACTCATCCATTGGGGATCGACTAGAAATACTAGCTTCGAATTCTTCGAACTCCTCATCTATTAGTCTCTATCTCGAAGCCCGAGGGTCACGCATTTTAGCATACAGAAGAAGAGGCACGCAATTAGAGTGGAAAATTTGACAATCTCGTGCCTATCACTCCTAATTGTCCATCCCCCCAGATATTCATCACAACCTCAATCTCAGACCCAGTACCCCATCCAAAACTCCCCAAACCCCAGAATGGGTCAAAACCTAAATCCCTCAAGTTTCTTTACCCTCGAGAATAACCTTAAAAACCCCAAACACAGATTACCTTACTTACATTCTCAAAAGAGCAAAATAAAGTACAAGTAGCAGAGATCAAGTAACTTACCAGTGGTTAGCAGCACTACCCTCGAATCAGCAAAACCAAACCTGCAAGTGCAATAAAAACTTCCAAGTACGAATTGGGGTACGCTTCCTCCTCTACACTCTTTGATTCTCACAGTTAAACAATACAGTAATTACTCTTCTCCCTCTTATATATCTTTCGAAAAACATAAAACCGCCCCGATTTTCAAACCACTATCATTACCGCGACCCCACTACCCAACTTTTTGGCTACAATGTGCTTTGACCAATATACCCCACGTACCTCTCACGTGCGAATAGCACCCTCACTTATAACTGCCTGAAAAGGCTGAAGCTCTTGAACCTTTTTCTCCCTCACTCAAAGCTAAACAACCAAGTCCAAACAGTTACATCACAATCTTTTCCGTCATACGAGAATAGCATCATCATTACCTTTTGCATGCTACCCCAGGTGCCCGTACCAATCTGACAGACCAGCCGTCTGGGCTGTCAAATCGGCCAGTCACATCCTGCATAACTGATGACACAATCCCCGAACTCGAGTACTCGACCATTTTACGTCTCAAACAATTCGAAGCAGATAGCCTCAAGTAAACTTATCTAATATATCAACTTTCGACATCCAACACACCCTTTAACCCAAAAGTTTTGACCCTTCGACCAAATACAGTCACAAACATTGACCATTCAACAATCTCATGCTTACAGATAAAGTTTTCAGCTTCGACACAGTTTACCTTTCATTTCAACAAAACCATTCTTATCTTCGAACAAGACAAACAATTCATTTCGACAACTGTATTATCCCTTCAATATATTAAATCGCAAATCAGATTATATTACTAGTATGCACAGTTCGACAAAGCAAGTTATCAACAAAAACCAGTTTTATTCAGCAACTCAGACAACATTACAAGTTTCATACAAAAAGAAGAGAAAAAAAGAAGAGAAAAGGAGGAAGAAAACAGGAAAGCAACAACAAGAAAGCATACAAAAGAGAACCCTATTTGTTGACGGGTTGCTTCCCTTCAACAACGGTCGCTGCATCTTCGCCCTCCTGGTCCACTATATCCTCTGCAAAGCCTGTGAGAAGAGACAGCCGATGGCCGGGAAACGGCCCCATCATCTGCATTATTCCCCACTAGTACGCGAAGGGCTTGTCATAGAGTGGTACCCCAGTTTCCGCTTCAAAGAGGTCTGGCATTTCAGCATCAATATCCTCCCCCATCCCGATCCTTCGTTGAAGACCCAGTAAGGCCTTCTGGATTCTCCTGGCCTTCACCGCCGCTTGATCTCCTCGAACGGTACATTTGTAGCCATGTTGATCAACAAAAAAAGCAGTAGATAAAGAGAAAGTTGCAGGACAGATGAAGAAATTTTTTCCAAATCAACCCCTTTTATACTTACAAACCCACCACAACTTTCCCTCTTCCTTAACCGAATTAATGGCAACCTTCAATTCCCAACCTCGAAAAGTCAGCAAATAAACTTTCTAACTTCCCAGACGTAACTGATTCATCGGTACATGCATTCAAAACTCGTTACCGAGGACTCCTAGTCGAACGTACCTCCAGCGTCGAGCATTCGATAATCATTACCTTCGAGCATATCATTATACATCGCGCCTATAAGAATAACCGTCTACATTCGCCTATACTACCAGTTTAAAATAATAATACAGGTACGCAAAAAATATTTTGTCCATTCCAAACATCCGCTCAAATAAATAAATTACATTTCTACTACCATCCAAAGCAAAAAAAAATAGAGACATACAAAGATATAAAGGTAACCTCATCAACCACTGCTTCTACCATAAAAAGGTCCAGCTTTAGTGACTGAGTTCTGCACCTCGATGATCTCCTCCACACAGACAAGATTGTCAGCCAGAGCCATCAGAAAGATATAGCGCCTCTCAGCGGTAAAAAAATAGAACCTTAGTTGGTCCCACAGATAGGAATAAGAATCACCATTGTAGAACTCCTCAGGTCCTACCCCCACAAGCTTGGGAATGTCCCAATTCAGATCATGCTGCCCAAAAAACTTTATATGCAGTTCCGCCATTTTCCGCCCCATACGACTGTCACGAGGGAACCCCATCCTCTTCTGGTAACGCGTGATTGGCGTGGTATCCATTCACATGCTCAGAATCAGAAGAATACTGTAAATGGAAGAGGATACATTACCCCTATACAATAACCCATCTTTATAGCCTTCACTTCATTTATTGCCCTATAACCACCTACATCTCTTAAAAACCCTCTTTTATTACCTACCTTGAAACCAACAGTCAAACTGCTCAAATTATAAGACCAAACAACTTTCTCAGCGAACACCTCTCTACTTGGCTTTGGGACCTTCGCTGAGAGGGGGCGAATGTAGTAGCCTACTCGTAGGCTTCGACTGACTCGTAGCCTTCAACAGTCAGTCGAAGCCTACTTCACAGCCCACTCGAATGTGTTGAAGCCCACTCAATCCCTAAAATAGACTCCCCAGAGATCCCCCGAAGACGAAGCTTCGACATCAGGCAAAGCTTCGAGAATAGATTAACGTGCTACAGCAGAAATCCTTTGACCTCACTAACACACGGTCGAAGAAAGATAAGACAGACAATCACCACATCAGGTCATACGACGCATTGATTGGCCCGTGCAGCTACAGTGACAGGTCCAACCACCGCGCCGTTCAGAGACACCATCAATAAATATTTCAGTGACAGTACTGACATGATCGCCGCCCATAACTCGCCAGGATTTCCTAACAGTAATCATGTAAGCCTGACCAACCCTTGGTGACTCAGCTCCCTATATCTTTATAAATAGAGGAGAAGGGAAACCAAGGAGGGGTTAGAAAAAACATCTCCAGCCCTTTGCAATTTACCTTCGACCACCTGGATACTTTGTACTCGAACCCTATTATTTACTCTTCAGTAATACAATCTGTCTTAAAAAATCCTCATCAGAGGTCGTAGAGAGTCACATTCGGGCCTCTACGCAAGTATTTGTCTATAGTTAGATCTTACTTTAAGTCATTTGCTTGCCTCCTTTGATTGAGAATCGATTCTATGTTGTAAGAACCAACTTCACATCCGAACGAAGTTAGCTCCCTACTTTCCACACTTTTCTCTATCATTTTCGACCTGAGCACCGTCCAAATGACCAGTATGAATTTAAGAAGCCATTCTAGTACCATAAGAGATCAAGACATTCCGGAAGCTCTTGATCTGCCCGGTGTGGTTCTTGAACTTCTATAAAAATGGCTTCAGAAAAAAATCAGAGACTAGAAGATCAACGTGTCCACGCACAAACTCTGCAAACTGAAAGGGATGAACACAGGAAATCCCTGGATCTGCAGAGTCAAACCCATCAAAAGGAAATAGAAAGATTATGAAGAATGCAAGATTGAATAACAGCTCGCCCAACATCACCACCACTGGCTCGTAGTGAACATCGATCAAGAGCAGTTCAGCGCGATGATCAGCCTAGTGAAGACGACTAGCGAATGTCCCGATCCAGATCTGGAAATCCTAATAGGGACTCTTGGCATTTTGGTTTAAGTTCTTCAGCCTCGACAACTCAAGGAAGTCGACGTACACGTCACCAGACCTAATTATGTTGCCGACATTCAAAAATTTCTTGATGAACAAGCAAAAACTATTGAAGTCTAACAGAATCATATTTAGGGCCCAACTCGACATTTATACATGATCGAAATTGAGAAAGGGAAGAAAAGAAAACATGACGATCGTATTACGTCTTGCTCCAAAATGACTTCCTCAGATAAATCAACAAAACATCTTCCCTGTACCAGCAAATCCAAGTGTCCTTACCAGATAACATTCGAGGACTGTGACACCAACCGTGTACAATACCCACATGATGACCCACTTGTTATTATGCTTAAAGTGGGGCAGGATTACTTACATATCCTCCTCATTGATATCGGCAGTGTCACAGATGTCTTATTCCGAAGAGCAATCGAAGTGTTAGGACTTACATATTTTGTCAAAGCTTTGACAACAACAATCATAGGCTTCAATGGTTCCAAAGAATCAGCCACAGGAGAAATCATTCTCCCCGTTCAAGCAGGCTCCGAAACCACCTTTGTCAAATTTCTTGTAATTGATGCAAAGTCCAAGTATTTAGGCATTCTGGGACGCAGCTGGTTGCATTCGATCAAAGCGATACCATTGACCTACCATTTAGCACTACATTTTCCTACGGATCACGGAGTCTATGAAATCAAGGGTAGCCAAGCAGTCGCACGCATGTACGAAAATACCACCATCAACACTCATACAACAAAACTCCACAAGGCATAGCAACTACAATCTACCATACCACCCACATTTGAACAACATAATGCTGAAGTGGTAGATATTGTTAAACTCGATGGACCCGGGCGCACAACTTTCATTGGATCTAAGCTTTCACTCGACGAAAAAGAAGCCATGATACAACTCCTAAAGAAAAACATTGACGTCTTCGCCTGGACTTTTCAAGAGACACCCAAAATTGATCCTTCTATTGCTTGCCACCACCTTAACCTCCTTCCAGACAACAAGGCAGTCATCCAAAAATGATGAAACTTGGCTCCCAAACTTCGGGAAGCAGTAAATGATGAAATTGATAAGCTCCTTCGTGTTGGCTTTATTCGAGAAGCTAAATATCCAAAGTGGGTTTTCAATATCGTCGTCGTGCCAAAGAAAAATAGTAAAATACGGGTTTGTGTTGATTTCACTGAACCTAACAAATTCACATCAAAAGATAGTTTTCGCTACCTTTGATTCCACAACTTCTCGACTTAGTTGCAGGACACAAACTTCTTTCTATGATGATGCTGCCTCAGGATACAATCAAGTTCTACTCGCTGAAAAAGATCAAGAAAAAACCACTTTTATAACCGAAAGAAGACTTTACTATTTCACAGTGATGCCTTTTGGGCTAAAAAATGCTAGCGCCACTTACCAACGATTGGCCACTCAAATGTTCAAAGAACAGCTCGGCCACATCATGGAAGTATATATCGATGATATGATTTGTAAAAGCTTAAAAAGAGCAAATCATTTCCAATGCCTCCAAACTATCTTCAATATTCTTCAACAATACCAGATGTAGCTCAACCCAGAGAAATGACAATTCGGTGTTGCTTCCAGAAAATTCCTGGGCCATCTAGTCAGCAAACGAGGAATCAAAACTGATCCAACTCAAATTAATTCACTTATGGCAATGCCATCTCCTAGAACAAAAAAAGTTCAACAATTCACCAGCAAGATTGCCGCTATTCACAGATTTATCTCAAAGTCATCTGATCTATGCAAACTTATTTACCTTCTTCTTCGTGGCAACCCCACAACTCTTTCGAGCAAACAACAAAAAGAAGTTTTGTGGACTCCTGATTGTGAACTGGCATTTCAAGATCTTAAATGGTACTTGGGGCATCCTCCTATAATGAGTACTCCCATCGATGGGGAATTACTCACCATGTATCTATCCACAACTGATGATTCAATCAGCTCTGTCCTTATTCAAGAAGATACAGGCATTGAGAAACCTATTTACTTTATCAGCAAAACTTGTATGCCTGCTGAAAAACGATATACCACCACAGAAATGCAATTGCTTGCCTTGGTTTACAGCTCTCAAAAACTTTGTCCATACTTCTAAGCATACCCCATCAAAGCCATTACAAATTTTCCACTCAAACTCGTACTCTCCAAAAAAGAAAAATCTCGACGAGTTCAATAGTGGTCTATTTTCCTTGGTGAATATGACATCTCTTTTGAACCTCAAATATCAATCAAGGGGCAAGCAGTGGCTAACTTTTTGGCAGATTTTCCTGTTGAAGACCCCGATTGGGAAGAACTCGAAGAAATCTTTACTGACGACTCAATTGCCGAACCAGACGCATGGTCCAAGAGTTCAGGTTGGCAACTTTTTACGGATGGATCCGTAGGACCACAAGGTTCTGGAATTGGCATAGTACTTGTTACACCTTCCAATCATCGCATAGAAAAAGCTCTTAAACTCAAATTTTATGCAACCAATAATGAAACAGAGTATGAAGGCATCTTGCATGACCTTGATCTCGCACTTACTCTTGGAGCTGAAGAATTAACAGTTTATGTCGACTCCTTACTCGTCGCCAATCATTACAGTAAAACTTTCAAGACAACAGGCAAGATGGTTGATTATGCTGCCTTAGTGAAAGACAAGATGAAGAAATTTAAGCATGCAACCATTTCATATTTACCTCGGCAAGAAAATTGACATGCCGACGCCTTAGCTTACATTGATGCCATGCTGGAAGACAGTGAAAAAAGATCTTTGGACATCGAGATCCTCGAAAACTCTAGCCTCGATATCTTTTCTACACTCCACTTGACCGTTACTGCAGATAACGACCCTGAAGACTGGAGAAAACCATTTTTTGTATACCTCAACTCAAAGAAGAATCTCGATCCCTGTTAGCCAAGTGCCCCCGATTCACATTTTAAAATGGTATATTGGATCGACTCACTGGAGGAGGACCCAATATTAAATGTATATTGCAAAAATAGCCTTAGATCAAGATCAGAGAACTTCAAGAAGGTATTTGTGGTGCACATGTGTCTGGAAGATCACTAGCTCAACCTGCATTCACACAAGGACTCTATTGGCCTAAGATGAGATAAGACTGTGAAGATTTTGTTCGCAAATGCTACAAATGCCAAATTCATGCTCAAGACATCAAGAGTCCCACCCTCGACTTATATATCAGTAATGTCCTTTGGTCATTTAAATGATGGGGAATCAATCTTATTGGCCCTTTCCATCTAGCTTCAGGAAATAGAAGATTCGTCTTAGTGGCTACCAATTACTTCACCAAGTGGGTCGAAGCAGTTCCCTTATGCCATACTGATGAGAATGTGGTTATCAAATTCCTCAGGGAGCACATCATTACCCGGTTTGGTTATCCACAGATGATACGTTCTTATAATGGTAAACATTTCATTAGCACTAAAGTTCTCACTTTCCTTTATAAATACAAGATTTAGCTCATAACTTCCACACCATATTACCCTCAAGGCAATGGACAAGCTGAAGACATTTAAAAGAGTATCAAGTCTGGTTTATGCAAGCGACGATAAGAAAGCCAGATGGGTCGACGAACTCCTCAGTGTATTATGGGCATACCGTACCACTCTTCGAGTTTCCACAAGGTGTACGCCTTTTATGATGGCTTTCGGCACTGAAGCAGTCATACCCTCAGATCTTGATCTCGCCAGTGCTCGGCGCAAAATTATTGATGAAGATAATGAGCTCAAACTCCTTTGCAACCTTAATTGGATTGAGGAAACCAGGGACAAAGCTATAACCAATTTGGGTCGTCACCATGATACATTGAAAAAATATTACAGCAAAAGAGTTTGAGAATGGAAATTTAGTATTGGAGACCTTGTCTTACGAAGGATACAAGACCATACCCGACCTAAAAACACAGGAAAATTATTAGAAAACTGGGATGGACTATACATTGTGTGTAACAAAACAGATAATAGAACTTATTGGCTCATGACTGAAGATGAAGTTCAGCTTGAGTACCCATGGAATACTGCTCAGCTAAAACTGTTCTATAGATGATACACTGTAATTGTTTACTTCGAATCAAATAAAATACTTTGTCCTACAACTCTTTACTACTTCGACTTGTCTTCGATATATACTTTACAAGTATTTATCTGGCAGTCTCTTTACTACTTCGACTCGTCTTTGATATATACTTTACAAGTGTTTATCTGACAAAGTCTCTTTACTACTTTGACTTGTCTTCAATATATATTTTACAAGTATTTATCTGACAAAGTCTCTTTACTACTTCGACTTGTCTTCGATATATACTTTACAAGTATTTATCTGACAAAGTTTCTTTACTACTTCGACTTGTCTTCGATATATACTTTACAAGTATTTATCTGACAGCATGTTTTAACAATAGATCTCTTTACCTCTATTGCATATACTACAACTTATTTTCAAAACAAAATAGCTAATCATCACTATGTTAAAGCAGGAAAACACATCATTCAACACAAAATTCAAACTGTTTTCGGTCCCACTGACCATTTGTTACAAACTTTCAAAAATTAATGTTCATTACTCCAAAATTAACATCTCCAAAGGAGATTTTTCTTTATTCACAGGACCTTTGGGAACCTACACATCTGCTACATCCCCAATGAGCTGACCTTCGACCTCCATCTTCTTTACATCATCAACAACTTCAATTCCTCCATGGACATCCAGAATTTGTGGTACTTCATCATCAGAGCTATCATCACATGGTAGCCCACCAGCCTTAACAACTCCTTTATAATATCTCTTTCTCTTTTCCGTCTCATCAAACTGCTCTTTAAAATACTGCCTCACTTCGTGGCATTTTTGCAGTTTTTCTTCATTTATCCGAGTTCTCAATTCATCGAGAATTTTCTTCTGCTCCAACTCCTTTGCTTTTTGAACATTATCAACTTCCTTCGCGAATTTAAATTTCTACTTTACCAAAGCTTCATTCTTTTCTTTCTCCAGCACTTTCTTCACCTCCGCCAATGCTGCCTCCTTCGCTTTATTCGCTTCCAGTTTGTACCTGTTTAACGTCGCATTTAACTTCGCGTTCTCGGTATTCAATTTTTTCTCGATGTTTCTGTACGCAACCAACCGGTTTACCACTACTACCCACCATACGTCCCATTGCTTGACTCATCACCGATTTAATCTGCATGAAAGTCATATAATGATTATTTTTTAAATTTACCAAACTTTTCATTCGATCATACGCTTTAAAATTTCTCACTTTCAACAAGTTCCCCTATGCTTTGTCTAAAAAAAATCCAAACTATCAATACCCACCATGCAGTCCGCCATATCTTTCTTCAAATCCTCAGCCCCCCAAGCAAAAGTTTCCATCGTCTTTGCCATCTCCTTTTCAAACTCCTCCCCTAACCCCTTCTTCGTAGTCCCAGCAGTAGTCTTCTTAGGAATGGTACTGCTCGCACTTTATGGAGATAACCCACTCCCCACAACAGGTTTATCAAAAACTTTGACCACTTCAGATGATGATTGTCGAGTAGTTCTCTTCGAATTTAGCAATGAAGGTTTTTCCATATTTACCTTCATTTTCCTCTTATTTTTTTCTAGAGACTCCCCTAGCATCGCATCAATCTCCGTATCTGTGTTATAACCTGTTAAAGATGGGTTATTCAAAGATAAACTTGCATCTGCAGCTCTTTTATTTTTCGCTGACATCTTTCCCCCAATAATTAACACTTTGGCACCTGTAGTTCTCGACTTTTTAATCCTGCCTCTTGAAAAATCTTACTTAACTGATCTTGATTCATTGCTAAATTATCGATTCTGCCAAAAAATCCTTCCCTTATCTTACACAACTTCTCATTTACAACAGTTGTCTTCCCGATTTCTTTCAGTGCTGTAAACACAAAATAGACAAAAAATTTCTTTATATCCAAATCCATATCATATGGCAATTCATAAACTTAAACATTTAAGTTACCTAACCATAAACCTAGATGAAATGTTTTTCTTTTAAGCGGCTCCCCTGGATCTTTAGGATCAAACTCATAATTTCCAAATACTAGTAATCAGTCTTCTGTATATCGAGCTCCAGTGGATATCATATCATAAAACATCGATCTCTTCAAAAACCTCGCCAAATAACGATACCCTATTAATTTTGGTTTCATTTTCATCGTGTAGTATACACACAAATCATCTACCATTATTACCTCCCCCCCCCCCCCTCTGGCTTTCAATCTGCCATTTATCGTACCACATACCCTAAACAGGTCATATACATTCAGATTGAATTGACCTGAAGCTACATCGAAGAAATTCATTAACTTTTTCTGATCCTCCCTAAGGGGTAACTTTATTTCTTTCTTTATCTGTTCTCGATGAACAAGAATACCATCTAAAGGTATATCCTAGTCGATCATTTTGTATTGATACTTCTTTAATTCTTACATCGTCAGGGATACCATATTTCTTTTTAAAGCTTACAATTTCCTTCGTTTCTACACCCTCTCCATAATAGGCTTCTTCATCTTCTTCAACATCTTCTTCCCCATTCCCACTCCCTTCTCGATCACTCGCTTGAGGCTCATGATCTACACCCGTATCACTTACCTCTTTCTCAGGTGCTTCATGCACACTAGGGACTACCCTAAACTCTTCCCCACCCCCTGTATCAGCACTGCTCAAACCTACCCTATATCCCCCCCCCCCCAACTATTGTACACACGTTCTCACGTAGATCATCAAAGGCACTACATCTTCGAGACTCTCAAATATATCTTTATCATCATTTAAATTAGGTTCAGCCATTTAAGAACCTGTAAATTAGATTCCATATTTTCAACACTGTTAGAATTTTACATATGTGATACATATATACATATTCTTACGTTAACATATTCATAATAGATATCGCTATTGAGATCACTCTCCAAACACTTTATTTACTTTCCCATCTGTTACAATCATTAACATTTATACTTTTACATAGTTCTCGATCAAACCTATATCAGGTTTTTACACTTTGAATTATTATCGTTCATACACAATTTCCTAAGTTCTTGATGTTTCCTCTGATTTAAATTCAGTAACCTCGATAAACTCATTAATTAATATCTTCTTATTGAATTTATAGGAAGTTGAATAGCTTCTCGAAGACGTTATCACTTTTCCTGCCAAAACCAGTTATTTCCATTTATACGAATTCTCATTCTCCGGAGTGAAATCCGGCGACCAAACCGCACAATCCAAACCTCTCTGCATATCTCGCTCCCTAAAAATCATCTCCTCTCACAACGCCATACTTACAGTACCCCATTTTACTTCCCTTCCAACTCTCTCCTCCCATTTTACGAGACTCAGAATCACCGCCACACAGAAATCAAAATTACATTCCCAGAAATACCTCTGTCGTTATTTATCTTTCCCCTCTCTTTCATTTCCACTTCGTTAGACGTTATTGATCACTTTTTCATACAATGCATCTACTCATGAAGCAAATTGTACACAAACAAAAGCAAGAACACAAAAGAAAATTTACTAACCTTGTTGTCGTGCAACTTCAGTATCCCTCTCCTTCGCTCGCTTTACCCTTTCAATCAACACGCAAATTTCCTCCTTCGCAATCGTATCTAACAACTTCAACAACGAGCAATAATAGTTCTCTCCCTAAAAAAAATCAATTTGCAAGTGATCTGAACAGTCGCCTACCTCTGACATATTTATAGCCCTCACGTGACGGTTCGTCGTACCACGCGACGACGGTCTAGTTCCTCAAGTACAACGTCTCATACGTTTCTTCTCGACATCTTTGGCTCTTAATCTTCTACCCTTTAATAAATTTTTACATTCACCCTTGAGACCTTCCAACTCTCAAAGAATATCTACAGCCACATTCATCTCTGTCAGTGTACGCTCCATCTTTTCCAATAACTAATATACATCATTTTCTTTATACTTCATACCATCACCTAATGGAAAACATCTTGCCATATTCATTTCGCATTAAATTTTCCTTATTATATCATATTTTTACAAATACCTATATTTCAGGGATCATTTTCGACATTAGTTGATTTATTTATGTTTACTCACACTTCGTTTAACCACATTTTTATTTATATACATTAGACAGTTACATACACATTGAACTTTGTATACTTGCCAATATTCGACCAAGTTCTATCACACATTGTAATTATATTGGATACTCGACAACAAAAGCACAAACAATAAATTAAACACACATTAATTTATTTGCAACTCATTCCTTATACTCGATATATCTCACATTCGATTACAATCATTTCTTAAATTCGATATCAATCTCTTTCGAGTACATTCACTTCTACTAATTAATATTGTCTTCTATTACAATTTCACTATTCTTGTTAATTACCTTGATATGTCAATATTTACTTTGTCTATTTTTCACCAGAATCATACATTAAAGCCTATTTCCATTCCTCGAAGCTCAATGACTCTCAAGTCACTGAACTTCTAACGAGATGCTTCAGGAGGAAAAGGCAGCAAAAAATTACAAACACACCCACACGTTCGGCAAGATCCCTGAACCTCCATCCCATCTTCGTATCTTCATCACCAGTAAAGACAGCTACCTCTTCACCCCCAAACTAACTCCAAACATTACCTTCACATACGCATGATGTTCCCATCATCTCCAACAGTAGTATTTCATTCCTATTTGATCTTTGTTCCCACTTTGCGGCTCTACTCCGATCACATAACCCATTTTCATCTCTCCTTCTACGTTAGCTTTCACCCAACAAATCACTGTCTTCAACCCCAGAGTTCATCAACAACCATACTTGGGGCAACCTCATCACTTAAACACCATTATCCACCTTCAATAAAACCCTTATTTATACCCAGCATCCTTAAATTACATTCAATGCACACATTAATTATACCTTGAAATCAACATGCCCAGATACAACTCACCTTGACCTCGATAATGATATTTGTTGATTTTTACACAGTTCGGCAACATAATCTAGTTTTTCTTCTCGACACAACTACAAGTACTTCTATAAAAAATAGGGCGATTGTAGTATCAAATTCCCCAGATTTGATAAAGTCAACACTCAGTAGTCGAAGATAGCTCAGCCTTATAAAGTTAAAGTTAGCTTAGCACTCTATAGTTGAAGAAAGCTCAGCAATCCATAAGATTTCCGGAGTCCTCGACTTACCAAAAGTAACTGTTGTAGCCCGGTCAAGAAAGAACTGTTAGAGATCCACAAAGTTCGCCCACTACCTCTGGAATAAGATACTTTTTCTTTTTGTAAAACTGCCTATATATGTTATAAATACAGGCAGATAATAGGTTCTAAGGATGGGTTTTTTGGACGTCTCTCCAACCTAAACGTACGCTGCACTCAGAAACTTGTAATAACTAATATCTACTAGATTTTTCACAAAATCCTCCTCGAGGTCGCGGTTTTTCTTAGTTTTTGCTGAGTTTTCCACGTAAAATCTTGGTTGATTTTTATTTATTACACAACCCTTATGAATGAGTATTAGCAAAGATTTTCCTCCTGGAAAATACGTTATTACAGTGGGAATAGTCACTGCAAACTCTCACGAGACAGTACTCGTCTACCAAGCTAAACCTGGGGGTTTAACGACTTGTTGTATATGCTAAATTCAATCGCGTTTTCTACGAAAGTGGCTATTATTTTATTTTACTCGGGACGAGCAAAAGACAAGTTTGGGAGTATTTGATGAGCGCGTAATTATGGTATTTTTAATATACCTGAACATGTATTTTAGTCATCCATTATATTTAATATTGGATACTTATGCGCGTTTGTTTGATTGTAGCTATTGAAGATGGATATTTGAAACCAAGTTCTTAAAATCAAGTAAAGTGTCTCTAGTAGTTCATAGCATAAAAAGTCAAAGACACAATATATTTGGTCTCAAGATTGAAGAAATATATACACAAATATTTTTGGAGAATAAGATAAAAGAATATATTGCATCCAAGATCCTTAAAGATATTTTATATTGAAGATATATGCAAGAATTTCCATGAAGAAAGATCTCAACATCACTTAAGGAAATTATATTCAAAAATATTAGGTGATTGGTTGTAATATTAGAAATATTATTGTGAAAATATTCTTTAGAATTTAATTTGGGTTCCTTCTCCTATAAAAGGAACCCTTCCTCCATTGTAATTGGGCATCTTATACTGGAAGCTATTAGTGAATAGAGTTCATCTTATTTTTCTTCTCTTTAAGTTTAATTTTTATTAATGTCTTCATTAGTTGTTAATGCGATAAAGTCCGAGATGAGCGGCTAATCTCCTAGCTAAGGCTAGGATTAGGCCTCTTCTTGGATGAGCAATAGTTGGTATTAATTTGGTACTAATTAGTTTTTTCTTAGTACTTTATGATTGATGAGTTAATGCATCATATCAAAGGCTTGACCATAGCTTCGGTTTGGTGTACGATAACTTTAGATACAAACAAGTGCTACTAACAGTAGACTTGATTTGGAGATCTAAACAAGATGAAATACTAGAGAACTCACTCAAGCTTAGCTATGGTTGAGTTGATAATTCTCTAATACACTCTTCACCATCACTTAAAAGCATAACCACTAAATGCTTGACCATAGATTTAGTGGTTTATTTTATAACATCGTATACGTCTTTACGCGAGCATATGATGGGTGGAGATATCAGGATCTAGTTATATATCGATTAGTGTCTTGAAAGGTAGATGCCAAGTCCGAACCTTAGCTCTCTCCCTCATTAAGTTTTATAATTAGTTTTCATTTTTTCTTCTTAGTATGTCTCTTATAAAATCGTAATTCGGCCTTAAAAATAATTTATTTTCCCAAATCTCTTTGTGGATTTGATCCCACTCATTCGTGCTATAATTCGACAACCGTACTTTGAGCAGGTATTTTACTAGAGGCCCTAAAAACCTCTTATCAGGAACGTCGATAATCTATTAATAAATGATAGGAATATGGATACGGGTTAAAACGCCAAGAGTCGAGATAAACTTATGATGATTTTTATCACCTTTGTTTGGTTGCCCTAAGTCATTTGCACTCACATATCTTTTTTTTCCATTGGGTAACATAGTTGCCCTTTGTGAAGGACCCCTTTTCCTACCCATTTGCACGACTGATATAGTGGAAGATGAAGCTTCTAAATTAATACCAAAAGGAAGAATTATAAACTAGTAAACTATGTTCATTGCATACAATGAACAATAAGAGTACTAACAAATTAAATTTCTATTACCTTGACCCCCGGTAACTGTGTGCTTTGGGCGTCCATCTAGTTATGAAAAATCTGCAAACATATATCGAAACAAGAAAAAAGTTGATGTACTCAGTTTATTCTTGTTGAGAGAATGTACATAGAGCTCCAATGTTAATTTTAATTTTAATTTTCTTCTTAATGCTTCAAAGTAATAATAAGAAGATTAGCTAACAACAAAATATGTTATACTATCTTTGGATATCTTCCTTGTATGCTATGGTTTATTCTTTTTGAGAGAATGCGCGTAGAGTACCAATGATAATAAAAAAAACTAAATGTTAATGAAAAATAGCTAACAATTTTTAACCTTTAGAACTAGAATACCACTTTCCAGGTGATTAGGTTAATTACAATGTAGAGTCCAAGCAGCTTAACTTCTTAACAAATAATCTCACTGGAATCGAAAAGCTTATACCTATGGTCAAGTTTTGCATGTTGTTTACTGACTATGTTTGCTACTCTAAAAATGCTCTAAAACGACTATGTTTGCACACCTATCGTTACATTTCAACTAAACAAAGATTATATCAAACAGAAAACAATGTAAACTGATGGGACATTTACCAGAACTGCCTTAACTCAACCAAATTGGGCTTCTATATCAAAATACCATAAAAAGTAAGCATATCTACAATGGAATTTCAAACTTGTATAAAATGCAGACCCGGTTTCTAGTTGAAAAACAACCAAAAAATCTAGCCACCATTACTAAAAATCTAAAAGAGAAATTAGGCATGAGTAACAGCTAAAAATAACATAACATTCCCAGTCAACAATTTAGAGAAATCAAGAAAACTAATTAGAAGGAAATCAAAAAGTTCACTTACTTGTGCTCTCCTCACTTAAGGAAAACCTCTTTCTTTCTCTCCCTCCACCTGTCTACGCCTTTTCGAACACCAAAACAAAATTTATTTGAAGAATAGAGAGGTTATACACCAAAGTTCGAATAGAACATACAAAACCCTTTATGCTCGAATATACTTTTTCTCTATTCGAACAAAGCACGAGATTTTTAGTTTTCTATTAATTTTTTTTTTCTATTTTGAATGCCACCCTTCCAACATAAATTTTAGGGCTTGAGATATTTTGAGAGAAGAAAAAATTCAACAAGAGATTCAATGAGAATGAGAATTAACCCTCAAGTTGAATCGATCTAGAATTACATAAACTAAATTTCAACTTCGTGATTTGAGAGCTTAGGGGATTCGAGCTTGAAAAAAATTGATGCGTAATCCGAAGCGAGGCGTTGCGAGAACGAAAGGCGTTGCTAAAACATACAAAATTATATTCGAACAAAACAAAAATCTATTCGAACAGGATCAAGTCTATTCGAACAAAACAAAAGTTTATTCGAATAAAGATGGTTCTGCCAGGTCTATTTAAACAAAGCAAAAGTTTGTTCGAACATAAACCTATTTTCATCAAAACACACAATTCTTTTTGAACTTTTGTTAAATACTAACGGACTAGAGTATTTGAGCGACGAGGTGCAAAACTAACGTATCTGTTCAGTGTTAGTCCAATTATAGTTGTTCCACGCGTACTATCAGATTATGAATAGCCACGAGATAATGTTGACACCTATTCTAGATACAAAATGAAACCAATACCAAATATGACAAATGGAGAAACATAAAAAAAATCACTCTTCAAAATATTGTTTATCTAACAACCCCATGGAGTGTTTTCACACTGCATGCACTAGAAATTTCATGAAAACATTTTTTTTTTTTGTCTGTGTATCTCCCAAGTAAAAACCGCTCTTCTTCAACTTATGTCTCTTCCAACACTTCTCCATCTACTCTCCTCTTTTCCCTATCTCTCAGTCTAATTCTACAACTCATCTTCGGTCATTTACCTCCAGTTACCGAATTACAAGTCAAAGGGGCACAAAAAATTAAAGATCGTCAACTTGATCGTTAATTCGATTTATTCTATTTCACAGTTCTTCAAATATTTCTTCTGGTTTTTTACACCTTTAGGAGATTAATATAGAGATGGCACGGCAGATGATAATTTTGATTTATTACCTATTTTTTAGGGCAAGTTCGTAAACCTGTTTAACTCAAGTTTGTAAATGTTCTTTTACAAGCAGAGGCGAAGTCAGAGGTTTAGGAGTGAGGATGTCGGGGGTTCGAAATTCATGAATAAAATGTAACAGAGATTACCTAATGTTACATTTTAAAATTTTTGAGGGTTTTACCCAATCCCCCACATTACCTTATACGGAGATTCATGGATAAAATGGAGATTACCTTATATGGAGATTACCAATCCCCCACATTCATAGATTAAATTTTAAGGGATATTTCGAAACATAATTGGGAGTGGCTGCTACTTTTTTTTTTTTTTAAGAAGGAAATTCGACAAAAAAGTGGGGTGGCCCCCCCCCCCCCTAAATCCGCCCCTGTTTACAAGTGATATATAAACAAAAAACTGGTTCGTGTTCGTCTATATGTGGAACCTGACTGGCCTCGATCTAAGAGTTTCCAAACAAACCCTACCTAATTAAACCCTGGATAGACAGCTTTGGAGTTTGAACATCTGGGAATAGAAGGTTAGAAACTGATATTACGAGGTTTAAAATTAACTTGAAGCTATTTTAGTCGTTCCCTTTTTGTGTTCTTCTTATCTTCACCAGTGAAAGATGGGATTTTATTCTTGAGTACTTCTCGCGTTGTTCCTCTATCTCTGAGTTAAAGGTAAGCTTTCATTTCTTTTTCAACTATTTCTAGGGTTTCATCTGATATTTAGGGTATCATTTGAAGTTCATCAACTTTACCTTTCAACTTCTAATTTCAATTTGCTTATAATTCAATCAGTGATTAGGTCTTTTGATTACAGAAAACAAAAATCATGAAACTGACTATGTTTAGTGAGCTCTTTATTGCTAGGTTTATAACTATCCTCTACAGTTTCTAAGGTTTTATTTGATACATTTCTGCATACTGGGCTCTGAATTTCTAGGGTTTCATTTGGTACGTCGCTGTTTACTGATATCTTAATTTCAAGGGTTTGAATTTCCTTAGCTTTCCCTTGTAGTGGGGGGGGGGGGGGGGGGGACTAAAACCCAAACACTAATTAGAGCTTTTACTTATTTGTAGGTGACATTCATCACAAATCATGGAAGAGGGTACTAGAAACATTAATCATTCGATAGGTTAGCCGATCACTTGCTTCCTCCCATTGTTTCATTTTTGACATTGAAAGACGTGTTTTCGACAAGTTTTCTCTCCAGAAGTTGGATATATTTGTAGAGATCTATCCCGAATATGGTATTTGACCGCCCATCCACAGTGGGGGAACTAAGGGATATCCCTAACTTTGTTGATACCGCAATTCGTCTGCGTGCTTTTTCGAAAGTGGGTCAATTTCATGGTTTCGCTTGCTTCGGTGAAAGTGACGGTGATCAAATAGATTCATGGTTTGATTTCTCTGTAGCCCATTTTGTTGAGGACCTGCGATTGGAATTTCTAAGTCACCTTGACTTTGATGATCTTGATTATTATTATTCTGTGTTACGACTTGAATATTCTCTATAAAGTGCCAGATTCGATAATTAAGTGTGAGTCCTTAACGAATTTGAGTTTGACTTGTGTAAGTATCAATATGATCTCGGCTCCCTTGTATTTACCATCTCTTAAGTCACTGAAGCTCCAAAAGATCATATTTGAATATAATTTGATCTTGATTTTTCCTACAATTTTTCCAATGATTGAAACTTTTGTCATAGAGGACTGCTGTGAAGATTATCTTAAGATGTATATTGCCACTCTGACTCTAAAGATCTTGAGAATATACAATGAATCTGAAGAATCTGTCACGAATCTGGGTCGAATTGAAATTATAGCTTGGAAAGAATTCCTATCACTGGAACTGTCAGGAATCTTCTTATCAATGAGGGACGGGGTTATCTCACGAATGATGTATAATCTAGATTTGTCTTCACTTGTATCCCCCGTGAGCCTTGATTTTGAGAAATCAATGTCGGAAAATGTAGCAGTTACTGTGGTCACTGGTAATGTGCTGAAGACACTACTAGATGATCTTCGTAAGGCTAAAGTTCTGAAACTTTGTAGCTGGTGCATTCAGGTAATTTGCATATTCATATTTCATTGTTTTTTACTTTGATTATTCATCTGCTAAATGATATGTTTTCTCATTATTATAAGATAGATTTTTAATGAAATGTTGCATTATGATAAGTGTGACGCAGATGCCATATACATATGGCTTGTATCTTAAACTTCACTAGATATGCAAATTGCTCCTTTTCATCATCGGAGGGATAATATTAGAACAGCAGGGTTTTAGAAATTCTTCTTTTAAGAGTTTTAAAAATTGTGGTGAAGAGTTTTGGAGAAGAATGTTTTTCTGGGGAAAAGAAATCTCCACCATTGAATGGTTGAGATGATTGACGAGTAATATACATGTCTTTGCAAGTTTATTTTATCAACTGGGGGATATTCTAGTATTTTTTGAATAGGTGCTGTTATTTAGACGTTATGAAGAAGGACAATGTCAAATAACAGTCTTCCATGGAAACTGCGAGAATATTAGAAGGTAAAGTCAAAGATATGAAAAATGTGGGAGTGACACAGTTACTTTGGTGAAACTTTAAGGGTGTGTGAATGGTTGAGAAGATTGACGAGTAATATACATGTCTTTGCAAGTTTATTTTATCAACTGGGGGATATTCTAGTATTTTTTGAATAGGTGCTGTTATTTAGACGTTATGAAGAAGGACGATGTCAAATAACAGTCTTCCATGGAAACTGCGAGAATATTAGAAGGTAAAGTCAAAGATATGAAAAATGTGGGAGTGACACAGTTACTTTGGTGAAACTTTAAGGGCGTGTGAATGGTTGAGATGATTGACGAGTAATATACACGTCTTTGCAAGTTTATTTTATCAACTGGGGGATATTCTAGTATTTTTTGAATAGGTGCTGTTATTTAGACGTTATGAAGAAGGACAATGTCAAATAACAGTCTTCCATGGAAACTGCGAGACTATTAGAAGGCAAAGTCAAAGATATGAAAAATGTGGGAGTGACACAATTACTTTGGTGAAACTTTAAGGGCGTGTGAAGACAGTTTAATAAAAATTTGGTGCACATGAGTTTTTTTGCGATAGACAACAACTCAAAAATCTTATTTTCATTCTTTGGATAGATCGAGGAAGTACCCTCATGGGTCTGTTCAGCGGTGAATCTTTTTGTACTGCTTGTCTCTAAGCCTCTTAGAATGAAAATTTGCTTATAAAATTGATTGATTTCATTAAGAAATATTTTCTTTCTTTTTTCACTTAAAGGTTCTAGCATGTCTGCCAAGGGTTTAAGTTGGACACCACAGTTTGGCATTACTGGTACTAATATTGTGTGGTAATGGATATAATCTATATATGTAGATATAAAAATTTAATAATTTTCCAATTAAGCATTGGTTAGAGTATACTAAATTGGAGTTAAATTTAATTGCACATATATATATTAAGATGTTTAATTTATTAATCTTTATATGTCCCTTTAGGCTATTTCTGTTTTATTTCCAATTTCAGAATTAGCCAATGATTTATCTTTTGCAAGAAGTATTTCTATTATGAATCATATGCATATATATATTATCCAAAAAGGGTATTTTTGCCACAGGGACAAGTTTGCCCACAAGAGAAAGACAAAGAGGGGTTAGGATTTAATTATAGGTCGAGATGGATGTCCGAGATCAGTTCACTTATTAGTAGAGTAAGGGTACTTCGGGCAATAAATAGTAATTTAGTCTAAATTTCTAGGTCCATGTCTCTATCTCACGTCTCTCTCTCCCTTTCTTCCCTCCCATCTCTCATAACCGTCTCTCTCTATCTTACTGCTGAGGAAGATTTTATTCTCTACCATTTTGCTTCATCCTCATCCCATGTTGAATCTGCCAACACCCCATCGTTAAGATCCAACATTACTACTTCTCTCTATCAACAACTCATCACTGCAGAGGAACGACTCATCATCCCATTTTACGGTATGGTCTCATCTTCTCTTACACTGATTACAACTTCAAATTCTCTCTCTATCTTACTGTTGGTTCACTAAATTTGTCTGTATAGTTTGATCAGATTCTCTCTCTATCTTATTGTTGGTTCACTAAATTTGTCTGTATAGTTTGATTTAAACCCTATCATATGAAATTGCGGAATTCGAATAACCCCTTTTGATTTTGGGTTATATTGATAATAGATTTATTTGGGGAATTTGAGTAGTAAATGTCCTATTAAAATTTCGAGTTTTGAAGCGATGAAGTGGGGTTGTGTTCAGACTGGATGTGTTCTTAGTGATATATATATATTTTTTTTTTGGATAATCACAAACATAAGTACTTACAAAATCACAAACAGATTTCAGGTACTATGTGATTTTTGTGATTATGTCATAATCACAAACAGATTTCAGGGCTGTCCTGATTTCAGCAAAATCACAGAGTAAATTCCAGAATTTAGACCAACTCTGTGATAAATCAAGACGACCACTTTTCCGGATAGCGATTTTCACTGGCCATAACACACCGCATTGACCCTGAAGCATCACACTTTCCTTTTTTTTAAGGTTCAGTTCAACTACCAACTTCTCTGGAACAGTCTGCAATATCAAGTTTAAAAACCCCGTTTTCTATATATTCTGTAAAATACTGTATGATGGTCTTCATGAACTATAGCCACTATTTATGTAAAAGAATGGAAGCTTTACCAAAAAATATTTTCTACATGGCCTACAAACCGCAGAGAAACAACCGTTGCCTTCAATCTTGGTAAACTGTTTCACTCTTTTATTATTAGATTCGTTAGAACGAGTCGCTATGTTTGCTTCTTTTTTCTCATTTGTTGCAAAAGATATTTTAGCAGATTTACGAGAAGAGGGTACTTGAGTTGCTCCATTTATTTCAGCTTTGATAATAGGCAATCTCTTTGGCTCCATAAATCCACCTAAATAATCAAATCAAAATAATCATATATTTTTTTAGGAAGGCATTATTGTGCAAAGTTTTTATCTTAGGAGACAAGTATACTCACAATTTTTTCCGCTTATGATGTTTGCAAGGCAAATCAGACTTTGTAGACTCTCCATGATTTAATTTTACCATGCAGGAGTTGGTAACGAAACATTATTACATTGTCTTCAGATTATTTTGCTTAGTCTTCAAGTTCGAAGTTGGAAGATCAGTGTGCTATTGCCTTGATGCTAAATACTATTTAGCAAAAGTCGCTAAATTGGTTAATATACTTTTATTTTTCGCTTTATGGGATCTCATATTATAAGACTATAGTTGATGGAGAATATCAAAGTTTACGTTTGTGCACTAAGTTACAGGTCCAAGCTTAGGGACCTGATTAGAAATATACTTTTGTATTTACCTGAGTCGTTGGTGGTTTCATTTTTATGTGGCAAGTTTAAAGTTGGGTTGGTCTGAGACCTCAAAGAAGGTACGATCTGCAATATAAAATCTCGCTTCTAACAAACGAGGTACTATATATATTTTTTAGAATTATTTTTTCTTTGCTCTTATGAAACTGTGCATAAAGTTGAGTTTTGTGTACTACTTTACTTTGAATTTTGTTTAGTGGTTTACTCATATGGCGAACAACCGGCATATTCTAGAGGTATGTACTTATGTTTTACTTTAAACATCATAATCTATGATCTTAGTAATTTATCTTAGTAGTACTTACTCACTAATCTTAGACATTTAGCACATGGGTGTTTTACTTATGTTTAGTCTTTTTACTCATTAATCTTATATAGTATGTACATATATAATAAATTTTAGTATTTCACCTTAGTAATACTTACTCATACTCTTATACATTAAGTGCATAGGTGTGTTACTTATGTTTAGTCTTTTTACTCATTAATTAGGAGTCACCCAACACCATATCTGTTAATCACACCAATTCCGGCCTCTCTCGACGATCAATTGCACAACGTGCCAGGAGAGAACGCGAGAGACAATTAAGGGAACATGCATTGTTTAACCAAGATCTACCAAACCATCCCTTTGAATCTGTTGCACATAATTTAAATGATGTATTAAATAGAGAAGCTACGCAGACTGAACCGGCCAATCCTCATGCTCATAATAACGTTACAGAAACAGAAATTCTACCACCTTTCGGCCTTGGCGGCATCACGATGAATACACCTAACCTAATGAATCACGTAAGGAATAATAATTCAGAACTCTCTAATCGATCGATTGTACAACGTGCTAGAAGAGAACGCGAAAGGCAACTAAGAGAACTTGCGTCTATTGAAGCCCTCGTACCTGAGGATGCTGCTGAAAGCTTTGTACAAAATGAAGTACCTATCCCAATTAATCCTACAATTGTGTTAGCCTTTAATTTTCCATCAAGTACATTTGAAATTGGGGAGTCATCATCAGTCCCGCAAACATGTAAGTAAACATAACTCATTATTTCCTAAAATCGCAAAACTAACATCAATACCTTACTAATTACTTTCAATTTCTATTTTTACATAATGTAGAATTCATCATTACGTGGAGGAACATTATAATTCAATAACATCTCCTTTCACCTCATAATTTCTCATTGCAAAATTATTTATTTGAACATAAATGGGTCGAGCTTTACCACAAAAATTGTAAGCCTGACAGCTGGTTTAGATTGGACATCAGACTTATTGCTTGCTCAATTTCCAACCAGAGTGGATAAAAGTGGTTTTCAGAATTTGATGACTGTTTTTTATGTTTTATAACCATTTTCATTTAGACCGATTAATTCTTTTCGTTTCATTTTAAATTTTTTTAAAGAATTACCAAGCCTTATTAATAGTTCAATTCTTTCTGTTTGTGTATGATTTCCTTTAACATTATTTTATTTTATACTATGTTGTGTTTAAATATGTGATTCATTTACTATTAAAAGTTTGTTACATGTAGTTTCATGATTGCAAAATACGCCTCCATCAAATTTAAGGTTTGACTTAATATCAATAATATCTGTATTTCATATGTTTATATTTATCGATGTATCTTATGTTGATTTAGTTGTGTCGCATATGATTTTCCAGACTAAGCTACCTCCGGACTACGAAACATCTCGAACTGCAGATATCAATATTCAAGCTATTGGATATCAAGTAAATTATACATTATTTTGTTTAATTTTTTCCTAAAATATTATCAACACTCTCTTTTCAATTATTTACAACTACTTCGAGGATTTGGGATTATGCTAAGAAATGCTAGAATGGTAGTTTAAAAGTACTCAATATGTTGTTGGTTTCGGCAAAAAAGAAAAGAAAGGAAAAAACCGACGGTAAAGTTTGGTGTTGTCGAAAAACATCGAAATGACTCTCACCCGAATCGTATTAGGAGTATTATCTTTGATGAGTGTACATTGAGGAATATCATTTCTTTTACATACCATTGGACATGCTTTTACCCACAGAGATTTTTATCAGTTTTTGATATATAATTTGTTGATGATTGTTGCAGTCATTTTTGATAGTTTCTGATCCGTCTATTGCAAAACATATCTTCAGAGAGAACTCCAAGGCTTATTCAAAGGTAGATTGATTGTTGTAACCATTGTTTGTGGACTAAGTAATCACATTGTTCTTACTAATGATTTAGTTTCTTTAAACTCTTTCACGTATTCTACAGGGTATCTTAGCTGAGATTCTAGAGTTTGTGATGGGGAAGGGACTAATTCCAGCTGACGGTGAAATCTGGCGAGTCCGACGGCGGCCTATTGTTCCAGCATTGCATAAGAAGGTAATTCAGCTGTTTCCTACCAAGCTTTTTAGTCGTTTTTGTTCTTTCTTAGTGACTATATTTCTACCTTTTCATTTATGAAAACTGCACTTGCAATGTGATGTTATATTTCTACCTTTGTATAGTCATGCCGACTTGATATGTGGACATTGAACCATGCTGTTTTCATTCTATGTAAGTAGTTATACTCCATTGTTTTAGTGCTAAAAAATGCCATTAATAAGGGCAAAGAGAAAAAAATTGTAGTCTAGAGAGACATCACATTATAAACTTTTCGATGTCCTTTGAATTGGATTGCATGTTCAATGTTAACACGATGCCACTAATAAAGAATATTGTTAGTTTCTAAATAACAGTAGTGCCTCGGCACGCCATGGGTTTTTGTGACCATCTCATAAGGGTAAAAGAATGACGTCACCTGCTGCCATTAGAGAAGGAACTGAGAAAACAACGGTAGCTGATCAAATCTCTCAAACAGTTTTCTCCACCTCTAATCTTCTCCAACTCATGCAACAATCTTCCCCTTCTCAGGTATCTATCTCTCTCAAATTGTAATCGATACTATTCTTCTATCTATGCATTTGATTTCTATAAGATGAGCCTCACTGTTAAAGTAGAATTTCAGTATCCCAACTAATAATCTGTCCAATATGTGTGGTTTTAGAAGTTATGGGGACATTTGAAATTGAACACCCACTTAACTTAAGATTCCGCCTTGGTTCAGTTTGTGATACAATTATGTTTTTATGTATGATACAATTATGTTTTCATGTTTTGACTATTTATGTAAGTCAGAATCTTATACCGAGGACTTGGAAGAAGCTTTAAGTCCTATGAAACCAGTTATGCGCTTTCCCAGAACTGTAGAACAAAGAACAATAGCACAACTGTGGTAATCAGCTCTATGTATTTTGGTAGCAACAGCAACACATAAACAGGCAACAACGGCAACTGAGTTACAGGCAGCAGCAGTTGAAAATGTAAAACAGGCAGCAGTAGCAACTGAGTTATAGGCAGCCGCAGTTGAGACGTAAAACTGGCAGCAGTAGCAACTGATTTATAGGCAGCAGTAGTTAGGATGTAAACAGGCAGCAGTGGGACCGCAGTAGTATAACAGCAGCAACAAAAGGCAGCTTGGTTAAACTCCGGCAAACATCAATGTTTTAGCACAAGAATAACATGCAGGTTCAGCAGAAAAACAGTTGGATAAGTAGTGCAAGTTCAGGTAGCAAGAGCTGTTGGGTAAGGCAGGTTTCAGCTCCGGCGAACAGCAAGTATTAGTGCACGAATAACAGGCAACAAGAAACGTTGGGTAAGGCAGTTTTTAGCTCCCGCAAACAGCTGTGAACAGACAGGAAGTCTGATTTTCGTACAGGAGCAGAAACTCAGTTGTTATTTCGTTAAACAGCAGCAAGTAAACTCCGCAGTATGTACGACAAAAAATGTTATTTGGTAGGCTAGAAATATGTAGATGAATGTATTTCTTAATTTGTATGGTTGCCACACAATAGTTGTTACTACGTTAGATAATGAAAGAATTTTTTTCTTGCTTTATATTGGGAATGTTATTTAATGTTTTTGGGTACCTAAATATCTTTTGTGATATGTTATGAAATTTGAATGGTAGACTTATGGCATAAAGAGAGCAAATTTATGTGCAGGAATCAATTTTTTTGTTAGACAAATGGGCGTTTGTAAAAGGGTATATTTAATAGTAGTACAAAGGTTTACATAAATAATGAAGAAACCTCTTCAATGAGTGCACATTGTTGGTTAGATCAAGCAAACATATTTTTACCGCTGAAGGCGTGTTACTGGAAAATGATAAAGCGCCGAAGGCGCGTCGACGTTGTTGTTGTGGCGAGCCATGGGTAGTACTAGTATTGGTTGATCACGATAGTTGGCGGTTGCCATTTGAGTAATGAGATTTGAAAGGTTTTCTTTATAGTGGTCTAATATTTATTTGGGTTCAAAAGGATTTACATGTAATAAAGGCTTTCTTTGGGAACTCACATTATTTATCAACGAGAGTTGGGGTTGCGGTTTGAGACTATGCCTCCCGAAGTAAAGGCAACTCACAACCAACGAGGGTCACTTGCCTAGATTTATAATCACTTTTCCAACTTGTGTTCGTGAGGATCTTACGTACCCCAGGAACTAGTTGGGCAAATGGTGATAAATTATAAATTTGGAGCACCAGTCTGCAGAGAAACTCATTGCTCTACTAAATTTATATTGTGGGCGATAGTCGTCTGCAGCCTTATCACATCCATCAAAGAAAATCTATGCATCATTTCACTTGTAGAACGATAGTAGTTGATAGTTACATAGAGTTATCAATGCTTCATGTGTTGTACGTGCAGGTTCTACTCACGGTATCAATGCAAAATATGGATTATTTCTACATTGGTGTTACGCGTTTGGAATTAAATACAGCTTTGATGAGTCTGGAGCTTTCCGGTGTTGTGTATTTGCTAAGGAAATGTCCATTTCTTGAGACTCTTGTTTTGAATATTGAAAGCAAGCAAATGATAGACGTGGGTGATATAAACCCGATTTACCATTCATTTACTTTTTCATTAGTTTTTTTTCTTCTATCATTGGTTCCTCTAAATATGAAAAACAGTAACTTGATAACATTTCTTCATTTTCAGCTAAGCAAGATCTGGAAAGAATCCGACTTTGATGGAAAAGAGTTCTTAAGGTGGAATGAGGCTGGAGATATCACCATTGATGCAAAAGAGTATTACAAATGGTTAGACCTTTCTTCTTTGTTCGAGGTAAAACATCTCAAGACAGTTAAGGTTAATGGTAGGTGGAAGGCATTTGAGGGACGAATGCTTGTGAATGATACGGAGAATGAGAATGACGACGAGGAAGCGAACGAGGAGGACGAAGAGAATGAGAATGAGATATCTGGGATTGAGTTACTTAAATTCTTGCTTCGAAAATGAAAAGTGCTTGAACAAATGGCTATCTCAACCTTGACATGGAAGAAGAGAGGAATGTATGGTAAACTTGTCTTTGAACTTGGACAGTGCGAGAAAGCATCTCTACATGCTAATATTGCGTATCTAGACTAAGCCTATTTCAGTTTTGGCTTAAATAGCAATCAGTTCTAAAGTTCATGTTACGCATTGTTCTTACGGGTCAAATTGTTTTTGCTGAAAAATCTAACCTTCTTTCATGGGAGCCTCACTTTTCGATAGACATGCTATAAGTAGATTATGTAAGTCGGGGGCATATGCTTTTGCTGTTAAGGGTCTCCATTTGTTTGTAACTTTGTAATAAGCCCAAGAAGGCCCAAAAGCTTGTTAACTTTATAGCTGCTATTGTGTCTGTCCCTTGCGACTTAATGTACTGTTATTTTGTCGGCCTCTGTGGCTTAATGTTTTTATCTTTAATATCATTTATGTATATAAGTATTATAATTTAAGAAATCAAGGTTTAAAGTTTTTTTATAAGATCTGGGAACCAGGATTTTAAGATAATTTTAGAGAGATATTTTTTTTTTGGGTATATTAGTAATTTTTTAGAGATATTTACTAACATTATTAATTAATTCGTAATTACATATCTCAAACATAATTAGGGTTAGTCTTTTTTTAGGGTCCAATGTCGGCCTAAGATTTATTTCACTTTAAATAGAAAAAGATATAGGGATACAGAGAAGGTTTTATTGAGAGTAATTAGGGTTAAGTTTTTTTTAAAATGAGAGTTTTGTTTGCTATAGGAAAGATATTATCTTGGTCGACTTATTAGGTAAACATTTATCATCTTCTGTAGTGTACCTGCTAAATGAGAGAGAAGTGCCACTGATTTGTACTGCTGTAGTAGGTGGTTATGGTACAATTCAACCAAGATAAAGACATACTAGTGGTTCCGCCCCTGATTGAGATGGTAAGTGTTCATGCTTGGGTGGATTCTGATGTAGTCATTAACGGTGTTGATAGGTTATTATGTATTATATGGTTTACAAATTGCAATTGTAGGTGTTCGACGAGGAAAGTGTTATGTAATACAATTACATGCCAATGCCATTTTATACAGCCTATACATCTAATCCACAATACGAATTGAGAAACCCTAAATAGAAGAAATAGTACGAAGAACACACAATTGGTGGGAGAATTCCCTTTTAGAGCTTCAATTGCTTAATCGAATTCCTCTTAAACCCTAAGTCTCTCTCATAAAGTTTGCATTGACTAACATCATCTTCTCTTGCCTAGCCTTGCCCCTTTATAAGAGTTACAAGTTGATAATCAAGTAGTTGGTAATAGGGTCGAGATAACCTATCAACCATTTTGTTATCCACTCTCTTCTTATACTTGATAATTAAGTAGAATTATTGGAGATACGACATCCTCTTCATCTGGGGAGCTTGCTGTAGTTTGGACTGTGTAGCTAAAAACTGGAATAATTTGAGATCAGAAAGCAACACAACCTCCTCGTGCAACTTCCCTATGTCGGTTTGTTGCCTATAAGAAGTTATCATTGTAGACAACACGCTAGCTGACGTGCCCTCTTGAACTGGTTGTACCAATAATAAAAACTTATCGCTTGCATTAATCAACCGCTTCACCTGAGTTGCCTGATAGGCATGAAAAATGCCGATAATTGTCCTTCAATTTATATTATCTAAGACCTTATTTTATGTTTTACTGGGCCTAATTGAAGTATGTTTGACTATTGCAGGTAATAAGACAATTGTAACCAAGCCCAGCCTGAAAGCCCAACATTGACAAGCTAAATGATGCTGTTGGAGATGACCTAATAAAGAGAAGGTGTCAATAGCTACTAGAGATGATTAGTTGTCAAGAGCTGCTGGAAGACTTAGTAGTCAAGCCTAGCTAAAATATCTCCACAATATCTGGGTTGTTAAGGGAGAGTAGGTCTTTTGTTAGGGGATAAAGAGATAGAGGAGAAAGAACCAGAGAATCATCTTTTCTCTGGGAACCACCGTAGCTTTAATTTGGTATTCTTCCAGAAAGAATTATATTTAATTGGAGAATCTTGGGAAATCAATGTAAGTTATTTATCAATTACAATTT
Organism: Kingdonia uniflora; assembly: GCA_014058105.1. Taxonomy (NCBI): domain Eukaryota; kingdom Viridiplantae; phylum Streptophyta; class Magnoliopsida; order Ranunculales; family Circaeasteraceae; genus Kingdonia; species Kingdonia uniflora. The sequence goes on from JACGCM010001326.1 coordinate 751,688, forward strand.
CTTTTTACTTAATTTGATAATAGAATTATGATTTGATATTTGCATCTCTAAAGAACGACAATCCTCTTTTATATTACAACACCCGATTTGATACGGATTATCAAATGGCGTCGTTGCCGGGGATGCAATCAATTTTAAAATCGTATTTCTGTTATTAAATTATTATTTCGTTTATAAGTTTTTCGTTATTTTTATTAGTGATTTTGCTTCTATTTTGTTGCACTTGAGGTATTTGCTTTTGTGTTGTTTGCAGGTTAGAGTAATCTCATGCGAGTGATAGTAAAAAGGCAGTGTTAAAGTTGTTACCAAGCGTTAAAGTTCTTTGCAACTCCAAAAAAAAGTAATAACTCCCACACGTCTCTCTCTCTCTCTCTCTCAAAATAGACTCCAACTCTCATCTCCCTCTCTACAAAATCTCCCACAAAATTCTAGCATCTTTTCTTTCAAATCGCATCAAAACACTGTCACAGCACCCTCATCCCATCTTTCTTCAAAACACCGACTCCCATCTCTCTCTAATACCGGCTCTCTCTCTTTAATAATAGAAAACCTCATTACAGATTCTTTACTGAAACCCTAATTGGGATTCTGCTTCTTCTACAAACGATTTAAACAGGGACCAGGTCTAGAATTTGATTTGGGGGTTTTAATCTCTTCTTTGGGAGTTTTAAGCTCTGAATTGGGGGGATTCAAGGCCTGAAATTCGATTTGGGGAAGAACTGAGATTTCACGATTTAGGGTTCTGTTGGTTGCTTCGATTTTGCTGTTATTTGTTTGCTTTGATTTTTTTTTTTTGCAAGTTGGAATTGGGGTTATGTTTGCAGGTGAAGATTCTGAATTGGGCAAAATTTGGGATATCTGAATTGGCTTTAATTATTGCACAATTGGATGGTTTTGTGATTAAAGGGTTTTGTGATTAAATGGTTTTCTGGTTGAAGTCTGTGATTTGGGGTTGTTGTTAACGGTTTCTGCGAATGATAAGAATCTGGCGTGTCGTTGATTTGCTATTGATTTGGGTTATGTTGTTGATTTGCCTTCTAAATTACTGCTGAATCTTTAAAGCTTGGTAACTGTCAATCCGATTGTGCTTGTGACAGGGGTAAATCGTATCACAATCTCTGGTTTTACTTTGTTAGTTTCCTCTGCTATAGTAGTTGGTTAATCTGCTATAATAGTTATTTACTATGGTTTTACTTTATTAGTTTACTCTGCTATAGTAGTTATTTACTCTAGGTTTTACTTTGTTTCTAGTTTCTGTTTTTGAATTATTTTAGTGAACTGTGAGTTAAAGTTTGAATGTTGTGTTATTTTTGTTATTTGATCAAGGTTGTTATTCGTCATTTTCGTCGTTATACAGTTTTCTTTTGTATAACTCTGTTCGTATTCACCAAGTATTACAGAGCTTGTTCTTGTGAAGAACAAGTCGGGCCAAACAACTGTTGTTTAAAAGCTCTACCTATGTATTCCTGTGGGAACAACGGTATCTTTTGCTCGATCTAGACAGTTAGGTAACATTTTTGCTACATACTTGGTTCACGAACACAGACATACATAAGTACTGTTTTTCAAGTTATTGAAGGAGATGGACATGGTTGATTAAAGCAAAGCGACAAAGCCAACATAAAAAAAAAGCGACAAAGCCAAGAAAACTTCTAGTTGTTTTATTTTTTTTTAATGTATTTTTAGTATTGTAAGGATTGAGAAAATGTTTATGTAAAGTTTAATGAGTGGCGCTCTGTAAGGTGAGGAAATTGTAATCTACTGCATGTACAGCTTCAAAACCCCTACTCAGGCCGGAAATTGTTTCAACGCATACTTCGTAAACGATCCCGAGTAGGCCTTCCCAATGGTTTTACTAGGGTAACCAAACGTACCCCTAAAATGACTGCCCTGTAGGTAATCATCTTTTCACCGCACCCTCCCTATCGCGGTACATCGTGTGTAACTATTATTTGATTGATAAAATATTTAAATTTTGCAACAACGCCTAGATAAGGGTGAATCAAAATGGGATTTCATCACCCGTGCGTGCCCACGCATTAGGAACCGGGAGTTCATCACCCGGCTTTTAATCATTTCGGCATTGACAGTACCGACCACTTTAATTTTTTTTAGATAAGAAGCCATAAAAGACGTAGTAAATCAAAAGGTTTCGCTCGGACCTGGAGCAACACGCTCAATTGGAAAACCTGATAAGTGGCTGCGTTTGCTGGAGGATGCACATTTCCTGGCATAACTAGTGTGAATAGGTGACTCTAAGCGGTTCGTCCTACCTTCCATCACAGGTGCATCTAGGTGACTAGATTGCATGTGAGCTATCACCAAAGGGAGTAAAAACAACTCAAGTACAAACCAATCTACTATCAGGAGTAGGAGCATTGAACCCTGAGACCGGGTTTACAACTTTACCTAAAAAGAGACCAGTAAACGTTCTTGAGTACTTGCATCATTCTTAGGTCTTTTAGTATGTTCGCATATATCGATTGAGTTGTATGTTAAATTGGGGTAACACCCAAGCTCAGACTAAGAACACTGCTAGAATTAATATGAGTTAGACTGATGAGACTAATGGTCCCAAACCTGCAATTCTTAGGAATGGTCTCAAACCTCCTGCTGCGATCACTCTCCGCAATCGAATGCATCCTACAGTTATGAGTAAGTCTTCATGTATTGTGATTCCTAGAAATGTAGGAAACTTTGAGTTAAAATCGGGATTCTTGTCTATGCTTCCCAAATTTCATGGTAGTCCCACTGAAAACCAGTATAACCATCTTAGAGACTATAGGGATCATATGCTTATTTTAAACTTTGAACGTATTACAAAAGATTATCTTAAATTACGTGTGTTCCCTTTTTCTCTTATGGGAAACGCACGCGATTGGTTGTACACTCTTGAGGAGAACTTTGTAAACACGTTTGAACAACTTGTTAAAGAGTTTTTAAAAAAATATTTACCTAACCATAGAGCTGCTAAGATACGATAGAGTATCTATAGCTTCACGCAAAATCGAGGAGAGCCATTATATGACTGCCTACAAAGGTTTAGGAATTTAGAGCAAGGATGCCTACATCACAAGATTCAATTGATTGATATAGTTCAAACTCTCTATGAAGGTCTAGATTATGATACTAGAGCTCGTGTTCAGTCTATGTGCGCAGGTACATTTGATGAGAAAACTCATACCGAAGCTTAGAAATTTTTAAATGATGTAGCTGATAAGACCTACCAATGGCAAACTATGAGAGAGGAAAGACCTTGTCACAGTGCAAATGTCTACCAAGTAGACTCTAATTCAGAGTCTGCCACTCTTAGAACTATTCTTAATAAAATTGAGAACTTAGAGATCAGGAAAAGGGAGCAACACCCTACCACTTCTTCTGTTAACCATGTAACAATGTCATTTTGTGTGGTTTATGAAAGTTTGGACCATCTGGTCCAAAATTGCCCGGACGTGCTTAGTTTAAAAGAGGGCAAGAAAAGACCAAGCCAATGTCATATATCAACGTCCCAATAGCCAACCTTTCAATGGTGGATGGAATAATAATTCTAACAACTCCAATTCTTGGAGAAGTAGAAATTACCAAGGAGGTTCTTCTGGTAGTACTCCTTATCAACCGTACAACCAAGCGAACCATCACCAGTTTAATTCCTCATGGCAACAAAATCTGTCATATCAAGCTCCCCTTAATGTACCTTATGTTCCTCTGCACAATAGGAATCTGCCTACTCCTACCACGTCCTTAAAAAATACTCTTAAGGCATTTATGCAAGTAACTCAGTCGTCTATTGCCAAACTTGAGGGACAAATAGGTCAAATGGCAACAAAAATAAGCACGAGAGACAAATGAACGTTCCCCAGTTAAACTAAAGCTAATCCTAAAGGGAATACTGAACATCCTAGATCTTCCAATCGTGATGGAGTAAACGCCATCATTTCTCTTAGGAGTGGTACGAAAACTGATAATTTGGTAGCAATGCCTAAGGAACCCAAGCTAAAAATTTAAAGTAAATCCATAGAAGAGCCTGTGAGTGAAGAAGAAACTGTGATAACACATGTTCAGCCACTGTCTCCTTTTCCTCAGCGGTTAACTCTGGCTAAGAAGGGCAATGCCTATAAAGAGATTTGAGAGATTTTTAAACATTGTGCAATTAACATTCCTATTATTACAGCCATAAGGCATATTCCTAATTACGCAAAATTCCTCAAAGATCTTTGCACCTTAAAACGGTGCATACATGTCCCGAAAAAGGCTTTTCATGTTCACGAGAGTGATACGTCTATTTTATTAGATGCACATGTTAGTTTTGTCCTTTTGCGTAAATCCCTTCCCAAATACAAGGATCCGGGATGCCCTACTATTTCATGTTCGATTGGGACCCGTAAGATATGAAGAGCTTTACTTAATTTAGGTGCTGCCGTGAATCTCATTCCTTACTCTGTCTATGAGCAGTTGGATATCGAAGTACTTAAGCCCACAAATAGGACCCTACAGCTAGTTGGCCAATCTATTAGGATTCCTAGGGGTGTAGTTGAAAGAGAAAACAAAAACTATGTGAAGAGATGTGAAGTCTCTACGAGTATAGTTGAGAACTATGTGAAGGAGGACAAGTTGCACGTATAAAAGAGCAAATGAAAACTCAAATGCAAAATTCTTTCCATGAAAAACTTGTGTGGATAGATATTTTCCTTGAAAGATCAATAAAATAGAGTGAACAAACTAAGGTACTTTTCGAACAAACTTCTAGATTTCTTTCACCATACTCAAGATAAGGCTAATGTTATTCGAATGGATTATAAAACTCCTTGATTCCAGAAACTAGATTCACTACACAAAAGTATAAAATTCTGAAACTTGATATAATATGATAGTAGCGAAATTGACTTGATAAATTCCAAGCGTATCTAATGGTTAACCCTTGTTTAAGTGTTATATCTTTGAGAAGAATTCAATCTATTTTTAGAGATACCAGGTGCAATAATTATTAGTTATTTATAATACCAGAACATCTGTGATAGAATTTTGTAGGTATATTCACTGAAAACTCTCACAAGACACAACTCGTCATATATGGGTAACCTATAGGTTAAAAGGCTTGTTGCATACGCTAAATGCAATCGTAAGAAACCACGAAAGAGTTTAGTTTTCTTTTCTTTTGCTAAGGGACTAGCTATATGTTAATTTGGGGGTATTTGATAGGCATGAAAAATGCTTATAATTGTCCTTTAATTTATATTGTTTAGGACCATATTTTATGTTTCACTGGGCCTAATTGAAGTATGTTTGACTATTGCAGGTAATAAGACAATTGCAGGCAATCAGCCCGGCCTGAAAGCCGAACATTTACAAGCTAAAGGATGCTGCTATAAATGACCTAGTAAAGAGAAGGTGTCAAGAACTGTTGAAGATGATAAGTTGCCAAGAGCTGCTGGAAGACTTAGTAGTCAAGCCTAGCTAAAATATCTCCACAATATCTGGGTTGTTGAAGGAAAGTTGGTGTTTTGTTAGGGGATAAAGAAATAGAGGAGAAAGAACTAGAGAATCATCTTTTCTCTGGGAACCACCGAAGCTTTAATTTGGTATTCTTCCAGAGAGAATTATATTTTCTTGGAGAATCTTGGGAAATCAATGTAAGTTATTTATCAATTACAATTTCCTTTACTAACTTTGATAATAGAATAATGATTTGATCTTTGCATCCCTGAAGAACGACAACCCTTTTTTATATTACAACACCCAATTTGATACGGATTATCATCATCATTACTAAATTATTTGTGGTGACATACTCCTTACAAGCCTTGATATGGAGCTCCTTTCCCTCCTTCACACGACGATACTTCCGAGCTTTACGGTAATTAATTACATCTCGGTCCCAAAGATAAGGGTTACCCAATATAACCTGATACTCATCTAAAGGAACCATCTTACACGTCACCTCGTCAATAAACCTTTCAGTGATCGCAAACTTGAATGTACACTGCGTCGTGATCATATAATCTGCGTCTTTCTGAATTTGCCTCAAACCATACGGCTTAGGATGAGCTGTAGTAATCATACCCATCTTCTTCACTAACCCCTCAAAAATCAAATTTTTCTGACTACCCAGATCAACAATGGACTCGACTAAGCTCTGCTTCAGCTGAATACTGACATGAAAAAGTTCTTCTTGACTCTCCTCCTCAGTAGCTAAAGTCTGCTGAAACATAAGAGTAAGCTTAGGAATCGGCTTATCTAAATCTGGGAGATCAACAACCACTGCGGCTAGTACATATCTTTCTTTCATGCCCTTCTCCTCCTTTGGCCTAAGCTCCGGGTGAAGTAACCAACATTTTTCTGAAAATGCCTACTCGCCTAATAATGACTACAATAATTCTCCTTGGACGAAGACCCCTCTACTATGGAATCCCCATTATACTCGTTTTTCCAACTAGTCTTGTACTCCGACTTGTTCTTGTGATCTTCTCTATCACTCTTCAGGTACTTGCCTTCAGTAGCAATTGCCTTCACACTAACGTCTTCGATATTGGCCACAGTACTTCATGGACTCTGACAAACCTCCCGTGTACTTCATGAACCCATCATACTTGTCCACATCGATATCCAAAACCAAAGCTTGGTTATGAAATACTGTAGTATACTTTTGTACGGATTGCTCAGACTTTTGGCTCAAATTATGCCATATGAACCATCTCTCTTGTTCATACCCAATTAGATAAAATTACTTTCGCACTAATTTCTTGAATTCTTTCCAACTCAAACTTCCTACGTCGTGATGTTTTCGATAGGATTTCCACCACGTTAGTGAATGACTTGCGAATTTCAATGTTAAGAAATAATTTTTTTAACCATTAGAGTATTCATAAATAAAAAAATAGGTCTTTAACCTATATAACCAATTATCTAGCTTCTCGGCATCGATTGAACCGTCAAATACTGGAATTTCAATTTTTAAATTTATACAAAGATTACGCATAAGATTCGTTGACTTACCTATACCCAATCGCTCCTTGACGGATTCAGCATCCCTAGAATCACTATCTATCTCCTCTGTACCCTTGTCTCTATCCTCTTCCACAACCTCTTTCTTCTTCGAGCAGCCTCACTATTTTACTGAAGCAGAAGCTTTCGCGAGGTTCGTGAAACATAATTGTTCTACCAATGCCCTTAGAGTAGTAGCTAGGTTAGAAACTTTCATTTCCAACATTATGAGTCGATCTTCAGAATCACCCATCTCCAAATTGGCCTTCTTCTTCAAGTTAGGTTCTTACTAGCTTCTCCTTCGTTTGCTTGAGACGGTTACGTGTAGAGACCATAAACCATAATCACACCCGAGAATCGTAACTTAAAAACTGATACCACTTAATCCACAATACGAATTAAGAAACCCTAAATATAAGAAATAGTACGAAGAACACACAATTGGTAGGAGAATTCCCTTTTAGTGCTTCAATTGCTTAATTGAAATCAATTATAATCGAATTCCTCTCAATCCGTAAATCTCTCTCCTAGAATTTGCATTGATCTAACATCATCTTCTCTTTCCTAGCTTTGCCCCTTTATAAGTGTTACATGTTCCTAATTCCAAAATAGGAAAAATATGCCCTTAAACGCTATAAACTATAGGTTGAATCGCGCATCTGTTCGAACAGAACAAACCTCTATTTGAACAGAAAAAGTGTATTCGAACAGACATTAGTGTATTCGAATAAAACAACTCAGATGCCTGTTTATTTGAATATACTTAAAAGTCTATTCGAGCAGACCTTAAGTCGTTCGAACAACTCCAAATCTCATTTGAGCGACTTAATCAAAAAAAACTAAAATGACCCAGATCCTCCTGGATCTATACATCCTACAGGCCAACTTGAAGAGATCAATTAGGTGTTTCTGCAAAAGTCTGGACCTCGCCTTCACTCAACCTTCTTATATTAATCTTGTAGTCTTTTGAAACATGAACTTGTTCCAAAATTTACTCATTTCTAATGCTAATAATGAGTGAGATTGTCTTGTATAAAACTCTCACATATCTGTATACACATGATTTAGAAAAAGAATTAAATAACCATATTTATAAACTTTAGTCCTTGGTTCTATATTGAAACAATCATGGGAAGTGTTTGTACGATAGGTAAAGGCAAAACTACATGCCACTCTAAAATGTTCATTTTTATAGCATCTTCCCTCGATCCCTCATCATTCTCGCTTATCTCCCTTCTCATTGTAACGATGACCATTATCGTGTGTGTGTAAAGAAGAGTTGAACCTGGCAAAGTGCTAATCTAATGTACCCTACATCCGAACTAATACCTTGTGCTCATGCTATTTGCGCATGATTATAGCTAGGGCAAGAATCTTAGACAAATATCATAGTACTCCTAATAACACGTAATTTGTGCATGATTTTAGCCAGGGCAAGAATATCGTGGTCCAGATTTGCCAACGCTCCCTAATAGACTCCTATTAGTGGGAGATTTAACATAAGTTAATAAAGGAGTTTATATTTTCATAAAATCTAAATATTTTAGATTGTCCTATATTTTCTCAACTTTCTCTCCTCCTTAGAGCATCTCCAACAATGGTTAAAATGGGTGTGGGCTATCTGAATCCAAATTTGTGAGCTCCCAGCAGTTTAAAAACTCACTGTAAGTTGTTGACCTGGATGTGCAATAACTCAACCGGGTGTGGGGAGCTCACACTAAAAAAATGAGTATGACATACTTTCAATTACTACGCGGTATTCTGATTACTGCCTGGATTGTCCGCGCGGTGTTTTGATTCTCGCATGGCATTTAAAACACCGTGCGGTCTTTTGAAGTCCAAAGTTTTTATTGTGGTATGTGATGAGATGGACATGTAACCACAATGACTAGTTGTTCTCTCCAATTACCCATTAACCACAATGGCTAGTTCTTTTCGCCTCTAAATCATTTTAAGAGAAGAAAACCTTTACTCAGAACTTTGAAACTCAGTCAAAAAACTTCATCCTCCCACATGACTCAAATGACAAACTCTGGCATCAGCAGTAATCAATCAACACCGTCGACCTCATCCTCCCAGAAATCACCTTCAACACCATTCTCTCATCATCCATTAGCATAATTTACTCAATATCTCTACCACAACCAATCTCAATTCCAATCACATATCCTACTTTAATTTATCATATCGCAAGGGGATACCTTAGGAGGGTAGTATCAAAATCCCTTTATACTCTTTCAACCACAACCTCAGGCGTTTAACCCGTATTATCAATACTATCCGGTCACTCAACCTCCAAATTACTTTCAAAACTACTTATTCAATGGTAAATCTACCTAGTTAAATATGGGTTCCGAAAATGCTCCAATACATGATGACGTTGCGACGCCCAGGAAAGAAAAAGGAAAAGGAAAAAAGAAAAGTGTACTCATTAAACCAAGACAAAATGTTCAAGTGCTGAATGATGCAGTGTTTTTGGACGAGGCAGATGATAATTGACTTCATTGGGCGGATACAAACTTTACGTGTCTCTTAAGGGCGTGGGTAGGGGTTTTACTTTCTATTAAAAGGTCAACATTGCCTTTAACAGAGACCCTGAATGCCCCGGTCGATGATCATGTGGGTCGACCAAATCTCAGTGGTATCCCCTTAATGAACAATGTGTAAGTAACAAGGGGACAGTTGCTCAAGTATAATTTTTGTACGAGAGCAGGAAAACTGAAGATCATCGGGTACGTTCTAATTTTTTTTAACTCAATTTTGTTTATTTTTCAATGATATGCACGTTATTTATTTGTATTTGATAATTTTTGGAATTATAGGGAAATGATGCACAAAAGATTGATCAAGGTTTGAATGATGACAATGAATTCAAATATCGCGAAGCGTATAAGATTTTAGCAAGAAAACAACAATGGGCCAACCTAAAGGATGATGGTTTGAACCATGTGGGGAATCAAGCTAGAAATGTGGCGTTGAAAGCATCGTACAATTCTTCTCTGGGGAACTCGATTGGATCAAACAACCTATCGGAGGATGTCACCGACCCACCTGCACCTCAATCTGCTCCCCAAAATTATGAATTAGATGGTTCGCTGTATGAGGGTAGAGTGAGGCCCATCGGTCAATTTTTTTTTAGAAAAAATGTAGCAAGAAACAAGGGAGTGGATGATATTATTGGATCCGGTAAAAATATGGAGATAGTGCCTACGGAGATGAGGTTGGATAGGAAACAAGCAAAGGAAGAAAAGGAAAAAAGAACAAAAGAAAATCAATAATGGCAAGCAAAAATAGATTTGGAAAGGGCAAAGAAAAATTACAAAATCATGGATAAAGACCTTACAAATCTTTCTCGACATGTATTACAATACTATATGCAAAAGCAAGTAGATGTCATGGAATGTATCAGCAAGAATAGCGGGCCAAGTACCGATTCAGGTATGAAATATAATTTAACTTTGATGAATGTTGTTTAATTTTCATGAATGTAGTTTACTTTCTAATAATGTATTTTTTTGAAGAATGTACTTTTTTATTGAAGAATGCATTCTTTTGATGAAATGTTTTTTTCTGAGAAAATTGCATTAAAAAAAATTCAAGATTAATGCAATATCAAAAACTTGTTTAATAAGAAATCAATAATTTATAAGCTTATATGACAAGAATCATAAAATTATTCATAGTTCTTTCATAATACTTGATTATAATACTAGGAAGCATTATTTCCCTTCACGGCCTACAAATGCTCTATTAGATCATCCTTTAGGTCAAAATATATTTCTCGATTTCGAATTTGTTTCATTTTTACTTTAAAAGCTTCTATTGTTCCGCGTTTGCGTACAATAGGTTCACCTTTAATAGTTGAGGGATCATCCAGATCATAGCCTATGTATGATGGGAATATACCTCGTTACTCTTCGACGATCAAATTGTGTATTATCACGCACGCCTTCATGACATTGCTCAAAACATTGAGTTTCCATAATTTAACCAAATTTTGGATAATATTGAACCGTGATTGTAAAACCCCAAATTCTTATTCTACATATTTTTGGTAACTTTTTTATTATTGAGCAAACAATTTTTGTTTTACTATAATCGGATAAGAGATGGTTTGGAAAAGTATTCCCCATTTGGGGTATATGCCATCTGCTAGGTAATAACCTATATCATAAGCTTTTCCGGCAATTGTACAATTGAAAGGTAGAACGATACCATCGGCGAGATCGGATAAAAGATGTTATTGTTGTAGAACATTGATATCATTGCTACCCCCTGTTATCCTTAAAAAAAGGTATGCCAAAACCAAAGGTCGTGTGAAGCTACTGCTTCAAGAATTATAGTCTCCTTGGGGTAATGACTAGTAAATTAATCGTGCCAACCTAAGGGATAATTTTTCTATATCTAATGATTGCAATCAAGGCTTCCTTTCATGCCGAGAAAACTACGTGACTCTCCGATCGCTTTTAACATTTTGACATCGGCCGCGTTTGGTGCTCGAAGATATTCCTCTCCAAAAATTTCTAGAACCACAACACAAAACCTTTTTAGACTTAAAAAGATAATGCTTTCTCTTATTCTCCAATATTCGTCAAAAAGATTCACCGTGACACTGTAGCTTAACACATATAGTACCGCAATTATCTTTTGGTAGGGTGATAACCTAATAGTTTTTGTGCAATTGGCTTATTTGACAAAATAGTCATCATGTGCTACTACTGCATCAAATATTTACAAAAACATTTGTTTAGTCATACGTAAATGTCATAAAAAATCTACCTCTTTATATGTACAAGGAGTGTTAAAGTAGTCCCGGATAATGCTGTAATACCCCAATTTGTGGTCTCGCATCTTTTTTACGACCCATGACATTGCTGCAATGAGTTGAAGTTTCATCCTGTATTACTAGCTCCACAGCATCTTGGTGCATAAGGGCCATTGCCGTGGCAAAAGCAAGCATAAGATTGTCAGATGAGGAAGATACATGTGGAGAGCCATCACTGGATGAAAAATGAGGATGAGGAAGAAGAAGACATGTGAGGTTGTAAATTTGAGATTTCAAGGTTAGAAGACTGAGGAAGGAACAAATGAACAAACAGATAAAGAAATGTATAATTATATTAAGGGGAAAAAAGTAGCCATTTGGGAGGATAGGAAATACGGCAGGCTTTTGAATACCGTGCAGTAATCAAAATACTGCCATATTTCATGTCCTCCCAAATAGTTAGTTCTTCTTTTGTACAAACTCATAATTACTTGCCCAACGACTATTTTTCATAATCCCAACGGTTATTTTTTTCACATCTAACGGCTATAATTTTCTTGCTATATATATTTTTTGCCTCTTAATTAACAACAGTTCCTCCACTTCAACTTTACTAGTTTTTTTAACTCTAACCATGGCTTCAGTGGTATTTTGTTGGAATGAAGATAATGCCCTCGCCGTGTCTTGGCAGGAATTTGTTGATAATCCATCTCTCCGAAAACTCAACATCGATCATTTATGGGAACGAGTCAGGGTCTTATTGAGGGAGCACCCGAAACTTCAATATGCTCTTCTAGAATTATACATCAGGTGGAATCTACTTAAGGTGAAATGTTATGAGTTTTTTGAGTTACGGATGAGTATTGATATTAATGTTAGAGTTGTTCTACTAGCCTATATTTTACGTGAAGCCTAAGACGAATGGTTTGAGAAATATAACCAGCCGTTCCCATTCAATACTCTATACGATATTTTTTATGGGACCAACATCTCGCCTAATCCTCCTGTAAATTATTTGTAATAAAACTATTGACGTGATCTGCTCCCCCTTACTGAATGGTCGTGGTTTAATCCCTATTTCAGTCAAACAATTAATTAGGCGCATAGGAAGACTTTAAATTTGGTTTTAATTGTATCTCTTTTTTGTTTAATTTTGTGTGCAGAACTACTATTTTAAGAATTGTAATTGCATTTCAATTTAAATTCAAGTTAGGGGTTCCTGTTTGGGAGAAAAGTAACCCATCTCGAGTTTCCTCAATTTTAAAGGAGGGTAATCCATCTAGAGCTGACCCAAATGAACTTGTTATTGAGCTAGAAGTTGATCCCCCAATCATAGTTGCCACCAAATCTCATAGGGACTATTGGACCCAGTGGTGAGTGATTTGCCTTCGTGTGTAGTGCTACCAGCCATCATGACAAGCTATTATGAAATCACGCCTAGTGTGATCTAAATGTTACATACATTTCATAAGCTTGATTCTGAGCATGTCCATGAGTTTAAGAAAATCTATGCACTCTTAAAATACTCAAAATACCAAATTTTACTAAGGATTCCATATGCCTTCGTTTATGCCCATTCTCACTAAAAGACAAGGTGAGTCATTAGTTTGATTTATTGGTACCAACATCTATTAATTTATAGGATCAAATAGAGATTAAATTTAAAACCAAATAGATTTTTATGAGAAAAACCTTCACTCTTGGAAATATAATTGTTGAATTTGTTTAAAATGAGAGTGAAATATTTTACGAGGCATGGGAGAGATATAAAGATCTTCTTTCACAATGTCCCCATCATGGTTTTGAGAAGCAACATCTAACCTAGATCTTCTATCGTAAGATAACCTTTGAGAATCGTTATAGGCTAGAATCCATGCATGGTGGCAAATTCCAGGACCTTGAACCTGATAATGCTTATGAGGAGATTAAAACATTGGCTAAAAACTCTCAGCTGTAAGATTTTTATCCACATATAAATGTTCGTGCAACCAAGAAGGGTGGATTATACGATGTGAGTGAGGGAAAGGCCATAAAAGCCAAATTAGATACTCTTACCCGAAAAATTAAGGCTATGGCTATCAATTAATATAAGGATAGTCTGAGCCAAGTTCAGCAATAGGGTTACACAGTTTGTCATGATATCACCCATGTGACTCAAATATGTCCCATGTTCAATGAAATGAATGATAATCAAGAGCAAGTGAAGGCTTTAAATAATATCTAAAAGAGACCATTTGACCCGTAAAAGCCAACTTGGCAGAACTACCCAATTTTTTTTGTGGAAGAACAACCAACCTAGTTTTGGTTTTAGAGAACCACAAACTTTAGGTCATAATTTGCCTAAGAATCTCCATTCTCAGTCTTATCCTCAGGCATCTCAGCAATCCTTTCAGTCATCCAAATAGTTCCCACCTGCTCCTCCCAAACCATCTTTGGAAGGTACCTTTTCTCTCTTCATGCAACAATCAATGGAAAGTCAGAAACAATCGTTATAATTTTAGCAAGAAATGATACAATTCCATCAATAGACATTGCTGAATTGGTAAATAGATTGAATGAGAGACCACCAGGTAAGCTACTTAACCAACTTATATTTAATCTAAAAGGACCACCAGGGTTTGATTCTAGTTCATTTCCAAAATAGCTTAATGTTATTACCACCCTTTGAAGTGGTAAGTAAATTAATAATAAAGTTAAAATACCTAGGGTTGAGCCAACACCAGTTGCTATTGGGGATGAGGTAAGTACGAGTAAACTAGTTGCAGTTAGTAACCATGATCCTTATAATAACTCTAAGGAGTTGTCTACCGCCCTCGTTTCTGAACCAAAGGCACATTTTGAGCCAAATGTGCCTTATCCACAATGCCTTTTTTTGGCTAATACAGGGATTCAATTTGACGAGATATTAAATACATTTAAACAAGAAAGTTAATGTACACAAGAAAGTCTTCTTGGCTGAAACATTAACTGTTGAGAATCGAGGTAGCTACTCTCTCTTCTACGATAAGAGCGATACGCAGAATAAGCCTAACAAGTGAACAATTAAGGAAGAACAATAAAGAAGAAAAATATTTCCCGAAGGAGGGAAGTGGAAAACCCTTGCGGATGAAAAACTACTCCCCACGAACAATTTACTATGATCAAATAGGTTGCACACACAATCTTTCAAAGCTTCCTTGAGATTTCTAATGGAGTCTCTCAAACCCTAGATCTCTAGAGTTAAACTCACTAAGATAATATTTGAAACACACCCTAGTATCCATTATAAACATGGGATGTCATTACATAAACTTGGACTCAAAGTAGGGATCACGAGACACACTAACGCCTCCAGAACAAACTTCTAAAACTAACTTTGCAAAGTCTATTCGAACAGACAAAATAGAGAAGGAGTCTGTTCGAACAGACAAAATCTCGTTCGAACAACTTCCAGTCTCATTCGAACGACTTTTCTTTTATTTGAATAAATAGTAATGTTTATTCGAATGATCTTGCCTCTGTCCATTTTATTCGAGCAGACAAATAGTCTGTTCGAACAGAACATTGATAAAACCATTTTTCAAACCTTCTTCAATCCTCGCTCGTCCCACGAGCTCCGATGACCTTCCTCGAATATGATTTGAGTTCATTCCTTAATAATCTCTTACTTGAAATTGAATCACATAACCCATCTCCAGATCTTTAAATAAATTGCTCGTACTACCCGGACCTTAAATCTTGAAGACTCATGGAAGTTGTACATGTCGTCAAAATTTAAAAAATCACCACCTTCGTAGACATATCGGCCGAATTCACATCAGTATGAATCTTCACAAGCTTCAACACACCGTCCTCGAGGAGCGAGCAAATATAATGATACTGAATATCAATATGCTTGCTCCTAAAGTGAAAAACCAAATTCTTCGCTAAGTATATAGTGCTTTGACTATCACTATACAACTTAGGCGAAAATTGTTCTCTACCAAGCTCTTTCATCAACCCTTTATGCCAAACCTTATCCTTACACCTTTATGTAGCCACAACATATTCTGCCTCTGTCATAGACAAGACAACAATCTTTTGTAGCCTATAAACCCATGTAACCCCACCGCTACCCAATATAAAGACGAAACCACTAGTGTTTTTTCGCCTATCAATGTCACCTGCCATATCAGAATCAATGAAACCCTATAAGTATATCTAAGAACCCCTATAACAAAATGCCATATCTTGAGTCCCCTTTAGATACCTTAGAATTCATTTCACAGTTCTCCAATACTCCTTGCCTGGATTACTCATATACCTACTAACAACTCCCACTACTTGGGCAATATCTAGTCTTATACAAATCATAGCATATATTAGGCTACCAACCGCAAATTGATAAGGAACCTTCAGTATCTCATCGTGATCCTTCTGCGTCTTAGGACAACAATCCTTTGATAATTTAAAGTGACCTCCCAATGATGTACTAAAAACTTTAGAACCATCCATATTAAACTACTTATGTACTTTGCCGATGTACTCAGCTTGAAATAACCTCAATTCTCGTCGCTTTCTATCCCTTGTAACACGCATACCAAGGACTTGTTTTGCTGCACCTAAGACCTTCATAAAAAACTCCTGAGATAACTGTTCCTTCAACTTGATAATCTATCCCATGTTGGTACTTACTTCCAACATATCATCTACATGCAAAAGTAGAATAATATATGAGTTCCTTATATTTTTGATAAAGCAACAGTGATCCGCATTGCTCTTCAAATAACCATTTCTGGACATGAATTGTTCAAACTTCAAATACCACTATCTCGGCGCCTGTTTCAAACCATATAAGTTCTTCATGAGCCTACACCTAAGATCTTCTTTCCCTTTAACCAAATACCCTTCTGACTGCTTTATATAAATTTCTTCATCAAGGTTGCCATGAAGAAATGCTATTTTGATATCAAGCTATTCAAGATGCAAATCTTCAACAACAACTATATTCATCACAACCCAAATAGTAGACATCTTCATAACAGGAGCAAAGATCTCACCAAAATCAACACCTTCTTTCTGCTGAAAGCTCTTCACCACAAGTCTAGCCTTGAATCTCCTTGAACAGTAAGATTCATGCTTTAGTCTGTATACCCAATTGTTGTGTAATGCTCTCTTCCCTTTTTGTAACCAAACTAAATCCAAAGTTTGATTTACTGATAAAGACTGCATCTCATCATCCATAGCAAGTTCCCACTTGCTCTTGATTTCCACATTTAAAGCCTCATTGTAACTTTCCGGTTCACCACCATCCGTAAGTAATAAGTAATTTAGGGAGTTAACGTACCTAGCTGAAACTCTTACAATTCTTGGCTCCTTTCAAAGTTCTATTGGAATATCTAGATCATTAGGCTCCTCGCCTTGATCTGGTACATCAAACTCATCTACGATTCTTCATCAACCTCTCGAGAGGGTTCAAATTCAATGTCAATACTTTTTGCTGCTTCACTTCGATTCCTTTCACTAGGTACTTTGAAGTCTTTATACAAAACTTCCTTATTAAATATAACATTACGGCTCCGGATGACTTTCTAATTCTTTGCATCCCAAAATTGGTACCCAAACTCATCACCACCATATCCACCAAATATGCACTTTATCAACTTTGCATCTAACTTTTTCCTTATATCTGAATTATCAAACACATATGAGGTACAACCGAAAATGCGCAAGTGAGAAAGGTTTAACTCTTTACCATTCCATGCTTCTTCATGAAGTCCATAGTCTAAAGTTATTGAAAGCCATCTGCTAATCAAGTACACCGCCGTACTAACCGCATCGCCCAAAAACATTTTAGCAATCCAGCATTGAGTCTCATACTCCTTGCTCTTTCATTTATTATTCGGTTTATTTGTTCTGCAACACCATTTTGTTACGGTGTTCTGGGAATAGTCTTCTGTCTTCTAATCTCGTTTGATGCGCAAAAGTCATCAAACTCGTCACTAGCGTTTCCCTTTCTAGTAATATTGCGTACACTCTTATTTGCAAGAAAAACCATACTGAAGTCGCCATTATCAATATTGGTTAGGAAACCTATGTTTACAGTAGCATGGAAAGAGGTACCTAAATCAACTATCAAGGATTCATTAACATTGTCACAAAAAACTAATAAAGCCTCATCATAACTAACCTCCTCAGTAGGGTTCATTGTTTCTTTCTCCTCATTATCAACTTCTTTAGAAGAAGAGTTACAATCTCGCTGGAAGTTACCCTTCTGTCCACAAGTCCAACATGCACCGGGTGGCTTAGACTTTCCTCTTGACTGTAATCGACCCCTTCCATATTTTTGCCCTTTTCTTTAAGACCTCCCTCTTTCCTCGACGTTCAATCTACTGCCGTTTGAACTCGAAAAGGGTTTTGATGTTTTACGCCTATTCTCTTCACTCATAATCAAAGAGACTATAATGCCAAATTTAATGTCTTCCTTCCCAGATGAATTGCTCGCAGCTGTAATAAACCCTTCCCAGCTCTCAGGCATCTACCCTAGAGGAGCCCACGCTCTCACCTCCTCGGTAAAAGTTATTTTCACGGATTCAACCTGAGCATGAATAGTGTTGAACTCACTGATATGAGCTTGCACACTACCATTCTCCTTCATCTTCAAAGTAAACAAGCGTCGTAAAAGATGTACCTTATTTGCCTCAGACGGTTCTTAGTACATAGAAGACAAAGTCTCCATCAAGATCTTCATTGTCCTAACTTTGGAAATTATGTATAAAATCTGAGATGACAATGCAAACCTAACAGTTCCAAGCTCCTTGCAATTCAATCGCGCCCACTTAGCAACATGAAAATCAGCTGGCTTCATCTCAACTCTACCCAATGGTAAATTAAGATCCTTCTGATAGAGGTAATCTTCTATTTGCATTTTCCATACTCCAAAATTTAAACTATTGAACTTTGTGATCTTCAATTTCTCCTGATCGACCGTCGCTCTTCACTGCACAAGTCTTATAAAAAGCACTCTGATACCAATTATTGAGAATCGTGGTAGCTACTATCTCTTCTACGACTAGAACGATACGCAGATCAAGCCTAACAAGAAAACAATCAAACAAAAACAATAAAGAAGATAAGTATTTCTCTGAGGAGGGAAGTGGAAAACCCTTGTGGATGAAAAACCACTCCCTACGGACAATTCACTATGATCAAATAGGTTACACACACAATTTCTTAAAGCTTCATTGAGCTTTCTAATGGTGTCTCTTAAACCCTAGATCTCTAGAGTTAAACTCACTAAGATAATATTTAAAACATACCCTAGTATCCCTTTTAAACATGGGATGTCATAACATAAAGATGAACTCAAAGTACGGATCACAAGACACACCAACGCCTCCAGAACAAACTTCTAAAACTGACTTTATAAAGTTTGCTCGAATAGGCTCTCAGTCTATATGAACAAAGTAAGTTCTGAGTATTTTGTTAGATCAGACAAGGAGTCTGTTTGAACAAACATAATCTTGTTTGAACAACTTTTACTCTTGTTTAAACCACTTGTCTTTTATTCGAATAAACAATAATTTATATTCAAAAAGTCTTTCCTCTACCCATTTTGTTCGAACAGAAAAATTGTCTGCTCGAATAGAACATTGAAAAACCCTTTTTTTAAACCGTCTTCGATCATCGTACTTCCGCCGAGTTTCGATGAACTTCCTCGAACATGATTTGAGTTCATACCTTAATATTAACCACTCCTAAGCTTCGAGATCCTAGAAGCCCAACCATCTATTATAAAATTGAAGATCATAAAGTGGATAGGGAATTACACGACTTGGGGGCTAGTGTGAATCTCTTAACTTACTCGGTCTATCAGGAATTAGGACTTGGGGGACATAAACCTACCTGAATGATACTTCAATTGGTTGACAGGTCAATACAATACCCACATGGTATCCTTGAGGATATTCTTATCAAAGTCGATACTCTCATTTTTCCTGTGAACCTTTTTTATTTTGGACACTGAAGTTGTCATGAATCCTAGCTGTGGGATCCCCATCATATCGGGCCCCCTTTCCTTATAATATCTCATGCCATTATTAATTGCTTTAATGGGGTCTTACAACTATCAATGGGTGACATGAAGATCAAACTCAATGTTTCTAGCAATAATACTTAAGTTCCTCATTCTGATGATATGGTTGAGCTCAACATGATTGACTCCCTAGTTTATAATTCATTCCCTAAATAAGTTTTTGAGGGCCCCTTACAGTCATCTCTAGTAAACTTTGGTAAAGACTTTGGTGAAGATACAATTGTTGAAAAACTTAATGCTCTACTTGACTCAACACCAATTTTTAACAAGTTCAAATGGAGACCTCATATTGAGCCACTTGAACCGTCAACTACTTTGCCTATTTCACCCATCGTTAAAATACCCAAGTTAGACCTCAAGCCTTTACCTAAGAATCTGAAGTATGCTTTCTTAGGTGATTCTAAAACTCTACCTATGATCATAACTTCCAATCTAAATGTTAACCTAGAAAGTAGATTGTTGGGTGACCTTGGAAGACACAAATGAGCCCCAAGGCTGTCTATTGTAGACTTGTATGCATCGATTCAATCTCGAGGATGGTGCTAGAAATTCTCGCGAGATATAACGGTGGTTGAATCCTACCATGATGGTGGTAGTGAAGAAGGAAGTCCTTAAGGTTTTGGACACGGGTATCATATACCCCATTTAGGATAGTAAGTGGGTTAGCCCTGTTTAGGTTGTATTAATTGCAGGAAATTAAACATGGTCACATGGAAAGATCCTTTTCCTCTTCCATTCATTGATCAAATGCTTGAACGCTTAGCCGAAAAGAGTTATTACTACTTTATTGACAGTTATTCTGGATACAATCAAATCCCTATATCCTCAGAATTAGGAGAAAACCACTTTTATGTGTCCCTAGGGGCATATGTTTATCAACATATGTCATTTGCATTGTGTAATATACCCGCTTCATTCCAGTGTTGTATGATGAGCATATTTTCTGATATGGTTGATAAATTTCTTGAAATCTTTATAGATGACTTTTTAGTATTTGGATCATCTTTTGATGAATGTTTACACCATTTATAGCTCATGCTAGAACAATGTACACAAACCAATTTGGATTTAAACTGGGGGAAATGTCACTTCATGGTTATAGAAGGGATAGTTCTTGGACATATTATCTTCACCAAAGGGATTGAAGTCGATAAGGCCAAGATCCATATTATTTCTTCCTTACCTCCACCTCGGACGGTTAAGGTCATTCGATCATTTTTGGGCCATACTGTGTTTTATCGCCGGTTCATCAAAGATTTTAACAAAATTTCCCAACTCTTGTGCAATTTACTTGTTAAGGACACTGATTTCAACTTTGATAATGCATGTTCAGGAGCTTTTGAGAAGCTCAAACTTCAACTTCAGCCCCTATCATCCAACCTCCCAATTGGGAACTTTCCTTCCAACTTATGTGTGACGCTTCAGATTACATTAGATTAATTTTAGGGCAAATAGTAGATAATAAACTGCATGTTATTCACTATGTTAGTCACACGCTCAATGACACACTGTTAAATTACTCTACCACAAAGAAAGAGTTATTAGCTATTATATTTTCCTTAGAGAAATTTTGATCATACCTTGTTGGATTCAAAATCATTATTTACACCGACCATGCGGCCTTAAAGTATATACTTTCTAAAAAGGACGTTAAGCCCTGGTTAATTTGATGGATTATTTTCTTAAAAGAATTTGATATCAAAATTATAGATAAAAATGGTTCTAAAAATGTTATTGTAGACCATCTATCCGGAATTCTCACTGAAGGTGCTGATGATTTTCTCCCTAGCTTAGAGAAATTTCCTGATGAGCAGCTCATGGTTGTCTCACAACTTCCTTGGTACACTGATATAGTCAATTATCTTGCTTTAAAATAATTACCTGACCATTAGTCAAAGCAAGATAAATCTAAATTCTTGCACAAGGTTTGATGTTTTAGATGGGACAATCCATATCTATATAAGTTTTGTTAAGACCAAGTGATCAGAAGATGCATCCCAAATAATGAGATCCATAGTATACTCATATTTTGCCACACCATAGCTTATGTAGAACATTTTGGTGCCAATAAAACTACCGTAAAAATCCTCAAATCTGGTCTCTATTGGCCTACCCTTTTTCGTGACTCACATACATTTTGTTCGGAATGTGATAGGTGCCAGGGGACTGGGAATATTTCTCATCGCAACATGATGCCCTTGAAAAACATCCTTATCGCTGAACTATTCGATGCTTGAGGCATTGAATTTATGGGCCCATTTCTTTCATGTCGCGGGTACCTTTGCATTCACATTGTGGTAGATTATGTTTCCAAATGGGCTGAGGCGGTGCCATATCAAACGACTAACCATAAGCCCGTAGTAAAACAATTGAAAAACATTGTTAATCATTTTGGCTTTCCTTGGGTAATTATCAGTGATGGTGATAAACATTTTTGCAACCGCATCTTTCAAAATCATTTAAAAAATTACTCCATCACTCATAAAATTACCACACCTTATTATCTACAAACAAGTGGTCCAGTCAAAGTCTCTAATCGGGAGATCAATATTTAATTTTTTTTTTATTCAAACCAATCATAAAGATTGATTTGATCGTCTTGATGATGCCTTTTGGGCATATCGAACAACTTAAAAAACCCCAATTGGTATGTTACCCTATAAACTCATCTTTAGGAAGGTTTATCACTTACCAGTAGAATTGGAACATAATGCTCTATGGGCTACGAAAGCCTTTAACTTAAAATGGATAAAACTAAATCACATAGAAAACTTCAACTTTCTGAAATTAACAAACTTCGTCGCAAGGCTTATGAAAGTTCAAAATTTTACAAAGAATTAATAAAAGTTTTTTATGATGAATCGATTGTACATAAAATTTTTGAGCCTGATCAGAGAGTGTTACTCTATAATTCATGGCTACATTTATTTCCTGGGAAATTATGTTCTCGTTGGGACGACCTTTTCGTAGTTAAAAATGATTATCATCTGGGAGTAGTGGAGGCAGAAGATCCAAATGCCAAAAATAGCTCAAGGTCAATGGGCAACGTTTAAACTGTATTTAGAATTTTGTACCACTAATGAAGAGAAAACTTTTATAGTTGACCCATATTATAGGGACTTATTCCTCGATCTCACTCATAATCGAACTCACGCAGCTCAATTTACCTCCATTTCAGGCTCACACATTTTTGAAACACTTAACACTTCAGTCAACATTTCAACCAGCCCCGCGAACTACTCAAGAACGTGGGTTGAGCTAAACTGGAAAAATGTTATCCAGTCAAAAATACCTGTCTCGCACGAACTCGTCAGTTATTCTGTCAACCGCCACTAACCACATTATTCAGAAAATGTGCTCTAACACGATGAAGAGCTGTGGAGAAGCCTATATAAAGGAAAAGTTCCAGAAGATACAGGGACCAATTTTTTTTCTCAAACTTCTTATTTACGAGATCAAAAGCATTTCTATATTTAGAGATAACTTGTAATAAAGATATCCACTCCAAGCAACAAAGATACTGATACAAAAATCCTCCATACGAGGTCGTAGTTTTTTTACCTATTCAGAGGTTTTCTACGCTAAAAACACCTATTTCCATTTCTTACTTTCCATTAGAATATTACTACAGGTTTATTGGTGTGATAGCCAATTTCTAATCGTTTTGAGCTTAGGGAATTTGACCATTACATTTGACGCCGTCTGTGGGAAAGATTGCATTCCCACGATACCCTAAGGTAGTCTTTTATTATAATTTTCAATTATGGTTTCTTCCAGACGACAGGCCGCAGGAACTCGGCTCAAAATTTCTGTAGATCTGGGACAACTCACCGAGTTACGGGTCAATCTCCACGCAGAGGCAAAGAAATGCGCCGAACTCGAACTTCAATTGGCAAAGGATCACGAGCTCCAAGAGAAAGAGCTCGATGCAGAATGACAAACTCGTTTACGACAATACAGACTGCACTCAAGGCTCTACAAAATACTCATCAGGCTTCTCCAGCCAGGGGTCACAATCAACTTCCTGAGACCTCTCGCATTTTAGTAAGGGAAATGCTGGGACCTCGGGGAGTCGCCAGTAAAGCCATTTCCAGAAATCTACCACATAGACTGCAGCCCTCCATCCATTTGGGGGGAGAAGTTCAATCAAAAGTCTGTCGAGGTCACCCACTTTCTATCTGTCAGGAAGAAGACCAGTGACCTCTATATCAAGTTCCAGCACGAGATCGCTTGAGTGAAGGTACGGGAGCTCATCATCCCCTGCCAACACATCCAGGGATTCATCCAGCATGTCACTACGCCACAAAAGAGCACATGGACCAGCGAATTAAGCAGTTGCTCAAAGTACAAGTTCTGGGAACTATCGGCAATACCACAAAGTTACAAGGAAGTTCGATTTCCAAAGAACTATTCGATATGGAAATGCCGAAAGGTTTCCATACTCCCAAAATTTACAAATACAAAGGTACTGATCCGAAGGAGCATATTCAGCAATACCACAATTCATTGGGGTTGTACTCCAATCTCAACCACATCCTCTGCCGCCTGTTCGCCATAAGTTTACAGGAGGAGCCACTCTGATGGTTCCATTATCTTCCTAAGTTCCTAAGGAATCTATCAACATGTTTGATCAGCTATAGAAATAGTTCTTTAAGACATATGTTCACAACAGAGACAAAGAGGAGAACTTGTATTCTCTTATCGGTCTTAAGCAATCACATGGAGAAAAGCTTGAAGAATTCTCACTAAAATTCTTAGGCCACCTCATCAGCAAGAAAGGGATTGAGGCCGATCCGGATCAAATTTGTGCTCTCCTTGACATGCCTTCTCCAAAGACAACAAAAGGCGTTCACAAACTCGCCGAAATTGTCCCTATCAACCGTTTCATCTCTAAATCTTCAGACCGCTGCCGTTGGCTATTCCTATTACTCCATGGATGTACTAAGCGAGGAAAGGTTTAGCCAACTGTAAAAGTCACATGGACACCAGAATGCGAAGATGCATTTCAGGATCTCAAAATCTATTTGGGGAGGTCTCTCATAATAAGCACTCCAATAGGTAATGAGGAACTGATAATCTACCTAACAGTCACAGATACTTCTCTCACCTCAATTCTTATTCGCCTGGAAGGGAAAATAAAGAAACCAACATTCTTCATCAACAAAACACTCACACCAGCAGAAATAAGGTACTCTAAAATTGAGAAACTTCTTCTCACCCTTGTTTACAATTTGTAGAAACTCAAGTACTATATCCAAGCACATTCCGCCAAAGTTATGACGAACTACCCACTTCGAGAAGTTCTATCCAAAAAAGAGAAGTCAGGAAGAGTGCAACAATGGTCAGTCAGTTTGGGAGAACATAATATTCGATTCGAACAACGACATTCTAAAAAAGGTCAGGCCGTTGCCGATTTTCTTGTGGATTTTCCAGTGGAGGATCCTAAGTGGGAGGAACACAACTCAGACCTTACTAAAAACATGTTGGAGAATCCAACTCCCAAGCTATTCGGCGATAGAGCTGACTGGGTCACTACGTCAGGGTGGAGGCTTCTCAAAGATAGATCAGCAGGACCCACAGGGTCAGGAATCGGGATTGTTTTGATAACCCCTTCTAATGATAGAATTGAGAAATCAATCCACTTGGATTTTGAGGCCTCAAATAATGTCACCGAGTATGATGCTTTCATTCACGGATTCATTACTCAGCGTTCATCATTATTTTGAGCAATTCAAGAAGAACGGGAAGGAGATCGAATACGCAGCCCTCGTTGTAGATGGGATGATAAATTATGCGAAAACAACTCTCGAATATCTTCCTCAAGGTAAAAATAGACACGCCGATTCCTTGGCATATCTAGCCGGGGTCTTGGGTACAGAAGCTCGATTTCTCCAGATCAAAATCATTTTAACCACCAACATTGATCGCATATCTATATGCACGATCAACACTGGGGGCAATATCGGGGGTGACGACAATTGGCAAAAGCCTTTCTTAACCTACCTCGGCGTCGACAATAATCGTAACGGACCACTCCAAGCTGATCCAAAAGAGCACCGACAGCTGAACAACAACTCAAAGTATTACATTACTCAAAATAGTATGCTTTACTGCCTTTCCATTACAGGTCCTTACCTCAAGTACCTTTCGAAGTCAAAAGCAGACGAACTACTCTGCGAACTACACGAAGGAACTTGTGGCTCCCACGCCGCCGGTAGATCATTAGCGAACCGAGCTATAACTCAAGGAGTATTCTTGTCCAGCATGCGCAAGCAAGCAGAAGAGTATTCCTGCCAATGCGACACCTGCCAAAGACATGGACATAGGAAACGCGCCCCTGCGCTCGAACTCCATGCAAGCAAGGTTTTCTTGCCATTTATAGGGCAGGCACTAGACCTCGTCGGTGAATTCTCTAACTCTGCAGGTAATCGCCGTTACCTACTCGTGGCTACCGATTACTTTACAAAATGGGCAGAACAATTCCATTATGTCAAACCAGAGAAGAAGAGGACATCTCTTTTATCTGGAACCACATAATCACTCGATTCGGGTGCCTCCACCTAATTCGTATCGATAACGGGCCCCAATTTGTGGGAGATAAGGTCGTAACCTTCCTAAATCACCACAATATTATCCACTCACCATCAAATCCATACTACCCTCAAGGCAATGGCCAAGCCGAAATCACCAACAAAACCATCGTGGAAGGACTCAAAAAAATAGCTTCACTCACAGAAAAAATGAAATTGGGTTCGCGAACTACCTCACGTCCTTTGGGCGTATCGAACCACTTCCCGACAATCCAATGGGTGTACCCCATTCCTCCTTGCTTATGGCACTAAGGCAGTGATTCTTTCTGAATATCATCATCTAGTTCGTGATCACAAGCTGACTGACGAGGAAAATGAGTTCGAATTGGCTTGCATCTTTAATATAATAGATGAGACCAGGGAATGCGCTATCCCTAACCTAGGTTGATGTCATCATATGCTTGCAAGATCGTATAATAACCAAGCCAGGAGCCGTACTTTTCAAATCAAAGATCTCGCCCTTAAAGAAATTCCTCAACATCGCAAAGAGCCTCACGCTGGAAAATTAGCCGACAATTGTGAAGGTCTATTCATTATCACAGGTCTCTCAGGCCTGGGATTATGCTATCTCATGACAGAGGAGGAAATCCCCATTTCAAATCCTTGGAACACTAGATGACTAAAGCGGTACTATCGTTAGGCGTCTTACTACTCTATTTCCATTGTTCACTTTTTGTTTTTCAATTCCAAAAGTGTGATTCTAATCTTTTTCCAATGTAAATTATGAACTTATTAATAAATTTTTTTCCAACAATATCACTCTTTTTACGAACATTCGACCACATTCCCTGATTAAAGCATAGGTAATACTAGCTTAAATCAGTCTTATCCAAGTTAGGTCAATGATTTCACTTAATTTGGTTTCTTTTACTGTATCTCTGCGATTGTAGCAAGTATAAAAGCTTGTTTCATATTAAAGACTCAGCCAAACATGAGATAAAGCGAAGGTAATACTAGTCTTCATCTTTTTAAACTTGTTTGGATCATTCACATAGGCTAGATCAAGGATAATACTTGGTTTAGCTGACTCTTTACATCCCTACGATTGTAGTAAGTGTAGAAACTTGTTTTATACTAAAGACTTAGCCAAACAAGAGGTAAGGTAAAGGTAATACTAGCCTTCATCTTTTTCAACTTGTTTGAATCATTCGCATAGGCTGGATCAAGGATAATACTTGGTTTAGCTGAATCTTTACATCTCTGCGATTGTAACAGTGTAAGAACTTATTTCATATCAAAGACTTAACCAAACAAGAGATAAGGCAAAGGTAATACTACTCTTCATCTTTTTCAACTTGTATGGATCATTCACAGAGGCTGGATCAAAGATCATACTTGGTTTAGCTGACTCTTTACATCTCTGCTATTGTAGCAAGTGTAAAAAATTGTTTCATATCAAAGACTTAGCCAAACAAGAGGTAAGGCAAAGGTAATACTAGCTTTCATCTTTTTCAACTTGTTTGAATCATTCACATAGGCTGGATCAAGGATAATACTTGGTTTATCTGACTCTTTACATCTCCGTGATTGTAGCAAGTGCAAGAACTTATTTCATATCAAAGACTCAGCCAGACATAAGATAAGGCAAGGGTCATACTACACTACAAAAAAAATGATTATTAGGGACTAGATATTAGAGATAGAGTAAAATTTGTCTGTAATAATATCATATTTAGGACAGTTTTGATTTTGTCTCTTATTATTTTTGTTTTTGGGACAAAAAAAATCACCCCACCCTTAATAGTATAAGTTTAAGGACAGTTAGACATGGCCGTTCCTAATTATATAAGTTCAGGGACGGTGGAACATGACCGTCCCTTATAGGTTATGTTTAGGGATTGAGGGAAAAACACTACGAAAACATAAAGCGGAAAATTTCAAACTCAATTTTGTTTACTTAATCTCTCCCTCACGCAGTCCTTCTCCATATCAACTCAACTCAATTCTTCTCCCTCAACTCAACTCCATCATTCCCCTCAACTCAACTCAAATTTTTCAACTTCATCCTTCTCCATATCGCCGCAATCCTTCTCCATATCACCACAATCCTTCTCCCTCAACTCTTTCCGACTGCTCAAACTTCTTAAAGCCCTAATACACAATCTGATTTGTTGGTTATTGCTCTTGGGTTTGCTGATTGCTGATATCTATTGCTAATCTCTTTTACTGCTCCCGGGGTTGCTGATTTGTTGATCTTTCTTGTTGCTGTCGGGTTTACTGATTTGTTGATCTCTTTTGCTTCTCTCGGGTTTGCTTATTTGTTGATCCCAATTGCCGATCTCTATTGTTGCTCCTGTAAGTTTTTTGATTTCAAACTCTATTTTTTTTCCTTCTAGAATTGCTAGGTTCAATGTGCAGTATTCAATTTTTCTGTCATGATTGAACAATTCTTTTCTCATGATAGTTGATTTCCAATTGTTGACTTTGTCTTACTCAGTAATCCTACCTAATATATGTAACGTAAAGGTGATGAAGTAAATCAACTACATTTCCTTTTGAACAATAATAAGAAACGATATCAAAGAACTGAATTAAATAGAGTGAAGATGGTAGCAATCCTAGCATTTTTTTGGGCGAAAATATCGTGTGGCTGTGTTTTCATGAAAACAAACGAAAAGTACAATCATTTTGGATCAAACATGTTTTTGCCTAGATTGTATGAATCTGGATTTTCTCTCTATATTCTACCCTCTGCATTCTCTTAATCCATAATTTTTCTTTTTGATCCGCACTCAACGATTTTCTTCTAAATAATTTCATTTCCAATAGGTGTTACTCTGAGTCATACATGTTCACTCTCTTTTAGTGAAGCAGAAGATCTCGAACATTTTCCACCTTCAAAGTAATTGAAGACTTCATATACTTAAATCGTACTCTCGTTAATCTCATGCCAATTCTCACTGTCATACCTGATGCTTCAAAGTAATGTAGGTGAAGTATATACATAGGCTTGTACATGGATGAGAATCATAAAAGTTTCATACTTGCCTTGACCTAAAATTTGTTAATAGACAATTTCAATCTCAAAGACCTTACATTCACCTTGAGTGTAAGCTGGAAGGTTCAATGATAATAACCTATTTTCTGCGTCATAATTAAATTCCTTGTCCTCTTTATTTACCGTATAATACTTTGTTTTTTTGCTCGAATATCCTCCAAGACAACCACAGCCTCGCACTTTGATTTCTAGTTTACAAGCTGAGGAATCTTCGCTGTAGTTAAGAGCTTCAATCACTCCTCCAGAGTTGTACATGTCAACCAATCCTATGGGAGCAAAGTGAATCGTTTGACTATATACCCTGATTAGAGAAATAGTATATATTTTACAATGTAGAACACCCAAAGTAACTTCAATACTTCCGTTCTTTGAGGGAGATGGTCTGGTCTTCCAGTTAACTAAGGCTACTAAATTTCAAGTCTTTATAATTAGGGCATACAGTTCGTCTGGGGTTGATAAGGGTTTTGAACTTCGGGTTTCAGAAGCTCTTACAAAGCAAATTCCTCCATGTAGGCCTACTGGGATTCATGAAAAAATTGACCATTTTAGAGCTATCACATGTGCTAAAAAGCGAGCAAAAGAAGTTTAGCGGAATCTTGATCCTAAGTACCCTAGTATTGTGAGACCTTTGTGCTCATATCACGTTGGTAGTGGTACTAATCAGTTGCAGAATCTTCCTCCATCATATTGCAATTTGTACCTACCAAATCAGGATGTCACCTTTACTTTGGTTGACGAGGATATGGGAGATTGCAAAGTTAAATTCAAATATGCAATTAGTAGAGTTGGCTGTGGATGGGGAAGGTTCTCCACTGCCCACGAGTTAGTTGTCGGAGATGCCATGGTCTTCCATTTGGTTAAGCCTGCTGAATTCAAGGTGTATATAATCTGGGCATATAGTTTGTCAGGAGTTGATAAGGATTTTGGCTTACGGGATTTAGAAGCTTCTGCAATGCAAAATACTACATCTACGCCTTTCAGGACTCATGAAAAACTGAACTTAAATGTCCAAGTAATCTTCCATTTGGTACTATTTCGGTAATTATATATGACAGTGAAAGAGCAGATTCTGAAAACAACAGTCGTAGTTCAGAGGTTTCGGGGGGTATCATATTTTGGGGAAATTTTGACCGAGAGTGCTTTGATGTTGCAGTAGATGGTTTGAGAAAAAACTCAGAGCTCTTCAAAAGCATGTGGACCAAGTACTATGAGCTCTGCCGCAGTCAAAATGTTTTTCTTCATGGAAATCTTCTGAAGCAAAATATTAAGCTGGTTGACGGAGTAATTTCAGAAACTGTTATCTTAGCTAATGGTATTAAAAGTAGCAAACTTAGCACATTCATTAACGATTTTGCAGCACGGGATCAGAGTTTGGAAGGGCTTGAACATTTAGGAATGAATGTGGGTTTATTATGTACTAAACTGCAGAGACTTGAGAACCTTGTCTCCGAATTAGAGCATGAAAGGTACGCAAAGAAATGCAAAGAAGCTCTTGATGAATTCGTTCATATGGAAGAGTAGTGGAAAAGGTTAGATGCTGCACTTTTGAGCCTGAAAAGGAGGGCAGAAACCCATATGCAGTAGTTCCAGGAAGAAGTTAATGCCCCCTGGTGAAATTTTCCTGATGTTCATGTTCCTCTATATACTAACTTAAATGACCTAACTAACATAAGTCCAATCTAGACTAACTCAGTTTCAAAAAGTGGAAGGAGAAGATTCCTTTACTTCAATCCAGGTGGCAGAGGCTGGAGCTAACAGGTACAACATCTCAAGGGTGCAAAGAAACATCTTCATATCCTATCTATAATAGAGTAGAAGAAAATTGCAGACTTGCCGTCCAGACTGCCAAGAAAATGGATGGGGGAGAAAGATGGCATTTTTTATGCATGCCTTTCATGGATCTTAGAAGTTCATTGATGCAACAATAAATTACATACGGATGTTCAGAGCATGCTAAATTTGGAGTGAAAGGACGCATCAGAACATCTGCCTTCCTGAATGTTCAAAGTGCCCAGAAAAAGGATGAAAAAGACAATTTCATTTCAGAAAATGGATGAAAAAGATGTTTTTTTTTCTTTTCGAAACCGCATTATTCCAACTCATGTATGGATTCTCATAAATACAACATAATATAATTTGCTTTAATCCCCTCGTACCAAGGAAGAATCACCTGCACGATTAAATTCTCACATTGCCTGCGCATACAACCAACATCAAGATTTAGGCTATGTAGTGGTAAATTACAAGGGAAATGCTTAGACTTGCAACTGGATACAACCTCTGCAAGAAGAAATTTATGGAACTACGTACTAGAAGAGAATCGAGAGATCTCGTTACTCAAAGGTCCCACTTGATATCATTGAGATCAAGTAAATAGATCTGCTGGACTTTTCTCATTGAAATGGAAATAAAGGAGCATTTCTGCAAAGGATCAGGCTAGTGGGTGCTATACGTACCAGAGAAATTACGGCTTTCGTTCAGAACTGTAAGATGAAGAAGTTGACTGGAGAAAAGGGAAAAGAACCTTCCATCTGGTTCTCTCTCACTCAAAAGTATACTTAGATGCGTCCTACGTAACAATGACACTCCTATCTCCAAATTTTTTTTGTTTCCATACGTATCTGCACGGATACGCGTACGGACACGCGTGGACACAGCCTTCCTCAAAGTTCCAATCAAGCCTGAACACCTTGGAACTTCAACAGAGAATGATTTGTAACAACAAGTTAAAAATTAAAAGAAGATGGAAAAGTAGCTAGAAAAGTTCACCTGAAAGACCATTCAAGGAGGGATGAGCAAAATAGGTACTAAAGCAACCATCTTTGATGACTAACCACAAGAGAAGAGGCTTTATTTTTTGTTGATGAAGATGAAGAAGACTAATGAATGAATGAAGATTCAAGTTTGCTTGGTGAAGAACCGAAAAGATGATGGAAGAGAGACCGATGTGGTGTACAATTAATGTGTGATGTATATATGTAAACTTTATTCTGTGTTTGGGGCCCAACACCCAAGAAGAAAGAGAGAGTTACTGTAAACAACACGTGACACTGTTTTTTGTTTGGTTTACTGTAAATCTATTGTGAAATTTACTTTTCTTGTCTTTGGCAAAACACTAGGGCCTTCAATGGCAGTTTGTTGATTTGAGAACGAGGCCCAAATTGTTAAGCTACTCCAGCCCATCCCATGTAGCACCTTTGTTGGGGCCAATAAATCGGTTGGGCCTGATTAACCCAACTGTCACAATTACAATCCCAAATCCATAATACACTTTATAAGAAATATAAGCAAAAAGTATGTTGAAGACTGGGCTTGAACCCTGTCTTCCTAAGTTGCATTAAGAAGACAAAACCATTTAAGCTACAAGTTCTTTATGTTATAAATTCCAGGGGGTTCAAATCTATACAAAGATTTACAAAGTGAACTTTTTTTTCTTCTGGCAAAGTGCTACCTTAATGGGGTTCATGACAACATTAATGGGGGTTCATGACAGCCAGGGGGTTCAGGTGACCCTCCTGGAACACCCCTGGCTCCGCCACTGGGTCAGAGCATTCACAAGAAAGGTAAATGTGGTAAGTTGGTAATTGTATTATAGTAGATACTCTTGTTAAACAGTTATGTAACATTCATCCTACAAATTACAAATTACATCTTCTCAATTTTACCTCAGATCTATAGTATTTAACTAGTTGCAGCAGGTGTAGCTTCATTTGAAGATGAAGAATCGACATTGCAGTTGCAGCAAGAACTTCTTTTAAGCCCTAGCAAGCACAGAGCTTTCTTTGTTTTTTTATTTTGAACATAATTATATAAAGTAATTATGCCACTTCAATATTATATGGGGTAAGCACAGACCTATTGAACATAATTATGTAGTACGAGCATAGTATGTCACTTCAATTGCACACTAATTGAATCTCGTACTACATAATTATGCTCTCTCTTACCTCAATTGCATATTATTTGAATATAATTAACACTAATTAAATCTCAACTATAGAATTAAACTACATTTTACCCCAAATGCATATCGTAATCTTCAATTGGGCACTAATTGAAACCCTGACAACTGGATTAAGCAACTATATGCTTCAATTTCATATTACAATCTTCAGTTGAGCATTAATCGAATCACACCCTTATTTATAAGCTATGCATACATAGCCTTAAAATTATTTAATAACTTATTAAGTGATTATCGTGTCTCAAAAGTATTTTATAATTTATGTAAACATGACATTATTAAATATATAGCCACATAAATTACAAATGGGATGTAATACAATAGCCAAGCCCAAGTTATATTCAACATCACTTAGATTCATGGGGCTCTCTCTTGATTGTTAACCCAAAGCCCAACACTTAAAAGACATTTAAAGAGGGCCTAATACTGATAAACCAATCTTAGACTTTTAAAGAGGCCCAATACTTATAAACCGATTTTAGACTTAGAAAACCTAAAACCAATTCAACTCCTAGAGATGCCCAACCAAAGCCAAAAGTCCCAATTATTTCCCTCTCTCTCTACAACAAGCTTTCCTCCCCGACTCCTTGATCTTCTTCACTCATCATTCCCTACTTAGAAAATCAAACTCTTCTATCCTTTGGGTACAATCTCTCAAGAGGTAATAAGTATTTTATTTTCTCTCCTCTCTCTCATTATATAGTATAATTGAGGTTTTGATAAGTTTTTTCAATTTCTAGGGTTTTGTAAAATCTGTAAAACCTAGGTTTAGTTTTTTGTGGCGATGACATTTTGGGCTTTCATGGTTACTAATGATGAAAATATCTCTGTTTGTTTCTTCAAAAATAGATGAGTACCTAAAATCGGAAGCGAAAGGCGACAAGCTCATCATAAGATGTTAGTATTGTGAGTTCATTGTGGAAGTATGTTGTAAAAGTACCAAAGGAAGGTGGTAAGGGAGGCGGTACTGGTGGAAATCATTCTTTGCGATGTACGTTTTGTGATTTGAACTTTCAAGGCTCATATACTCGAGTGAAGGGTCATCTCCTACGTCAAACGGGCTCGGGAGTAAGAGTTTGTACTGGTATAAATGATGAAAATTTGAAGAAACTTACAAAGTTACATGAAGTTGCGGATTTGAGATTATCTATGGTAAATACAGGAGTGACAGATATTTCATTGCCCAAATTTGATGATTACGGTATTAAACCTAGGAGAGGTGATTCGCGCCTTGGAGATATGTTCAATACTGCAACACGAGACAAGCTTGATCACTTGATTGCTAGGTTCTTTTTTGGGTGTGCCATCCTATTTAATGTTATCCGGTCTCCATTATTTTGAGAAATGATTGAGTTTGCATCAGATAGTTCAATAAAGGGTTACGTTCCACAAAGTACCAATAGATTGAGAACAAAGTTAATTGCTGAGGAGAAAGAAAATTTAGAGAAACTCGTAACACCAATCAAAAGAGGTTGGAAGCGGAGAGGCGTTTCTATTATTAGCGATGGATGGTCCGACAATAACAAAAGGCCGTTAATAAACTTTATGGGATCTTCAGAAAATGGTCCAATATTTTTGAAGGCGGTTGATACTTCTGGTAATTACAAAGACGCCGCCTATTTGGCGAATATGTTTCTACAAACGATCGAAGAAGTAGGTGTATCGAACGTGGTGCAAATTGTTATGGACAATGCACCCGTCTTGAAGGCAGCTATGGGGATTGTGGAGAGTGTACACAGAAGTATATTTTGGGTTCCTTGCATTTTCCATACGCTTAACTTGGCAATAAAAGATCTTTGTGATCCAACAGAAAAAGATGTGTCGAGATTTCAAGAGTGCAACTGGATAAAAGAGTTAATTGGTGAATCACGCTCTATCATGATTTTTGTTACAAATCATTCTTAGGCATTTTTGATATATGACAAATACTCTTCATTGAGATTGTTAAGTATTGGAGAGACAAGGTTTGCCTCCAATCTAATTATGATTTGGAGACTACATGAAGTGAAACAAGCATTATTAAGCATGGTAGTGGATGATGGTTGGAAGTTCTATAAGAAAGATGACAACGATAAAGCGCAAATGATAAAGAATTTCATAGTTGATGATAGTTGGTGGGAAAAAGTGGACTACTTGCTCGATCTCACGATGCCCGTGATTGATGTTCTGAGGGCATGTGACGCAGATAGACCGACTTTACATCTTATATATGACATGTGGGATGTGATGATTGAGAAAGTGCATCTTATAATTTTTCAGAAAGAAGAGAAGAATGTTAATTAAGGTTCATCAGCTTTCTATACCGAAGTTCATGATATACTAGTAAAGAGATGGAACAAAAGCAACAATCCCCTTATTTGTCTTGCTCATTCTCTGAATCCTAAATATTATAGTGAAGAATGGTTCGCGGGTGGCAATGAGTTGAGTCGGGTACCGCCGCACCGCGATGATGAGATCTCAAAGGAATGTAACGAATGCTTTAACTGTTTATTTCCTGATGATGAAGAACTGAAGAAGGTGATAGAAGAATATGGGAGCTCTGCTGGATATATGGTGAGTTTCGGCAACGTTGAATCATAGAGAGACAGAACACGGAAGATGGAGCAGCTTGGTGGAGCAGCTACGGGGCAAGCACCCCATTGCTTGCAAAGTTGGCTGATAGGTATGATAATTATAATATGTTTTTATAGTTATTTTATTTTAATTAGTACATAATGACTCATTGATATAATTTTGTTTCTCTTTAGGTTAATGGATCAACCTTGTTCAACTTTTAGCTCTAAACGTAATTGGTCTACGTATGGTTTTATTCAATGTGTTTGAAGAAACAAATTACAAGTGAAGCGAGCAGAAGATTTGGTGTTTGTCCATAGCACTCTGGGGTTCTTATCAAG
Source organism: Kingdonia uniflora (assembly GCA_014058105.1). Taxonomy (NCBI): domain Eukaryota; kingdom Viridiplantae; phylum Streptophyta; class Magnoliopsida; order Ranunculales; family Circaeasteraceae; genus Kingdonia; species Kingdonia uniflora. Next base: position 787,933 of record JACGCM010001326.1, read on the forward strand.
AAAAGAAACAAGCTATACTAAGGGCCCTACCCAGTTTTGGGATGTTCTAGGGGATGAGAATACTATGGACGGACCCTCATTGCTTGAGATAGCAAATCTTGGACTCGGTGAGCCAGTTGTCGATCCCCCTCCATACGAGGAGGATTCAGATCAGTGATAGACTTCATCATCTTTTTGACCTTTTGGTGGTATGTATTTAGTATTTACGTACTTCATTTTCATTAGAAATGTTATACTTGTTATGTAATTACTAACCTGAATCAATTTCAATTTTTTTTCAGGCCTATACTCTTGGACGTAACGATCATATCATGGCCTTTATATTTGCATTTCTTTTGAGTTTATTATCTTTTGGCTTTTGCATATGCTGAGCTATGGGCATTAATATCACTTGACTTTGAGGTATGCATCTTCTGTCCACTATTTTATTTTATGAAATATCTCAAATTACAATTATATAAATAATTAAATATAAATAAAAAAATTACATCCGTGTCCCCGTTTTTACACTTTTTTGGGTCGCCGTGTCCGACGCCCCGTACCCGTGTCCGACACAGACACCCGTATCCGTGCTGTTGTTACCTAGGATGCGTCTTGTGGAAGACCATATTGAATAGTCCTCAGGAACTTATTCAATCTTCTATGGTCTCAAGCAACTTATTCATCTGAGAATTGGTGTGTGATTGGGTCGCATAGAGCATTGGGGTGCAAGGCAATAGCTTGAGATCTTTATCGCCTTTAACAAATTTAAGATGCCTGAATTGGCAAATACATTGTTGTAAGCTAGCAGTAACTGAGAGTAAAGTCTCAATGTCCCGCCCTTCTCGCTCACAATCCCCCCCCCCGGTTGTCGTGTAATGCAATGTTGGGTGTATCACCCGAAGACATATTATATGATCTAAGAACTGAATTCCACTTGTGATGTGTTCCACCTCCACCTTTGAATTGTCTAACCCGATACCATATTTTTCCTCACAAAATTCTATCAAATCCTTTCTCATCACTACTACATCCTCTTTAGGTCCCCAAATTCCCACCAATACATGAGCCCCATATTAGATGTAGTTCATTTTTCTCGTCATCTCCTTCCCGTAAGAAGGAACAAACTCCGGCCACGCAGGGTTATGGCTACTTTAATTGATGTTTTCTTTTCATAACGAATCAAGTTTCGAGGGGCGAAAGAACTCAACTATTTTGTCTTTCATCTAATCATTGAATTCAGTAAGAGTTATGTTTGCAAGCAAAGGACTCAAAATGCCACAATGACCATAGGATGGGATATTCACAGCTTCAATGGGTGCAAAGCTATAAAAGGTTCTCAACCAATACGGATCAGGCTTTGGCTCGTGCTCATTTAAAATTTTCTTCTTCTTACTTGCTACCTTCTTTTTCTTCTTTAATTCATGTTCACTCTCATCTTTTGACTGATTCCTTACTGGAACTTTAAGGCCATATTTAATCAACTTCAAAACCTTCTTATCCTTAACAGCCTTCTTTAAACAGCCTATCATCACATTTAGCGCCACATTCTCATAAATGTTACTCAAATCCACTTTCAAGAACCGAAGATACCCAACAAAATTACTACGAATGGTCCTAATAACCGTATGTGCATTCCGACTAGGTCAAAACACATGAGACTTAGTCGGGAACCTCGGTTCAAACACAGGCTCCATAACAAATAACAACACTTTCTGAACTGCGCATTCTTGGAAAGTAGTCTTATCAAACTCTAACAAAGCCCTTAGCTTACTCTTCGTCTTAACCAACGGCTCCGGTTAATCACTGGGGGACCTGAGAAAAAGTTGGGTTTTCATTCACCACCTAAATTGCCCATTTAAAATAGCTTTTTGAAGCAAAAAATGTCATTAAGAACATTTAAATTAATGGCGTTCCGCGGAGGGAAAGACCCGGTTTCTTCGGCATAAGAACATTGGTAACCCAATACCCACATGTCAAACTTATTGAGGAAACCAGTGAGATTGGAGAAGGGCTTGTCAGGCATAAGACCCATATTTATGTTATTAGCAACTCAGGGTTGTATAATCCATGGCCTAGCGATTAATTGCAATGGCCAAGACAGGCTTGTCGCGATTTTATCCTATTTATATCCTTATTAATGAAATAGTTGATCATTTGCAAAAAAATAAATCTATTTTTTATATGACCAAACTAATTAAAGGCATTTTTGAGAGCTTGGGAAGCTACATGCAAATCAACCTCTTTTAACACGGTCTTGGAAGTACAAAGGGGGACATACCTGCAGAAGCCGGTAAAATTCTTAGGTCCCTGCGCGTCCTAAAATATCCTTATTCAGGCAATTTATTATCGGTATTCATTGAAAATTTTGCTTCTTTTGGGATTTTTTTTCTTTCCTATTTTTGCCATTTTGCAGCTTTCCGGGACTTTAGTTGCACCAGGGTCTAGGGCATGGGCTGGATATGCAAAGAATACTTGGATTGTTTTCCAGGGTGTACATGTGCTAGTCATAGAGGGATCAGGTACAGGCACGATCAATGGAAGCGGCCAGGGTTGGTGGGTGAGTAATACTAAACTTAATATAAGCTTACAACGAATAAGTAAAGCTGTCTTTTATAAACACACACCTTTTGCCAGCCTTAGCCCAAGGATGTGCATTTATCATCGATTTATACATATATAAGCATATTCATTCTAGATTATTTCATTATTTTTTTGCTTGATTAATTTCTCTATAATCTCATATTTGCAGCGTAACAGAGGATGGCGTCCTGTGGTAAGTTCATCACGTGTGTGTTTATACTAGCTATAAATACCATAGTTTCCATTAATGCGTATTTTTTTTGGCTTAATGATCAAATTTATAAGCTTTAATAATCAACATTGTAGTGATGATGATTGGGCTCAAGTACTCACATTTCACAACTGCTATAATCTAAAGATACAACATCTGAACTTGTTAAACAGCGCAAAAGGACATTTAGCTTTAGATGCCTGTAGTAATGCAACGGTCTCAAACGCCTTTATATCTGCCCCTGGGAATAGTCCTAATACTGTCGACATTGATATCGCCAGCTCCTCCCACATTAAAATCCTCGATAGCACCATGAAAAGTGGTATCTAGACAAACTTGCCACCATCTACTTAATTTTCTTGTTTGAGCTACACTTATTTCTGCTTGACAAAGTGAGTATTTGTGCCAAACCCCCAGGCATCCAAAGCAGGTCCTAATTTTATTTTATTTTAATTTTCAGGTGATGATTGTGTTGTTATTAATGGCGGATCTTTCTTTATTAATATTGGGCATGTACAATATGGACCGGGTCACGGTATCAGATACAGTATATGGGAAAAAGTTACATAATATCCCTTTTGTTATCAGTAAAGCATATTTATACCATGAGTTAGCAGAATATATTTTAGTGATCCCAAAATTAGTTTGTTGAGGCCTTAAATAAGAAAATATTGGTAATATATGCAGTGTGGGAAGCCTAGGAGAAAATGGAGCTCATGAGGCAGTGAAAGAGGTACATGTGTGTAATTGTAATATAACAAATACAATGTATGGGTTAAGGATCAAGACATGGTAGGTAATATTATGATTCTAAGTTGGCTATATTTGTTCGTTAACATATTTAAGATGGTTCAGTAATAAGACAATATATGTTCAGCAAAATAACCTATATATACCAACATTTGTAAACCAACATGATATAGTGGCATAACTTCCTTTTTGCAGATTTGTTTTTTGCTTTTTAGATTGGCGCTGATATTCTTTTTGGACAAAATACTGGTTGCAAGAGTCTTCTTGTCCTTTTAGGCATGTTTATTCTTGGTGTATACGAATAATTTACATACGTGTCGAGTAGTATTTTGTGGTATAGTGTCGTAACTTCAAGATATTTACACTCATGCTATGAAATTATACTTAATTAGGTGTTAATGTTTGTAGCTGTTGAGATTTATATATATTATCAAGCCTCATGGTTGATATGACCATAATGTGATATCCAATTGTGGTACGATTTATGTGGATTTCATAATTTTAGGAATTGGGAGTGTGTTGTGTATATACTGGCCCTAAGCATTCTTAAACCGAAAGATTATGTTATTCACTTAAGTGCTTATAAATTGTATATGTTTTCTAGCAGGAACAAAATAGAAATGCTTAATTTACAGGGGAAGTGTTGCTGAATTTTAGATAGGATTTCTCATATTTGATTTTCTTCCGCGCACGACTTTAATATAATGTGACTCGTCATTTGATTTTTTATATTTTTAGTTTCATAATGTGTACTTTATTATTCTATTATCTTTTGGCTTGCAATTATTTTTATACGTTGTGGTTGAGGTTGTAACAATTTGATTTTTTTTTGTTTCAGGTAGTTTCTTAACAATTATGGGAGAAATACAAGAAAGTGTTTATTATACGTATAAATATTATTCGTGAGTTGATAGTTCTATGTTTAGTGCGTAAGAGGTTGAATAATTAATTTGAATGCTCAAGTTATATTTAGTGATTGAACAATAGTTTTTAATTTTCTAGGTGGATTGAGACCTTATTTATTTATATGAAATTGGTGTTTGTGGAACCTTGTAAATAAATCTTTCTCTCTTTTAAATTAACTTGCAGTTGATGAATGATTTGTACTATTTAACAGGAGCGTAATTCAAATTGCAAAAAAGTTACATTTAGCATTACCTTCTTCAGGGATGATTTATTTTGTTTCTATTAATATTGGCGTTATATTTTTAGAGACAAACAAATTCGTCTCAAATGTTATTTATTAGAGACAGAATAATCTGTCATCAATAATATTGGCGCTGGCATGAAAATTTTGCGCCATACTTTTAGAGACAAAAAAATTAGTCTTACATGTCGTGTATTAGAGACTGAATAATTTGTCCCCAATAATATTGGCACTGGCAAGAATATTTGGCGCCATACTTTTAGAGACAAACAAATTCATCTCTAATATTATCTATTAATGACAGTTGTACTCCGTTCCCAAAGGAGTTGAAAAACAAAGACCTTTAGAGATGGATTTTTGGCGTCTCTAAAGTCGTCCTTAATAGTATTAGAAACGGATGTGACCGTCCATAATGTATTTGGGATGCCATCCTAAAGGGACAATACTTTGCCGTCCCTAAAGACGTCTCTAATAGCTGTAGGGACGGATTAACAGCCTTTTGGGACACTTTTTTGCCATCCCTAAAGGTGGTTTTTCTTGTAGTGTAGCTTTTATCTCTTTCAATATGTCTATGAATTTTCTATAGTTTAAATCAAGTTTCAACTTGGTTTAACTCAACCCATTTCTGTGATTAAATCAAATGTAAAAAAAATGTTTTATATCAAAGACCCCACCAGACACAAGATAAGGCAATGGTCATACTAGCTTTTATCTATTTTCAAATGTGTCTGCGACAGATACTATTTATTTTTAGGTCAAATTCATATTACAAAGGATTATTTTCTACTGATGGAGTATCAGCAGTGCTTCCCCTCACATCAAGAGGTCAAGCTTTTAGTTCGCTGACCACAATAGCTCTACCTTATTCTATTGATTCAGTAGTTCGAGGGCCCAGTTGGGTCTCCATGACGCCCAGACAGTTCCCTCGATCTATCTTTGCTCCACATATGCATCCCATATCCGACAAAGTTTTGAACAAGGTATCTCGTTCTGACTCAAGTCTTTTTACTTCCTCTACAAAATATGCAACAATCACCCTTAACAGGTCAGATCGAGATGCATCAGGTACTACCATTATTGCAAATCTCACTCTCAACCTCTCGAGGCGTGACTCTAACCTAGCATACTCATTCTTCAGTTCAGTAATTTCCACATAGACATTAGCATTATAGATTACATTTTCTTCTAACTTGTTTATATACTTTGCTGATTCAGATAGGTTCATGGCTTCTAAGTCTACCACTCGAGCATGAAGTCTCCCAATTTCTATGTTCAACTCTTCCCTAGCTAGAATATCCTTTAATATATCTTCTTTCTTCTTCACCAGTGATTCCTTTGCTTTGATCTCCCCTTCCAGAACCTTCTCCCTGATAAGAGTAGTATCCAACTTATGCAGGAATTCCCTTAAAATTGCATTTCCTTTCTGGATATGCCTCTGAATACGAGATACGTCACTCTCTAGCTCTTTAATTCAACCTGAGAGACTAACTACATCCCCTCAAACTAAAGGTGCCCTAACCTCAGTACTACTTCCCCCTGAACGCTCTCTAGCCTCGGCTTTCATGGCACGAGCAATGGCTTGCGCCAGTTCGGCTTTAAGTCGTGCAACCCTCTCATTTAAATCACTGCACCTTTGTTGCATTTCTCGGAATTCCATATCCTTGGCGGGGAGGGTTGTTTGCAAATGTTCAGCTGCGGCTTCCAAAGCCGATAGATTTCTCGAGCTACCCTCAGCTCGTCGTCCTTTTCAACAAATTTTCATCCCATTCGCTCTAACTCGTTCCTGTAGTTATGAAGATCAGATCAAAATTGTTCCTTTGATTGTTCCAGTGCCTGAATACGGTATTGAGCCGTGTCTGTCTGCTTACCCTTCACAGCCAATGCGTTAACTTGACGTTGAATCTTCTCGGTACATTCTGTTACCTCAGATAGCTCTTTTAATCCCTTCTTTATCTCAGAATCTTTGTCTTCGACCTGAAGAGCAGGTCGGAAATGGCCTGGGCCAACTTTACAAGTTTGAAATCTACTTTTACGTATTGATCTTTTATGTTCTTCTTCGCTTCCTTCATCCTATCGATTTGCTCCGTAAATTCCCGATTACACATGAGTACGTTGTCCTCACGTAAGCGAGATGAATCTAATTCGACCCAGGAAATATAACAAGTTTTAGTAACGTTCGATTCAAGAAAGCCTTAGAATATATACATACTACATTTCTAAGAGACTATGTGATTTCTAAACATCCAAATACTTTTAGACTAAAAGTTTTGAGTTCATTCTCAGATGAACACTAAATGAATCTTCCTTCGGCGAACAAGGTACATATTTTCAATATATTACTCTCTATTAATAGCGTTGGATTTTTACCATGCATTTTTATCATATTTACTTGATAACTTAACGTTGGTATAACATGAAAGTCAAAAAACCTTTTCTGATCTAATCTGTAGCTCTGCTTACGCAGACAACAAGGTTTTAGAGGTCTCTCTTTCCCTAGCAAGTCAAGACTCTAGATCATTTATTCTGAGACTCATCTCTCTAACTGCCTACAAAAGGTTTATAAACAAGGTCAATCTGTAGAAGTTTTGTTCTCGCACACAATTCATACAACTTACAAATACTTATACAAACACACGTGTCTACCCTACCTTCCCACTACCACCTTCTGGGAGCTCGGCATCATCCCCTTGATTGTCGAACACTGTCTGGCAGGAAATACCATCCAAACTGTCTACGACCCCCATTGCTTCTGCTTCCTCCTCATCTTCCTCCTTAACATAGGTGTCTGCCTTAATGGCATCCACCTCCTCCTCAGAATAACCTTTCAGCATCAAATAACACCCTAGTCTGTCATGTTCCTCAACCATCACATGAAGATTGGCCTCTGTCTCAACCTATAGCTGACCAATTACCACGGCATGAGAAGCCTTCAGTTGCTTAACTTCCTTTAGAGCGTCCGTCCTGGATTGAGCTAATTCTTTTTCCAGCTCGACATTTGCCTTCTTCAGCAAGTTCTTTATTCCTCTATACTGAGCCATATCTCCTTAACAAGACGAGAAACCAGCAAAATTTATATCGATCTCAACGACTAGTTCGAAACGTATTAAGCAGTTCTTTCCAAAAATACAAGCTTACCATCTTGCTCGTGTCTTCCTCTCCTTGGAGAACTTCCAACCTGACCCTTTTCTCGACCTCTTTGAGGTCGTACACCACAACAGATCGCCCCGCAATGGCCTTCTCTCCTGAATCTCTCGAGGTTTCGACCCTCCTCCTTTTATCTTTCGTAACCTCGCCACTTTCAGTGGTACCAGAGGCCGACAGGGCCTTTAGCATCCATTTCTTCAGATACTTTAGAGCTACTTTGCTCGGCTTGACAGGATTTGGCTAAGCCGAAATGCTAGTTCCAGGAGTCTTGGAAAGATTAGTTTGAACCTCTTCACAACTTACTTGCCTTTTTTCTTCATCAACCCCCGCCATCGATCTGGTGGACTGAGCCTTTCTAACCTTGCTCGACCTACTATCAACCCTTTTTTTTACTCAGGTCGAGTCCCTCCAACACAAGTTTAAGTTCAGTCTTGTCCTCCGCAACTTCGTCCAACAGAGATTCCTTCCTTTCCACTGTAGACTTCACACCTGTAATAACACATTTTTACTATCAACTACAGTTGCCAACAAAACATAACAATAATTATATCTATGCATGTCTATACTTACTTTGCTTTACATATTAAAACCGAAGGTCCAAAGATTCTTTGTCATCTCTTTGAAGACAATTACCCTTTACCCATATGATGTTGTCATACCAGGTTCGACCTGCTGAATTCAGATCGAAAAAACAACACCGAGTTGCGCTCGCACAGAAATAAGAACCCCCACTGGCCTTATAATTCTTTACCCCATAAGACTGTAAAACGTCCTCTGGGTTATCCTCCTTACTTTTTCCTCCCTTTCCCATTTTTTATTCAAATGGTCACACACGGTTAATACCTCCTACATGTTCTCATTCAATTGAACAGGACATGTCCCAATTGCATTCATAATCCCCTTCGCCAAATTGGTGAGGGACAGTCTCAACCCATACTCTAATTGAGATAGGTAAAACAAAAACCCCTCTGAGAGATTACTCTGAACATCCCCATCAAAATATTCTAACAAGATCGATTCATCTATACCCCTATCTCGATTTTCTACTTCCAAATCTGCCAGCAGATAAAAATACTCTTCCCCCTCCGCTACCGTACAACCCTTAAACTGCCTACCAGCAAACTCTATACAATTGCCCCACTTCCCTCCTACAGTCGCCTTGGCTTTACAAAACTCTCTAAAGGCATCAGAACCCAAAGGATAAGATGCCAATTGACCAGGGAAACCTGTGAATTGTTCCAATCCTACTTCCCCTTCATTATCAGACTCATTCATCCGACCAGAGGTCGATACCTAATTAATAGACAAGCTACCTATCTTAAAAACAAATTCTACAGGCACATTTTTGACCTACACAGATGCCTCTCACGCTCGACCTTCATACAAGTTAAGGTATTTATCATTTTTCCATCTATGTATATATATATATATATATATATATATCTTCAACATATATCTCTTATCAATCGTTTACGTATAACATATAGAAATACCTCAACATATATCGCATACATCTCTATTAACCTTCAGTATTCGAATGAGAATCGACAGTAGAGTCAAGCATTCCCCTCAGAAAGATGTTGTATTGCCACCTACGAGATCTTGAATCTTTTGCCATCTTCAGCCGTTTATCACCTTTGGATAACTCTTTATCGAATCCCCTGATCTTTCGTCTCTCTCTCTGAGTGCTCCCCAAATTTTTGAAGTTGTAAAACATTTGATTGGAGATGAAGAAGAACTATTTATCCTTTCTCTCTCAAGTGGGTGGTATTTATTGCTCTTCGCACGAACCGTCCTTGATTCCAGAACTGAGGCATCCTTTCCACTCTCCATGTCAGGCGCCTTGTACCTTTTCAATAAGACAACCTGTCCATCATTCCGACTCCCCACATTTTTTAACATATTTTTTCTCCCTATTTCTATATCTTTTCCTGACCTTCCTATACTCATGATGACTCACTCTGTACGATGTCAGAGTTCTATTTCCTTTTACATAAAAAACAAAACTTGAAGCTTCTATATTTTCATATATATTTTTCTTTATCCTTGTTTATCAAACTTATAGTGATTGACGTCATTTTCTAAACTGTACAAATGTTCAAAATTATTCAAAATGTTTGCTAAAATAGTCTCAAAGCAGATTTGCCCCTATTGAGGATTCGATTGACTTATATTATTTCTGTTACATTTTAAAAAATTATATTATTCATTAGACACTTTACACAACATCCATCACAGCCTTGGTAACCTAAACAAAGAACATCTAATCACATTATTCGTCAATCCTCAGATCTTCAAATTCGATCTCAACTTCAGTAATCAAACCATCCAACTTCTCTCGAGTTACCTAATCCCTCACCAATACACCTCAAAGAAATAACTATCATTCTCCAGCTCCCTACTCCTTACATATGACCTTCGAGCTCACATTCCCTCACCGATAGCTCAACATCATAACAAATAAACCAAAGGACCACTCACGTACTTAAAACAATCTTTATAGCCGATCGTCCTTCTACGGCAAGACGAATCCTCTGAGATCAAGCCATACCATCCTAATCTCTCTTCCTTTTTTCTTTTAGTCTACCCATATTTATACGTTTATCATACACTTTCCCCTCGAATACGTGATTTTCACCTTGTATCTCGTAACAGAAACCCAAAATCTTAGAATCAATTATTATAACTTATCCCCTCACTAGTACACGTATTAGTTACTACACTCAACCTTACGCTACCATGAGTAGTGTCCCTATCGACCTGCAACCACTCGAGTTTTTACGATTACATATTTTCAAACAATTTCTCCTCCTCACCTGCAATAAACATAAATCATTTATACATCAGCACAACCCTGTCAGCACGAGCTCATTTCAGATTGAGCGGCATTATAACATTGCTTCATCGCTTATTAACAGTTATTCACCCCAGTACTCAACACAATTTAGTTCGATTTAATTTTTTTTTCTATATACAGTTTATTGAATATTAACTTTTATTTATGTCAAAGATATTACATACGATTTATAGATTACAAGTTTTTACCACATCGACCTCAGAGGTATAACAGAATGCTATCCATCCAGCACTATACTCTAGGTACATTACTGATAACAAGTTTTCCCTGTTTGTTAAAAGTCACAGGTCATTCAGGCATGCCAAGGTATCATGTCTTCCAGTTCTTCTTAATTCAGTGATTCTTCACCCTGATGCAAAGAAGACATTAGACACAACAAAAAGTCTCCCTCACATGAGATTGGTCGAAGTCCAGTTGAACTTCAAATAGAAACTATGCAAGAAGTGGACTTAGTGTTGGCCCCCACAAAATAAGATGAATGTCTTCTGAGCGCAAAAACACGATGGAAATATATCAGCTGACTCCCACTTCTCGTCCTCCTCCTCTACTGCCATCACCGCCTCTTCTATAACCACCACCATCGAAAAGTTGGTAGAGATGAAGAGAGCCCAACCTTAGAATCCATGGTGACATAAAAAATCATCATATCTGACCTGCAGATACACCTTTCCCTGCATATGAAGCCCTAACCCTGTCTTCCACAAGGGTGCGGAGACAGGCCCAATGCTCCTCGTCTGTCAAGACAAAGACATGAAATCTCCACTTATAGTAGAAATCTTCCTCAGCTTCAACCGCTTCCTCTCTCGACAAGCCTTGGTACATCGGAGGAATAGGGATGGGGATTGCCATTTTTAAGGAACGGTCACCAAAGTATTTCAACATCAACCTCTACGTTTCAGACGCAATCCTCTCTTCAAGAACCATACTCTGAGTTTTCACCATCTAAGAAAAAGTTATGCATGCAGGAATTGTTCCAAGGATTTGCTATAGGTACTCTTTATATAACCCTAAATTTATTGTGCAGGTACGTTTTCCCAAGCATCATCGTTCATTACGAACACTACTATTCAAATGCAATCATCACATACATCTGTATCATCATTTAATACCCATCACTTCCCAATATAACAAAGCTTTCACCCAGTCAAACGCCATCATTACTTCATTTCAAATTTCAAACTTTTTGCACATTTTTTCTAAACCAAAGCCACTCGTGACTTTGGTTGCGAGGGGGAGATTGTAGGGTCTTATTCCTCGATCTCACTCATAATCAAGCTCATGCAGCTTGATTTTCCTCCGTCTCATACTCACGCATTTTTGAAATACTTAATACTCCAGTCAACATTCCAACCATCCCCGCGAACTACTCAAGAACGTGGGTTGAGCTAAACCCAGAAATCGTTATCCTGTCAAAAGCACCTGCCTCCCACAAACTTGTCAGTTATTCCGTCAACCGCTACTAACCACATTATTCGGAAAATGTGTTCTAGAATGATGAAGAGTTGTGGAAAAGCCTATATAAAGGAAAAGTTCCAGAAGAGATATGGACCAGAAAAATTACTTAAACTTCTTATTTACGAGATCAAAAACATTTATATATTTAGAGATCACTTGTAATAAAGATTCCACTCTAAGCAACAAAGATACTTTTACAAAAATCTTCCATACGAGGTTGTGGTTTTCTACCTATTCAAAGGTTTTTCACGATAAAAATACCGGTTTCCATTTCTTACTTTCCATTAGAATATTGTTACAAGTTCATTGGTGTGATAGATAATTCCTAATAGTTTCGAGCTTGCGGAATTTGGCCATTACACATATTATCATAATTGATCACGTGTACCCCTTATATACCATATTGTTATATTTAAGTTTGGGGTACATTTATCTGGCTGAAGACAAGAAAATTTAACGCTTCCTGGGAGGCAACCCAAGGCACATTGATCGATAATAAAACTGACATTTTAAAGACCCGCATGTACACGATGTACCATTGAGTACAATGGTAGGGGGTTGTATCCCCAGAGACTTGTGGTGCAATTTATGTTTCAAGATTTTAATTTTATCCAATAAGAATAGTTTTTGTGTAGGTTTTGAAATGAAAAAGAAGAAAAAAACAAATTGAAAGATAAATTAGAGTGGAAGCCAATGCATTGATTCTACTCCATCCTTTGTAACCGTGAAATAACATATCTAATTAGAATATGTTACAAATTCCCGTATCGCACATCCTTGGTCGGGTATACGCAATAAAGAATAAGATAAGAAATTTTACTTTGGGAATTGCTCATAAACCACCATACTCAACCATGGTCCGATTGATATTAATGGGTTATGTTCTCTTCTCCATGTTCCTAAACTAGCTTGTTATAGTCAAACAAGTAGTTTACTTAAATCCTTTACTCCCTCTAGTCCAAGCTATGGTCCGACTAAGATAGTAGGAAGAAGAATATGTACTAAACTAGAAAGAAATGAATATAACTACTCTAAACTAAACTATACAATTCTACAACTAAGGCTATATTGGGTGAAGCTTCCTCTAGGCTTGACTAAGAGGTTTAGCTACTCAACCCTTTGATAATTGCCATAATACTATTACCACAATAAAAGTAAAACACAAGAAGAAGAGAAGAACAAGAACTTTATTGCTTATTGAACCTTGATTTTAAACTCCCCAAAAAGTCTCAAATGGATGGAATTCCCCTCCTATTTATAGGGTATATAAGGGGTTACAAAATATCAGCATAAATGTAAAATCCCCTAAAAGATGCCTTCCATTATGCACAAAATATAAATGCTTCGAAACTCGATACTCTATGCCTTGGCTCGTGCATAAAATTATATGACTTGATGATCTCTCACAATGCCTCTTCAATACCCCTCATTGGACTTTCTGTTAATAATTGCTATGAGAATGAACTGCTAGAGTATATAAGACATTATTCTTTGTTGAAAATTGTAAAAACGTACGAGTTCTTTGTCATGTGACCAATTCCTATAAATACAATTAAAAACACTATTAGTATCACATTTAATAAATAAATAACAAGTTATATATAAATTTACGAGTTACACACTAAAATATTACGTGTCTATCACACATTCAGGTAAGAACTTTTTGCTTTTATTTCCCATTCCATGTATTTAATTTTGTTCTTTAACATTGAGGACGATGTTTTATTTAAGTTTGGGGGTAGAAAAACTACTTTTTATATACTTTTTGATGAAAAGAAAAATAATGACTCTTTGGAGCTTTATGATATATTTTTGCCAAATAATGACTAATTTTATTTAGGAAAAATAATATACTGTTTGAAAAACCCAAAATACTTTGATATTTTAGCAAGTGTTCTTAAACTTTATTGTGTTCTTAAACTTTATCTACTATTTTGTGATTAGCAAAAAACTTAAATTTTTCTAGGTATATATTCAAAGCTTGCATTTCACTATAGTTATACTACCAATACCATCAATAAAGTTTTTGACCAGAATATAAAAAATTTAGCATTTATGTTAAAAATAATTTGCTCTGAGAGAGACAACTGCCTAAGAATAAGTTCATTCCTGATAGTTTAAAAGAAAAGCTAAACTTGCTCTAAAACTTTTACGCTGTAAGACATACTCGCATTATTAAGAACTGAAAGAGGAAAAATTATCACCACTCTTGAATATGACTATGAACTATGTGAAAGGAGCATGAAAAGTATTACTTGTGAGAATCTTGGGTCTGGGTTAAGAAGGGGCACCAAACCATGGCAACCTTAGCCAACTAGCGGGGATTGTCGATCGAAACTCCTTTCTATGGAGGCTTCATTATGAAACCATGTATGAAAAGAAAGAAAGGCTTGTAAAAAAAAGAATAACAGGAAGATGAATTGACTAAGGCACTTGTAGAACTAACCGGTAAATTTATTCCAATAAGTACAAGACTACAAAACACTGACTCAACTATTCTATACAATGTATTGTGCTATTACATTACTTCACTATATTAAGATATATCTGAGGTAAATATTTCAATTTTTTCTAAGCATGAGGTAGTGTTTCAAGTTTCGGATTCTCACTACTAGAAAATGGACCAAAAACTACGGTCTATATTAGTTTTAGACATGGTGACAACAGTATCTAAATGTTACAAACCTTACCGTGGCCAGACCACAAAATTTGTGGCTAAAGCCATATACCTATTTGATTTTGGTGGTACTAATTCTAGATCGTGGAAAAATCGTGGCGATTGACTAGCTAAAGCGCGCGATACAAAATTCAAATTTCTATTTCCCTCTATTCTAAACTCTCTCATCCCACACTTTCTGCTTTAAGATTTGTGAAGGAAAGTTCTCCCCAAATTCTTTGATCATCTCTCTCTCCGAATCTCTAATCTCATAAGTTTTAATTTATGATTTCCAATCTCCAATCTCTCAATCTCCACTTTGTGTTTCCAATCCCAAAATTTTTTTTCATTTCAATTTTTAATTTACACTTTCTTATTTCCACTTTCTGATTTTCAATCCCAGAAAGCTTCAGATCATCTACTTTGTATTTTAAGATCCATGACATCTTTCTCTGTTGAAGCAACTACCAAATCTCTGTAAAAGAATTTAAGGCAGTTATGCCAACGCCCACTGAGAGAGCCCCAAAATTTTACCCAGCTAATGATGTGAAGAAACCTTTAATGAACAAGAGGATACACAAGCTCACCAAGCTTGATCAGGTTCAATTTTTGAGAGATTTAGTTTTTTTTATGTTGGGTTGTTTTTGTAATGGCCTAATTCCGTGAGATCGAAGTGGTCGGGAATTTGTCCATACACCAATGTACCTATGATAAAAATCTAATAGATAAGAAATGACACAGGTGTTTAGCGTGGAAAGCATATGAATAGGTAAAAACCATGACCTTGTGTTGAGGGTTTTTGTAATAGTGGCATTTATTGCTTGAGGATGATGATATCTTATTACAAGTTATTTTCAGACTTCGAAATGATTATTCTTGTGAATTAAGAATTTTGGAGCTTTAAGAATCTTAGAAAATATCTCTTTCTTGACAATTTTTTTCTCCTTTTTCTTGTCCTTATCTCTTCTAGAACTTTTTCTTTTTATAGGCATCTTCTACAGCTCTTCTTCATACTGAAGTACGTTCTCCGAACGATGTGGTTAGTAGTTATTTGACCGGGTAACTACTGAGTTTGTGAGAAACAAGTGGCTTTGACTTGTTCAGGTTTTTTGGTTTGAGCTCAACTCAGGTTTCTTAATTCATGGAGTACGTGGTGTTGTTGATTGGAAAAGTCGTGTGAAGAATGCGTGAGTCTGACATGGAGGTAATTCAAACTAGCGACAGCTCAATTTAGGTGAGACCGAGGGATAGGTCCCTACACATGACATCTTTCTTTATTGAAGCAACTACCTAATCTCTATGAGAGAATTTAATGTAATTGCACCAACACCCACTAAGAAGCCCCAAAATTTTACCCACCTGATAATGTGAAGAAAATTTTGGCGAACAAGAGGAAACATAAACTCACCAAGCTCGATCAGGTTCAATTTTTGAGAGATTTAGCTGTTTATGATGTTGGGTTCTTTTTGTTCGATTTAATTTTGATGTTTGTAGTTTTTTTTGTGTGCTATTAGAGCAAGAATTACATGTAGGACTGTTTTAATTGTGCTTATAGGAAGGATTAAGGGAAATAGAGTTGCGCTTCTTAAGGAACTTTTATCTGGGTTACTTTTGGTCACTGGTAAGTTGTTGCTCTTATGTTTATGTTACTATTTTTTGTTATTTTTTTAATGAGAGTAGAATTGGATTGTAAAGTATTTATGTTTTGGCCTTGTAAAGCACTAAAATGGTTAAAAGTTATGTTTTGATATTTTAATATGCGATTGTTTACAAATTGAGACTTTTCATTTATGTTTATAGAAAATGTCTTGATATATCCCCCAACCATTCACCGTAACTCGGTCCTACCTCTCCATTCATTGATCCCATAGTGGCAAGTTTAGGTTTATTGGATGAAGAATCACACCTGTCATTGCTATAGTTCCTATCATTGTTAGGGTCATAGTGCTTTGGTTTATCATTGCCAGGTTCACCAGCGCATTTATGAGTCAGTTTGTTTACAACGC
Organism: Kingdonia uniflora; assembly: GCA_014058105.1. NCBI lineage: Eukaryota > Viridiplantae > Streptophyta > Magnoliopsida > Ranunculales > Circaeasteraceae > Kingdonia > Kingdonia uniflora. Next base: position 804,721 of record JACGCM010001326.1, read on the forward strand.
GTACACGAGGAGAAATAAAGCCTGTAACGCACGCACACATGAAGAAAAGCGAAGAACGCACACACGACTTGCGTACGGAGAAACGAAGCCTTCTAATAACATAGTTTTAGAGGACCCGCAAGCATTGAATAGTTCGGGACGTAAATGAAAATGAAAGACAATCTATACAGGGGGCATTAATTGATTGTCTTTTGTTTTCATTGGGCCAAGGGGTCTATGAATAGACTCAACTTCCTAGAGCACGATGTGTGTATCCTTTTTTTTTTTCCAACTATAGTGCTTTGCCTTGATTCATCTCAGATTTGTTCCCAACCTTTCCTTCGCATTCAGAGTGGCCGTGTTTGCAGACCTACCAAGAATCTGAGCTTATTGTTCTCTCTCTACAAAGGGTCTAGTTAGTAATTAAGGGAAGCCATTGCTTGGGCTCAGTCTCCCCTAGAGGCCTAAGTACCGGCGCTCTACAACTCTATAGATAGATCTGATATCAATCTCGGATGACATATGCACTCCTTTTCTACTAGCTATCCACCTATTTTAAACACAAGAGTTTAAAGTTGTTAGAGATAGGGCTAGGCAAAAAGTTTAGCTTTAAATAGACAGTGGAAAAGAGGATCCTAAACTACAAAATAGCTAGAAGCAAGGATCCTAAAAGTAGTTTAGAGCCAGAAATTGCATTTAGTACATTTGGCTCTATGGTTACCTTTTCTGCAGACCAGACCGAAAGTAGTAGAATGTTTTAACGCATTCCCAAACTACCGGGTCTTTCTTCAGATTCAAACCAACAGATTCTTTTCTATAGTAGAAGGCGTATGAAGCTCTTCCAGAGTTCAAGGCAGTCATTGAGAGATATAGAGATGACCAAGGCTCAGACCTAACAAAAGACCTCAGGGATCAATGGATGCTTGTTAAGCCACAACTACCCCTAAGAGCTAATGACTAGGTTCAGATAGAGAGATTTCATATGCAGGTAAGAGAGTGCAGATAAAACTTACGTATGACGAATACTGATCCGATCAACCTTGGGAATCGCCTACTGAAGATATCAAGGCCACCGTTAAAATGTATCTTTCTACGTGGTGGCACTTTATTGTTTAGCTAGAGTAATGTCTTACTGTTGGGAATGTCTTACTTGTATTTTACTTACAATCAAATGTTTTACTCTTTATCCTTAATCATTATCTTTATTGGAATGTTATATGTAAAAAATGAAAAGAATTGTGAGTTAAAGAAACAAAATAATACATTGAGTTGGTTCAAATATAAGTTTTCTTAAAGATTAATGACTATATAGTTATGACTTTTCCTTGGGAACCTGGAATCATACAATGGTTACCTAACTTCTTCCCTTTCAAGGATTTTTGACTCCTATGATAGGGAGTTCCATGTTGCCTCCCTCCCTTATAAACCAGATTTTAAAGTTATGCCTGAGGGTTAGGATGACACCACCAAAGATCCGGATGAAGTTCATTACGAAATATCAGTAAGAGAAGATGAGATGTTATATCAAGACTTTTTACGGAGGATGACATTAAAAATAAAACAAGTAAGTTATTTTATTCCTTTCATTTTGAATGATGCAGTTGCGAGCAGGTTGCAGGAACTGGTACTTTCTCTTTCACTCAAGTGCCTGTCTTTTGATTTTGTGGGAACATCTTTGGATAAAGGTTCCGAAGAATTTGGTACTATTCAGGTATATTTATATTTGCTAGAAATATTCACTCTCAATCCTTCTACCATCTCTCTGGCTTTTTCCACCGTATTGTGGTATACTAGTATACATAATCTAGCTTGTACAACTGTGAAAAAGGTCTTATTACTTCCAGCTCACTTTGATTTTCCTACTGTTTATACTATGTTCAGTGTAGGAATTGGTGTGCTTAGCATGGCCAAGCAGGCTATTTCAAGGATGACTGGCAACAATAAAGTGACAGGGAACAACCCATTCTAGCTACTCGATAAAGATGTATGATTCCCGTCTTTTAGTCATATTTTGATTATCGAGGCCCATGAATTATATCATCTGTAATGTTTATGTGAATACATTTTCACATCATTTAAGTGCATAACCTATTCCTCTAGCAGCCTTGTGAAATTCATTTCTCACTTATCCTCATAACGGGAGAATGGTTTATATTAATGACTAACAACAGGAAATTATTTATCGCATGTTCATGGAAACAATATAATACTAATTATGGTCTACTAATATTTCAAAGTGGATATACCGATTTGAAAAATGAACTCTCTGGGACGCCGTATGCTCATTGGTGGAGGGTACTACAATAGATGAATCCACTTGCCAGCAACCGGTTCTACTTCTTTTAGTGTATGGGGCCTAATTTTGTAGGAGGGGAAGCTGACTCTTACACTATGAGTTTCATCTTCGACCAGGGGGTTTCAACTATACAATCAATAATAATAAGACTTACTATAGAGATTATCCACTTGTGTAGAGGCTTAGAATGGGTTACTCCATGACCTCTAGTGAGGATTTTTAAGGGTTATGTTATATATGTAGAGTAGTCAAAGTATCAAGAGTAGGGTAGTTACACGGTATTCAAAGGTTAACTTGTGAGGTCTGTTGGGAGAGATTTTCTAACCCCTTCATAGTTCCTCCTCCCTCCTATTTATAGAACATAGGAAGGGTAAAGTCACCATGAGAGGTCAAGTTATATGTGTATCCTCCGGGGACAACTGACTTGTACCCAGAGTAGGTTCTGACACTGTAATTATCGAGTCTGACACTGTAGTTGTTGTTCCTGACACTATAGTTGTTAGATCTGGCACTGCAGTTGTCGAGTGACGTGCTCCACTATCCTGTCTGGTGAGATGGCTGCCTGACATGTTTCCCTTCGACCATGTACAACCATGGTCGAAGTATTTCTGGTGCTGATGCGGAATTCATGCGCTGCTTATCTATCTTCGGCTATGGCAGATGGCTTTGATGATAACTTTGATTGTTCGATTAGTCTAAGGATTTGTGGATATAGTTATTGTCTTACAGGGCTTCAGATCTCTAGGTAGGCTTCGATGCAGCCTTCGAGTGTTCAATTGGAGCTAGAAGGCTATGAGTAGGCTACTAAATTTGCCCCCTCTCTACAGGGGCCTTGGAAATTGATATAGAGAGCGCGTGTTGAGAAAAGTAGATAGGTGTTTGAAGTTGAAGGGTTGACTGTTGAATGTGGCAGTTATGAGGGAGGTAATTAAGGTGGGTAATTAAGTTGGATTGGTGATTATGGGATAATAAATACCCTTAATAGTGGTATAAAATAGGGGTTACTAGGAGGCAATGTACCATAGTATTCTTCTACTTATGTTTCTTCCTTGTTAAGTAATACAAAGCATGAGGACCACACCAAACACCCGATACCAAAGGAAGATGGATGAATGGGACCGTGAAATAGGGTGTAAGGTGGTGGAGCTAAAGGTAAAGTTCTTTGGCGACAAAGGGCTGGACTGGGTCATGCCAAACTTGGTCGTGCTAGATCCCAAGGAACCGATTAATGGGTAGCCGTACCCATACTGGTGGGGGGTGCTGCAGTGGATGAACCCAATGGCCAATAATCGATATTATTTCCTACAAAGCTTGGCTGAGCGTATAGTGGAAAGGCAGGACCAGTTGTTGGAAGACGAACCAGGGCTGTGCTGGAAGAACTGCCCCGTCTGTAAATAGGGAGGTTCTTTGCAGGGTGGTGGTATGGTAGTGGTGGTGTTTTTTTGTTTTGCTATTTTTGCTATTTTCTGTATGTTTCGCTCTTTTTTGTATTATCAAAGTATCATAATGAAATAGTAGTTCAATGGAACAATGTGCTGTGTATCTTACAAGTGTTATAGATGAATAGTATGTAGGCGTAGATTCAAAACTCCACCTTCGAACGAAGAGTAGAGAAAGTAACCTTCTTGTGAAAAGTTACTTTGAACGATAATGTAGTGATCGATGACATAGGTTAACGTTTGCCTTTGAATGAATAGGTGTCCCTGAATTCTCGAAGCACTATGTACATGTAGAAAATGTTGTGACAGAATATAAAGAAGTGTCGATGGTTCGAGAAAAAAAAAGGTGGTGAAAGATAGAAATGTGTCGATAGCAAGATCTTGAAAATTGGTGTAGAGTTCGCGTGTTAAAAAAGCAGTCAAGTCTGGGAAGTTGAAAAGTCTGACTGTTGCAATTCTGAGGAAGGTAATTTAAAGACTGTGATTAATGCGGGTTATGATTTAGGAGGGATTAAATGCATCTGCCTTCAAGTATAAGTAAGGGGTGTTAGGAGAGCTTCACCATCTGCACCGTCTTCCATGAGTAAAATGTCAGCATCTTCTTCCCCGAGCAGTCGAACTATGGGCACCACTTCTAATATGAGAGATCAGAAGAGAATGGAAGCTAGAGAGCATCGGGTGAAGGAGAAGACGTATGAGCTAATTGAAATATTCTTTGGGGACCATGAGTTAGACTGGGTTATACCTAACTTAATCGAACTAAAGTTAGAGGAGCCAATCTCTGGGATGTCGTATGCTTACTGGTGGAGGGTGTAGCAATGGATGAATCCACTTGCCAGCAATCGGTTTTATTTCTTTCAGTGTATGGCTGGAGATCTTATAAGTGAAGAAAATCGAGTTGATGACGAGGAGGCAGGGCTCTATAAGAATTATCCTGTCTGCAAATAGAGGCTTCATGGTTATGGTAAAAGTGCAGGCGTGGGATGGTGATGGTCAAGGAAGTTTAAAGTTTTCTGTTGATGTTGTTTGTTTTTGTTGCTTTTAATTTATTTATTTTTAATCGGTGTAAGGGCAGTTGCTCGAATGAAATGGAATGTATTGAAATAATTGTCGAGGTGTGATATTGAACTGTTTGTGTGTAAGTGTGACAAACACAGTTGACGATAGTAATTTAGGTGTGACAGGCCCCTTCAAACTCCAATTATACTATAATTTGCAATGCATTATTTAAGTTTTTGTTAACTTTGAGCTTGATTGGTTTGGACACAGGGACTTGTCACTAAAGTGTGAAATAATATTCATCTATTAGCTGTGCCTTTTGTGGGAGGCTTTGGTCCAGGAGAGATAGAGGGGCCTAAAGAAGGGACTAGTCTCCTTGAAGTGGTAAGGCTATTTTAAAAAGAAAATGTATCAAGAAAGTTTCATCCTCTTGTTTTTTCTCTTATAGTTTTTTTGACTAGGTGGTTAAGCTTAGTAGTGGTTGTACTTCTCCACCTAGAGAGAAGTCGTGGGTTCGAAACCTCATGGTGGTGGAAACTATGGGTTACGGATCCCTATATAAAACTGGATCGCCTTGCAAAAGGAAAAAAAAAACTAGGTGTTCATGAATTGTCTTGAGCACTAAATTTTTGTTTAATTATTTTTTATGATTCTCATGAACCAATATTTGAAGGGAAAAGGGCTAAGCCTCACGTACTTTAAGGTCTGTCTAGAGTTGGCAGTATCTTTTTTAAGAAGGTAAGGACAACCCACTTGTGACATATCTACATAATATTTGTTTTTCCTTTGATGCGTAACAGATAAGTGACTGATTTTGCCAGTCCCATTTTTATCTTTGACTTGGTGTTAAATAGGTACTTAAGGCAATACAAGAGTTGGATTCTATTAGGCCTGCAATATTTGTTATGCCAAAGAGGTAATAATGATTTTCTTTAGAGTTTCAACTTTTTTTCTTCTCATGTTCTTTAAATTATCTTTACATGTGTGTGGATTGTATCTTTCTATTTCTCCAGGGATCTTCAGCACAATATATCCGGGCTACTCTACCATATATACGAACAAAATTCCCTATAGTTATTAATTTTTGGACATTGAGGTTTGTTGCTGACAAAGATATTCTAGAACATATATGCTACAACTTTTTTGATACTCAGATGATGGAGCTACTTCATCCTTCTTTGGAAAAAGCATTTGTGATACAAAACCAACAAGTGCCTATCATGTTTATATGTTCTTGTCGATGTTTTTGATTTGGATACTGCTATATCTGCGCTGTAAAACCTGTACATAACACATAACCCTTATGAAATGATGTCATCTGGTCTTCGCTACTATGTACAATGGGATTTTCTTAGCATGGATATGGTAGAGGGTAAGCTAAATTGAGTATTAAATGAGCTTAATTAAAATAGGTATGCTGCCGCCCCATTCTTAGTTTTGTAAAGATCTTTTGTTTCTGTGATTGTTTGTTCTCGATGCTCACTCTGTGATGATAGTAAATGAGCTCAATTACAATGATTATGATCTTCCCATGGTGTTGTAGGTTGCATTGGACTATATTGGCAAAAGAGGATCAACTGTGGGCATTATAAAAGAAAAGAGAATTAAGTATATGTTGTAATCCTTTTTTGATTGTTATTGTTTGTCTTTTGTTATTTGTCTCAGAAAGGACCACTGCATTGTCTCCTGTGAAAATATGCGAAAGAGATACTTCAAAGGGAAGTGTTTCCTCCTGTGGGAATTAGGAGTATAGTGAAACTAAGAACGTTTACTACTTTGGGTAAGTAATTTTCCCTTAGGTAATTAGCTCTATGATAAAATTTAAAACTTGTTTGAACGTTCTTTTACTTTTGCTGCTTTTGCTAGATATATCATCCATCAGATTTTGCTTTGTACGCTTGGCTGAAGGCCTGAAGACGATAGGGACCATTTCAGCAATAAGAGACTGGATCTTGCTGGTCCTTTACTTGGTGGTCTCTTCTGAATGGTTGGTTATCTTGAGTTTTTCATGGACACTTTCTTTTTGTTCATTGTGCTCTATCTGTATTTGTGATTGTTACTTCATGTACACAACTATTTAAAAAGTTATAAAACGATGTGAGAGTAAGAATCTAAAAGGTTTAGCTACCACACAGTCAAGATTTTTATTATATTTTGTTTAATTGTTCATGTCATGGCTAATCATTTTCTCATATAGAACAGTATGTTGATAATGGACAAGATGTGAACTTGTATAACATAATTATTGCAAAGACAATTACGAATTGCCTTAAATATTCCCTTGCTACAGGAAATTGGGGACAAACAAATACAGTAGGTACACGAGCTAAAGTTTCATAGGTATGCGAGTTGATTGCTGATGTTGATAAGCAAATACATTCACTCTGTCCCACTTGAGAAGGTTAAACTCTCCCATAGGCCGTGAAGGTAAAATCTTTTCTACTCACATGATATCTTGTTTAAGTAAGTTCTGTTTTGCACATTTACTTCCCAATTTTACTTTTTTTCTTTCTTTTTTTCTTTTTTCACTTCGACTAGTGTAATTGGCCAAACCTCGTCAGCTGCATAATTCACAGTGGGGAATAATGTGCCCTGCGGAGATACTAGAAGGACATTTGAGCTCCACAACAAAGGGTATTATGCTTTACTACCTCATATAGGTTTAACTATTTTGTTTATAGTTTCACAACCGTCATTCTTTCTTTTGTTGGAGTCACCTGATGAGGGTAGTTGGCACGAGCTTCTCACTAATGGGAAAATAAAATACGTTGATACAGAAGAAGAGGAAACTATTATAGATGATTTCAGGTCAACAATATTTCTTTCCAGGCTCTTCTTATAACTTTTGCTTCTGTCAATCATGTTTCTAGTGTTTACTCCAAATGTTATGTAAGTGCCAAGTCTATAGTTTTTCATTTCAGGTTTTCTCAAGGATTTCACAAACTCTAGCTGACGTTCCTTTACAAATAAATAACAAGACCAACTCCAACAAGGTAAGTCTGGATTGTAGCTATGACTTCATTGAAATAACTTGTATAATAGGTCCAGCTGAACCAATGATTTTTTTTACAATTAGGAGATAATCATCATGGGGAAGGCCAGTTATAGAATCTCTAAGAACAGGTGGCAAGAACATGGATTTTCTTTTAATTGTCAGATTTTTTTTCTTTTGGTTAAATAAATTTTCTTAGTACAACTTGTTCATTAACAAGAATTTTACTGTTTAGGTAGCTTCTAAGGTATAATAGCTTATGACAATGATGATCTTCAGACACGTTATAGAGTATGTTCATCTTCCTTTAGTTATGTGACTAAGTAAAAACTTTATATTTAGTTGTGAAGCATGACATCGTTATGATAAATATTTTCTTCAGTACATTTTCATATTTCTAAGAAATCACATTTCACCTTATTTGTTTGATAGTCCTTATGCATTATTATTTATTAAAATTATAGTTGATTTTACTTTTATATTCAAGGGTTTTGGTAATGGTTGCTCTTAAATATGTGTGGTTATGGTGTTTGTTATTTTGCAAGCCTTTGTGCATGTATTCTCATTCCTTCTATATTATGCTTATACAGTATTGACTATGGCTATTTTTTCTTCAAATATTTCTCCAACTTAAAGATTTTTGAAAAAAAAAAAAAAAAACTCCAAATATTAGATTCTTCGATTCCCCTTTGTTGGACTTTTGATTATTGGGAAGTACTTTGAGTTGGGGGAGGATTATCAAGCATTGTGTAAGTTTATTTCAGGTTTTTTTTTCTATTTTCGTGAATAGTATTTACTGTTCATCGTGAGTAGTGAAAACCGAAAATATGCAAATTTAATTTCTTGAATCCCTAATTGATCATCAAAATTGAGCAAGATGGATCTCACCATATTGAATCTCCTTTAAGAGCTTTTAAATAAAGGAACCAATTCTTCTAGAAATTAGGGTTTGGATGAATTGGTGTCATCACTGAGAAAAATTGTGCAAAACCCTCTGCAAATACAACTCCCACCACCTCTTCATCCACTCCAGCTATCCATAGTGAAGATAATCTCACTATGCATGGGATTCAGGTCTCCATTGGTCATCCCATTGAAACAATCAAGGAACAATCAGGTCACGAGCAAAGGGTTCTATGTCCCTGTGGTTTTATGAAAATGGCAGAAGGGAATGAGACGAACAAAACCGTAGCTATAGGAGAAGAGCGTCCATTCTTGCCAGGAATGCAACAATCCAAGGAAGATCAGGTTGTGGAGAACTCCTCTATCCATGGTAAAATCCCTGAATATGCCTTGAACACAAAAAAACCCACTCATTTTTTTGCAGATATAGTACGAGGAAGAACGGATACCCTAGCTGAAGCTACATCACTTCTGGATGTGGGGATGCGGGGTGATACTCAATTTGTCTCTATCCCTTCAGGAGAGGTTGCTATGGGGGTGTCCTGATTCCAGTTCAGCTTGATCGGGCGCCTAGATCTCTAAAAGGTTAAATTTGAGGTTGTTCAGGAATACGCTCGAACACAGTGGAAACTCTCTGGGCAGTGTAATCTAATCCCATTAGGGAAAGGCTTCTTCATCATCAAAATCAATAATGAAAGTGATAAGATCCACATATGGGGTCAAGGACCTTGGATGGTAGAGAAGATTCCCATGCGTTTAATGCTATGGAGTCCACTTTTCTCAGTGAATAATCACCAGAACATGAATGCTCTAATTTGGCATAAATTTCCAAGATTACCGAGTGAACTATGGAGCCAGGAGATAGTTATGTCCTTGGGGAGGGCATTGGGTACACCAATCTATCTAGATAGGTCAACAATTAATCATGACTACGGGTACCACGCTAGTGTTTGGGTAGATATTAATCTGTCAAAGCCGATCCCTAATCATGTTTTTATTGATGTTGAGGATAAACTGATTAACCAAGAGATTCTCCTTTATCGGGTTCCTAAATTCTATAACCACTATAAGAATGTGGGGCATAGCATTATGGAGCGCAAGGTGATACTTAGAGTTGTTCAAGGTGAGCAGAAACAAGTAACAAAGCCGATAAAAGAAGCAAGGACTAAAAAGAACACTGGAAATAGTAATGTGGCTCCCAGTGAGGAAGGGTTACAGAGAAAGATAGAGATGGGGAAGAACTTACAGGGACCACCGAATACACATACTTATTTTCAAGATAATTCAACTGCAGATAGTGAGAGACCTCTTAATGGTCAGATTGAAAAATCCACAGAATAGGGAGACTGGTCTGCCCCTAAAGCAAGAAGAGGTAGAAGTGTCACACCAAAGACTAATCCCAGGGTCCAGCTTGTGTCCATCAGCTCGACAAACAAATATCATGTTCTTACTGATGGGAAACAAGATAACAGTGTGCCAAGGGTTGATAGTAATGAAGTGGATAGAGGAGAACAAGGGGATACAAATATCGACAACAGCGAGGGTACCCTAAAAAGTCAAAATATAGAAGGAGACAACTCGGGAGATCAGAATAGTCTAATTGAGGAGGCGAGGAAACTACTGAATCCAGAGAGCTGGGCAGATATCATGGAAGGAGAAGATCAGGGGTTATTACAGAATCAAATAATAAGAGGGGGCCGAGTTTATTCTATGGACCCTAGAGTTACACGTTCTACTACAGGTTTGCAATGAGAGTACTTTTTTGGAATGCAAGATGTCTGGGTAATAAGAATACCATGACCTATATCAAGAATAAAATCTTGGGGATGAATCCCAATATAATTAGGTTTGTAGAACCAAAAATTTTTGCTAGAGGATTTCGTATCACAGGATACAATAATATGATTTTGACGAATGAGGTTAGGGTTCAGAAAGGAAATATTTGGATTTTGGGGAAGGAAGGTCTCCAGAACCCAAGTGTGGTTCTGAGTAACAGTTAGCACATCACAATCCTCTTTATGGATTTCCTCCTTACTTCCGTTCATGCAGATTGTCTGCACATATATAGAGCTGACCTTTGGAGCCAGCTGGTGAAGATTTCAAGTTCTAGCAGACAGCCATGGCTTTGTATTGGGGACTTCAACACGGTACTTAGAATGTCAGAAAAGAAGGGAAGAAAACCTCATTGTAGAAGAGCAGTAGTTGAATTCTCGGACAACTTGGATGCAACTTGCTTTATGGAAAGTGTGACGGCGAGTGTCACTTTTACCTGGTGCAATGGCCAAAAAAAGGTGATGAGAATATTGAGTGTGCTAGATAGAAGTCTTATTAATGATAGTTGGAATGACAAATTCCGTAACTAGAAGGTAAAGGTATTTCCCCGAACTAAGTCTGATCCCTCTCTTCTCTTTGGGGAGTGCAATGATATCGCTAAACCGAGTAACATACATTTTCGATATTTGCAATCCTGGAGTAAGGTGAATGAATTTCGAGAAATGGTTAAGAATTTTTGGAAGCAGCCTCTCTCTGCCGCTCCTTTATTCAGCATCATGATAAAATTATGGAGACTGAAAGTGGAGATTAAAATCTGGAAAAAGTAGGCCCTTGATACAACTGCCCAGAGCAAAAAGGAACTAGAGGGTGAGATACTGCAACTTTAGATCATGCAAGATGATGATGAAATAGAAGATATCCTATATACGCAGATGCTTATCAAAATAAAAGAGCTAGAACAGATTGAGGAGAAGGAAAAGGAAGATTGGCGTCAACGATCGCGGGAAAAATGGTTGCTTGCTGGGGATCGAAACACTGCATATTTCCACCAGGCCACTCATATGAAATTGGTCAAGACCTGCATTTTAGAAATTACAGATCAGTATGGGGCAGTGATCTCTAATCAGGACTACATTAAAGATTACATTGTAAAATACTATGCAGGCAAGTTTTCACGACATGAGGTGACGGATTGTCCTGAACTGTTTACCCATAATGAAGTTTTGGTTATGCAGGAAGAAAATAATAGTCTCTTTGGCATTCCTAATGAGGAGGAAGTTTGAGATGATGTATTCTCTCTGGATGGAGAGAGCTCCTCAGGGTCAGATGTGTTTTCAAGAGCATTTTTTAGGACCTATTGGGATATTATTAGGGCCGGATGTTTCATTGGAAATCTCGTCTTTCTTCAGGGATGGCGTTGTTCCAGTAAACTTCAACTCTAACCTCATTGTTCTAATTCCTAAAATACATAAACCATCTAGAGTGAAGGATTATAGGCCTATATGCCTCAGTAACTTTATTTTTAAACTCATTACCAAGATTTTGGCTACAAGACTATCTTCGATTGCGTCGAGAGTTGTATTTAATGAGCAAAGTGTCTTCATACCTAATAGAAGCATTTAGAGTAATATTTGCATGGCCTCTGAGTTGGTGAATGAGATGGGGACTGAAAGACATGGTGGTAATGTTGGGTTAAAGCTGTATATTACCCAAGCTTATGATACTATAGACATGGCGGTAATGTTGGGTTCTGCAATATCTTCTGCAACTAGATCCATACCATTATTAAGACGGGGATGATATCAGTTTCAATCAACGGTAGCCCTTCTAGATACTTCAAGGCTTCTCGGGGATTCAAATAAGGTGATCCACTATCTCCGCTGCTATTTGATATAACTAAAGATATTATGAACTCCAATATCAAGTTTCTGGCGAGTCAAGGAAAAATTAATCCCATGGTCAAGGTTAAAGGCATTGAAGGACCTACTCACCTGCATTTTGCTGACGACATTTTTCTGTTTGTTAATGGTAATGCAAAGTGCTTGAAGAATTTGCACAAAATTCTAATGGCCTACTAATAAGCCTCCGGGCAGGTAGTTAGTGTTAAGAAAAACAAGATTTTTCTTGGCCATATTCCTAATCATAGAAGACGAGAGGTGATTGACACGTTTGGGTTTAGGGAGGGAGCTTTCCTGGAGACATATCTTGGCATCCCACTGGTATAAGGAAGGATATCCAAAAGCAATATTAACCCCCTGGTGGAAATTTTTTGGAAGAGAGCGAATAGTTGGAATGGGCGAATGCTATCATTTTAAGGAAGAGTAGTTCTTGCCAAATCGATTCTTAATAGCATCCCCATTTACAATATGGCCATATATCAATGGCCTTAATCCTTAATTAAATAAGGAGACTCAATCATTCATAACTTTATCAGGGCTGGGGATCCTACAAAGAGGAATAAAATTACGCTACGATGGGAAAAGCTGTGCAGACCGTTCAATGAAGGTGGTCTGGGTATGCGGAGTTTGAGAGAGGTGAATAACGCTATGCTATGCAAAATAAATTAGATTTTCACTCAAAGAGAAGAGTCTTGGGCTCAACTTCTTCATTCTAAATTCCATACTATCAGTGGCGAAAGAATTCAGTACCATAAATGCTTTTCTGTCTGGTTGAGTATTAATTATGCGGATGACATTACAAAACCTTTTATAGGATGGATAATTGGAAAGGGTATGAAGATTGACTTTTGGAGAGACTCTTGGACATCAGACATCCCTTTACAAGAACATATTGATCTCCCTCACCACCTTTGGGAGAAGTGTACAGCTAGGGTCAATGATTTCATAAATGTTGATCGACGGAACTTCCTTTTAAATATATCTCTGGCCTTCTTGGGAATGGGAATTGACATTAATAATATTCCTTATAACCCGATTATGGAGGATATTCAAATCTGGAAACCAAATGTTCATGGTGATTTCTCAGCTAAAAATGCATTTGAATGTACCAGGAAACGACTAGACACAACTTGGTGTTGAAGATATACATGTAGGAAGTGTTTACATCCAAGTTTAAGCAATTTGGGTGGAGATTAATGAACCAAATCCTCCCCACAGATGAGAAAGTCCAGCGAAAGGGAATACAGATAGCCTCAGTGTGTGTTCACTGCGGAAGCTATGCCGAAATGGAAGACCACATATTCTTCGAATGTCCCACGGCCAAAGTGATGTGGGTTTGGGCTACAAATGTTTTCCAGCATGCTGCTATTTCAGGTACGAAAAGATGGAAAATTACTCTGGAGAAATGCAAGATGCATAGCTTGTACGTCAATAACTTATGGATTACTATGGTCTTCGCAATCTGTTGATGGTATTGGAACTTGAGAAATTAAATCAGATTCAATGAAAGGAAGCTGTCTATTATAGAGATACAAAATAAGGTTCTGGGAGATATTTCCAATAATGTCAAACTGTCTTCAAATAGCAAGTACAATACAACCTTCAAACTTTAAGTGGTCAAAGAACTTTCAGTCAATTGTAAAATGGGAAACGCTCAATCCAATCGTAGTTGGAGATGGAATATGACAAATATCAAAGAGGTTATGCTGTGTTATGATGGTTCAGCTTTAGGTAACCCTGGACCGTCCGGGATTGGAGTTGTATATAAAGACTGGGAGGGGAGAGTTTTGGGCGCACTCAATAAAGCATTGGGTTCCACCAATAGCTACCTGGCAGAAGTTCAAGTTATCGTAGATGGGGTAGAACAAGCAGTACATAGATGATGGACAACTTTGTGGATAGTGTCAGACTCCTCGGCAACTATCAAAGCTTTTCTTTCAAGTAAGATACCCTGGAAGTTCCAAAGAAAGTGGAGGAACGTACTCACATCCATACAAGCAATCCATTTCAACTCAATATGGAGAAAAGAAAATTTCTCAGCAGACACCACAACTAAGAAAGGATCTAGAGCTGACCTACCTTTTGAGGAATGGGTTGAGGGAAGACCGGATTTTTTGACACGGATTGAAGACCCTCATTCTGAATACTTTCGGTTTCGCTGAAACTGATGTTTTAATAGAATAGCACTTCTTCTGTTCGATTAGAAAAAGTCCTGAGGGATTTTATTCGAATTGAAGTTTTTCTATTTGAATACACTCTTCCCGAGTGATTGTATTTGAATATAATTTTCTCTGTTCGAATACATTATGGACTGAAGGTTTTTATTCGAAAAGAATCTTCTCTGTTCGAATAAATTTCAGCATGTGAGGTTTTATTCGAATAGACTGATAATCTATTCGAATACACTCTTATTCGAATAGACTTTTTTTTCTATTCGAACAGGGCGTACTTCTGCTTCTTTTTTGCAAATTTAAGGGCTATTTTCTTCTTGTTTTATAATTATCTTGTACTTATGATCCCGCTTATATAAATTCTAAACGTTTTGCTAAAAAAAAATAGTATTGACTATGGTTGTAATTCAAGTAGCTACTGTTCTTAATGCATCCCAGCACATTATGTTAATAGTAGATATGATCCAAGGTTTCTTGAGGGAAAATTACAATTAAGCAACTACAAGTTCTATGATGTGTTTGCTTCTGTAAATGTATAATTATAATTTTGAACGTCACCTCTCATTGTTTCTTATGAGCTATGAATGTTTTTTTAAACATATTTGGATATATATAGACATTAACTTGTCCTTTGTTTTGCAAGTCCTGTGTATTTTATCTACATGGTATTTATTTATTATTGGATGTTTGTTGTTTATGCCAAATTGCAAGTCATAAAAGTTAGATATTGACCGTATTAGTTGTTGCTTTTTGTGCAGAACTTGAAGTACTCATATGGCTATGAAGCATGACAACCATTGTATAGTCATTGGATTCCTGAAGAACACTCAAAATTCCAAGTATGATCATGTTCTTTGATTTTTTATGATATTGTTTCTTTTAGTTTAACTGAAAGGGAATCAACTAATGCCAACTATTATATCTGCAAATAGCTATGATTTGGCCAGGGTTTAACATAACTACCCAAGTGTTTTGTACCACCCTCTGAAGCTGAGAGTGGTGCTACATTATTAACATCACAAAGGTTAGCCAGGCATATTAATCAGAACTGCTTCAAGCTATTACACAACCCTCTCTTGCAGCACGCTTTCTCAAGGTCACTTGAAGAATTCCTCGTTCATCACAAATCTTGTGAGCTATTACTCGATAGAGTGTTTTATTTTCCTCGGGGACACATTGAACAAGTATGTTTTGGATGATTTTTGTGTGCTTTTGCATGATTACACTCTTTGCTTTGAAAATGAGTATGTATTTTTTTTAAAATGGCTTTATTTAGGTGTTTTTGAGGGTTTTGATTTAGAAAGTATTAGTATTTTTGTTTTTGGAATTTGTCAGTAAAGAATTTATTATTTAATACATTTCTATTTATTTTAATTTTGATTTTGATCTCTGTGTACGTTGATCCAGGTTGAGGCATCAACTAATCAGGTTGTGGAGAAGCATATGCCAGTTTACCAGCTTTCTTTGAAGATTCTCTATTGCGTAATTGACGTACAGTTGAAGGTAGTATTTCGTCTCGCTGAATAGATTTTATTTTAGGGCTATTTATCTATTTAATAGTTAGGGTTTTAGGTGTTGATTTTGAAATTGGGTGTTTCAATGTAGGCTGAGGTAGACACGGATGAGGTATTTGTGCAAGTGACTTTGCTACCTGAGTCAAATGTATGAATCTGTCTTCTTTGGATATTTGATGTTTTGGGTTTCGAGTGATTATAATGACTGTACAAATGTGAAATATATATATATATTATATATATATAAATTATAAAGTGACTTTAGCCATGGCTAGCTTTGTAGTAAATAGCGAGTATTAGCCATAGACGAAACAGTGGTAATTAATAAGCATTGGCCACATATATTATGGTAGTGATTAATTGGTATTAACAACATGACATTTTGTGGGAAAGTTCATAGCCAATGGATTCATTTGCCACAGTTTATAATGTATCCAATGTGCATTAATTGCCACAAAATAGCCACGGTACTACTCGTGGTTATATCTAATTCATTAGCCACAGTCAAGTTTGTGCCTGAGCATTAGCCACACCACTAGTTGATATGACCCTGGGCATGGGTATACCTGTGGTGAATGGTATTAGACACGGCTAGAGCAGTGGCCATTGACACTGATTCTAGTAGTGTCTGGAAATGATATTTTACGGTACACTTGGGAAATACTAAGTTTTAAGAGATATTCTATCATAATTTTTTTTTCATAACAAAATAAGGATACGTTGACAAGAAATAAGTTTTTTGTAATCTAGAATTACCAAAGTATCATTATCAATTTTTGTGGGTATAGTCATTGTAGACCCTCACGAGACAACACTCGTCTACCAGGGGAACCTGTGTGTTTTAACAACTTATTACATATACTAAATTTAATCGTGTGACCTACAAAAATAACTTCTATTTAATCTTGCTCGAGGACTAGCATAATATAAGTTTGGGAGTATTTGATATACACGTAATATTTACGTGTACAACTCCTAAATTTATATCTACCTAGTCATTTATTAAATAAATGTGATACTTAGAGTACTTTTGCTTGTATTTATAGAAATCGGACACATAATAAATAAATCATACATTTTTTTCAGTTACAACAAAAAACAAGGGTGATGCACTCCAACAATGATCTTCATTTGAAGTTCTCAACCAAAGGCCTATAAAAGACCATTCGAGAGAATTTAATGTAGAGATTATTCTCATGAGTTATAATATTTATGCATAGTCAGTGCTGTTATAAGAGTAGAAGAAAAAATACGTGCAGAAAATGTAGGGAGTTTTCTAAATTTGTCTCTTGTGGAAAAGTTGTGAAAACACGATTACGTGTAAGAGTGAGCAAAAATGACGTGGTGGGGTCAGAAGGAGATTTGGAAAAGAGAGATAAAAATTGATAAAAATATAACAGAAAGTGCAATGATGGGAAGGCATTTTTGTTAAAAAGGTGCAAGACGTCTGACATGGACAGTGAAAGAGACGCCTTGGTTCCAAAACTGAGGACGGTTCGTGTGAGGCTCAATAACTGTCAGCTGTTAGAGAAAGAAAATATAAATATTGCTTCATCTTTGTCAATCAAACATTTTTCAACTTCTAAAAACTTGAAGAGACGTGAGATAAGAAGGAAGAAAAGAGGATAAATGAGCACAAACACTTGTGAAGATTTAAGCGAAAGGGATTATCAATCAAAATGTGAGAGAGTTGTTGAATCAGGGTCGCGAAGGTGGTTATACAACAGCGTGGTGAGGGAAGGATATGGCACTACCTCGGATTCACATTCCGATATTGAAGGTTAGTGGATATATGTGATCTGTGTATGTGATTTTGAAGATCAATTTTTGAAGATTTTTGTTGCTAGGAAAAAGCGATAAATTACTATATATAGTAAACTAAGAAAATCTGCTTATTTATATGAGATATGAAAGATATTGAATGTGGTTGATAGATTTATATATAAAAAAAATAATCATAGATACCTAGACCTTTGTGTAGGTCGACCGTGAGGAGTGTTGTCTATGATAAAAATATCTTCCTGTAGTTGATATGGGGAATTCACCTGTAAGTGAGGCATCGACCTCTGGTCGGCTGACTTAGTCTGAGATTGGAGCGTTTGGAAGTGAGGAAGAATTAGGTGTTGATCAATTTCTAGATTTTCCTAGAAGATTGGCGACATATTCTCCTCGCTCGGATGCATTCAAAGAATTTTGTAAGCCAAGTCTTCTATAAGAGGTAGATGCGGAAATTGTATCGAATATGCCGGTAGGCAATTTAGGGGCTGCACTGTAGCAACGGGAGAAGAATATTTTTATCTGTTGGCCGATTTGGTGAACACGAATAGGGATAGAGGTATAGAGGAATCGATCTCTATGAATTATTATGATGTGAATTTTCAGAATGAACTTTCTGAGGTCTTTTTATGTTACCTGTCTTAGTTGGAGTACGGGTTGAGTCTTCACCTTAGCAATCTGGTTAAAAGGTTTATAAATCTTATCAGTGCATGTCCTGTTTAGATGAATAGGAACATATGGGAGGTGATAAGTGTTTGTGAATCCTTGAATATACGGTGGGAAGGAGAGGGTAGAAAGAGGAAGATGTCCTTTGAGGATATGTTGCACTTTTACGGTATAAAAAATTTGGTACAAGTGGAGGGGCATATTTCTGTGCAAAAGCATCTCGACCTCGCTTCTTTGATTTGAACTCAGAGGGTCGACCTTGGAATGACAATATCATATGGGTGAGGGGTGATTGCCTTTAGTGAGATAATAAAGAACCCATGGAACTTCTATTTAGAACTGTAAAATAACATAAGTATAATAATGTATAATGTATGAGATTGATAGTTAAAATTGTATGATATTTGCTGATGCTGATGTCTTGTATTTGACAGGTCCTAGGTCGCAGGTGACGAGGAAAGAGTCATTATTGGATAAAGTTGCTCAAAAAGAGACTGAGCTCGAGGCTGTATTGGAAGATCTTGGCATCGGCAGGAAGAAACGTGTTAACATTAGAGTTAAAAAGGTTTTAAAATCCTAATCGATGTGGCTAATGTTGAAGTGACACGCAGTTTCTGGGACCACAAAATGTGGTGAGGAGGTAGAAAAGGGGAAAAAGAGAAGGGTTGAGCCTTTAAAGATTCTAAAGGGAAGATTGTAGAAGATTGACCTGATGTGGATGATGAATGGAAAGAGGTAGAGGAAAAGGCCAGGTTAGCAACTCTCCATGTGGAGGATGGGATGCGCAAAATTGTAAGTTTATATGCTAAAATAAGTTTGATTTTGTATTATGATTCGATCTAATCAATAAGGTCGATTTTTGCTTGATTTTTGTAGGCAGCTCGGCTGATGAAGGGGATATGTTTTATAGTCGAAGAGGAGAGAGTTGAGCTGAAGAGGAAGAAGGTCGAGCTTGAAAAGAACGTAGCTCGATTGAAGTCAGATTTGAGCAAGGAGTGGAAGCAGCTGAAGGCCCTCAAGGCTTCCCATGTAGTAGAGATCAGTAAGCTATGGTATGTGGCAAGGATGGATTTGGATAAGGTGGTAGTTATGCGTGACAGGCTTGGGCGACATCTTGTATCCAAGGGATACTCTGAAGAAGAGGTGGAGGCCATTAGGGCTGACACTTATGTGGAGGAGGAGGAGGTTAAGGATGATGTTGTTGGGGTTGTTGATGGGTTGGATGGAATGTCTCCTCAGTTGGTGAAAGACAACCAAGAGGATGACGATGAACGCCCAGAGGTGGAAACTGAGAAGGTAGGATAGTGTGATGACACTGTTATTGTATTGATGTTATTGAATGTTGTAAACTGCTTGGATACATTTTGGATAGAATTTTATAGGCTAAGCTATTTTTGTAAACATTGTTGTAGGGACTTAAGGACATACGCCTCAGAATAAAAGATTTACCAAATATTCGTTACATGTTTAGGTGCAAACGTCCCTGGAATGGTGCGCATAAAAGATGTTAGTTTTTGGCAAGCAACCATATAGAGAATGTGTACCATAGACTTGGAAGTATTTGTATGGAGCATTCATCCAAAATCGTACTTCAACCTTAACTCCAGAAGTAGCTTTATACAGTAGATGTCAAAAAATAGATATATTGTTAAAAGTGAGTCATATGTAGTGATTGAGTGTCCTGAATTGAACTTAATATATTATAACTACTCTGAGTAGGTTGAATTGGAGTCAGCTCGCTTACGCGAAGTTGAAGCTCGTTAATGTAGCCATGAATTTATAAAGGAGTTCGATAAGATGAGAGAGGCAAATGAAGATAGAAAAGATTAACATGTAAATGTGCACTTCAAGTTTGTTGAGGTAACACAGACTGTTGTTGACATGACTCGGCAGATCGAGGAGAAGGATGCCAAAATTGAGAAAGGGCAAAAAGAGCTCGAGGGCCTAAAAGAACATGCCGTGAAACTCAAAAGCGAGAATGATGCATTGACGGTAAAGAGCAGGGAGGCCGACATGGCCCGTTACCATAAACATGCTCTTGAAGGATAAGAGGAAGTTTTAAATCGGTCGATGTCTATTTTAAGAAATGATCTGGCCAGGAAAGCTCATAGCCAAGAACAAATTTGATATGATATGGCAAATAGCAGGAGCGAACTGGGGTGATTAAAGAAGAAATTAGCTGATAAAGCTAACGAGCTAAAGGTAACTCGAGATTATTTATCTGCATCTGAAGCTGCAGCCAAATAATTGACTACAACTTTCTCTACCAAAGATATGAAGTTTAGGATGGTACAACGCAAGTTTAATGAGTTAAATGAGAGTGGCTCATTTAAAAACCAATCTGGCGTAGGGCAATTTGCGTGTCAGAAACATCGAGGCTAGCGAGCTCTTGAATAGGAATAAAAATGATGCCAAAGGTGTTCTTGTTCAAGGTGATGTCATAAAGGAGTTGAGCAGTTACGGGAGTGTTAAATAAAGCTGGACTCTGCTTTTGTCAGGGAGAAAGGACTAGAGCGTATTTTCCGAAGGAAGAAGATTGTTATAAAGGTTAAAGAGGAATTGTTAAAGAAAATTCTAGATGTGGAAGAACAGAACAAAAAGATCGAGGTACTTCGTACTCAGGTGGTTGATTTGGAGGTAATTAATCGAGCTGAATCAGCTAAAGCTGACGAAAAATCTGTAGAGAACATAGCTTTTTCAAATCGAATAGAGAGAGAGATGGCGAGGCATGAAGCATGGTACAAGAGGTTAGAAGATCGCCTTCAAAGGTCAAGGACGGTATTTTCTCACTCAGTTGTAACTCAGGCCCAACATTCAGAATTCCTAAAGTCAATGATTACTTATTTTATATAAGAGGTAAAAAGAATTGAGTTAGAGAGAGATTCCTTGTTCGACTGTATGTCAGAAAAGGGATGTTTCTATAAGGTTGATATAGACAGAGGAGATTGCACGAGCTCCATGGGAATTGATTTTGGCACTCAATTTACTGAATTGATGGAGGAGGGTAGGATTGCTGTGATTGCTCGAGCTCGAGGATTCATGGCTAGTCGACCTCCTATTGTAAAGATAAACAAAGCTGACATCCCCACAGTAGAAGAGACTCCATTATAGTGGTTGTATATAACCTGAAAAGGAATAATACGTGACACAGACATGTTGAGAGATGAAAGCTAGTCTTACCTTTGCTTTATCTTATGTTTGGTTTACCTCTTCCATTGAAAACTAGTATCACCTTTTTCATAACATCGGAGTTGAATAAAGTCAGTCAAACGAGGTATAACCTGAATTTAACTGGTAGAATGTCGCAGACATATTGAAAGAGATGAAAGCTAGTATTACCCTTGCTTTATCTTAGGTCTGGTAGAGTCTGTTGATTAAAAACAAGTTTTACCTTGTTATAACACAGTAGATTTAGTAGAGTCAGCCAAACCAAGTGTATTCTTGATTTAACTAGTATGATGTTGCAAACATATTGAAAGAGATGAAAGCTAGTATTACCTTCCCTTTATCTTATGTCTGGTAGAGTCCGTTGATTGAAAACAAGTTCTACCTTGTTCTAACCGTATGAGATTTAGTAAAGTCAGCCAAACTAAGTATATTCTTGATTTAACTAGTATGACGTCGCAGATATATTGAAAGAGATGAAAGCTAGTAGTACCTTTGCTTTATCTTATGTCTGGTAGAGTCCGTTGACTGAAAACAAGTTTTACCTTGTTCTAACCGTAGGAGATTTAGTAGTAAGCCAAACCAAGTGTAGTCTTGATTTAACTGGAATGATGTCCATTGAAAGCTAGTATTATCTATACTTTAATCAATGTATTGTCTATAAAGTAAAAAGATGTATGGAGAAAACTTGTAAGTTTTATTGAATCTTGAGAAAGGATGTATATTGGATGGAGATGGAAATCGTACTTCTGGAATGAAAAAGTGAGAAACTGAAATTGAGTAGTGAGGGACCTAACGATAATATCATTTCAGTCGCCTAGTGTTTCATGGACTCGAGATGTGGACGCCCTCTTCTGTCATGAGGTAATATGATCCTAGGCCTGAGAGACCTGTGATAAGGAATGGACCCTCCCAATTGTTTGCTAGTTTCCCAGTATGAGGCTCTTTGCGTTATTGAGGTATTTCTCTGAGGGAGAGATCATCAATTTGGAAGGTACAGCTTCTAACTCATTTGCTGTACAAACTGGCTAGCATATGGTAATATCAAACTTGGTTAGCGATGGCACGTTCCTTGGTTTCATCGATCCAATTGAGGTTGTAAGCCAATTAAAACTCATTTTCCTCGTCAGTTAGCTCGTAATCTTTGACTGGGTGATGGTATTCAAAGGGAATGACGACCTTAGTGCCATAGGCAAGGAGGCATGGAGTACAGCCTATTGACTAACGTGGAGTGGTATGGCATGCCCATAAGACATGTGGAAGCTCTCGAACCTAATTCCCTTTTCTCTGAGAGTGTAGCAATTTTTTGAGTCCATCCACGATGGTTTTGTTGGTGATTTCGGCTTGGCCATTGCCTTGAGGGTAGCAGGGATTGGATGGTGAGTGAATGATGCAGTGTTGGTTGAGGAAAGCTGGGATTTTCTCTCCAGTAAATTAGGGCCCATTATCAATACAACTTAGATGGGCGCACCCAAATCGAGTGATGATGTTTTTTCAGATAAAAGATATGACCTCTTCTTCTCTGGTTTGACAAAGTTGAATTACTTCAACCCTTTTTGTAAAATGATCGATAGCTAAGAAGAGGCAGTGGCGGTTAAATGGAGAATTAGGAAATTTACTGACAAGATCAAGTGCCCATCTTTTGAATGGCCAAAACACCTTGCTTACATGGAGCTCGAGCGCAGAGGTGCATATCATTTTTCCATGTCACTGACATGTGTCACATTTGCGTGAATACTATTCTACTTGATTGTGCATGCCGGGCTAGAATACTCCTTGTGAAATGGCTCTGTTTTACAGTGATCAACCTGCGGCATGGGAGCCACAAGTTCCTTCGTGTAGATCGCGGAGCATCTCGTCTGCTTTTTGTTTGGAGAGGCACTTGAGGTAAGGCCTCATGACTGAATGTCGGTACAAGGTACCATTTTGATTGGTGTAATATTTCGAGCTATCTATCAGCTGTTGACGCTCCTTTGGATCTGCTAGAAGTGGTCTTTCACATCTGTTGTTGGAACTAAGATAAACAAAGAAAGGCTTTTACCAATCGTCGTCTCCCCCTTTATCGCCCCCAGTGTTGATCGTGTATACAAACATATGATCAATACAAGGGGTTGAAATGAATTTAATCAGGAGATATCGAGCATCTATGCCTAAGACCCCGGCTAGATATGCCAAGGAATCGGTGTATCTATTTTTACCTCGAGGAAGATAATCGAGAGTTGCTTGCACAAACTTGCTCATCCAATCTGCAACGAGGGTTGTGTATTATTGGAGGCCTCAAAATCCAGGCGGACTAATTTCTCAATTCTGTCGTTGGAAGGGGTAATCAATACGATTCTAATTCTAGACCATACAGGTCCTGCTGATCCATCTGTAAGAAGTCTCTACCCCTTCATGAAATCCATTCAGCTCTCTTGTCATATACTTTGGGGTATAGATCTTTTGCAACTTCCTCTGAAAGGTCAGGATCGTGTTCTTCCCACTCGGGATCTTCCACTGGAAAATCCATGAGGAAATTGGCACTGGCCTGCCCTTTTTCAGAATGGCGTTGTTCGAACTTGATATCATGATCTCCCAAACTGACTAACCATTGATGTACTCCCCTTGATTTTTTTTCTTGGATAAAACTTCCCAAAGTGGGTAGTTCATCATGACTTTGACTGAATGAGCTTGGAAGTAGTACTTGAGTTTATGTAAAGTATAAACAAGAGTGATAAGAAGTTTCTCAATTTTAGAATACCACATTTACGCTGGAGTGAGGGTTTTGCTGATGAAGTAGACTGGTTTCTTGATTTTCCCTTCAAGTCGAATAAGAACCATGCTAAGTGAAGTATTTATAACTGTTAGGTAGATAATTAGTTTCTCATTATCTATCGGGGTGCTCATGATGGGAGACTTCCCCAAATAGGTTTTGAGAATCTGAAAAACTGCCTCGCACTCTGATATCTATTAAACCTCTGCATTTGATTGAACTTTTCCTCTCTTGGTGCAATCACAGAGTAATTAGAATAGCCAGCGACAGTGGTATGAATATTTGAAAATGAAACAGTTCATAGCGGCAATTTTTCCATAAAGTTTCTGAACGTCTTTCATCATTTTTAGAGATGACATGTCGAAGAGATCCCGAATCTGATCTGGATCGGCCTTAATGCCCTTCTTGCTGATGAGGTGGCCTAGAAATTGACATAAATGTACTCTGAATTGACAGTTGTCAGGATTGGGATGCATCCTGTCAGATCGAAGGATGTTTAATATTATGTTGAGATCTGAAATGTGATTGATGAACAATACTCTCTTACACAAGAGATTGTTAATATTGACTTCCACGATTTTCCTGAGATGTACTTTGAACACAGTAGTCATCTATCATTGATAAGTTGTACCTGTATTTTTAAGTCCGAAGGGCATGACTTTGTAGCAATAAAGTCCTCTTTCAGTGTTAAAAGTAGTATATTCTTTATCTTCATCCAAAAATGGAATCAATTTATATCCTGAAGCAGCGTTTATCATAGATAAGAATTCATGACCTGCTGTGGAACCCAGGATCAGATTAATGTTAAGAAGAGGGAAATTGACCTTTAGAGTGTATTTTTTAAGATCAGTAAAATCTACACAAGCGCGGACCTTTCCATTCTTCTTTGGGACATCGACGATGTTGGATATCTAATCTAGATAATTAGATTCTCGAATGAATCCTACTTTGATCAATTTCTCGATCACAATGTTAACTTCATCTCGAAGTTATGGTGATAGGCGTTGCTATTTCTGTTTGACTGCAGTGGCATTAATGTTGATTGCCAATTTGTGACATGCCTTGGGGCCGGATCGACCCCAGGCATTTCTTCAAAAGACCATGCAAAAACATCTCAATTTAGTCGTAAGAACTGAATGAGAGCCTCTTTTTTGTGTTGAACCAGCTTTGTACCGATAAAAGTACCTCTGCTAGGTTAATAAATGTTGATGTATTCAGTGGGCTCCTCCCTGGAAGGCTGATCATTGGGGTGATCAGTTTTTTGTAATTGCGATGTAGCATATCTGTCTAAGGTATCTAGAATAGCAGAGATAGTATTTTCACAAGCCCGAGAAAGCTTTTGACTACCCCTGATCAGGTAGATACCATCGTTGAGTTTGAAGCAGAGTGTTGGATGATAGGTGGAAGCGATTACTTCCTGTTATGAATCTAGCAACGACTCATAATTTAGAGATAACGAGACTTGGCATTGATCGCATAACAGATGACGTCGATTGTGGATGGCCCCGTGGTAAAAGGTAAGATGATCTTCACTACTCGATCTTCTTTAGAACTATTAAATTTATCGATATCGGTATCGCTTTGAATGACTTAATCGGCCAATCCCATTTGGTCGATAGTACTCTGAAAGAGGATCTCGATACCGCTACCAGTATCAGTCACCATTCTGTGCATGGAAAACTTCTTCATCTTGAGCAGTCTGACTAACACATCATGATATAGGAATTTGACATGGCTAGTATCGTAATCTTCAAATAATATCCCAAGCCGGCGATTGCTCGACTCAGGCAAAAGTTTTGCTTCTTTGTAGTGAGGTGTGACATCACAGTATTCTGACAATCTCCTGTGCTTGAATCTGTTAGAGCTGGTGATCTGATTGATCTCGATCATGTTGTTGTGGCATATATGGTAAAGATGCTTCTCCGTAGCTTGATCTTCGACCTGGACAACTTCAAGTTGCTACTTATAGCTACCATCCTTGTATGATTCCAGGTCGACAATATATTTGAACATCTGCCCCTCCTTAAAAATGTATTCGAGCAACCGTTATAAAGCATAACAATTGTCAGTAGAATAATTGTTTACTTTATGGTGCATGTAGTACGGTCGGCTTTCGATTGGGGCCAATGATTGGGAGAGATGGTAGAGCTTATCCTTTATGAGGATTGGAAAAATTATGGAGATTTAAACATTCATCTTTGGGAGGACACGTTTGACTTGTGAGCCGCCTTTTAGAGGGTTGCCGGTGTTTCCCTTGGCGCGCTTTTGGTCATCCTAATCCTTCTTTTATTCAGTGTTCCGATCCGATGGACTTTTCATGGAAAGGATAGATTTTGTAGATTTATGCCTTTCGAACATCATCATTTCTAGATCGGCATAACTATTGACCTTGGTGATCATTTCTTCCAGGGTCGCATGTTTGTTGAGGAAGAGGTGCTCTTTTGCTTTGTAGTCAAGCTAGAGCGCGTTGGTGAAAGCAGTAACATCTATCTTTTGATCAAGATTATCCACTTTACGCGCGAGCTCCAGGAACTTCTTAGAAAATACCTCAATCTTCACTCTCTGCGACTGTTTTGGACTGATAACAAAATATAGATTTTTTTTATCTCTATTGTGAGCATACGTCTTGATGAATTGCTTATGCAGTTAGTCAAATGAGTATATGGAGTCTTCAGGCAGAGAGTGGAACCATCAAAGTGGTTCCTCCTGCAGACTTATGGCGAACAGACGACAGAGAATGTGGTTGAGATTGGAATACAACCCTAATGTGTCACGGCATTGTTGAATTTGCTCCTTTTGATCGGTACCCTTGTATTTGTGAATTTTCAGAGTATTGAAACCTTTCAAAATATCAATATCGAATAGTTCTTTGGCAATTGGACTTCCTTATAACTTTGTAAGGTCGTCGGTCATGCCCAGAACCTGTGTTTCGATCAGCCCCTTAATACGCTGGACTATATACTCTTGTGTGACATAGTGATGGGTCGGTTAAGCAGCTTGATGAGGAGGTTACGGATTATGTGTATTGGTACCTTCACTCAAACGATCTCATGCTAAAACTCGAGGCTGAAGTCTTTATTTCTCTTCCTGATGTATGGAGCATTGGTGAACTCGGCTGAGCTCGGATTGAACGTCTCCCCCCAAATGTATAGAAGGCTGAGGTTTATTCCGAATACGTCTGGAAATAGCTTTGTTGGTGGATCCTTGAGGTCCCAATTTTTCCCGCGCAGAAACCAGGGAGGCTTCTGGCACCTGATCATGATCTCGTATTAGGGGAGCCAGCTGAGTATCTAGCAGAGCCTGCAAGGTAGTCTGCATTATTATCATTTGATCTTCATGTCGTTTGAGTGCTGTCAAACGAGTTTGTCTCTTTGAGGTAATGACCAGTAAATTGACCGTGCCAACCTAAGGGATAATTTTTCCATATCCAATGATTGCAATCAAGGCTTCCTATCATGACAAGAAAGCCATGTGACTCTCCGATCGCTTTTAACATTTTGAGATCGGTCGCGTTTGGTGCTCGAAGATATTCCTCTCACAAAATTACTAGAACCACGACACAAAACCTTTTTAGACTTAAAAAGATAATG
The DNA here is from genome assembly GCA_014058105.1 of Kingdonia uniflora. Taxonomy (NCBI): domain Eukaryota; kingdom Viridiplantae; phylum Streptophyta; class Magnoliopsida; order Ranunculales; family Circaeasteraceae; genus Kingdonia; species Kingdonia uniflora. The sequence goes on from JACGCM010001326.1 coordinate 832,634, forward strand.
CTTTCTCCTATTCTCAAATACTCCTTAAAAAGATACGCCGCAAAACTGTAGCTTAAAACATGTAGTACCGCGATTATCTTTTGGTAGGGTGATAACCCAATAGTTTTTATGCAATTGGCTTTTTTGACAAAATAATCATCATATGCTACTACTGCATCAAATATTTTCAAAAACATTTGTTTAGTCATACGAAAATGTCATCGAAAATCTGCCCTTTTATATGTACAAGAAGTGTTGAAGTAGTCCCGGATAATGCTGTAATATCCCAATTTGTATTCTCGCATCTTTTTCTTATCCTCACGACCCATGACATTTCCGCAATGAGTTGAAGTTCTATCCTGCACTACTAGGTCCACTGCATCATGGTGCATAATGGTCATTGCCGTAGTACAAACAAGCATAGATTGCCAGATGAAGATAATACATGTAAAGGACCATCACTGGATAAGAAATGAGGATGAGGAAGAAGAAGACATGTGAGGCTATAGATTTGAGATTTCAGGGCTAGAAGACTGGGGAAGGAATAGATGAACAAACAGATAAAGGGAAGTATAATTATATAATGGGAAAATAAGTAGCCATTTAGGAGGACAGGAAATGAAGCAGGCTTTTGAATACCGTGCGGTAATCAAAAGACTGTCGTATTCATGTCCTCAAAAATGGTTAGTTCTTCTTTTGGACAAAGTTATGTTTACTTCCCCAATGGCTATTTTTCACAATCTTATTTTTTTTCACATCTAACGGCTATAATTTTCTTGCTATATATATTTTTTGCCTCTTAATTAACAACAGTCCCTCCACTTCAACTTTACTAGTTTTTTTAACTCTAACCAAGGCTTCAATGGTATTTGGCTGGAATGAAGATAACGCCCTTACCACATCTTGGCAGGAATTTGTTGATAATCCACCTTTCCGACAACTATTTTATAAATTGTATGATAATCCACCTTTCCGACACAAAACCTTTTTAACTCTAACCAAGGCTTCAATGGTATTGCATCTCTTTTTAGTTTAATTTCGTGTGCTGAACTACTATTTTATAAATTGTAATAGCATTTTAATTTAAATTCATGTTAGGGGCCCCAGTTTTGGAGAAAAGTGATCCATCTCGAGTTTCCTCAATTTTGGAGGAGGGTAATCCATCTTGAGCTGACCCAATTGAACTTTGTTTTAAGCTAGAAGTTGATCTCACAATCATGGCTGCCGTAAAATCTCATAGGAACTATTGGACCCCAGTGGCGAGTGATATGCCTTCGTGTATAGTGTTACCAGCCATCATGACAAGCTATTATGAAATGAAGCCTAGTATAATCCAAATGTTACCTACATTTCATAAGTTTGATTCTGAGCACGTCCATGAGTTTAAGAAAATCTATGCACTCTCAAAGTACTCAAAATAACAAATTTTACAAAGGATTTCGTCTGCCTTCATTTCCGCCCATTCTCACAAAAAGACAAGGTGAGCCATTAGCTTGATTTATTGGCACCAGCATCTATCAATTCATGGGATCAAATAGAGACCAAATTTAAAACAAAATTGTTTTCTATGGGAAAAACCTTCCATGGGAAAGATATAAAGATCTTCTTTTACAAAATCCCCATCATGGTTTTGAGAAGCAACATCTAGCCCATATCTTCAATCATAAAATAACCTCTGAGGATCGTTATAGGCTAGACTCCATGCATAGTGGCAAATTTTAGGACCTTGAACCCGATAATTCTTATGAGGAGATTGAGACATTAGCTAAAAACTCTCATGTTCAATGAAATGAATGATAATTAAGAGCAAGTGAAGGCTTTACATAATATCTAAAAGAGACCATTTGACCCGTAGAAGCCAACTTGGCAAAATGACCCAAATTTTGTGGAAGAATAACCAACTCAGTTTTGGTTTTAGAGAACCACAAATCTTAGGTCATAATTTGCCTAAGAATCCCCATTCTCAGTCTTATCCTCATGCATCTTAGCAATACTTTCAGTCATCCAAATAGTTCCCACCTGCTCCTTCCAAACCATCTTTGAAAGGTACATTTTCTCTCTTAATGGAATAATCAGTGGAATGTAAAAAATAAGCGTTATATTTTCAATAAGAAATGATACATCCCAATCTATCTTTAATCTAGAGAGTCAGATAGGATAATTGGTAAATAGATTGAATGAGAGACCACCAGGTAAGCTACTTAACAACTTGTATCTAATCCAAAAGGACTACCAGAGTTTGATTCTAGCTCAATCCCAAAATAACTTAATGTTATAACCACCCTTTGAAGTGGTAAACAAATTGATAACTCAGCTAAAATGACTAGGGTTGAGCCACCACCAGTTGCTATTGGAGATGAGGTAGGTACGTGTAAACCAGTTGTAGTAAGTAGCCATGATTGTTATAAGAACTCTAATGAGTTGTCTACCACCCCCGTTTCTGTACCAAAGGCACATTTTGAGCCAAATGTGCATTATTCACAATGCCTTCTTCTGGCTAATACAGGGATTTAATTTGAGGACATATTAGATACATTTAAAGAAGAAAGTTAATGTACACAAGAAAGTCTTCTTGGCTGAAACATTAACTGCTAAGAATTAAGGTAGCTACTCTCTCTTCTATGATAAGAGCGATACGCAAAATAAGCCTAACAGGAGAACAATCAAGTAAGAACAATAAAGAAGATAAGTATTTCCCGGAGGAAGTGGAAAACCCTTACAGATGAAAAACCACCCCCCACGAACAATTTACTATAATCAAATAGGTTACACACACAATCTTTTGAAGTTTCCTTGAGATTTCTAATAGAGTCTCTCATACCCTAGATCTCTAGAGTTAAAGTCACTAAGATAATATTTGAAGCACACCATAGTATGCCTTATAAACATGGGATGTCATTACATAAAGATGAACTTAAAGTACAGATCACGAGACACAACTGTAATGGCCTAATTCAATGAGCTCGACATGGCCTAGAATTAGTCCTTACACCAATGTACATAAGACTGCAATCTAGTAAGCAAGAAATAACGCAGGTATTTAGCATGGAAAACCTATGAATAGGTTAAAAACCTCTACCTCGTGTTGAGGGTTTTGTAATGGTGACTTTTATTGCTTGAGGTTGATGATATCTTATTACAAGTTATTTCTAGACTTAGAAATGTTTGATCTTATGAATAAGAAGCTTGGAGTGTTGAGAAAATTAGAAGATATAGTTCTTCTAGTGATTTCCCGTATGTTTTTTCTTGTCCCTGTCTCTTATAGAACTTTTTCTTTATATATGCCTCCTTCGAAGTTCTTCATCATGCTAGAGCACGTCTTTCGAACTATGTGGTTAGTGGTTGTTGACTGAATAACTGTTGAGTTCATGAGAAATAAGTAGTTTTGACTTGTTCAGGTTTTTTCGGTTTGAGCTCGACCCACGTTCTTCATCAGTTTGTGAAGTATATGGTAATGTTGACTGATGAACTGGAGATTGTGAAGACTCGTAGGATGGTTTTTGAAGAAAAAATTGCTTCTGGGATGCAGAGTTTGAACTTGAGATTTTTTGAGGACCACTCTTTGAAGAATCCTGTTCCTACGTCTTTTCCTTATAGAGGAATGTCACTAGACGAAGCGGCTGAAGTTGAGGAGGAATTTCGCTGTAGATAGAGATTTCACCACATTTTATTAACAGGTGAGCAACGTTGGGCTTGTCTTCGCATTCTTGTGGAGGACAAGGTTGGGGAGGCAGATGTTGGGATAGGCGTGACTGCAGGGTAGTTGCGCTAATTTCTTGTATCACAATGAACTTGAAAGTGAGGCCCTCTCTATCTATACCAACTCTGCTGAGGTGGTGGTTTTTGAGGTGGCGGTGATGGTAGTGGAGGATGGTTACAAACAGTGGAAGTCTGCTTCTAAAATCTCATGTGACGGAGGAGGGAGGCACTAAGAAGACCTTCAGTTTGAAGAGTTGGCTCCAACACTGAGTCTACTTCTTGCATAGTTTATATTTAATGTTTGACTAGACTTCGACCAAACTCATGTGAGGGAAGCTATTTGATGTTTCTAATTTATGTTTTGCATCAGGGTAAAAAATCACTGAAGTAGGACAAACTGAAGGACTTGATGTGTCAGAGTGCCTGAATGACTTGATACTTGTAAATTATTAGTAAAGTACCTATTTCTGAGTACTTGAAAGACTTGTTATCTGTAAAAGTACTTGTAATCTGTTTCGACATGAATAAAATTTATTATCCCATTTTCGTGTTGATATAGATATAGGATAGCTCTATAAATCAACCTGTATGATCTGAAGAATCTAAGAAATGAAATGTATGAGTGCAAAAAGTACAAATACTTGTACTTCGAACTGAGTTATATATGTGAAAATGCATGCTTATGATTCGACCTATGTGTTAGAAATGTGGGAGAGAAAAAATTGTAAGATTTTTTTTAAAATAATGATTCGACCTCAACGAGTAATGGAACTATGGAAAGAATAAGTTCGACCGGAAAAGATGTGGAATGATAAGTGGAATAATTCTCGTAAGGTTTTGGTGTTATTGCTACGAGATAAAAGGATATTAACACTTTTAAAGGGAATTGGTGGTCAAAAATATATAAATAAGGTAGAAAGATCTCTGAATATGGAGGAAGAGATAGGAATGCTGCGCACTTGATCCTAAAGGATTCGTAGTACCGTTTGAAGGACGATTGGCCATACAGATCGAAGAAGTGTAGGAGAAATTTTTTAGATTATAGGGTTATGATGCTGAGTTGCCAGTGAGGGAGTGTCAGGTCGAAGGATTAGATTTAATTATTAGGGAACTTAAGTATTCCCAATTTTTCTTTGAGAGATTTTTTTGTAAACTGGTAAGGGATCCTGCAGATCGAGATGAGGTGGTTGGATTGATTGCTGAGGTGGAGATCAAATTTAAGGATATGAGGATTTCTGGAGGTTGACCGGATGGATGTGGTTCCCAGGTGAACAAGGTTATTTATGATGTAATTACATGTGATGTGTATAGAGCAGAAGTAAAATAGGATGACAGAATAAGATTGTTTTGAGTTTGAATAATCTGAAATATTTTGTTGAATTGATCCTCTATTTTTGTGAATGTTGTTCGTGACTATTGTGTAAAAATGATTTTAAAAATATTTGAAACTCTGTTATGTTAGCTTTGGAAATGACGTCATGGTTGCTATAAGAGTAGAAGAAGATGCATGTAAAGAAAAGCATGAAGGTTCTGATTTTGTCCCTTGTGAAAAGTTGTGAAAACTCGGTTGCGTGTAAAGAGTGAGTAATTATGAGTGTGGCGAGGTCAAAGAGAGATAAAAATAGATTAAAATATAAGGGAAAATACAATTATGGAAAGGCATTTTTACCGAAATGGTACAAGACGTCTAACATGGACAGTGGAAGCCTTGGCTCCAAAATTGAGGACGGTTCGTGCGAGGCTAAATAACTGTCATCAGTTAGAAAGAGAAAATATAAATACTACTTCATCTTCACCAAATAAACGTTTTTCAACTTCTAAAAACTTGAAGAACAGTGAGAGAGAAAGGAAAAAGAGAGGCAAAAATAGTACTAAAACTTGTGGAGACTCAAACAAGAGGGATCATCAGTCAAAGAGGGAGAGAGTTGTTAAATCTTAGTCACGAAGGTGGTTGTATAGTAGCGTGGTGAGAGAAGGATACGACGCTGCCTCGGATTCATATTCTGATATAGAAGGTTAGTAGATATACGTGATATGTGTATGCGTTTTTGAAGATCAATTTTGTATTTTTTTGAAAAAGTGACAAATTACTATATATAGTAATCTATGAAAATTTGTTGTTATAAGATATATGAAAGATATTTGAATATTGTTGACATATAAAAACATAAGGAAACAATAGATACCTGTACCTGTGTGTAGGTCGATCGTGAGATGTTTTGTCTAGGATAATAATTATTTTTTGTTGTTGATATGAGGAATTCCCCTGTAAGTAAGGCTTCAGCCTCTGGTAGGCTAACTGAGTCTGAGATTAAAGCGTCCGGAGGTGAGGAAGAAGTAGGTGCTGATCAATTTTCAAGATTCCCTAGAAGATTGGTATCCTACCCTCCTCGTTCGGATGCTTTTAGAGAGTTTTGTAAGGCCAAGGTTTCTACAGGGGGTAGATGGAGGAACTGTATTAATTATGCCTGTAGGCAATTTAGGGGTTACACCATAGCAATGGGAGAGGAATACTATTACTTTTTGGTTGATTTGGAGAAGGAAAAAAGGGATAGGGGTTTAGATGAATCGATCGCTTTTGAGTACTTTGATGGGGATGTTGGAACGAACTCTTGGAGGGTTTTCTTTGTTACCTGTCTCAGTTAGAGTATAGGTTGAGTTTCCCTAAATAATCTAGCAAAAGGGATTATGAATCTTATCTGTGCATATCCCGTTCAAATGAATGGGAACATGTGGGAGGTGATAAGTTTTTGTAAATCTTTGAACTTACGGTGGGAAGAACAGAGTAGAAAGATGAGGATTTCTCCTGAGGACGTATTGCAGTTTTATGGTGTAAAAATTTTTGGTGCCAGTAGAGGGGCTTATTTTTGTACGAGTGCAACTCGACTGCGCTTCTCGATCTGAACTCTGCAGGTCGAACTTAGAACGATAATGTGATATGGGTAAAGGGTGACTACCTTCAGAGAAATGATGAAGAACCCATGGAACTTCGATTTAGAACTATAAAACAAGATAAGTATAACAATGTATAATGCATAAGATTGATAGTTGAAATTGTGTGATGTTTGTTGATGTTTATGTTGTGTGTATAATAGGTCCCAAATCACAGGTGGTGTAGAAAGAGTCATTATTGGATAAAGTCGCTCTAGAGGAGACTAAACTCGAGGCCGTATTAGAAGATCTTGGCATTAGAAGGAAGAAGCATGTTATAAGCAGAGTTTAACAAGTTTTGAAATCTTAGTTGACAAGGCCGGTGACGAGCCCTAACAGCAGCAAAAAGATGGAATTGATGGGGAAAATCAAGCTAGTTGTAGGCTCATATGTTAATTTATTTATGGTAGATTTTGTACTATGATTCAAGCTAATCAATAAGGCCAATTTTTTTAATCTTTTATAGGCTGCTTGGTTGATGAAGGGAATATGCCTCGGGATCGAGGATGAGAGAACGAAGCTGAAGAAGAAGAAGAACAAACTCGAATGGAATGTAGATCGATTGAAAAATGATTTGAGCAAAGTGGGGAAGCGGCAAGAGGCCTTAAAGGCTTCCCAAGTTGTTAAAATTAACATGCTGCAAGCGGAGGTGAGCGTTGACTTAGAGGGGGTGGGAGCTGAGCGTGACAGGCTTGGGCATCACCTTATGTCCAAAGGATACTCCAAAGAGGAGGTGGATGCCATTAAGGCTGGCACCTATGTGGAGGAAGATGATGAAGAGTTTGAAGGTAATACAACTTGTATGGTTGATAGGCTGGATGGTGTACCTCCTCAGACGGCAAGGAATAACCAAGGAGATGAGATTGAACGCCCGGAGACTGAAATTGGGAAGGTAGGATTGTGTGACTGTACTATGATTGCATGAATATTATGGGATGTTTGTAAATTTGTTGGACTTATGTTAGATAAAATTTTGTAGGCTAAGTAACTTTTTTGTAAACCTTGCTGTAGGAACTTAGGGATATATACCTCAGAATAAAAGATTTAGGGGTTGGGCTAGCTAAGAAGAGAAAGACCTCAGCGTCCCTACTGTCTTCACAACCGAAGCTGCTGGTTAGAATAGAGTAAGAAATTTTGATTTGTATGCTTCATTAGTATAGATCTACAAAGTAATGAATAGAATGTAGAGACAAACCAACAACCCATTACTGATTTAGGGGCAAACAGAACAAGAATGGTACTAGACATAAAAGAATTAGATTTTTGGCATACTCAAGTATAGAGAATGCGTACCATAGATATGTAAATATATGTTATGGAACATCCATCTGGGATTATACTTTGACCTTAAGTTCAGAAGTAATTTTATACAGTGAATGTCAAAAAATAGATATCTTGTTAGAAATGAGAAATGTAGTGATGGACGTTCCAAATCCAACTGATACAAAATATTTAAAATGTGCAGGTCGAATTGGAGTCAGCTCACCTATGCGAAGATGAAACTCTCCAATATAACTAGAAGTTTGCAGGGGACTTTGATAGGATGAGAGAGGTGAGCGAGGAAATGGAAGACCAACATATGAAGGTGCACTTCAAGTTTGTTGAGGCCACGCAGAAAGGGTAAAAAGAGTTCGAGGAGTTAAAGGAACATGCGGCGAAACTCAAAAACCAGAATAATGCACTGCTGGCAAAGAGCAAGGAGGCAGACATGGCCCATTACCTTATATAGGCTTTAGAAGGGTCGGAGGAAAATTTAAATCGGTTGGTGGCTAGTTTGAGAAATGATCTATTTAAAGAAAGAAATAATCAAGAGCGCATTCGAACTAATTTGGCGAATAACATGAGCGAACTGGGTCGATTGAAGAAGAAACTAGTTGATAAAGATAACGACATAAAGGGAGCTCGAGACGATCTAACTGCATCTGAATTGGCAGCTGAGTAACTGACTATAGCTTTTTCTGCAAAGGATATGGAATTTCGGACAGTTCAGCAAAGATACAATGAGTTGAATGAAAGGGTGGCACACCTTAAGGCCAAATTGGCTCAGGTTAACTTGCGTACCAGGAATACTGAGGTTGGGGAGTGCCTGAAGGGGAAGAAAAATGATGGAAAAATCTCTCTTGCTCAAGGTGATGTTGTTAGCTTATCAGCTCGAATTAGGGAGCTGGAGGGGGATGTTACTCAGATTCAAGGGCATGTGCACAAAGGGGTTGAGCAATTACGGGCGTGTGAAAAAAAAATTAGCGTCGCTCTTACCAGGAAGAGAGAGTTAGAGAGTGTTATTAGATAGAAGGAGATTATAATAAGGGACAAAGTTGAATTATTAAAGAAAATACCAGATGTGGACGAACTAAAGAAGAAGATTGAGAGACTTCTTGCCCAAGTTGTCAAATTAGAGGTGACTAATCATGCTAAGGTCCGTGATTGCTTATTTTGCAGAAGAAGTTAAAAGAATTGAGTTAGAGACAGATACCTTGTTTGACTGTATGTCAAAAAGAGAATATTTCTGCAAGGCTGATATAGATCGAAGAGATTGCACTAGCTCTATGAGAATGGATCTGGACCCTCGAACTGTAGAATTGATAGAGGGTAGGGCTGCTGTGACTAGTATCACATTTGCTTTATCTTATGTCTGGTTGATATCTTCGATTGAATACTAGTATCACCTTCGTTTTAATCTAGGAGTTGAGTAGAATCAGTCGATCAAGCGTAACCTTGACAAAAGAAATAGAATGTCGCAGACATATTGAAATAGATCAAAGCTAGTTTTACATTTACTTTATCTTATGTCTAGTAGAGTCCTTTGAGTGAAAACAAGTTCTACCATGTTTTAATCGCAGGAGATTTAGTAGAGTAAGCCAAACCAAGTGTATTCTTGATTTAGCTGGTATGAAGTCGCAGACATATTGAAAGAGATGAAAGCTAGTATTACATTTTCTTTATCTTATGTCTGGTAGAGTCCGTTGATTGAAAACAAGTTCTACCTTGTTCTAACCACAGGAGATTTAGTAAAGTCGGCCAAACAAAGTATATTCGTGATTTAACTGGTATGATGTCGTAGACATATTGAAGGGATGAAAGCTAGTATTACCTTTACTTTATCTTATGTCTAGTAGAGTCCGTTGATTGAAAACAAGTTCTACCTTGTTCTAACCGCAGGAGATTTAGTAAATTCAGCCAAACCAAGTATATTATTGATTTAACTGGTATGATGTCGATTGAAAGCTAGTATTATCTATGCTTTAATGTATATATTGTTACAAAGTAGAGAGATGTATGGAGAAAACTTATAAATTTCATTGATTTCTGAAAAAAGATGTACATTGGATAGAGATAGAAATCTCACTTTTTGAATGAAAAGCGAGAAACTGAAATGGAGTTGTGAAAGACCTAACAATAATATCATTTAAGTCGCCTAGTATTCCATAGACTCGAGACGTGGACGCCCTCTTCTGTCATGAGGTAATATGATCCCAGGCCTGAGAGACCTGTGATAAGGAATGGACCCTCCCAATTGTCTGCTAGTTTCCCAGCATGAGACGTTTTATAATGTTGAGGTATTTCTCAAAGGAAGAGATCATTGATTTGGAAAGTACGGCCTCTAACTCAGTTTTTGCATGAATTGGCTAGCATATGGTGATATCGGCCAAGGTTAGCGATGGCGTGTTCCCTAGTTTTATCATTCCAATTGAGGTTGCAGGCCAATTTGAACTTATTTTCCTCGTCAGTTGGCTCGTGATCTTTGACTGGGTGATGATATTCAGAAGGAATGATGGCCTCAATTCCATTGGCAAGGAGGAATGGAGTGCATTTTGTTGACTGTTCTGAAGTAGTACGATATGCCCATAAGACATGAGGGAGTTCGTGAACCCAATTCCCTTTTTCCTAAGAGTATAGCCTTTTTTTGAACCCATCTACAATGGTTTTGTTGGTAATTTCGGCTTCGCCAATGCCTTGAGGGTAGTAGGGACTAGATGGTAAGTGAATGATATTGCGTTTGTTGAGGAAAGCTATGACCTGTTCTCCAATAAATTGGGGCCCAATATCGATTCAAATTATGTAGGAGCACCTAAATCGAGTGATAATGTATTCCCAGAGAAAATAGATCACATCTTCTTTTCTTGTTTGACAAAGTGGAACTGCTTTTACCCATTTTGTAAAATAATTAGCAGCTACGAGGAGGTGGCGGCGGCTATCTAGAAAATTAAGAAATTTGCCGATGAGATTGAGTACCCTTCTTTTGAATGGCCAAAACACCTTGCTTGCATGGAGTTCAAGCCCAGGGGCGCGTATCATCTTTCCATGTCGCTGACATGAATGACATTTGCGTAAGAATTCTTTCTGCTTGTTTGTGCATGTCAGGCCAGAATACTCCTTGTGTAGTGGCTCTGTTTGCTAGTGATTGACCTGCGGCACGAGAGCTGCAAGTCCCTTCATGTAAATTGTGGACCATCGCATCCGCTTTCTGTTTGGAGAAGTACTTAAGGTAAGGCCTCATTACTGAACGGCAGTACAAGGTACCATTTTGATTGGTTTAGTGCTTCGAGTTTTTTATCAGCTGTCAGTATTTCTTCTGATCTACTAGAAGTGGTCCTTCACATTTGTTGTTGATACCGAAATAAGCTAAGAAAGGCTTTGGCCAATCGTCGTCTCCCCCTTTATCGCCCCTACTGTTGATCATGCATACAAAAATACGATCAATGCTGGGGGTTGAAATCACATTGATCTGGATATATCAGACTTATGTGCCCCAAACCCCGGCTAGATATGCCAAGGAATCGACATGTCTATTTTTGCCTTGAAGAAGATAATCAAAAAGTTCGGGGACACCGGGCTCGAGGGCAAGGTCGATTCCATGAATAAGATTTTCATACTCGGTGACCTTATTTGAGGCGTTAAAATCCAGGCGGATTGATTTCTCAATTGTGTCGTTGGAAGGAGTAATCAGTACGATTCCAATTCCTGACCTTGTGGGTCCTGCTTATCCATCTGTAAGAAGTCTCCACCCTTTCTTTGTAATCCATTTAGCCCGCTCGTCAAATGTTTTGAGGGTAACTCTTCTATAACTTCCTTTGAAAGGTCAGGATCGTGCCCCTCCCACTCGGGATCTTCTACTGGAAAATCCACCAAAAAATTGGCCATGGTTTGCCCTTTTTTAGAATGACGTTGTTCGAACTTTATATTAGATTCTTCCAAGCTGACTGACCATTGCCATACTCGCCTTGATTTTTCTTTCTTGGATAGAACTTCCGAAAGTGGGTAGTTTGTCATGACTTTGACTGAATGAGTTTGGAAGAATTGTTTGAACTTTTTTGACGTATAAACAAGAATGAGAAGAAGTTTCTCGATTTTAGAGTATCTTGCTTCTGCTGGAGCGAGAGTTTTGTTAATAAAGTAGACTGGCTCCTCGATTTTTTTCTTCAAGTAGAATGAGAACCGAGTTGAGTGAAGTATCTGTTACTGTGAGGTAGATAAACAATTCCTCATTATCTCTTTGGGTGCTCATGATGGGAGACTTCCCCAAATAGGTTTTAAGATCTTGAAAAGCTGTCCCATATTCTGATGTCCATTGAACCTCAGCATTTAGCTAAAATTTTCCTTGTATGGTACAACCGCAGAGTAATAGGAATAGCCAACGACAGCGGTTTGAAGATTTTGAAGCAAAACTGCTGATAGCGGCAATCTTGCCAGCATATTTTTGAACATCTTTTGCTGATTTTGGAGATGGCATGTCGATGAGAGCCCGAATCTGATCTGGATCAGCCTCAATCCCCTTCTTGCTGATGAGGTGGCCTAGAAATTGACTTGAATGCACTTTGAATTGGCATTTATCAGGATCGAGACACAAATTGTAAGATCAAAGTATGTTGAATATTGTGCTGAGATCTAAAATGTAATTGATGGACTGTACGCTCTTGCAAAAGAGATCATTAATCTAGACTTCCACGACTTTCTTGAGATGTTTTTTGAACATAGTAGTCATCAATCGTTGATAATTTGCACATGCGCTCTTGAGTCCGAAGGGTATGACTTTATAGCAATAAAGTCCTCTTATAGTGATGAAAGTAGTCTTTTCTTGATCTTCATCCAAGAGTGGAATCTGATTATATCCTGAAGCAGCATCGATCATAGATAGGAGTTCATGACCTGCTGTAGAATTAAGGATCTGATGAATGTTAGTAAGAGGAAAAATGTCCTTTAGAGTATGTTTGTTGAAATCGGTAAAATCTACACAAACACGGACCTTTCCGTTCTTCTTTGGGACAACAACGATGTTGGATATTCAATCTAGATACTTGGCTTCTTGAATGAATCCCACTTTGATCAATTTCTCGATCTCCATGTTAACTTCATCTCGAAGTCGTGGTGATAAGCATCGTTGTTTCTGTTTGACTACAGTGGCGTGGATGTTGATCGACCCCAAGCATTTCATCAAAAAACCACGCAAAAAAATCTCTATTTAGTCGTAAGAACTGAATGAGAGCGTCTTTTTCATATTGAACCTGCTTTGTACCAATAAAAGTGCATCTGCTTGGTCCATTGATGTTGATGTATTCGGTAGGCTCCTCCATAGAAGGCTGATTATCGGGGTGATCAACATGCTGTAATTGCTATGCAACATATTTGTTGGAGGTATCTAAAATTACAGAGACGGTAATTTTGCAAGCTCGAGAAAGCTTTTGACAGCCCCTGATTTCATAGATATCATCATTGTGTTTGAATCAGAGTGCTTGATGATAGTTGGAAGCGAATGCTTTTATATTATGAATCCAACAATGACCCTTAATCCCGAGATAACGAGATTTGGCATTGATCACATAGAAGACGACGTTGATGGTGGCTGGTCCTGCGGTAATAAGAAAGATGATCTTCCGTGCTCTTTCTTCTTTAGAACTATTGAATCTACTAAGATTGGTATCGCTTTGAATAACTTGATTGGCCAATCCCATTTGGCCGATAGTGCTCTGAAAGGGGATCTCAATACCACTGCTAGTATCGATCATCATTGTGTGCATGACAAATTTTTTCGTCTTGAACATTATGACTAACGCATCATGATGTAGAAATTTAACATGGCTAGTATCGCAAGCCTTAAATGATATTTTGAGCCGGCGATTACTTGACCTAGGCAGAAGTTTGGCTTCTTTATCTTGAGGTGTGAAATTGTAACATTCTGACAATCTCCTGCGCCAGAATCTGTTAGAGTTGGTGGTCTGATTGATCTCGATTATGTTGTTGTGGTACATATGGTAAAGATACTTTGCCTCAGCATGTTCTTCGACCTGGATAACTTCAAGTTGCATCTTATAGCTCCCATCCTTTATGATTCCAGGTTGATAATATATTCGAGCATCTGTCCCTCCTTGAAAATGTATTCGAGCAACCTCTGTAAAGCATAGCAGTTATCAGTAGAATGATGGTTTACCTTATGGTGCATGTAGTATGGTCAACTCTCAATTGGTTCTAATGGTTGGGAGAGATGATAGAGCTTATCCTTTGTGAGGATTGGAAAAATTGTGGGGATTCGAACATTTATCTTTGGGAGGACCGGATTGACATGTGATTCGCCTTTCTGAGGGTTACCAGTGCTTCCCTTGGCACATTTTTGGTCACCCTAGTCCTCCTTAGGTTCTACGTTTTGATCTGCAGAGGGACCTTTCATGGTAAGGGAAGATTTAGTAGATTTATGCCTTTCGAACATCGTCCTTTCCAGGTTGACATAACTATTGACCTTGGTGATCATGTCCTCCAAGGTCGAAGGTTTGTTGAGGAAGAGGAACTCATTGGCTTTGCAGTCTAGCTGGAGTGCGTTGGTGAGAGCGGTAACAATGGTTTTCTGACCAAGGTTCTCCACTTTACACGCGAGCTCTAAGAACTTCTTTGTGAATGCCACGAGCTTCTCTCCGTTGGATTGTTTGAGGCTGATAAGCGAATAAATTTTTTCTTTTTTGTCTCTGTTGTGAGTATATGTTCTAATGAATTGTTTCTACAGCTGGTCGAATGTGAATATGGAGTCTTCAGGCAGAGAATGGATCTATCGAAGTGGTTCCTCCTGCAGACTTGTGTTGAACAGATGGCAGAGAATATGGTTGAGATTAGAGTACAACCCCAACAAATAACAATATTTTTAAATTTTCTCCTTGGGATCGGTACCTTTCGGAATATCCATATCGAATAGTTCTTTGGCGATTGGACTTCCTTGTAACTTGATAAAGTCATCGGTAGTGCCCAGAAATTTTTCTTCGATCAATTCCTTAATGCGTTGGCCCTTATGCTCTGGTGTAACATAGTGGTAGATCGGTTGAGCGGCTTGACGAGGAGGTTGCGTATTATGAGTACCGATACCTTCACTCAAACGATCTCGCGCTAGAACTGGAGGCGGAGGTCTTTATTCTTCCTCCTAACGGATGGAACATCGGTGACATCGGCTGATCTTAGATTGAATCTCCCCCCCCCCACCAAATAAATGGAAGGTTAAGGCATTCCGAATATATATGGAGATAGCCTTGATGGTGGCACCTTAAGGTCTCAATCTTTCCCGCACAGAAATCCAGGAGGCTTCTGGCACCAGATCACGATCTCGTATTGGAGGAGCCTGCTTAATTTTCTGTAGAACTTGTAGGGTAGTCTGCATTGTTGTCATTTGGTCTTCATGTTGATTGAGCACTGTCAAATGAGCTTGTCGTTCGACCTCGTACTCTTTCTCACGGAGCTCTCGATTGTGAGTTAATAGTTGTTCGAGCTCGTTGCACTTCTCCTTTTCGGTGTTGAGATTCGCTCAGAGCTCTAAAAGTTGTTCCGGCTTGATTGAGAGGTCGAGATGAACTCCGGTAGTTGGTCCCTTGGAGGTGACCATGGTTGAAATATTGTAGCAGAGTGATTGAATGTCTTAGGATACCATGGAAAGAATTCTTTCCCACAAACGGTGCCAAATGTAATGGCCTAATTCCGTAAGCTCGATGTGGCCTCGAATTAGTACTTACACCAATGTACTTGTGACTATAATCTAGTAAACAAGAAATGACACAGATATTTAGTATGAAAAACCTATGAATAGGTTAAAAACCATGACCTCGTGTTGAGGGTTTTGCAATAGTGACTTTTATTGCTTGAGGCTGATGATATCTTATTATAAGTTATTTCTAGACATAGAAATGTTTGATCTTGTGAATAAGAATTTTGGAGTGTTGAGAAAATTAAAAGATATAGTCCTTTCAGTGATTTCCCGTATGTTTTTTCTAGTCGCTGTCTCTTATGGAACTTTTTCTTTATATAGGCCTCTTCTTAAGTTCTTCATCATGCTAGAGCACGTTTTCCGAACTATGTGATCAGTGGTTGTTGACTAAGTAACTGTTGAGTTCATGAGAAACAGGTGGTTTTGACTTGTTCAGGCTTTTCAGTTTGAGCACGACCCACATTCTTTATCAGTTCGTGGAGTATGTGGTAATGTTGACTGGAGAAGTTGTGTGGAGAATGCGTGAGACTGATATAGAGGTAATTTGAACTAGGGACAACTCAATTATTGGTTAGATCAAGGGATAAGCCCCTACAACACCAACACCTCCAAAACAAACTTCTAAAGCTAACTTTACGAAGTCTGTTTGAGTAGAATCTCAGACTATACGACAAAGTAAGTTCTAAGTATTTTGTTCGAATAGACAAGGAGTCTGTTAGAACAGATAAAATCTCATTTGAAGGATTTCCAGTCTCCTTCGAAGAACTTATCATTTATTCAAATAAATAGTAATATTTATTCGAACAATCTTGCCTCTGCCTATTTTGTTCGAACGGACAAATAGTCTGTTCGAACAGAACATTGAAAAAACTTTTTTTCAAACCGTCTTCGAACATCGCTTGTCCCACGGGCTCTGATGAACTTCCTCGAACTTGATTAGAGTTCATAGCTTAGCAATCTCTTAATTGAAATCGAATGTCATAACCCATCTCTTGATCTCCAAATGAATTTCACGCACTATCCAAACCATCAATCTAGAAGAACCACAAATGTTGTACATGTCAACTTCTGAAAAGTAACCACCTTCGTATACATATTGCCTGGATTCACATCACTATGAATCTTCACAAGCTTCAACACACCATCATCGATGAGTGAGAGAATATAATAATACTGAATATCAATATGCTTAGTCCTAGAGTAAAAAGCCAAATTCTTTGCTAAGTGTATAGAGCTTTGACTATCACTATACAACTGAGGAGAAAATTTTTCTCTACCAAACTCTTTCATCAACCCTTTAAGCCAAACCATATCTTTGCACACTTCTGCAGCCACAACATATTTTGCCTCCGTCGTAGACAATGCTACAATCTTCTGTATCCTTGAAACCCATGTAGCCGCACTGCTTCCCAATGTAAATATGAAACCACGAGTACTCTTTGGCCTATCAATATCACCCGCCATATCAAAATCAATGAATCCCTATAAACATATCTGAGAACCCCCATAACATAATACCATATCTTAAGTCCCTTTTAGATACCTCAGTATCCATTTCATAGCTCTTCAATGCTCCTTGCCTAGATTATTCATATACCTACTAACAACTCCCAGTGCTTGGACAATATCTAGTCTTATACAAATCATAGTGTTCATTAGGCTACAAGCCGTGGATTGATAAGGAACCTTCCACATCTCATTACGATCCTTCTGCCTCTTCAGATAATAATCCTTTGACAATTTAAAGTGACCTCCCAATGGTGTACTAACAACTTTAGAACCGTCCATATTAAACAGCTTAAGTATTTTTCCGATGCACTCATCTTGAGATAACCTCAATTCTTACCGCCTTTTGTCCCTTATAACACGCAAGAACTTGTTTTACTTTACCTAAGTCCTTCATAGAAAACTCCCGGGATAAGTGCTCCTTTAACTTGGAAGCCTCTCCCATGTCGGCACTTGCTACCAATATATAATCTACATACAGAAGTAGAATAATATAAGAGTTCCTAATATTTTTGATAAAATAATATTAATCTGCATTGCTCTTCAAATAACCATTTTTGTACATGAATTGTTCGAACTTCAAATACTACTATCTCGGCGCTTGTTTCAAACCATATAAGCTCTTAGTGAGCCTACACACAAGTTCTTTTTTCCCTTTCATTTCACTTAATACCCTTCAGGCTGCTTCATATAAATTTCTTTATCAAGGTTATCGTGAAGAAATATTGTCTTGATATCAAGCTGTTCAAGATGCAAATCTTTAACTGCAGTTATATACACCACAGCCCGAATAGTTGACATCTTCACAACAGGAGCAAAGATCTTACCAAAATCAACACCTACTTTTTGCTGAAAATCCTTCCCCACAAGTCTAGCCTTGAATCTCCTTAAACCCTCATATTCCTGCCTTAGTTTGTATACCCACTTGTTGTGCAATGCTCTCTTTCCTTTTGATAACCGAACTAAATCCCAAGTTTGATTTACTAAAAATCACTACATCTCATCATTCATAGCAAACTCCCACTTGTTCTTGGCTTATACATTTAAAGCCTCCTTGTAACTTTCCAATTTACCACCATTCATATGTAACAAGTAATTTAGGGAGTTAACGTACCTAACAAGAACTCCTACAATTCTTGGCTCCTTTCAAAGTGTTATTAGAATATCTAGATCATTAGGTTCCTCGCCTTGATCCGGGGCATCGAACCCAACCACGACTTCTTCATCCAACTCTCGAGAGGGTTCAAATTCAATGTCGATGCTTTCCGCTGCTTCACTACGATTCCTTTCACCAGGTACTTTGAAGTCTTTATGCAAAACTTCCTTATTGAATATAACATTATGGCTCAGGATGACTTTTCGATAATTTGTATCCCAAAATCGGTACCCAAACTCATCACTACCATATCCAATGAATATACACTTCATCGACTTTGCATCTAACTTTGTCCTTGTATCTGAATTATCAAGTACATATGAGGTACAACTAAAAATATGCAAGTGAGAAAGGTTTACCTCTTTACCGTTCCATGCTTCTTCAAGAAGTCCAAAGTCTAAAGCCATTGAAGGCCCTCTATTAATCAAGTACGCTACTCTAATAGCTGCATCTACCCAAAAACATTTTGGCAATCCAGCATTGAGTCTTATACTCCCTGTCATTTTATATATTGTTCGATTCATGTGTTCTATAACACCATTTGGTTACGGTGTTCTGAGAATAGTCTTTTGTCTCCTAATCTTGT
Source organism: Kingdonia uniflora (assembly GCA_014058105.1). Taxonomy (NCBI): domain Eukaryota; kingdom Viridiplantae; phylum Streptophyta; class Magnoliopsida; order Ranunculales; family Circaeasteraceae; genus Kingdonia; species Kingdonia uniflora. The sequence continues at coordinate 851,447 of JACGCM010001326.1, forward strand.
TTGATGCGCAAAGGTCTTCAAATTGGTCACTACATTATTTGTCACCGTTATCTGATCTAAGACACTTCTGTTTCAAGCTAGTATAGTTTTCAACTAGAGCTCTCCAACTCTTAAATTTATAGAATACATCTAATTTTTTCTTCACGAAATAGACCTACAGTTTCCTAGTAGCGTCATCAATGAAAGTAGGGTAATAATAAAAACTACCAATAGAAGACAGTTTGGTTGGCCCCCAAACATCCGTGTGTATAGAATCCAGCTTTGTAGGTTTCCTTGATCTTTCAGTTATTTTGAAATTGACCTTCTTCTACTTCGCAAGAACACACTTTTCAAGAAACATAAGATCAACCTCATCAAGACCCTCAAGCTTTCCCTTTGTTACCATCAACTTCATTCTCTCTTCACTCATGTGACCGATCCGTTTGTGCCATGTACTTGCATCAATCCACGTTGTGGCCGCATATATAGCGAAAAATTGTGCTTTGCATTGTATATAATTCTCCTTGCCTTAAACCTCGAGCTACTACCATAGCTCCCTTTGAAACCCTTCAGAAGGTTGTACCAAAGGTGTTTACATATCTGCCAATTTGCTAACCGATATAAGCTTACGCCTCAATTTGGGTACAAGTCGCACATTTTGTAAAACCAGCGTCACCCCCGAAGGCAACATCAACCTAGCGTTTCCCTTTCCAGTAATATTGCGTACACTCCTATCAATAAGAATGACCATACCGAAGTCACCTTTAACAATATTGGTTAGGAAACCTACGCATGCAGTAGCATGGGAAGAGACACCTGAATAACCTATCAAGGATTTATTAACATCGTCATGCAAAAGTAGTGGAGCCTCATCAGAATTAACCTCCGCAGTAAGGTTTATTGTTTCTATCACCTCATCATCAATTTTCTTAGAAGAAGAGTTACAATCTCATCTAAAGTGACCCTTCTTTTCACAAGTCCAACACGCACCGGGCGGCTTAAACTTTCCTATTGACTGTAATAGACCCCTTCCATATTTTGGCCCTTTTCTATAAGACCTCCCTCTTTCCTCGATGTTCAACGTACTGCTGTTTGAGCTCGAAGAGGGTTCAGATGTTTTATGCTTATTCTCTTCACTCATAATAAAAGAGACTATAGTGCTAAATTTAATACCTTCTATCCCTGATAAATTGCTTAGAGCTGTAATAAACCCTTCCCAGCTCTCAGGTATCTACCCTAGAAGATCCCACGCTCTCACCTCTAAGGTAAAAGTAATTTTCACGAATTCAAGCTGAGTATGAATAGTATTGAACTCACTGTTATGAGCCTGCACACTACCATTCTCTTTCATCATCAAAGCGAAGAAACGTCATAAAAGATGTACCTTATTTGACCAGGACGGTTCTGAATAAATAGAGGAGAAAGTCTCCATCAAACTCTTCGCTGTCCTAACTTTGGAAATCATGTATAGAATCTGAGATGACAACGCTAACCTAATGGTTCAAAGCGCCTTATTGTCCAATCGTGCCCACTTAGCAGTATCAAAATCTACTGGCTTTATCTCAACTCTACCCAGTGGTAAATCAAGATCCTTCTGATAGAGGTAATCTTTTATTTATAACTTCCATACTCCAAAATTCAAACCATTGAACTTTATGATCTTCAATTTCTCCTGATCAGCCATCGATCTTCACTATACAAGCCCTATAAAAAGTGCTTTGATACCAATTAGAGATAATCGAGGTAGCAACTCTCTCATCTATGACAAGAACGATACGCGGAACAAGCCTAATAAGAAAATAATCAAACAAAAACAATAAAGAAGGCAAGTATTTCCTGGAGAAGGAAAGTGGAAAACCCTTGTGGATGAAAAATCCCTCCCAACTGTAGGGGCCTATCCCACAATCTCACCTAAAATCGAGTTGTCGCTAGTTCGGATTACCTCCATGTCAGACTCACGCATTCTTCACATGACTTCTCCTGTTAGCAGCACCACGTATTCCACGAACTGCTAAGAAATGTGAGTCGAGCTCAAACTGAAATACCTGAACAAGTCAAAACCACATGTCTCTCACGAACTCAGCAATTACTTAGTTAAATAGCCACTAACCACATCGTTTAGAGATCGTACTTCAGCACGAAGAAGAGTTCCAAAAGAGGCCTATATAAAAAAAAGTTCTAAAAGAGACAGGGACAAGAAAAAAGGAGAAGAACTCACTAAGAAAGAAATATTTTCTAAGATTCTCAAAGCTCCAAAAATCTTATTCACAAGATCAATCGTTTCTAAGTCAAGAAATAATTTTTAATAAGATATCATCAGCCTCAAGAAATAAGCGTCACCATTATAAAAACCCTCAACACGAGGTCATGGCTTTTTTACCTATTCATAGGTTTTCCGCGATAAACACCTAGTTCATTTCCTGCTTATTAGATTTTTGTCATAGGTCCATTGGTGTAATGACTAATTCTAGACCACTTTGAACTCACAGAATTAGGACATTACATTTGGCGCTGTCTGTGGGAATGAGATTCTTTCCACGATATCCTAAGGCATTCAGTCAATCTACTCCAGCATTTTAATCATGGTCACATCCAAGCAACCAACTACCGGAGTCCAACTTGATCTTTCAGTTGAGCCAGAACAGCTTACAGAGCTTCAGGCTAATCTCAATACTAAAATGGAGAAATGTAATAGGCTCGAATGAAAGTTTACTCGCGACCAAGAGCTCCGCGAAAAGGAGCTCAACGCCGAATGACAAGCTCATTTGGCAATACTCGAATGACCTGAAGATCAAATAACAACAATGCAAAGTACCTTGCAGGCTCTGCAAGGTACTCAGCAGGCTCCACTGATGCGAGATCGTGATTAGGTGCCAGAAGCCTCTCAGGCTTCTGTGCGGGAAAGATTAAGACCTCAAGGAGCTACCACCAAAGTTATTTCCATACATATTCAGAATAATCTCCACCTTCCATTCATTTGGGGGGAGACATTTAGTCTGAGCTCAGCCGAGGTCACAGATTCTCCATACATCAGGAAGAGGAACCGAGACTTCAAACTCAAGTTCCAGCATGAGATCGTTTAAGTGAAGGTACCGATACTCAGAATCCGTAACCTCCTCTGTAGTAGCCTACTCGTAGCCTTCGAGCAGACAGCTGAAGCCCACTTCATAGCCTACTCGAATACATCGAAGCCCTCTCAACCCCCAAACAAGGCTCCCCAGAAATCTCCCAGAGATAAACCTTCGACACCGGACATAACTTCAAGAACGGATCAGCCCATTACAGCAGACATCCTTCGACCATATCTACATACGGTCGAAGTACGAAAAGACAGACAACCATCTCACCGGACAGAACTTCGAGATGGCTCAGCCCATTGTAGCAGACATCCTTCAACCACATCTACATACGGTCGAAGTACAAAAAGACAGATAGCCATCTCACCAGACAAAACTTCGAGAATGAATTAACGTCCTAGCAACAGGTATCCTTCGACCTCACTATCACGAGGTCGAAGCGAGATAAGACTGACAACTACCTCATCAGATAGGACAGCGCATTGATTGGCCTGTGCATCAACAGTGACAAGCCCAACCACTGTACAGTTCAGAACCATCACCAATAAATACAGCAGTAATAGTACCGACAAAATCGGCGTCCGTCACTTGCCGGGATTTTCTGACAACATAATCATGTAAGCCGGTGACTCAGCTCCCTAAGCTTCTTTAAATTGAGGAGAGGGGAACCCAGAAAGGGGTTAGAAAGATCTCCTCCGGTCTTTGCATCTTTACCTTCGACCACACAGAAAATCTGTACTCGAACCCTCTAATCTGTTCTTCAGTAATAAAATCTGTCTTAAAAATCCTCTTCAGAGCTCGTAGAGAGTCATATTCGGACCTCTACACAAGTATTTGCCTTTAGTTTTATCTTATCATCGGCCGATTACTTGTTCCCTTTGATTGAGGATTGAGTTTACTTTGTAAGGATTAACTCCTCGTCCAAACGGAGTTAGCCCCCTACAATTGGCGCCGTCTGTGCTTCCCACCCTACCACTCTCCCTCTCTTGTTCCCATTCCCTTATTTTTCACACCAACAATTCATCCTCAATGGCACCCACACGCCGTTCCAACTCCTCCCAGGCTGGAAATTCCATCGACGGAGTCGCTGCTCAAATAACATTACTATCTCAACAAGTTGCTCAGGCAGAGGAGCGCCATAAGAACCAACTGAATCAGGAACGTGAAAACCATCGCTTGGCATTGAAAACAGAGCGGAATCGCCATTTAGATGACAAAAACTGACAAAACAGAGCAATCAATGAGCTGCGCAACGCCATCCGAGAGCTACAAATATTACAGCCCTTGGAACCTGCCCGTCCGTCCCAGGCACCCGACCCGTCGCGCATTTCTGCCCGCACCTTCCATGGCCCTCCTTCAAACCTCGAGTTACCCCATTTAACGCTAGGGCCGAAGGTATTGCCCGTAATATTCCCCCAACTGGCTCTATCCACCTCGGGATTCATCCTACCGAAGACTCTTCCGACTCAACCCTTTGCACCTCCAGAAAACCTGCACGCCGTCTTGCCCGAGAACGGCTCGGTGAATACAGTGCTGACTTTGTACCACATACTCGACCTCACAACCTTCGAATCTACCAATCTCCCCCTCATCCTCCATACATTATACAGCAGGAATTCGACAACAAAATACAACCAATCGTCCATGTTACCGCGAATCCAGCTACAGACTCATGGAACCGCCTCAATAACCCGATTTGTCCTAAACTTTTGGCCATCGAAATACCCTCTAACTTTCGCACTCCCAAACACGGAAAATATCGTAATACAAACCCTGAAGCGCGCAAGAAGCGACTAAAGCCTATTTTACCTACACTCACTACTCCCCTCAGTACCCTTCTACCATACATACAGGCAGACCCTATTTGGTGTATTCCTTTCCCCATCGAAGTCAGACCAGGCGAATCTTTCTGCGCCAACCACAAATGCAATTGTCATCATACCAATAAATGTTTTGCCCTTCAACACTCCCTCGAACTTATCTTCATAGCAGGGCGTTTCCACCAATATATTGCCGACCTACCAGGCTTCCTTGATGGGTCTTACCTCAAATCCCTATCAACCCCTACTACTGACCCAACCGAGGTACACATCTACAGAGTCAAGTTCATCGAAGTCAATAATATAGACAGTCGACTCTCCAAGAACAAATGATAGCGTGTAGAAGAATGTTATAAGCTCACCTATCAAGAGAAATTCCCTACCCTCTTGCCAAAAACCAACCAGCACCCTCGACTCGAAGGCATCTCTTTCATCGACTGCGATACTTCACATGTCCGCTTTCCTCATTCCGATCTATTAGTCATCATGATTAAGATCGAGAAATTTGTTCTCCATACAATGTTCATAGATACTGGAAGCGCAGCCGACGTCCTATTTCTCCAAATAGTTCAAACCATGAAGAAAGCACACCTTTTAGCTGCAGCTAGCGTCGGGCTAAAAGGTTTCTATGGAACAGCAGAAGTCATTGTTGGCCGCATCAGTCTACCTGTCACTACAGGGCCCATTACCCTTCAAACCAACTTCATAGTCATTGACTAGAAGTCTGAATACCTTGGTATACTCAGACGAGATTGGCTTCACGCCATGCACGTTATACCTTTAACCTATTATCAGACCCTTCGATTCAAGAATCACGAAGGTACTTGGAACTTGAAAGGTTCTCAACGCCTTGCCCGCTCATGCGAGCACCCAGAGATCGACCAAACACAAAAACTTGTCAGCCGCCCATAGAAATCACAGCATCTTCCCATACCTTCAACTTTGATAGATACCACACAACCCATTGAACCTACTATTTATATCGAACTCGATGGTCCTGGTCAGGGTACATTTATTGGAACCCTCCTTAATGAGTCAGAATACCTCAAACTTTCCGAGTTCCTTTGAGGAAGCAAAGATATCTTCGCCTGGACATTTCAATAAATGCCCGGCGTCAACCCCCACCTAGCATGCCATCGCCTTGATCTCATCCTCTATTCCTCAGTAGTAATGCAAAAAAAGTAAACATTGGCACAACGACTTCGAGAAGCTGTGAACCTTGAAGTTGACAAACTCATAGCCGTTGGGTTTATCAGAGAAGTGAAGTGCGCAGACTGGATATCGAACATCGTGGTAGTACCAAAGAAGAATGGAAAAATCAGAATCTGTGTCGACTTCACTGACCTCAACAAGCATACACCAAAAGACAGTTTTCCTTTCCCAACTATCTCAGCACTCCTCGATGCCACTACTGTACACGAACGCCTATCTATGATGGACGTGGTTTCGGGTTACAATCAGGTACCCCCCTCCCAGAAGATTAACTTAAAATTGCCTTTTTAACCGAACAAGGCCTTTATTGTTTCAATGTTATGCCATTCGGCCTTAAAAATGTCGTTGCCACCTACCAACGCCTCGTCACAGCTATGTTCAAACCATTGCTTTGCAAGTCAGTCGAAGTCTATATCGATGATATGTTATGCAAAAGCCTCCATAAGAATACTCATATTCAAGACCTAACAGAAATCTTTTCAATACTTCGCACGTATAATATGAAACTCAACCCAGATAAGTGTTAATTTGGCGTGTTATCCGGCAAATTTTTGGGTCACCTTATCAGTAAACGCGGGATAGAGATCGATCCCACACACATTCGAGCCCTCATAGACATGCCTTCGCCCCGAACAAAGAAGGATGTTCAAAAAATAGCTGGCAGGATAGCAGCCCTTAACCGTTTTATTTCAAAATCATCTGACCGCCGTGCTTGGCTTTTTTCCCTCTTACGTGAACAGGGTGCCCACAAAATAAAAAAGAAAAACAACCCTGAGATTAATTGAACCCCTGAGTGCGAACAAGCTTTCCTTGAACTTAAAACTTATCTCCGATGTCCACCTATTATCAGTACCCCTATCGAAGGTGAGATACTGTCTTTATACCTTGCTGCCACAGAAACTTCCAGTAGTTCAGTGCTTATTCAACTTGATTCCCATATCGAAAAACCTACATATTTCATAAGCAAAACCCTTACCCCTGCAGAGACCCGGTATTCATAGCTTGAACTTTTCCTCCTCACACTTTTCAATTCAGCCCGTAAATTCAAACCATATTTTCAGGCTCATCCCATTCGTGTCATTACCAGTTACCCCCTTCGAGAAGTACTCAGAAAAAAAGAAAAATCCAGACGAGTGCAACAGTGGTCCGTATACCTTGGCGAACACGACATTACCTTCAAGAAACTAATATCCCAGAAAGGCCAAGCAGTAGCAGATTTTCTAGCCGACTTCCCAGTTGAAGATATAGATTGGGAAGAACACGAAGATGATCTCGCAGACTATCAACCAGAAGAAATAGATCTGTGGGACCCTCTCACTGGTTTGCGTTTATTCATAGACGGATCAGCAGGACCTAATGGCTCAGGAATTGGTATTATTCTAGTAACACCCACTAATGATCGCATAGAAAAAGCCGTCACACTTGCCTTCAAATGTTCCAATAATGAAAAATAGTATAAAGCCTTGATCCACGGCCTCGACCTCGCACTCGACCTCGACATCCCCAAACTTGCAGTCTTCATAGATTCCCAACTTATTCAGAGACACTACACAGGAGAAAACCAAGCTAATGGTCGCATGGCTGATTATGCCATCTTTGTGCGACAGCGAATAGGTCGGTTCCCCGAAAAATCCACAATCACACATTACTCTCGGGGAGAAAATTGACATGTAGATGCCCTTGCCTACATAGTAGCTATGCTCAGCCACTCAGAGTCGCGGACACGTCATATCGATGTACTCGAACACCCAAGTATCGATCAGATTGAAATTAACACCATTAATACTGGGGGCAAGAGTCATGATCCCGATGATTGGCGAAAACCGTTCCTTTACTACTTCAACAATGCTACTCTCCCAGATGATCCCAAAGCCAAACGCTCTATCCTGGAATATTGCCTCAGATATATCATCCATAAAAACCAATTACGTCACAAATCCCCAAATGGCGTCCCCCTTCGATGCGTATCCCAAACCGAAGCCTCTCAGATCTTAGCCAAACTTCCCGAAGGAACCTGCGGTGCTCATACTACTGATCACTCTATGGCCCTTTGAGCTGTTACCCAAGGATTATTTTGGCCCGATATGAAGAAACAAGCTTCAGACTATGCCAAACAATGTGACAAATGCCAGCGTCACACCCACGATATCCATTGCCACTCTAGAGACCTCCATGTCAGTCAAGTTTCTTGGCCTTTCTAAAGATGGGCCATCGATCTTATTAGACCCTTCCCAAAAGCCTCTGGTAGCAGTGAACTTGTCGCAACCGACTACTTTACTAAATGGGTCGAAGCCGTCCCTCTATGCCAAACGCGAGAGGAAGAAGTTATCAAAGTCTTGTAGGAAAATATCATCACTCAGTTCGGATGCCCGCATATGATCCGATGTGACAACGGTCCCCAGTTTGTTAGAAGCAAAGTCAGAAGCTTCCTCAAAAAACGCAACATCATTCTCTCACCATCAACACCTTACTATCCTCAGGGCAACGATCACGTCGAAGCAATCAACAAAATAATTGTCGACGGTTTTAAGAAGAGAGTCAATACAAAGAAAGGAAGATGGGTCCAAGAGTTACAACACGTCCTTTGGGCTTATCGCACAACACCAATAAAATTAACAAGATGTACCCTTTTCCTCCTGACATATGAGACTGAAGCTGTGCTACCAACTCAATTTGAAGTACCCACCCGAGGCCCTAAACTCTCAGACTAAGATAACGAGTTCGAACTTGCGTACAACATGTTATGGATTGACGAGACCAGAGACCGAGCTATCGCCAACCTTGGCCGTAACCACATTTCACTTCAAAAATCCTATAACAAGAGAGTTCGTCCAAGAAGTTTCAGCATAAGAGATCTAGTGCTTCGGCACGTTAATCAATCTTCAAAACCCCAAAATGCTGGCAAACTAGCCGAATCTTGGGAAGGACCCTACGTCGTCTACGATAAAACAGACAAGGGTTCCTATTACCTAATGATGGAAGACGAAGAGCCCCTACCGCACCCCTGGAATACAATGCAATTAGCCTCCTACAATCGAATGAATTTCGGGAGCAATCGTGCAGCAAATCAGGCATCTGCAGGAAGCGTAGTTTTTCACAAGTCATGAGATCAATTTATTTGTGGCCTGTCTAGTTGTTATGGGGAAGAATTCTATCGAATATGTATATTTGCACATTTAAAACTGTATTTTTGCCGATCATTAACCTATGGTAATGCTATGCCCCTATGAAAGTTATGCTGAAGTACAATAATTCTTCTGTCATATTGTAAAAACATGACAAATGAAAAAAATTTGGTTTATTCCACAACTGTGGGGAAAAAAAGAATTGGCCTCCTACAACAGGCCATATCTACAATCCTGCACAACTGATGTAACCCAGAATATTTAATAAACAAGTTGTTCCATTCCGACTTCGTCTACTATTTTATTTTTTAATTCTTGGTTGAAGCTAGGTATCATGCCCACCCTCGCCCTGACTGATACATGAGGGCAACCCTAAATTCTTCTAAGTCTACAATTTTAAGCAAACTCGAGGGGTAAGGAAGGTCGAAAAACCAGACCCTTGGGGATTCATCGGGGGCGATAAGATATTGCTTCGCTGCGGCATAAGCCTTCGAAGTCCAGTCCTCTTCCTGGTTGAACCAAGGTATCATGTCCACCCTCGCCCTGACTAATACTTGGGGGTGACCATGAATTGCTCAAGTCTCCAATTTTGAGCAAACCCGAGGGGCAAGGAAGGTCGAAAGATCGGACCCTCGGGGATGCATTGGAGGCGATCTGATACACTTCATCCAGGCTTTGAAACCGTCAAAGTCCAGTCCTTTCTCGGTTTACCCCTATTATCACGTCCACCCTCGCCCTGACTTATACTTGGGGGCGACCTTGAATTACTCAAGTTTCCAACATTCGAGCAAACATGAGGGGCAAGGATGGTCAAACGACCAGACCCTAGGGAATGCGTTGGGGGCGATCAGTTAATATTCGGGTTTCCTATAGGTATCACGTCCCCTCGGCCCAACTGATACTCAGAGGCGACCAGGAAGTAGTTCAAAATTTCAAACATCGCTGCGGCTTCGGCCTTTGATGTTCAGCAGAGCATTCAGAGTTTGATCTATATATCTCAGATACTCTTCAGACTTCGATCATACTATAGTTAATCAAATAGATCAACTTCCTATTTCGAGCAGATCAAAAGTTTACTTCAGAAATACAAAAACACTTGCTAATGCCATCAAATGCAGAGAACAATCAGCATATTACTCATCAGAAGAAACAGTTATAGTATAATTCAAAATTCAATCACTAAGAGTCCAAAAACAAGGAAAATCAACAGCATGTGCATTCAAATTATAGATATTCAAGGAAACAAGCATCAATATGTTCAGCATCAACCGCAAAAGTTCAACAGATAACAAAAACAAAAAATAAATCTCCCCTACTGAGTTCCAATACCTACAGAAAACTACAAACATCGTTCATAATATTACAACTTAACATCACAACCAGCAGAAGAAGACATGCGAATCCTACCTCAAAATATCTCATGTGGGCGCGGTTGCACCCTCTAGCTCCACAGACGCCCCTGCACCACCAACCTAAGCAGCCTCACGCAACCCTTCGATCAGACCATCAAAAGTTCCACCATTGGGCGCTACAAGAAGAGCACTCTCAACATCACCCCCAAGTGCTTCCTCAACAGCGTTCACCTCCCCTCCCTTCACTTGCAATTCACCCCCTTTCAAAAGTCCCGGAGAAACAGGATAAGGCTGCAACATATCGACATCATACCCCATACCATCAATAAAAATTTTCAACCTCACATTCTCCATGCACTCCTTATCATACTGCCCCTGGAAACCCACCTTCTATTCCACTTTCGCCTTCTCACACGCCTTCAGCTTGGCCGGCCACTCTCGCTCCAACCTTGACCGTTGTTACTCGAGCATCTTGTCATAAGAGTCAGTAAGCACATCTATATCTTGCTTTATCTTCCTGACTTGAGATACCCATGATGCCTCCTTCCCATGAGACAAATTTAGATTTTCCTTTGATTGTCGCTGCTTTGCCTTCACCGACTTCATCGCCTTGTTACAAGTCTCTACCCAGACTTCCGTCTGCTAAAAATACTCAAGATATCAGTAAACCTCAAAACTCGAGCAATTAGCTAAAAACATTGAAATATTAATACACAAGTTACATATAGTTACCTGAGACATGTGCTTCTTTATCTCCTTTGAAGCTTCATCAGGGTCATCCTCCCAGAGCTCGACCATCAACGCCTGCTTTGCCACAGCCTGCTCCTGTCGCTCAGCTTCTGCTATTTTATCATCTTCCTCCATTGTATCATCCTCCCCAAGTACCTTACGTCTCTTATGTTGAATAACTTTTGATTGCTGCACCTTAGGGGCTTCGGGCACTACTCGACCCTTCCCTTTCTCGGCTTGAGTAGGAAGCTGTTTTACTTTCATCATCAAAGCCTCTCCACCCCTTTCGGCCACTGGCGCCGCTTGCTTCGCAACCCTCCACGACCTCGGCATAAACTGGTAATTCCTCGGCAACTTTTCCCCTCCCATTTCATTCTTCTCTTTCAAAACACCTACCCCTCTTTTTCTCCTTGATCGCTTCGGCGTAGCGGGTACGTCTTGAAGCTGGGAATCCACCTTTTTTCTCCTTTGCCTCTTGATCTTGAGACTATTAAACACCGAATTTACCCAGTCTTCACTAGCCTGGAGCAGATTATCAATGTAATTCACCAGATTATCCCAAGACAAACTTCCCAGACCTACATAAATAAATCAAAACACAGTTATCACTTATTTTAGATGCACTCCAGCAACAAACTTTCGAAAGCAAACTTAATTCCATTAAATACCTTATGATGTAATTTTTACGAGTCGTCGTTATCTACATTCTCATAGTTACCCCTTACTATTAGTAAATCTTTATTCCACCCCCGGCCTGTTGAGCACAGATCGAAGAACCAAGGCTTCTCTGAGTGACATTGGATGCGATATGTCCCCAAATTTTGACTAGCCTTCCTCGAATAAAAGGTAATAATGTCAAACCATTTAATTAAAACTCAACCCTCACCAGCCAATTTCATATTCATACCCTCTATCACCCTCATCATCTCATAAAAATTACCGTTCATCTGCACTGGAGCTACCCCCCAGAAATTCAGCACTTCTTTCACCAGTCGTCGAAGAGACAGCTCCAGTCCCAATCGAATTTGACCCCTATACGCCATAATCCCTTCCCCAGGGTCCGATTTGAAAGTCAACCCTGCCCGTGCCACACTCAGTTGCACCCCCACCTTCGAGAGTTCTAATTTTGTTGCAAACCGATCTAACCTAACCTTATATTTTGCCGAAACGGCATCCTCGATCTCATCCGACTCAGTAGAATCCTCGCAATCACCCCCTTACACATTATTTCCCTCCCCACTACCTCAAGGTTTTACACCACATCCCTTCCCCCATACGGTTTCTTCTTCATCACTATCTTCGGCCACTATCGTCCTTCGACGTTTTAAGACCGTATCATCTCCAGCCGGCAGAATCATCGTCAACAGGGTCTCGGTCACCACATCTAACACCTCTAAATTGCTACCCTCACCCATTGGGTCTCAACTAGATGTACTAGCTTCGACCTTATCAACCTCCTCATCTACTAGTTTCCGCCTCGAAGACCGACGGTTATGCATTTTGTGCCTATCCCCTCCAGATATTTCTCCTACCGCAAAAATCAGACACAATAACTCCTCCAAAATAAAAAAATCCCTCACCAAATTTTTGACTGGGTCGAAACCCAGTTCTACCAAGCCTCCATACTCCTGAAAAATAATCTCTTCACTCCAAATGCAAAGTCTCCTACCCACCCCTTCAAACAGAATAAACATGACAGAGATCAAGTGACTTACCTGTGGTTAGCAGCCCTCACCTCGAACAAGCATGATCAGACCAGCAAAAGAAGCGGTAACCCCTCGTTCAAAATAACGTATATTCTCTTCTCCCAATCTTTTAATTTATACCTCAAAATAGCACAGTAATCACTCTTCTCTCACTTATATATCTTTCAAAAAAAATTTAACCGCCTCGATTTGTTCACCACTATCATTACCATGACCCCACTACCCTGGCCTTTCGGCTCCAATGTCATTAGACCACTTTACCCCTCGCACTTCCCACGTGTGCACAACACCCTTACTACCATCTGCTCGCAAAACCTGAAGCTCTCGAATCCTTTTTTTCTTCCCTACTCGAAGCCAAACAGTCCAGTCCAAACAGCCAATCATTACCTTTTTTTCTGTCATATGAGAAAAACAACATCATTACCTTTTGCACACTGCCCCAGGCGTTCGTACCAGTCTGACCGACCAGCCGTCTGAGCTGTCAGAGCAGCTAGTCAAATCAAACTCAATCTTTGACATATTCCTGCACTCGAATACTAGACCATTTCGCGCCTCGACCAATCATCAGCACCTAGCCTCAAAAAAATTCATTTTAATATATCGGCCTTTGATATTCAGCACGCTCCTTAACTCAAAAGGTTAAAACCTTTGATCAAATACAGTCGTAAGTTCGACTAGTCAAAAACCTCAGGCCTACAGACAAATTTTTCAGCTTCACCACAGTTTACTTTTCCCTTCAAATAACTCATTTATATCTTCGAACAACACAAAATACATATTTCAACAAACTATATCATCTATTCCATATCAGACTTTATCACTATTACCCACAGTTCGACAAACACGAGTTATTCAAAGAAATCATTTTTCATTCAAAAAGTAGCTAACATTTCAACCCTCTTACAAAACAACAAACAATAGGCGACAGAAACAAAAGAAAAAAAAACAACAACACAATCACATCTCAGAGGACCCTAGTTATTAGCAGGCTTCTCCTCTTCGATAACGGCCGCAGCATCTGCATCCTCCTGGTCAATAATATCCTCTACGAAGCCCTCGGGAAGAGACATCTGATGACCGGGGAATGGCCCCCATCATCTGCAGTATCCCCTACCAGTATGCGAATGGCATCTCAAAAATTGAAGCTCCGGGTTCCACCTCAAAAAGATTCGGCATTTCTGTGTCAATGTCCTATTCCAGGCCAAACTGCCGTCGCAGCTGCAGCAAGGCCTCCCCTATGCACCTAACACTCGTAGCAGCCGGGTCCTCTTGAACGGGAATATCTTCCACCATATCACTACGAGCAACAAAAATGAACAACAAGAAAAACATGCAGAAAGATGAGAAGTAATCTCTACAATAGCTCTTTTTATACTTGCAAACCCACCACAACTTTCCCTCTTCCGTAACCAAATTAATGGCAACCTTTCATTTCCAACCTCGCAAAGTCAACATGTAACCTCTCCAAATTCCTAGACGTAACTTATTTTTTTGTGCATGCACCCAAACCTCATTCCCGAGGGCCTTTATTCGAGCACATCACCCAGATCGAGCATTCGACCATCACAACCATCGTTTATTACAAAACAATATTTTATCGTACCTTCGACTATAAATCATTCTGACCGTCATAACCAAATGACACTAAACCTTCATTCATCATTACCTTCGAGCTCAGCACTGTACATTGCGCCTATAAGAGTATTTGCTTACATTCGTCTACATAATATCAGTACGAAGAAAATACTCTGTCCATTCTAAATAGTAAATTCAACAGACAAATTACATTTCTACTATTGACCCTACACAGCAGAAATAAACCCCCCCCCCAAACATAGCAAAACAGAAACTCAAAACATTCCCCCCTCAACACGAAGTCCTACTAACGGAAGGACCCTCCCTGTTCGCCACATTCTGCTCCTCGATGATCTCCTCAACACAAATGAGACTTTCAGCTAGTGCCATCAGAAAGAGATAGCGTCGTACAGCAGTCGTAAATTGAAACCTCAACTGTTCCCAAAGATAAGAATATGGGTCGCCATTGAAGAACTCCTCAGGCCCTGCTTCCAGAAGGTCCGACATGTCCTAGCTAAGGTTATGTTCGCCAAAAAAATTCATATGCAGTTCCACCATTTTTCGCCCGACTCGACGGTCCCGAGCAAACCCCACCTTCTTCTAGTAGCGTGTGTTCGGCGTTGTATCCATCCAAATGATAATAATATGGAGAACAAAGTAGAAAACTATTACAGATGAAAGAAGATATAGCGTACCACCAGAATAGCCCATATTTATAGGCCTCAATATATTTATTGCCCTATAACCAACTACATCCCTTGAAAACCCCTTTTTACCACTTTCTCGAAAAACAAGACAGTCAAACCACCCAGATTTTAAGAGCAAATAGTTTTCTCAGTGAACATCTCTCTACCAGGCTTTGAGATCTTTCCTGAGAGGGGGCGAATGTAGTAGCCTACTCGTAGCCTCCGAACAGACAGCCGAAGCCTACTCGAATACATCGAAGCCCTCTCAACCCTTAAACAAGGCTTCTCATAAATCCCCCAGAGATGAACCTCCGACACTGGACAGAACATCAAAAACGGATCAGCCGATTGCAGCAGACATCCATCGACCATATCTACATACGGTCGAAGTACGAAAAGACAGACAACGATCTAACTGGACAGAACTTTGAGAACGGCTCAGCCTATTGCAGCAGACATCCTTCGACCATATCTACATTCAGTCGAAGTACGAAAAGACAGATAACCATCTTACCAGACAGAAGTTTGAGAACGGCTCAGCCCATAGTAGCAGACATCCTTTGACCATATCTACATACGGTCGAAATGCAAAAAGATAGACAGCCATCTCACTGGATAGAACTTCGATAATGAATTAACGTCCCAGCAGCAGGTATCATTCGACCTCACTATCACGCGGTCAAAGCGAGATAGGGCTGACAACTACCTTATCTGATGGGACAACGCATTGATTGGCCTGCGCATCAACAGTGACCAGCCCAACCACCGCACCGTTCAGAGCCATCACCAATAAATGCAGCAGTAATAGTACCGACAAGACTGGCGTCCGTCACTCGCTAGGATTTTTTGATAATATAATCATGTAAACCAGACCCACACCTGGTGACTCAGCTCCCTATGCTTCTATAAATAGAAAAGAGGGGAACCTAGAAAGGGGTTAGAAAGATCTCTTCCAGTCTTTGCATCTTTACCTTCGACCACCCAAAAAATTTATACTCGAACCGTCTAATTTACTCTTCAGTAATATAATCTGTCTTAAAAATCCTCATCAGAGGTCGCAGAGAGTCACATTCGGGCCTCTACGCAAGTATTTGCCTTTAGTTTTATCTTATCATCGGCCGATTACTTGTTCCCTTTGATTGAGGATTGAGTTTACTTTATAAGGATTGACTCCTTGTCCAAGCGGAGTTAGCCCCCTACATCCTCATCAAGCCACTCAACCGCCCGTCACTATGTCACATAAGACATATGGACCAGCATATTAAGGAGCTGATCGAAGCACAGGTTTTTGGCATGACCGACGACCTTACCAAGTTACAAGGAATTCCAATTGCCAAAGAACTATTCGATATGGACATTCTGAAAGGTTTCCATACTCCAAAAATTTACAAACATAAGGGTACTGATCTAAAGGAAAACATTCAACAATACCGTGACTTATTAGAGTTGTATTCAAATCGTAACCATATCCTCTGCCGTCTGTTCACCACAAGTCTGCAGGAGGAACCACTCTGATTGTTCTACTTTTTGCCTGAAGACTACATATACTTATTCGATCAACTGCAGAAGCAATTCATCAAAACATATACTCACAACAGAGTCAAAGAGGAAAATTTGTATTCTCTTATTAGTCTTAAACAGTGGCACGAAGAGAAGCATGGGGAATTTACTAAGAAGTTCTTGGAGCTCATGCATCAAGTGGACAATCTACATTAGAAGATAGTTGTTACTGCTTTAACCAACACACTCCAGCTCGACTACAAAGCCAAAGAGCACCTCTTCATCAATAAACCTGCTAACTTGGGGGATATGATCACCAAGGTCAATACATTTGTTAACCTAGAAAGGATGATGTCCGAAAGGCATAAATCTACTAAATCTAACCTTTCCACGAAAGATCCATCAGACCAAAAGCGTACCAAGGAAAATACCGACAACCCACGCAAAGGTGGCTCAAAAGTCAAACTGGCCCTCTCAAAGATAAATGTTTGAATCACCAAAAAATTTCCAATCCTCACAAAGGATAAGCTCTACCATCTTTCCCAACCATTGGAACCTATCAAAAGCCAACCGTCATTCTACTGATAATTACTATGCTTTACTGAGGTTGCTTGAATTCATTTTCAAGAAGGGATGGATGCCCGAATATATTATCAACCTAGAATCGTACATGGATGCTAGCTATAAGAAGCAGCTTGAAGTTGTCCAGGTCAAAGATCAAGTGAGGAGAAACATCTTTACCATATGCGCCATAGCAACATGACCTAGATCAATCAGATCACCAACTCTAACAGATTTAAGTGTAGGAGACTGCCAGAATGCTGCATTCTCATACCTCAAGGAAAAGATGCCAAACATCTACCTGAGTCGAGCAATCGCCAGCTCGGATATCATTCAAAGATTGCGATACGAGTCATGTCAAATTTTTACATCATGATGTGTTAGTCATAATGCTCAAGATGAAGAAGTTTGTCATGAACACAATGATGATCGGTACTGGTAGCGGTATCGAGATCCTCTTTCAGAGCACTATCGACCAAATGGGATTGGCCGATCAAGTCATTTAAAGTGACACCGATATCAGTGGATTTAATGGTTCTAAAGAAAAACTAGTAGGGAAGATCATCTTGGCTATTACTGCGGGGCTAGCTAGAATCGACGTCATCTTTTATGTGATTAACACCAAGTCTTGTTATCTCAGGGTTATGGGCCATTGCTGGATTCATAACATGGAAGCAATCTCTTCCACCTATCATCAAGCACTCCGCTTCAAACACAACGATGGTATCTACGATATCAGGGGTAGTCAAAAGCTTTCTCAGGCTTACAAAAATACCATCTCAACTATTCAAGATACCTTTGATAGATATGTTACATCGCAATTACAGAAAGCTGATCACCCCGATGATCAGCCTTTCAGGGAGGATCCCACCGAATACATCAACATTGTTGGACGTAGCAGAGATACTGGTTCAACATGAAAAAGACACTTTCATTCAGTTCTTACGATAAAATCGATAAGTTTTTGCATGGTCCTTCGAAGATATGCCTGGGGTCGATCCGGCCAAGGCATGTCACAAATTGGAAATCAACATTAACGTCACCACAGTGAAATTGAAACAAGGACGCCTATCACCAGGACTTCAAGATGAAGTTAAAATGGAGATCGATTTTAAGGTTAGATGGATTAGAAGTTTTTTGAGATTCGATTATGTTAGGGTTTGGATAATAGAGGTTGAATGGTGATCATTAATGGTGTTCATTCAAAAGCAATGTAGTCGCAACGGTTTATAAAGGTGTTTAGGTGGGAGAGATGTGATAAATTGATGGTGAGGAGTGAAGAGAGGGATTTACGGTATCACAGCAAGTACGGCGCGACTGTAAAGAATTTGTTTGGATTTCAGCGATATTGTCGGAAATGATGTTTGATAGTTTTGAGTTGGATAGATTTTACGTCGGAAAAGGTGATATCCCGTAAAATTTTTGAAGTGTAGTAGTTTTGGCGGGAAACAGGCAAAGATAATTTCGAGAACTCTTGAGATTCTTAAATATCGACAAAAATGACAATTAGTATAGTAATCGATGTTTTTAAGACTTACGAAATAAATAGTTAAATTATATTGAGAACTGACTGTAGTAAATGTAACTTTCAGTAATGATAGTAGCATATAGTAATGATAGTAGGAAATAGTAATGTGAGAATGATATGTTAGAGGTTAAACTCGATAACTTATGCGAATATTAACATATGAACATATATATTTATCAGATATGATAGATACTAATTGTTGTAAAAAATAGAATCTAATTTTTAGGTTCTTAAAAATGGCTGAACCAACTCAAATTGATGATAAAGATATATACAAGAACCTTCAAGATGTAGTGCCCCTAATAATCAATATAACTACCTGTGCGCAACAGTTGGGAGGTGGATATAGGGGAGGGTCGAGTAGTGCAGGCTTATCTGGTGTTGACCAATTTAGAGTTGTACATAGGATTGTCGAATTGATTAATGAGGAGGATACCAAGACATATGTGGATCACGAGCCACAAGCTAGTAATCGTGAAGGTAGCGGGGATGGGGATGAAGATGTGGAGGAGGGTGAGGAAGTTTGTTATGGAGAGGGTCCAGAGATAAAGGAAATAAAGTGTTTTAAGAAGAAGTACAGTATTCCTGGAGATATTAGGTTAAAGTAATACTAATATGATATGATTGACCAGGAAGTACCCTTGGGTAGGATTCTCATACATTGAGAACAAATTAAGAAGGGGTTGAAGCTTCCCCTTCGAGCTGACCAGAAGAAGTTGATGAACTTCTTTGATGTTGCACTTGGTCAGTTTAATCCAAATGTATATGACCTGTTTCAGGTATGTGGGGTGATAAATGGTCAACTTAAGTCAATGGTAGAAGAGTTGATCACTGTTGACGATTTATGTGTGTACTACACACTTAAGATGAACCCGAAGGAAGTAGGCTATCGCTACTTCGGGAGGTTTTTGAAGAGATCACTGTTCTATGACATGGTGTCAACAAGAGGGCGATACAGAGACAAACATTTACTCGTATCTGGGAATTATGAGTTCGAAAAGAAAGACCCTAGGGAGCCCTTAAAGAAAAAGATTTTTCAGTTAGGTTTGTGGTTAGCTAACTTAAATGTTGATGTTTGAAGTGTTGAATGTGATGTAAATTGTTTGTAACTATATTTCGTTTATGTGCAGCTTTAAAGGAGGTCAATATGAAGTTAGAAGCACAAGAAGAATTATACAAGGTCAGGAAGGGTTTGTTTGGATGGATTAATAATCTTGCCATCGACCAAGATCGTGTGAGTACCCCTTTTCAAGTGGTCGGGCTAAAGTGGTCAAGGGCAAATGGCTTAGAAGTCCCTGTTATCGATGGTAAGATCTCGATGAAGAACAAGAGGGCCGTAGAGTCTAGCCTGCCATTGGAAAATCCTTTACAGGCTATGTACACGACTGACTCCCAGACTATGGACATAGGCTCGATGTTTGCAGAAACATTGGGAAAGAAAAAGAAGAAAAGGGCAGCGAGCCAAGTTGTTGCTCCTTTACTCCTTCATAAAAGGAATACTCAATGGTCGACAATGGAGGAGGAGGTAAAGATTGATAATTCAGTTAATTTACCCGAGGGGCGTCCTCCACGGGGTATGACAAGTGTACACCCGAAGAAAAAGGGGATTGGAGAGTCGTCGAAGAACAAGTTCGTCGAGGAATTTACGATTGAAGACCAGAGGATGATGGATTACTATATGTCAGGGACAAATATGTTGCAGACTGAAGTTGATGATTGTTTAGTTGGGGCTGAGAGCTTGATGATATTTCCCAATGAGGGTCACCGTATCATGTCGAAGGTAAAATTTTTTCTACTTTGCTTCGATTAAAGAAACTAGTACAGAGGCGAAAAATCGCATTGTTAGTAGTAGTGACCTTGCAAATCAAGTGTTGGCGTATAAAAACATCAAGAAAGATTTGACGAGGGAGAAAGAAGCTCTGATCGAAGATAAGAAAGGGATGAATGCAACGCTGAATACCAACAAGCTTGAAGCGCGAAAGGCGAAAGACGCTTCTCTTCGGGAAGCTGATAGGCATGAAAAATGCCTATTTTTGTCCTTCAATTGACATTATCTAGAAACTTATTTAATGTTTTACTGGGCCTAATTGAAGTATGTTTGACTATTGCAGGTAAAGAGACATTTGTGATCAAACCCTTCTTAAAGCCCAACTCTTACAAGCTAAAGAGCTGCAGCAGATGATCTGTTGTCAAGAGCTGTTAGAGATGACCTTGTTGTCAAGAGCTGCTGGAGCTGCTAGAAGTCTTGGTAGTCAAGCCTAACTGAAAGGTCTCAATAAAATCAGGAGTGGTTGAGGGAAATAAGGATTTTAGTTAAGTTAAAGTTAGGGATAAGAAAGAGTTGCAGTTCATCTTTTACTCTCTGGGGGGAAAATGAAGCTTTCTGGAGAGAATTGTAAATACTTTTATCAATGATTTTATGGAAAATCTAAATTATGGAAATCAATTGTAAGTATTTTCTTTATCAATAAGTTCTGGTTACAATTCATTTTTACTTAATTTGATAATAGAATTGTGATTTTGATCTATGCATCCCTGAAGAATGACAACCCTCTTTTATACTGCATTACTCGATTTGATATGGTCTATCAAATGACGTCGTTGCCGGGGATGCAATTGATTTTTAAATCGTATTTTTGTTAATTATTGTTCCGTTTGACGATTTTTTACTTGATTGTATTAGTAATTTTTCTTCTGTTTTTGCTCCTTGAGGTATTTGATTTTGTGTTGCTTACAGGTATTTCTTAATATCAGGCGAGTGATAGTCAAAAGCAACTTAAACTGTAACTGCGTTAAAGTTGTTGCAACTCTCAAAACAGACGCCAGACTCCCATCTCTCTAAAATCCCCTCATCTCTCTCTCTTATCTTAGCAAAACCAAAACTCTTATCTCTCTTATTATCTTTATCTCTCTCAAAATAATAAACACTCTCTTTCTCCCAAAATCTCATAACTCTCTATCGCCTTAAGCACCGACTCTCTCTAAGAAAACCTCACTCTGGAATATCTGCATCTAATTATAGTCGATCATCTCTGCGTTTAAACTTGAGATTTGGTCTTTGATTTGTGTTCAACCTGCTCTGAACTCCGATTTGTGTTCTCCCCAACACCGAATCAATCCTTTCCAACCATGATCTCCCTCCTTCCCCCACTTTGATTCTCCCTCTCCAATTTTCTTGTTTGATGATCAAATTGAGACGGTTTGGGGTGTTTCTTCCCTCCGTTGCTCTTGGGTTATGATTTCCAAAGCTTGGCGTTCCAAATTTTTCACTTTGTTCACGGCCGATTTTGCTGCACATTAGGGTGTTGTTTGCAATTGGAAATTGGGATTTGTTGCTTGAGATGAAACAGTCCTCCCTGCTACTGCATCTCCTGTTACAATCAGTTGTTGTTGCTGCTCCTATCATCATGTTACTTATTGTTTTAATCTGTTTTGTTTGTTACAATTTTGTTGCTATTTGCTGGAGCACAATCCACCTCCTGTTTATTGCTGTTGCTGCTGCTAGAACCCGGCTGCTCTTGCTGCTAATAAACTTTTAATTATTGCGCTGTTTATGCGAGTATTACTGCTGAATCTTGAAGCTTGGTAACTGTGATTTTGATTGTTCTTGTGATGGGAAAATCATATCACAATCTTTAGTTTTACTTTGTTATTTTACTCTGTTACAGTAGTTATTTGCTACGAATTTTACTTTGTTAGTTTACTCTGTTACAGTAGTTCTTTAATCTGCTACAGTAGTTGTTTACTCTGGATTTTACTTTGTTTCTAGTTTCTGTTTTTGGATTAATTTAAGTAAACTGCGATTTAAAGTTTGAATTTTGCATTGTTTTTCAGTTATTAAAGGAGATGGATATAGTTGATTAAAGCAAAGCGCAAAGCCAACATCAAAGAAAATCGACAAAGCCAAAAAGACCTTCAGTTGTTTTATTTTATTTTATTTTTTACGTATTTTTTATATTGCAAGAATTGAGAAAATGCTTATGTAAAGTTTACTGAGTGGCGATCTGTAAAGTGAGGAAATTGTACTTTGTTGCAGGTACAGCTTTGAAACCCCTACTCAGGCCAGAAATTGTTTCAAAGCATACTTTGCAAATGATCCTGAGTAGGCCTTCCCAATGGTTTCGCCCGGGTAGCCAAACGTGCCCCTAAAAAGGCTGCCCTATAGGTAATCATCTTTTCACCGCACCCTCCTTGTCGCAGTACATCGTGTGTAACTATTGTTTGATTGATCAAATGTTTAATTTTTGCAACACGCTAAATAAGGGTGAATCAAAATGGGATTTCATCACCTGTGCGTACCCACGCATTAGGACCCTGGGAGTTTATCACCCGGTTTTTAATCTTTTTGATATCGACAGTCTCGACCACTTTAAAAGATTTTTAGATAAGAAGCCATAAAAAACATAGTTAATCAAAAGGTTTCGCTCGGACCTGGAGTAACACGCCCACTAAGAAAGCTTGATAAATGGCTACGTTTGTTAGAGGATGTACGCTCCCTGGCATAGCTAGTGTGGATAGGTGACTCTAAGCGGTTCGCCCCGCCGTTTAGCAGGGATGCGTCTAGGTGACTAGATAGCATGCGAGCTATCGCCAAAGAGAGTAAACATAACTAAAGTGTGAACTGATCTACTGTCAGGAGTAGGAACATTAAACCATGAGACCGGGTTCACAACTTAACCTAAAAAGAGTTCAGTAAAATGTTCATGAGTGCTTGCATCATTCTTAGGTCTTTTAGTGTGTTCAAATATATTAATTAAGTTGTATGTTATATTGGGGTAACACCCAAGCTCGGACTAAGAACACTGCTAGAATCAATATGAGTTAGACTGATGGGACCAATGGTCCTGAATCTGCTTTTCCTAGGAACGGTCTCGAACCTGCTGTTGTAGAGAGAATCACTCTCCGCAATCGAAAGCATCCTATAATTGTGAGTAAACCTTCGTGTATTCTGATTCCTAGAAATGTAAGAAACTTTGAGTTAAAACTGGGATTCTTGTCTATGCTTCCCAAATTTCATGGTAGTCCCACTGAAAACTCGTATAACCATCTTAGGGACTTTAGGGATCATATGTTTATTTTAAACTTTGAACGTATTACAAAGGATTCTCTCAAATTACGTGTGTTTCCTTTTTTTCTTATTGGAAATGTACGCGATTGGTTGTACACCCTTGAGGAGAACTCTGTAAACACGTTTGAGCAACTCGTTAAGGAGTTTTTGAAAAAATATATCCCTACACATAGAACTGCTAAGAAATGACAGAGTAACTATAGCTTCACACAAAACCGAGGAGAGTCATTATATGACTACCTTCGAAGGTTTAGGGATTTAGAGCAAGGATGCCCACATCACGGGATTTAATTGATTCATATAGTTCAAACTCTCTATAAAGATCTAGATTATGACACTAGAGCTCGTGTTCAGTCAATGTGCGCAGGTACATTTGATGAGAAAATTGACATCGATGCTTAGAAATTTTTAAATGATGTAGCAGATAAGACCCACCAATGGTAAACTATGAGAGAGGAAAGACCTTGTCACAGTGCAAATGTGCACCAAGTAGACTCTAATTCAAAGTCTACCACTTCTTCTATTAACCATGTGGCGATGCCACATTGTTTGGTTTGTGAAAGTTTTGACCATCTGGTCCAAGATTGCCCTGACGTGCTTAGTTTAAGAGAGGGTAGGAAAGACCAGGCCAATGCCATGTATCAAGGTCCCAATAGCCATCCTTTCAATTGTGGATGGAATAATAATTCTAACAACTTCAATTCTAGGGGAAATAAAAATTACCAAGGAGGTTCTTCTGGTAGTGCCCCTTATCAGTCGCACAACCAAGTAAACCAACACCAATCAAGTTCCTCGGGGCAACAAAATCCGTTATACCAAGTTCCCTTAATGTGCCTTATATTCCACTGCACAATAGGAATCTGTCTACTCCAACCACGTCCTTAGAAGATACTCTTAAGGTGTTTATACAAGTATCCCAGTCGTCTATTGCCAATCTTGAGGGGCAAATAGGTCAAATCACAACAGAGATAAGCATGAGAGACAAAGGAACGATCCCCAGTCAAACTTAAGCTAATCCTAAAGGGAATACTAAACATCCTAGATCTTCCAATCGTGATGGAGTCAACGTCATCATTTCTCTTAGGAGTGGTACGAAAGTTGATAATCTGGTAGTAATGTCTAAAGAACCCGAGCAAAAAATTCAAGATAAACCCATAGAAGAACCTTTGAGTGAGGAAGAAACGGTGATAACACATGTTCACCCATTGGCTCCTTTTCCTCAGCGGTTAACTCTTGCTAAGAAGGGCAATGCCTATGAGGAGATTTTAGAGATTTTTAAGCACTGTGTGATTTGCATTCCTATTCTTACGGCCATAAGGCATATTCTGAATTACAAAAAAATCCTCAAAGATCTTTGCACCTTAAAACGACGCATATATGTCCCAAAAAATGTTTTTCAAGTTCACGAGAGTGATACGTCTATTTTTTTATATGCACATGTTAGTTCGGTCCTTTTGAGTAGATCTATTCCCAAATACAAGGATCTAGGATGCCCTACTATTTCATGTTAGATTGGGACCCATAAGTTAGGAAGAGCTTTACTTGATTTAGGTACCGCGGTAAACCTCCTTCCTTACTCTGTCTATGAGAAATTGAATATCGGTGTACTTAAGCCCACAAATAGGACCCTGTAGCTAGTTGACCGATCTATTATGATTTCTAGGGGTGTAGTTGATGATGTATTGATCCAGATTGAGCAGTTTGTTTATCCAGTAAACTTTGTTGTGTTCGATACTGGGCCAGTGGCAAACCCTGAAGACGAGATCCCTGTGATTCTTGGTCACTCCTTTTTGGCAATAGCTAATGCAGTAATCAATTTCCGCAATGGAATTATGAAGTTGGCCTTCTGGAACATGATAATAGAATTGAATATCTTTAACACATTCTCTTTCTAATTCTAAACCATTCAAGTACAATATGATCCAGAGTATTGTGAGTAGTACTTTTGAGAATATCTTGCGATTCTGGTTGAAGACGTTAAACTTAGCGCTTGCGGGAGGCAACCCTTATCATGTTCTGGTAATATTTTTAGATTTTCTTCTGTTCTTTTCATTTTGGGCAACTGTGGGGACACATACTGATTCAGTTTGAGGGTAGGGGTAAATAAGATTTTCATAACTTTTTCTAATAAAAGTTGTTATTCTAGGGTATTCAGGTATTGTAGACACATCTTTTGTATACTCTGATCTTTGGGCATTCTTAGAATCATAGAGTTGCACTTGGGATAAAATTATAAGGGTATGGTTGATTTTAAACTGTAAATTATTAGTGCATTTGGAATTTTTAAGTTTTTGGTACTACCATCCTATTAGATGTGTTTCAGTAAAAAATTACCCTTATAATTGTACTTCAAGTAGTTATGTTATCAAGGTTTTGATGAAACTAACTACCACCTTTTGATTAATCAACAGTTTGGCTTAGGAAAAATCTGTAACGAGGGAGACAATTATCTAGGAAAACTTCATTTCTCATAAATTCAGGGTTTGTATGTATTTTCACAAGTTATTGGGATCCTTCACGAAGCTGACATACTCGTACATAAAAATATATATAAATTCACAATTCAAGGCCCCTTGCAAGATTAGAACTGAAAGTAGAATAATTTTTATCAATCTCGAGGTAAGCCATGAATCAATGTGAAAGAAAAAAAAGAAAAAAAAAACCGAGTATAGTTACAAACTATGTGAAGGAGGGCAAGTTGCAAGTATAAAAGAAGCAAATGAAAACTTAAATGCAACGTCTTACCTTGAAAATTTTGTGTAAATATATATTTTTCTTTAAATATCAATAAAGGAGATCGAATAAACTAGGGCACTTGTCGAACAAACTTCTAGATTTTTTCCACTACACACAAGATAAGGCTAAGGTTATTTGGAAGGATTATCAAACACCATGATTCCAGAAACTAAATTCACTGCACAAAGGATTAAATTCTGAAACTTAATCTAATCTGATAGTAGTATAATTGATTTGATAAATTCTAAACGTATCTGAGGGTTAACCCTCGTTTAAATGTTATATCTATGAGATGAATTCAATCCATTTTTAGAGATACCAGGAACAATGATTATTAGTTGTTTATAATACTAGAATGTCTGTGATAGAATTTTGAGGGTATATTCACTGTTTTTACATAATTTGATAATAGAATTGTGATTTTGATCTATGCATCCCTGAAGAACGACAACCTTCTTTTATTCTACAATACCCGATTTGATACGGTCTATCAAATGACATCGTTGCCGGGGATGCAATTGATTTTAAAATCGTGTTTTTGTTAATTATTGTTCCCTTTGACGATTTTTTATTTGTTTGTATTAGTGATTTTTCTTCTGTTTTTGTTTCTTGAGGTATTTGTTTTTGTGTTGTTTACAGGTATTTCATAATGTCAGGTGAGTGATAGTCAAAAGCAACTGAAACTGCAGCTACGTTAAAGTTGTTGCAACTCACAAAATAGACGCTAGACTCCCATCTCTCTAAAACCCCCTCATCTCTCTCACTAATCTTAGCAAAACCGGAACTCTTATCTCTCTTATTATCTTTATCTCTCTCAAAACAATAAACACTTTTTCTTTTTCCCAAAATATCAGAACTCTTTATCGCCTTAAGCGCTGACTCTCTCTATGAAAATCTCTCTCTCGAATCTCTGCATCTAATTATAGTCGATCTTCTCTGCGTTTAAGCTTCAGATTTGGTCTTCGATTTGTGTTCAACCTGCTTTGAGCTCTGATTTGTGTTCTCTCCAACGCCGAATAAATCCTTTCCAACCTTGATCTCCCTCCTTCTCCCACTTTGATTGTCCCTCTCCAATTTGCTTGTTTGATGATCAAATTAAGGACTTGGGTGTTACTTCCCTCCGTTGCTCTTGGGTTATGATTTCCAAAGCTTGAAGTTCCAAATTTTTCACTTTGTTCACTGCAGATTTTGCTCTAGATTGGGGTATTGTTTGCAATTGGAAATTAGGATTTGTTGCTTGAGACTAAAGAATCCTCCCTGCTGCTGCATCTCATGTTATAATCAGTTGTTGTTGCTGCACCTATCATCACGTTACTTGCTATTTTAATCTGTTTTGTTTGTTACAATTTGATTGCTGTTTGCCAGAGTACAATCTACCTCCTGTTTACTGCTGCTGCTACTGCTCGAACCCGACTGTTCTTGCAGCTAATAAACTGTTAATTATTACGTTATTTACACGACTATTATTGCTGAATCATGAAGCTTGGTAACTGTGATTTTGATTGTTCTTGTGATGGGAAAATCGTATCGCAATATCTAGTTTTACTTTGTTAATTTACTCTGTTACAGTAGTTATTTACTACGAGTTTACTTTGTTAGTTTACTCTGCTACAGTAGTTCTTTAATCTGCTACAGTAGTTGTTTACTCTGGGTTTTACTTTGTTTCTAGTTTCTGCTTTAGGATTAATTTTAGTGAACTGTAATTTAAAGTTTGAATTTTACATTGTTTTTTAGTTATTGAACGAGATGGATATGGTTGATTAAAGCAAAGCGCAAAGCCAACATCAAAGAAAATCGACAAAGCCAAAAAGACCTTCAGTTGTTTAATTTTATTTTATTTTTTACGTATTTTTTATATTGCAAGAATTGAGAAAATGCTTATGTAAAGTTTACTGAGTGACGATCTGTAAAGTGAGGAAATTGTACTCTGTTGCAGGTACAGCTTCGAAACCCCTACTCAGGCCAGAAATTGTTTCGAAGCGTACTTCGCAAATGATCCTGAGTAGGCCTTTCCGACGGCTTCACCAGGGTAACCAAACATGGCCCTAAAAATGCCGCCTTGTAGGTAATCATCATTTCACCGCACCCTCCTTATTGCGGTACATCCTGTGTAGCTATTGTTTGATTGTTCAAATGCTTAATTTTTACAACAATGCTAGATAAGGGTTAATCAAAACGGGATTTCATCACCTGTGCGTGCCCACGCATTAGGACCCCGGTAGTTTATCACCCGATTTTTAATCTTTTTGGTATCGACAGTCCTGACCACTTTAAATGATTTTCTGATAAGATGCCATAAAAAATATAGTTAATCAAAAGGCTTCGCCCGAACCTGGAGCAACAAGCTCACTAGAAAAACCAGATAAGTGGCTACGTTTGTTAGAGGACGTACATTCCCTGGCATAGCTAGTGCAGGTAGGTGACTCTAAACGGTTTGCCCCGCCATCCAACAAAGGTGCATCTAGGTGACTAGATAGCATACGAGCTATCACCAAAGTGAGTAAAAACAACTCAATTGCGAACCGATCTACTGTCAGGAGTAGGAGCATTGAACCCTTAGACCGGGTTTGCAACGTAACCTAAAAAGAAATCAATTAAAAGTTTTTAAGTACTTGCATCATTCTTAGGTCTTTTAGTGTGTTCACATATATTGATTGAGTTGTATATTATATTGGGGTAACGCCCAAGCTCGGACTAAGAACACTGCTAGAATCAATATGAGTCAGACTAATGGGACTAATGTTCCCGAACTTGTTATTCCTAGGAATGGTCTCGAGCCTGCCGCTGCAGGAAGAATCACTCTCCGCAATCGAATGCATCCTACAATTGTGAGTAAACCTTCGTGTATTGTGATTCCTCGAAATGTAGGAAACTTTGAGTTAAAACCAGGTTTCTTGTCTATGCTTCCCAAATTTCATAGTAGTCCTACTGAAAATGCGTATAACCATCTTAGGGACTTTAAGGATTATATGCTTATTTTAAACTTTGAACGTATTACAGTGGATTCTCTCAAATTACGTGTGTTTCCTTTTTCTCTTATGGGAAATGTACACGATTGGTTGTACACTCTTGAGGAGAACTCTGTAAATATGTTTGAACAACTCGTTAAGGAGGTTTTGAAAAAATATTTCCCTAACCATAGAGCGGCTAAGATACGACAGAGTTTCTATAGCTTTACACTAAACCGAGGAGAATCATTATATGACTACCTACAAAGGTTTAGGGATTTGGAGAAAGGATGCCCACATTACGAGATTCAATTAATTGATATAGTTCAAACTCTCTATGAATGTCTAGATTATGACACTAGAGCTCGCGTTCAGTCAATGTGCGCAGGTACATTTGATGAGAAAACTGACACCGAGGCTTGGAAATTTTTAATTTATGTAGCTGATAAGACCTACTATTGGCAAACTATAAGAGAGGAAAGGCCTTTTCACAGTGCAAATGTGCACCAAGTGGACTCTCATTCAGAGTCTGCCACTCTTAGAACTATTCTTAATAAAATTGAGAACTAAGAGATCGGGAAAAATGAGTAACTCCCTACCACTTCATCTATTAACCATGTGGCGATGCCACTTTGTGTGGTTTGTGAAAATTTGGACCATCTGGTCTAAGATTTCCCTAACATGCTTAGTTTAAAAGATGGTATGAAAGACCAGGCCAATGCCATGTATCAAGGTCCTAATAGCCAACATTTCAATGGTGGATGGAATAATAATTCTAACAACTCCAATTCTCAGGGAAATAGAAATTACTGAGAAGGTTCTTTTGGTAATGCCCCTTATCAGCTGCACAACCAAGTAAACCAATACCAGTCTAGTTCCTCGTGGCAACAAAATCCCTCATACCAAACTCCCCTTAATGTGCCTTAAGTTCTACCGCAGAATTGGAATCTGTCTACTCCAACCACGTCCTTAAAAAGTACCCTTAAGGTATTTATGTAAGTAACCCAGTCGTCTATTGCCAAACTTGAAGGAAAAATAGGCTAAATGGTAACAGAGATAAGCACGAGAGTTAAAGGAACGTTCCCCAGTCAAACTCAAGCTAATCCTAAAGGGAATACTGAACATCCTAAATCTTCCAATCGTGATAGAGTCAACGCCATCATTTCTCTTAGGAGTGGTACGTAAGTTGATAATCTTGTAGTAATGCCTAATGAACCCGAGCTAAAAATTCAAAATAAACCCATAAAAGAACCTATGAGTGAGGTAAAAACTGTGATAACACATGTTCGGCCGTTGGCTCCTTTTCCTCAGCTGTTCACTCTAGCTAAGAAGAGAAATGCCTATGAGGAGATTTTAGAGATCTTAAAGTATTGTGTGATTAACATTCCTATTCTTGCTGTCATAAGGCATATTCCAAATTACACAAAATTCCTCAAAGATCTTTGCACCTTAAAATGACGTATACATGTCCCAAAAAATGCTTTTCAAGTTCATGAGAGTGATACGTCTATTCTTTTAAATGCACATGTTAGTTCTGTACTTTTGAGTAAATCCCTTCCCAAATACAAGGATCCAGGATTCCCTACTATTTCTTTCACCTTGATTTAGGTACCGCCGTAATCCTCCTTCCTTACTCTATCAATGAGCAATTGGATATCGGTGTACTTAAGCCCACAAATAGGACCCTGTAGCTAGTTGACCGATCTATTAGGATCCCATGGGGTGTAGTTAAAGATGTATTGATCCAGATTGAGCAGTATGTTTATCCAGTAGACTTTGTTGTGTTCGAAACTGAGCCAGTGGCAAACCCTGACGACAAGATCCCTGTGATTCTTGGTCGCCCCATTTTGGCAGCAGCCAATATGGTAATCAATTGCCGCAATTGAATTATGAACCTAGCCTTCGGGAACATGACAGTAGAATTGAATATCTTTAATGCGTCACATTCTCCTTCTAATTATGAACCTCTCAAGTGCAATATGATCCAGAGTATTGTGAGTAATACTTTTGAGAATATTTTGTAAGTCTGGTTGAAGACGTTAAACTTAGCGCTTGCGGGAGGTAACCCTAATCATGTTCTAGTAATATTTTTAGATTTTCTCCTGTTCTTTTTATTTTTGGCAAATGTGGGGACACATGTTGATTCAGTTAGAGGGTGGGGGTAAATAAGATTTTCATAACTTTTTCCAAGAAAAGTTTCTATTCTAGGGCATTCTGGTAATGTAGACATATCTTTTGTATACTCTGATCTTTGGACATTCTTAGAATCATAGAGTTGCACTTGGGATAAAATTATAAGGTTATGGTTGATTTTGAACTGTAAATTATTAGTGCATTAAATTTTTTAAAATTTTTAGTACTACCATCTTATTAGATGTGTTTCAGATGAAAATTAACCTTATAATTGTACTTAACGTAGTTATGTTATCAAGATTTTGATAAAACTAACTATCACCTTTTGATTAATTAATAGTTTGGATTAGGAAAATTCTGTAACGAGGGAGACAATTATCTAGGAAAACTTCGTTTCTCATAAAATCATACTAAAGGTTTGTATGTATTTTCACAAGTTATTGGGCTCCTACACGAAGCTGACATACTCGTATAAAAAAACATTTACAATTCAAGACCCTTCGCAAGATTAGAACTGAAAGAGAAATAATTTTTGCATTATTGGTAGTAGTGACCTTGCAAATCAAGTGTTGGAGTCTAAAAACATCGATAAAGATTTGATGAGGGGGGAAGAAGCTCTTATCAATGATAAGAAAGTGGTGAATGCAATGCTGGATACCTACAAGCTTGAAGCCCGAAAGGCGAAAGACGCTTCTCTTCGGGAAGCTGATAGGCATGAAAAATGCCTATTTTTGTCCTTCAATTTACCTTATCTAGGAACTTATTTTATGCTTCACTAGGCCTAATTGAAGTATATTTGACTATTGCAGGTAAAGAGACATTTGTGATTAAACCTTTCTTAAAGTCCAACTCTTACAAGCTAAAGAGCTGCTGGAGATGATCCGTTGTCAAGAGCTATTAAAGATGACCTTATTGTCAAGAGCAGTTGGAGCTGCTAGAAGACTTGGTAGTCAAGCCTAGATAAAATGTCTCAACAAAATTAAGAGTGGTTGAGGGAAATAAAGATTTTAGTTAGGTTAATGTTAGGGATAAGAAAGAGTTGTAGTACATCTTTTACTCTCTAGGGGGGGGAAACGTAGCTTTCTGAAGAGAATTGTAAGTGTTTTTATCTATGTTTTTATGGAGAATCTTAGGAAAACTAAATTATGGAAATCAATTGTAAGTGTTTTCTTTATCAATAAGTTCTTTTTACAATTCGTTTTAACTTAATTTAATAATATAATTATGATTTTAATCTATGCATTCTTGAAGAACGACAACTCTCTTTTATACTACAATGCAGGATTTGATAAGATCTATCAGAAGCAAAGAAAACATGAGAGAAGGTAAAAGAGGAGGCTTTGGCAGTACTTAGAACAAATTTTGAGAAGGATATATGATAACAGATTTCCGATGCACGAAAGACGATGGAGCTGGAACACGGTAAGATCCTAGATGAGGTTAGGGATCAGTTGATAGTGGAGAAGTTAGATACTTGTATGAAAGTTAGGACCCACTATGTAGTACAGTGCAAGTTGGTAGAGGTGAGGAAGGATCATTATAAGGGGTTGTCCAAGTCTGGTGGCATTATCTTCGAGGATTCATATCCAAATGACGATATTCTGGAGACTTCCGGATTTCCTAGTGGGACGGAAGTCGTCGATGATGTGGTAATGACTGAAGCTGATGGGTTGCATCATGAGGAATCATTGGAAATGTTTTCTCCAAAGGGGTTAGCGAAGGTTGATGACGTCGTGTCTCCTCCTGTAGTATAAATGTATTTGTATAAATATTATGATGTTTTGAAAGAAAAATGTAAAAGTGGTCAGTGGGACCTGAACAATTTAATTACGTAATATTTTGAATAATGAAATTTTGTTTTCGAAGAAAGTTTTTTGAAAATATTGTGATGTATATATATTGTAAATTATGCTAAGTGTTAAATTCGACAAGAATAATATTTATAGAATGTGATTATGACATGTAGCAGATAAGTAAGGAACGCCTGTTGGCATGATAAGTAAACGATGGCCATGAAATGGCAAATAATGTGAATGATTACCAGATGTGTATTCTTAGTGGGATCTCTGGATGTAGATTCAAAAAGAATAAAACATGTTATATTTTGTTCGATATGTAAGGATTGCGAAGTAGAGTATCCTGTGATTAGATAGTGTTCGCGTTAAATTGGATGACAGCCTGGATGTATATTTATGAATTATGTAGTGTGACTAAGTAAAGATAATAAAGATGTTTGATTGTTTGATGCATATTTATCAAGTATAGATCAAGATCAAGTTGAAAATTGTAAAGATGATTGAGTGTCTGATGCATAATTATCAAGTATTAGTCAAAAATAGTAAAGATAGAGAGATGTATGTGATAGTAAAGATTATTTTATTGAAATCGATGATAATTGTTATAGCTGTTATCTGTAAAACATTTTTAGTTGAGTTGTGTTCCATGAAAATTCAAGTTAGACTTCATCTTCTGTCATCAGCCAGTAAGTCCCACTATCAATTTTGTCGCTGACAATGTTGGGCCCTTCCCAATTATTAGACAATTTGCTATAATTCTTAGGTCATGTACTATCTTGGATTCGTCGAAGGACAAGGTCACCAAAACCAATTTTTTGTTTTCGAACTTTTTTATTATAGTCTTTTTTCAGCGGATCATGGTATCATCCCAAGTTTGCTATGATTTTGTCTCAGGTTTCTTCAATCCAGTTGAGGTTATAGAGGAGACCCAGCTCGTTGTCTTCGCCTGTAATTTTTCTTCGGGCACTTGGTAGATCGAGGCCAGAGGGTATGACCGCTTCAGTACTGTAGTAGCATATTTCACAGATTCGATGTAATGACCCTAATTTTTATTTCCTAATTATAGCTATTATTATATTCATTGTTGTGATACTCCGCATATTCTTATTCATTCTCTCGTCTGCATATTAATTATCCACGTTAAGTCCGCATACATTTTTTGCATATACTCCTTCATCCATTGTGCATCTATTATTCCTTTTGGCAGATTTTGCCACTACAGATTTCCTTTAGTTCCAGATTTCAGTAGGTGTTCTCAGCATTTGTCGCTGAGTTTTATTCGAGATATTGTATTACATTTTTGACTGATGTGTATATATATATCTTTTGGTTTCGTGTTATATTGTTATTGTTATTTCTTTACTCTGATGATTATTGCTATATGTGAATGGCCGAGCCAGAATTTGTCTACGGCTTGGCTATTTGTGGGGTAGAATCCTTGGATTCCCCGACCTGTACTACTTAGAATCTAGTAGTTGGTCAAGCTATCGATTACTGGATTTTGGGGCATGACAGACTTGGTATCAGAGCCTAAGGTTAATCCTTATCTCTATTATTGCAGATCATATGATAAGTTGCTCTTTAGACGGAGTTAGAATCAAATTTTTTAGGATTTTCGTATTTTATCGAGTTCCTTTCCTATTCATAATCCTTTCCCTTCCGTTCATGAGTTGTGTTTCCTTATTCGTAACAGATGGCTTGAGGTGATAGAGGCAGAGGTCGTACAACAACTCGTAGGGGTATCCGAAGAGGTGTTCGCAGGGGTTTGGGAAGTGAAGAAGTGGCTGATGAGCCAGTGATTAGTCAGGAGAGTACGGGGTCTGTTCGGATCCCGTAGATAGAGGCGATAGTTTCTGAGGCTGGGGCTAATGTGGAGGTAATAACAGGGGTTCAGATACATCAGGGTACCCTACTTACTCTAGTGCTTCCAGGGCAGCCAGGTATTTTACCAGTTCCAGCAGCTTCAGGCATTTCAGCAGAGATGAAACAGTTTATGGAGAGTTTTATCGCTTCCTTTTAGCAGGCTAGGAGCTCAGTACACAGGGAGCACAATTACTTAGAGCAGCTTCAGAGATACATGCACTCTATATTTTTCGGCACGTTAATTCCTTCAGAGGCCGAGACATAGTTCAAGTTTATAGAGATGACTTTGGACGTGATGAAATGCCCTGACGATCAGTGGGTGACACTTGCAGCTTACCTACTTCAGGGCGAGGCAGATTATTGGTGGGATATGGCCAAGAGGACGGTTTTGAAGTCTTCTATTCTTTGGTCATCATTCCAGGAGCATTTCTTCGATTAGTACTTTCTGTAGAGCTACAGAGATGCCTGTATTTCTGAGATCTACTCACTTGAGCCGGGTGATATGAGTATTGCTCGATATGATCAGAGGTTTAACGAGCTCGCTCGTTACATGCCGTTTATTGTTCAGGACGAGGAACAGAAGAAGATAAAGTTTTTTAAAGGTCTTCATCCATTCTTCAGGAGGTTCTTGATCTCCTCCGATGCTAGTACTTACAAGGAGGTTTTGTCTAAAGCGTTAGCTTTGGAATAAAATGAGGCCGAGGAGCGCAGGTCCAGGGAATCGAGGAACCCAGCGAGACAGGATACAAGACCCAATAAGGGCAAGGCGATTCAGACTCAGTACGACAGTTTGAGCTTGAACAGACAGAGATTCAAGAGCACGCCAGCGAGAGCTTCGGGCGGACAGTATTTAGAGAAAGCATAACTTTCTTCTCGTACTTGTTGGAACTGCAGGGGAAATGGGCATGTTAGGAAGTTCAGTCCTAAACCAGACAGAGGTCAGCAGCCGCTATGATAGTTTCAGGGTCTAGTTGGTTACCAGCCACGATCGCAGCAGGTTCCTCAGGTTTAGTAGTTTCCACAGAGGCAGTTTCAGGGTCTACAGGGCAGACAGATAGATCCAAGACCTCAGGGTGTTCAGAGACCGCATCATCTAGTACAACAGTAAGGACAGGTCCAGGGCCGTGGACAGGGCAGAGTGTTTGCAGTAGGGAGGCACGATCCATATCTCTTATTTGCCAGCTCATATCCTTTTCTATTCTGATGCATCGCGTTCATTCATCGCATCTGCATTATGGGCTTTGGT
Organism: Kingdonia uniflora; assembly: GCA_014058105.1. Taxonomy (NCBI): domain Eukaryota; kingdom Viridiplantae; phylum Streptophyta; class Magnoliopsida; order Ranunculales; family Circaeasteraceae; genus Kingdonia; species Kingdonia uniflora. The sequence continues at coordinate 888,087 of JACGCM010001326.1, forward strand.
TCATCTTTATTGATTGATGAGGTTGTCGTGGGTACTCTTTTAGATTCCTCGGTGTCTATCTCACGTATATGTAGAGATTTCCTGATAGTTGTTTATGGTCGAGTTCTATCAGCAGACTTATTGGTATTACAGATGCAAAAGTTTGACGTCATCCTAGGTATGGATTGGCTGTCGACACATCAAGTCACCTTAGACCACATCGAGAAGATGGCTACCTTTAGTATTCCTGGTAAGAGGCGATTTGTATTTGCTAGATCGAAACCTGTGCAGTGAGGGGTCGGCATATTAGCTTTCTTAGAGTTCGAGTCCTCGGGCGTGGACGTTAGCTCGATTCCGGTTGTTTGCGATTATTCTGGCATTTTCCATCAGATTCCCAGTTTATCGCCGATGAGAGCGATTGATTCTGGCATAGATCTTGTTCTTGGTATAGCACCGATTTTGAAAGTACCGTATTGTATGACACCTGTTGAGCTGAAAGAGCTGAAGGATCAGATTCCAGAGTTGATGAGTCAGAGCATTATTCGACCGAGTACTTCACCGTGGGGAGCTCCAGTTTTGTTCGCAAAGAAGAAAGACGGTTCGATGCGTTTGTGTATTGACTACCGCGAGTTGAAAAAAGTCACGATCAAGAACAAATATCCGTTGCCGAGGATCGAGGACTTGTTTGACCAGCTTTGGGGAGTGCAGTTCTTTTCGAATATTGATCTCAAAAAGGGTTACCTCCAGCTGAGGATCAGGGCAGCTGATGCTTCGAAGACAGCCTTTCGGACTCGTTACGGACACTCTGAGTTTCGGGTGATACCATTCGGTCTGACGAACACGCCCACAACTTTTATGGATTTAATGAACCATGTTTTCAGCCCATTTCTTGACCGATTCGTTATTGTGTTCGTCAACGATATTTTGATATATTCGAGGACTGAGGCTGAGCACTAGGGACATTTGAGGATCGCTTTACAGACCTTACGGGAGAACGCATTATTTGTGAAGTTTGAAAAGTGTGAGTTTTGGCAGTAGGAGGTAAAATTCCTAGGGCATGTGGTGTCTAAGTATGGAATTGCAGTGGATCCTTCCAAGGTTACAGCAGTCGCAGATTGGGCACAGCTGACGAGCGTTACAGTGATTCGCAGTTTTTTAGGTTTAACAGGTTACTACCGTAGATTTATTGAGGGGTTTTTGCGGATTGGAACTCCTTTGACCCGTTTGACACAGAAGGATGTACGATTTGTTTGGGATGATAGATGTACTTCAGCTCTTGCCGAGTTGAATAATAGATTGACTACCGCGCCAGTTTTGATTGCTCCGTCCAATGGGCGGAGATAAAAAGTATACAGCGACGCTTCGCACAGTGGACTTTGTTACGTTTTGATGCAGGAGGGCAAGGTGGTGGCTTACGCTTCGAGATAGATTAAGGTACACAAGAGGAATTATCCTACTCATGACCTCGAGTTGGCAGCAGTGGTTTATGCGCTGAAAATCTGGAGACACTACTTATACAAGGAGAGGTTCGAGCTCTTTTCTGATCACAAGAGTTTGCAGGATCTTTTCTCTCAGAAGGAGCTGAACATGAGACAGCGCAGGTGGATGAAATTCCTGAAGGACTACGATGTAGATTGGCAGTACCACCCAGGGACGGTGAATGTGGCGGCCGACACTTTGAGCCATTTTCCTAGAGGATTACTTGCACGTCTGATGATTCGTGAGTGGACGATGTTGAGCGACATTGCGGAGCTTGGGTTGATTTTTAGTTCACAGACTACGGGTGGTCTTATTGCAAATCTGAGAGTTCAGCCGTCTTTGATTTCCCGGATTATAGAGGTGCAGCAGCAGGACGACAAATTACAGTCTTAGGATTCAGACTATACCAGACCTGATTGGACAGTTAGTTCAGATGGCAGCATCAAATACAGGGGTAGATTATGCATGCCAGATTCTGAGGTACTGAAACGTGAGGTTTTGAGTGAAGCTTATGGTTCGAGATACACTATTCATCCAGGCAGTACGAAAATTTACCAGGACCTGGAGAGGCATTTTTGGTGGGACAATATGAAGCGCGAGATAGCTGCACTTGTTTCCAAATGTCTAACTTGCCTGCAGGTGAAGGCCGAGCATCAAAAACAGGTAGGATAGCTCAAGCCTTAACCTATTCCAGAGTAGAAATTGGAGCACGTCACGATGGATTTCATTTTAGGATTACCGCAAACGAAGAAGCAACATGATTCTATTTGGGTGATTGTGGACCGACTAACCAAATCGGCACATTTTATTCCGGTTCGCACGGCGTTCACGGTCGATGAGTTGAGCAGAATCTACGTGAGGGTGATTGTTCGGTTACACGGGGTTCTAGTGTTGATAGTGTCAGATAGAGATATCAGATTTACCAGCAAATTTTGGCAGAGTTTTCAGCGAGCTATGGATACTAGACTGGATTTCAGTACAGCATTTCACCCTCAGACTGACGGTCAGACAAAACGAGTGAACCAGATTCTTGAGTATATGTTTCGAGCTTGTGTTTTGGACTTCAAGGGCAGCTAGGACGAGTATTTGCATTGGGCAGAGTTCGCGTACAACAACAGCTTTCTGTCGAGCATCGGGATGGCACCGTATGAGGCTTTATATGGTAGACGATGCAGATCACCTTTGTGTTGGGCAGAGGTTGGTGAGCAGAGCTTATTGGGACCAGACTTGGTTCGGGAGACTACTGAGGCAGTTACTACCATCAGGGATCGGTTACATACGGCACAGAGCTGACAGAAGAGCTACGCCGACATCCACAGGTGACTGCTAGAGTTTTGGTTCGGGGATCATGTTTTGCTGAAGGGTTTCACCGATGAGGGGAGTGATGCGTTTCAGCAAGAAAGGGAAGCTAGCTCTTAGATATATTGGCCCGTTTGAGATTCTAGACAGAGTTGGAGAGCTAGCATACCGTTTGGTATTGCCGCCGCAACTGAGCAGAATTCACAGCGTCTTCCACATTTCTATGTTGAGGAAGTACAAGCGGGACCCTACTCACGTGATTGACTAGGAACCGATAGTGGTTCGGGGCGATGCCTCGTATCTTGAGCGTCCGATATGCATTTTGGATTGCGAGGAAAAAGTTCTTCGCAGCAAGGTTATTCTACTTGTAAAAGTTCAGTGGAGTCACCATGAACCAGAGGAGGCGACCTGGAAGCTAGAGACTGACGTGAGGAGGCACTATCCGCAGTTGTTTTTGAGGCTGAGGTATGAATTATATTTCGGGATGAAATTTCTTCTTAGGGGGGTAGATTGTAATGACCCTAATTTTTATTTCCTTATTATAGCTATTATTATATTCATTGTTGTGATACTCCGCATATTCCTATTCATTCTCTCGTCTGCATATTAATTATCCATGTTAAGTCCGCATACACTTTCGGCATATACTCCTTCATCTATTGTGTATCCATTATTCCTTTCGGCAGATTTTGCCGCTGCAGATTTCCTTTAGTTCCAGATTTATGTAGGTGTTCATAACATATGTCGCTGAGTTTTATTCGAGAAATTGTATTACATTTTTGACTGATGTGTATATATATATTTTTTGCTTCCGCATTATATTATTATTGTTATTACTTTATTCTGATGATTATTGTTATATGTGAATAGCCAAGCTAGAATTGATCTACGGCTTGGCTATTTATGGGGTAGAATCCCTGGATTCCCCGACCTACACTACTTAGAATCTAGTAGTTGGTCAAGCTACCGATTACTAGATTTTGGGGCGTGACATTCAACAAGGATAAGTTGGAATAACATAGTCGAAGATAGTTTGCATTACATCGTCGAAGACAGACAGTAGCCAAGAAGCTACCATAAGACCTCGACCTACCTAAAGTAGTCATTGTGCCTGGTCAAGAAAGATCTGTTAGTGATCTGTGCAGTTCGCCCACTTCCCCCAATCGTTGTAAAACTGCTTGTATCTCCTATAAATACAGGCAGAGAATATATTATTCACACCTGGCATCACTATTATCCTTACTTCCTAACCCGACTATCACTCCAAAACTTGTAATAACTAGCAGCATACTAGATTTTAAATTAAAATTATCCTCGAGGTCGTGGTTTTTCTCAGCTTTTGCTGAGTTTTCCCCGTAAAATCTTGTTTGTTAAGCTTATTACTGTATTTTCCCTACGAATAGTATTGGCGAAGATTCTCCTTCTGGAAAGCATGCCACTACAATTGGCAACGTCTGTGGGAATTACCACACTTTTCTTTACCATCGCTCTAGTAACAATCTGATGACAAATATGAATCTCCGAAGCCATTTCAGGACCATAAGAGATCAAGAGATCACTCCGATACCAGAAACAGTCGACCTGCACAGTACAGTAATTGAGCTTCATAAATAAATTGAATCAGAAAAAGCTGAAAGGTTGGAAGACCAGCACATTCATTCTCAAGCTCTTCAGGTGGAGAGAGATGAACGAAGGAAAGCCTTGAACCAACAGAGTCGAACACATTAAAAGGAAATGGAGAGATTACGGAGAACCCAAGATCGACTTACTGGCCGACATGCATCACCTCTACTTGCCAGAGGAAATCATCGTTCAACAGCAACTCAACGTGATGATCAACCAAGAGATGACGGGTTACGAATTTCTTGATCCAGATCTGAAAACTTAGATAGGGCTTCCCGGCATTTTGGCTTTACATCCTCAGCATCGACATCTCAAGGAAGTCGACGCACGCATCATCAAACTCCCCCACCACCATAAAGAAGCTTAATTTGAGATCGATTGGGACCAGAAGGACAGGGAGATTTTGTTCCATAGGTTACAGCTTTACCAATTCAACTACAACAATTCATCACCTTGGACGACCTAAACAACAATATCTAGGCCATAATCTTTGAAATCCTAGGCAAAAGATTTGTGCTTGACAGAATCGAGATAAACCCCATCTCCTCACATCTCGAAGTTATGCCCATCCCAGACAATTTTTACATGCCAAAACTCATTCAATGGGCAGGACTCACTGGTCCACTTACCCATGTACGACATTTCAAAGCCGCAGTGAGAATATACTCCAAACTCGACTACATACTATGCAGGCTATTCAATATGACCCTGAAAGAAGAACCTTTCAGATGGTTCCATACAATCCAAGAAGGCTCCATCACAACATTCAGCCAGTTGTAGCATTTATTAGAGTCCAATTATGCTCACGCTAAGGAGCAAGAGATTACTGTGGATTCCTTATTTTTCTTCGAGCACAGCACAATAGAAATCTTGGCAAGCTTTTACAAGCGTTTCTTGCAAGAACCTCTAAAAATTGGGAACTCAAATCCCAAAATTATCGTTCAGGCCTTCACCACCGCCCTACACATCGACTCTAAAGTTTGAGAAGAGCTTACTCTGTACAAGCCCAGAATGGTAACATAAATGATTGATGTAGCTAATAACTACATCGAACTAGAATGATCTTAAAAGTATAAAATCAAAACCTCTTTTTCCATCCATTCTCTACTCACAGCTTCTTCTCCAGCCCAAAATTCGACCACCACTAAAGCACCCAAACAACGTGGCAGAAACGTTGACAATAACAGGAAACCTGACTGGAAGGACGGAAGACCCGACAGGCCTATCCCAGTTTACCCCCAATGACAATGACTCTCTCCGCTATATTACCAACGATAAAGGGAGATGAATGTTATCGAGCACCACAAACAATATCCTATCTCCCCAACAAACCTCTATATCAATATCACAATGTGCATAGTCACGAAACTGATAACTGTTAGTCTCTAATTCAAATCTTTCATCGCATCCTCTTAGGAGGAAGGCTTCATTATTATGACCTCGACATCCAAAAGTTCCTCGAGGATGAGATAAAGAACAAAGATGTTGAGCAGAATAAAGGCCAAGGGCATGCTCGCCATCTATATATGATAAAAATTAAAAAAAGGAAAGAAAAGGAAACAAGATGATCGGATTACATCCTGTTGCAAAATGACCTCCTCAGATAAATCAGTAAAACTTCTCCCAACCTTGAGCAAATCAAAGCATCCACACCATATCACCTTCGAGGATTGTGACACCAGCCACGTGAAATACCCTCATGATGACCCTCTTGTCATTATGCTCAAAGTCAGACAAGACTACCAACAAATGCTTTTCATTAATACAGGAAGCGCAACGGAAGTATTGTTTAGAAGAGCAATTGAAGTCCTAGGCCTCATAGATTTTGTCAAAGCTTCGACAAAAATAATCACCGGCTTCAACGGTTTGAAAGAATCAGCCACAGAAGAAATTACTCTGCCAGTTCATGCAGGATCAGAGATAGCATTCATAAAATTACTTTTTACCGATGCTGAGTCCAAATATTATGGAATTTTGGGACGAAGTAGGTTACATTCGATCAAAGAGTACCTTTTACTTATCATTTGGCATTAAGATTTCCAACAGATCACGGAATCTATGAAATCAAAGATAGCTAAGCAGTTACACGTATGTGTGAGAATATCACCACAAATTCTCATACAGCCAAACTTCTCAAACCATAGCAACTACAGCATGAAACACCCCCCACATTCGAGCAGCATGACACCGAAATAGTCAAATCCATTGATCTCGATGTCCAGGGTGTCATACCTTCATCGGTTCTAACCTATCCACCGATAAAAAAGAATCTATGATCCGGCTACTTAAGCAAAATGTCAACATTTTTTACTGGACTTTCCAAGAAATGCCTGGCATTGTTTCTTCAATCGCGTGCCACCGACTGAGCCTCTTTCCAGATAGCAAAGTTGTCATACAGAAATGATGGAACCTAGATCCCTGCCTTCGCAATTCAGTGATCGAAGAGATTGTTAAACTCTTCGGGTAGGATTTATACGAAAAGCCAAGTATCCAAAGTGGGTTTCTAACATCGTAGCAGTCCCAAAGAAATATGGAAAGATCAGGGTTTGTGTTGACTTCACATAACCAAACAAGTTTACACCTAAGGATAGTTTTCCACAACTACTGATTCCGTAACTCCTCGGCTTCGACGCAGGGCACGAACTTCTTTTTATGATCGATGCAGCTTCTGGCTATAATCAAGTTCCACTCGCCGAAGACGATCAAGAAAAGACAACCTTCATTACTGAATGAGGTCTCCACTGTTATACAGTGATGCATTTTGGGATAAAGAATGTTGGAGCTACTTACCAAAGGCCTGTCACAAAAATGTTCAAAGATCATCTAGGCACAATCTTGGAAGTCTACATCGATGATATAATCTTGAAAAACTTGAAGTGAGAAGATAATTCCATCAACCTTCAAACCAACTTTGATATCCTATGTAAATACCAGATGAAACTCAACCCAGAAAAATATGAATTTGGAGTAACATCTGGCAAATTTCTGGGATACCTGGTTAGCAAAAGAGGAATCGAAATCGATCTTGCATAAATCAAAGCACTCATTACAATGCCATCTCCGCGAACAAAAAAAATTGTCCAAAAATTTGCAGGCAAGATTGCCGTTCTTCTCAGATTCATCTCCAAGTTATCTGATCGATACAAACTTCTCTACCTTCTTCTTCGTGGCAATCCCACTACACTTAGCCTTCCAAGATCATAAATGATACTTGGGGCGTCCTCCTATCATGAGTACTCCAATTAATGGTGAAACACTGACAATGTACATATCCATAACTGAAGACTCCATTAGTTTTGCCCTTATTCGCGAAGATAAAGGAGTAGAAAAACAAATCTACTTCATTAACAAGACACTCATGCTTGTAGAAAAAAGATACACAATAATAGAAAAATAATTACTTGCCTTGTTCTACAGCTCTCAAAAACTTTGTCCATACTTTCAAGCTCATCACATCAAAATCATCACCAAGTATCCCCTCAAGCTGGAACTCTCCAAGAAAGAAAAATCTTGAAGAATTCAGTAATGGTCTATTTTCCTTGGCGAATATGACATATCTTTCAAACCCTAGATATCTATCAAAGGACAAGCAGTTGCTAGATTTTTGGCAGACTTTCCAGTCGAAGACCCCGATTGGGATGAACTCAAAGAAATATTCACTGATGACTCTATTGCAGAACCAGATACATGGTCAAAAAGCTCTGGTTGGCGACTTTTTACAGACAGATCAACCAGACCCCGAGGATCAAGAATTGGCATCGTCATCGTTACACCTTCCAATCATCGCATCGAGAAAGCTACCAAGCTGAACTTCTATGCCACCAATAATGAAATCGAATATGATGGAATCCTCAACAGTCTAAATCTCAAACTCACAATCGGAGTAGAAGAAATAATAGTCTACGTCGATTCTTTACTCGTGGTCAATCATTACAACAAGACATTCCACACAATAGGATAAATGGTGTATTATGCAGCCCTGGTTAAAGAAAAAATGAACAAATTTAAACAAGCATCATTATCTTACTTACCTCAAAAAGAAAATTGGCATGTCGACGAATTAGCTTACATCGCTGCAATGCTGGGAGACAGTGAAATAAGATCTTTAGAAATCTAAATCATCGAGCATTTCAGTCTTAATATACGGTTAACAGTATAGATCACCATTGCTGAAGATAAAGACACTGAAGACTAGAGAAGACCATTTTATGCATACCTCAACTTCAACATCCACCCCAGTAACAAAGAAGAAGCCTGCTCACTTATGGCCAAGTACCCCAGATTCACAGTTCAAGATAAAATCTTATATCGCATCACCAGAGGAGGACCCCTCATTGAATGCATCTCTCAAAAATAAGCTCAAATCAAAATTAGAGAACTCCATGAAGGTATATGTAGAGCATATGTTTCAAGAAGATCATTAGCCCATCAGGCGTTCACACAAGGAATCTACTAGCCGAAGATGAGACAAGATTGTGAAGAATTTGTGCGTAAATGCTACAAATGCCAAATCTACGCTCCAGACATTAAAAGTCTTCTAGCCCTCGACTTGCATATTATCAATGTTTTTTAGCCATTCAAATGATAGGGAATTGACATCATTGTACCTTTCCATCTAGCATCAGGAAACTAAAGATTTGTCCTTGCTGCCACTGACTACTTCATAAAATAGGTCAAAACAGTTCCTCTATGTCATACCGATGAGAATGAAGTCATCAAGTTTCTTTGGGAACTCATTATAACCAGGTTTGGCTACCCACAAATGATATACTCTAACAACGGAAAGCAATTTATCTGCACAAAAGTCCTCACCTTCCTCCACAAATATAAAATACAGCTATCCACCTTAAACCATACTACCCTCAAGGTAACGGACAAGCTGAAGCCATTAACAAGAGCATCAAATCAGGTATGCGTAAGCATCTCAACAAAAAGATAGGCAAGTGGGTCGACGAATTACTCAGTGTTCTTTGGGCCTAACGAACCACTCCTCAGGTTTTAATAGGCTGCACTCCGTTCATAATGGCCTTCGGTACTAAAGCAGTAATACCATCAGACCACGACCTACCAAGTAACCGATAGAAAGTCATAGACGAAGATAATGAACTTGGTCTCCTCTACAACCTCAACTGGATCGAAGAAACCTGAGACAAAGCCATTGCAAACTTGGGACGATACCAAGACATATTGAAAAAAGCTTACAACAAAAAAGTTTGAAAATGAAAATTTTGTATTGGAGACCTTGTCCTTCGAAGGATTCAAGATAATACTAGGCCTAAGAATTTAGGAAAGTTATCAGAAAGCTGGGAGGGGCCAGACATTGTCAGCGACAAAACAGATAGTAGAACTTACGAGCTGATGACTGAAGACAAAATCCAGCTCGAATATCCATGAAATACTGCCCAACTGAAACTATTTTACAGATAAACATTGTAACCATTTTCATCAATTCAAATACACAATCTTTACTGTCACTTTACTCATTACAATTTAGACTTGATCTTGATCCATACTTAAAAAGTAAGTAACATACAGTTAATTATCTTTACTATTTTGACTTGATCTCGATCCATACTTAATAAGTTGGCATCAGACAGTCAATCATCTTTACTATTTTGACTTGATCTTGATCCATACTTGATAAGTATGCATCAGACAATCAATCATATTTACTATCTTCATTTGATCTCGATCCATACTTTATAAGTATGCATCAGAAAATCAATCGCTACAGTAGGGACCTATCCCTCGATCTCACCTAAATTGATCCATCGTCAGTTCGAATTACCCCTATCTCAGGCCCACGCATTTATCAACATAACTCATCCAATCAATATTTCAACCAGCCCTACAAACTAGTAAAAAGCGTGGGTCGAGCTTAAATTGAAGAACCTGAATAAGTCAAAGATACATGTCTCTTACGAACTCATCAGTTACTCAATCAACCGCCACTAACCACATTGTTCAAAAAATGTGCTCTAACACGATGAAAAGTTGCGGAGAATGCCTATATAAAGAAGAAGTTCCAGAAAAGACAGGGACCATAAAAATAATACAAGAAATTGTTTGTCTAGATTCTCAAACTATTCAAGATTCTTAGTTACAAGATTCAAGCATTTTTAAACTTTGAAATCACTTGTAATAAGATATCTATTTCAATTACTAAAAATACTTTTACAAAAATCCTCCACTCAAGGTCGTGGTTTTTTACCTATTTAGAGGTTTTCCACGTTAAAATCCACCTGTGTCATTTTCTTATTTTTCATTAGAATATTGTTATAGGTTTATTGGTATGATAGCGAATTTCAAGCCATTTCGAGCTTACGGAATTTGGCCATCACATTTGGTGCATAAGTGGGAAAGATTGCATTTCCACGATATCCTAAGGCAGTCTTTCACTACGATTTTTAATCATGGTTACTTCTCGACGACCAGTTACAGGTGTCCAGCTCAAGGTTTCTATGGAGGTAGGACAGCCTACATAGTTACGGGCAAATCTCGAGGCTGAAATAGATAAACGAGCCGAGCTCGAACTTTAGTTAACTAAGGATCGGGAGCTCCGTAAGAAAGAGCTCGATACAGAAAGATAAGCTCGTTTGATAGTGCTCAAACGATATGAAGACCAATTAACAACAATGCAGACTGCTCTCGAGGTTCTACAAAATACACAGCAGGCTCCACCTACGAGAGGTCACGATTAATTGCCAGAGACCTCCCATATTTTTGCAAGGGTAAGGTTAGGGCCTCGAGGAGTTATTTCCAAGAATCTTTAGCATGAACCACAACCCTCTATACATTTAGGAGGTAAAGTTTAATCTGAATCCAGCCGGGGTCATCAAATATCTGTCCGTCAGGAGGAGAAACATCGACCTCAACAAAAAATTCTAGTACGAGATCGCATGAATGAAGGTACTGGTACTCAATATCCAATACCCGCCCACATAGCGATCTGCCAGAAAATCATTATGTTACGAAAGAGCATATGGACCAACGGATTAAGGAGTTGATCGAAGAACAAGTTCTAGGTATTACCGGCGACTTCACCAGGTTACAAGGAAGTCCAATTTCCAAAGAACTATACGACGTGGAAATACCGAAATGTTTTCATACTCCAAAATTCGAAAATACAAAGATACTGACCCAAGGGAACATATTCAACAGTACCGGGATTTATTGGGGTTGTACTCCAATCTAAACCACATCATTTATCGTCTATTCACTTCCTGTCTGTAGGAGGAACCACTCTGATGGTTCCATTCTCTCCTTGAAGATTCCATATATATGTTCGAGCAGCTGCAGAAATAGTTCATCAAGATGTATGCTCATAACAGGGACAAAGAGGAGAATTTGTATTCTCTAATCAGTCTCAAACAATCACACTGAGAAAAACTTGAGGGTTTTGCAAAGAAATTCTTGAAGCTTGCGTGTAAAGTGGATAACCTCGATCAAAAGACAGCTATTATTATTTTTACCAATGCACTCCAGCTCGATTATAAGGCCAAAAAGTATCTTTTTCTCAACAAACCTGCGACCTTGGAGGATACGATCACCAAGGTCAATAGTTATGTTGACCTGGAATGGATGATGTCTGAGCGACAAAAATCTACTAAATCCATCCTCTCCACCAAAGGTCCATCAACAGATCAAAACACCAAACCAAAGGGGGAATAGGGAGATAAGAAGTACACCAAGGGCAATACAGGCTATCCTAGGAAAGGCGGTCCACCAAATAAACCCATCCTCCCAAAGTTGAAAGTCCGAATCTCTACGATTTTACCAATGCTTTTTAAGGACACACTCCACCGCGCTCCCAACCGCTGGTACCAATCGATAATCGACCGTACTGCCAGCATCGTAAGGTAAACCATCATTCTACTGACAATTGCTATGCTTTGCAGAGGTTGCTCGAATACATTTTTAATGAAGGGCGGATGCTCGAATATATAGTCGACATGGAATCATAGAATAATGGTAACTATAAGAAGCAGCTTGAAGTTATTCTAGTCAATAATTAAACTGAGTATAAGCATCTCTATTATATGTACCACTGTAACATGATCGAATTCAAATAGATCCAAGCATAGGAGATTATCAGAATACTGCAATCTTATACCACACGACAAAGAAGCAAAACTTCTCCCTGAGTCGAGCGATCGCCGGCTTGGAATTTCATTCAAAGATTGCGATACTAGCAATGTTAAATTTCCACATCATGATGCGTTAGTAATAATGTTGAAAATGAAGAAGTTTGTCGTGCACACAATGATGATTGATACTGGAAGCGATATTGAGATTCTTTTTTAGAGAACTATCGACCAAATGGGTTGGGCCAACCAGGTTATTCAGAGCGACATCAATATCAGTGGGTTCAATGGTTCCAAAGAAGAACGAGTAGGCAAGATCATCTTACCTATTACTGCAAGACCAACCACCATCGACGTCGTTTTCTATGTTATCAACGCCAAATCCTATTTTCTTAGGTTTATAGGCTACTTTTGGATTCACAACATGGAAGCAATCGCTTCCACCTATTATCAGACACTCCGATTCAAACACGACAGTAGTATTTATAAGATCAAAGGAAGTCAGAAGCTCTCTCTGGATTGTGAAAATATTGTCTCTGCTATCTTAGATACTTCTGACAGATTTGCTGCATAGCAATTACAGGAAGCTGGTCACCTCAACGATCAAACTTCTATGGAGGAGCCCACATAATATATCAACCTCGATGGACCTGGCCGAGGTACTTTCATTGGTACTAGGCTGGTTCAGCACTAAAAAGATGTTCTCATTCAGTTTTTGCAACTCAATCAAGACGTCTTCGCGTGGTCTTTTGAAGAAATGCCTAGGGTCGATCCGGCCAAGGCATGCCACAAACTATCCATCAACATCAATGCAACATCAGTCAAGCAGAAACAACGATGATTGTCACCTCATTTTCGAGATGAAGTTAACACCAAGATCGATAAATTAATCAAAGTGGGATTCATTCGAGAAGCCAAATATCCTGACTGGATATCCAATATTGTTGTTGTACCAAAGAAGAACGTAAAAGTCTGAGTTTGCGTAGATTTTACCGATCTGAACAAACATACTCCAAAGGATAGTCTCCCTCTTCCAAACATACATCAGATCCTCAATTCTACAGTAGGCCATAATCTCATATTTATGATGGACGCTGCTTTGGGGTACAATCAGATTCCACGTCTGGAAGAAGATCTAGAAGGGAAAACTTTCATCACTGAGAGAGGTCTTTATTGCTACAAATTCATGCCCTTCAGACTCAAAAATGCAGAGGACACATATCAAAGGTTGATGACTACTATGTTCAAAGCATATCTAGGGAAAGTCATTGAAGTCTACAACGACGATCTCTTATGCAAGAGCATACAGCCAGCCAATCATATCTCAGATCTCAGTACTATATTTAACATCCTTCGATCATACAGAATGCATCTCAACCCCTATAAATGGCAATTTGGGGTCCATTCTCGTCGATTCTTAGGTCATCTTATCAGCAAGAAGAGGATTGAGGCCGATCCAGATCAGATTCGAGCTCTCCTTAACATGCCTTCTCCATGAACAACAAATGACGTTCAGAAACTTGCTGGCAAGATTGCCGCTATTAACCATTTCGTGTCTAAATCTTCAGACCACTATCGTTGGCTAATCATGTTACTCTGCAGTTGTACCAAATGAGGAAAGGTTCTGCTAAACACAGAGGTCATATGGATACCTGAATGCGAAGCAGCTTTTCAGAACCTCAAAACCAACTTGGGGAGGTCTCCCATAATGAGCACCCCAGTAGATAATGAGGAACTGATTATCTTACTAGCAGTCACTAATACTTCACTCAGTTCGGTTCTCATCCACATTGAAAGGAAAGTTAAGAAACTTGTCAACTTCATCGGCAAAACCCTCACCCCAGCAAAAACAAGGTATTCTAAAATTGAGAAACTTCTTCTCACGCTTGTCTACCCTTCACAGAAACTTAAGTACTACTTCCAAGCTCATTCAGTCAAAGTCATGACAAAATTCCCAGTTCGAGAGGTTCTATCTAAGAAAAAAAAATAAAGAAGAGTGTTGCAGCGGTCCGTCTGTTTGGGAGAACATGATATTAAGTTTGAGCAATGTCATTCTGAAGAGGGTCGGGCCGTTGCCGACTTTCTCGCTTATTTTCTAGTGGAAGATCTCGAGTGGGAAGAGCACGATCCTGACCTTACAGAAGAAAATCTCAAAGATCCACCCCCCAAACCCTTTGATGAGGGAGTTGAATGGACTACGACGAAAGGGTAAAGACTTCTCATGGACAAATCTGCAGGACTCGTAGGGTCAGGAATCAGAATCGTATTAATTACTCCTTCCAATGACAGAATTGAGAAATCGATCTGCCTGGATTTTAAGGCCTCGAATAATGTCACCGAATACGAAGCTCTCATTCATAGACTCGATCTTTCTCTTGAGCTTGAAGTCTATGACCTCTCAGTATATACAAATTCACTACTTATCGTCCACCACTACACGAAGCAATATAAGAAGAATGGGAAGATGATAGAATACACAGCCCTCATTACAGATAGGATGAGCATGTTAGCGAAAGCAACTTTCGATTATCTTCCTCGAGGTGAAAACATACACTTCGATTCCTTGGCATATCTGGTCGGGGTCTTGGGTACAGAAACTCGATATCTCCATACCGAAATCATTTCAGCCCCTAGTATTGATCGCATTTCAGTGTTCACGATCAACACTGGGGGCGATAAAGGGGGAGACGGCAATTGGCGAAAGCCTTTCTTAGCCTACATCGGCGTCGACAACAATTGCAATGGACCACATCCAGAGGATCCAAAAGAGCGCCGATAGTTGATCAACAACTCGGAACGCTACACAAATTAGAATGGTACACTATACTATCTTTCCGTCACTGGGCCTTATTTCAAATGCTTCTCCAAATCTAAAGCAGATGAAATGTTCCATAAATTATATAAAGGGACTTGTGGCTCCCATGCCACAAGTCGATCACTAGCAAAGGGAGCTATTACACAATGAGTATTCTGGCCCGGCATGTGCAAGCAAGCAGAAGAGTACTCACGTAGATGCGACACCTGTCAACGGCATGGACACATGATACGCTCCCCTGCGCTCGAGCTACATGCAAGCAAGGTGTTCTCGTCATTCAAAAGATGGGCACTTGATCTCGTCAGAAAATTCCCTAACTCTCTAGGTAACCGCCGTCACGTCCTCATAGCTACCAATTCTCTTACAAAATGGGTAGAAGCAGTTCCTCTATGTAGAACCAGAGAAGAAGAGGTCATCTCTTTTATCTGGGAACACATAATTACTCGATTTGGGTTCCCCCACCTAATTCGTATCGATAATGGGCCCCAATTTGTTTGGGAAAAGATTGTCACATTCCTTAACAAACACAATATCATCTGCTCACCATCCAATCCTTACTATCCTCAAGGCAATGGCCAAGCCGAAATCACCAACAAAACCATCGTTGATGGACTCAAAATAAGGCTTCACTCACAAAAAAAAGGGAATTAGGTTCGCGAACTGCCTCATGTCCTATGGGCATACCGTACCACTCCACGAGCGTCAACAGGATGTACTTTATTCCACCTTACCTATGACACTGAGGCCATCATTCCTTCTGAATATTACCACCCAGTTCGAGATCACGAGTTAACCGGCGAAGAAAATGAGTTTGAACTGGCTTGCAACCTCAATTTGATTAATGAAACCAGGGAGCGCGTCATCGCTAACCTAGGATGATATCATCATATGCTAGCCAGATCATACAATAACCGAGTCCGAAATTGTACCTTCCAAATCTACGATCTTGTCCTCAGAGAAATTCTTCAACATCGCAAAGAGCCTTACGCTGGAAAATTAGCCGACAACTGGGAGGGCCCATTCATTATCACAGGTCTCTCAGGCCTGGGATCATATCATCTCATGAAAGAATAGGGAATCCCCATTTTAAATTTTTTGAACACTAGGCGATTGAAATGGTACTATCGTTAAGCGTCTTACTACTCCATTTCTTTTTCTTGCTTATGTTTTTCAATTCCAAAAGTGAGATGTTCATCTTCATCCAATATAAATTCTGAACTTATTAATGAAACTTCTAAATTTTTCACAACATCTCTCTACTTATGCAGATTCAGCCACATTATATAGATTAGAGCATAGATAATACTAGCTTTCCATCGATTTAATTCTAGTTAAATCAAGGATAACTCTTGGTTTGGCTGACCATACTAAATCTCTGCGATCGAAGCAAGTATAGAAACTTGCTTTATATCAAAGACTCTACCAAACAAGAGATAAGGCAAAGGTCATACTAGTCTTCATCTTTTTTAACTTGTTTGGGTCATTATACCAGTTAAATCAAGGATAACACTTGGTTTGGCTTACTTTACTAAATCTCTGCGATTGAGGCAAATGTAGAAACTTATCTTATATCAGGGACTTTAGCAGACATAAGATACGATAAAGATAGTACTAGCCTTCATCTCATTTAATATGTCTGCAGCAATCTTACAGTTGAATCAAAAGTCACTTGATTTGACTGGCTCAACCCGCCTCTGTGATTGGAACATGTGTAAAAACTTGTTTTATATCAAAGACCCTACCAGACACAAGATAAGGCAAAGGTTATACTAGCTTTCATCTATTTTAATGTGTTTGTGACAGATACAATTTATTTTTCAGGTCAAATTCATATTATAAGGGATTTTTTTCTGTTGATGAGGTGTTAGCAGTGTTTTACCATTCAACAAGAGGTTGAACTCTCAATTCACGGATTATAGCAGCTCTGCCCTGCTCTATCATATTAGCAGGTCGATGGCCTAAATGGGTTTCCATGAAGGATATACAGTTCCTTCGATCTATATTTACTCCACAAACGCATCCCTTGTCCGACAGACTTTTGAACAAGGTATCTTGCTCTATCTCAAGTCTTTTTACTTCCTCTAAAAAATATGCAACAACCAACTTTAACAGTTCTGAACTTGATGCATTGGATACGACCATCGTTGTAAATTTTGATCTCAACTTCTAGAGGCATGCCTCCAAATTTGCGTACAATTTTTTTTGGTGGATCAGCTCCATGTATAGCCGAGCATCAATAATTATATTCTCCTCCAGTTTCTTCACATATTTAGCTGATTCAGCCAGGTTCTTGGCCTCTTGGTCCACCACCTGAGCACGAAGTCTCTTGATTTCTGCATTTAACTCTTCCCTAGCCGGAGTATCTTTTAATAAGTCATCTTTCTTCCTCATCAGCATCTCCTTCGGTTGTATTTCCCCTTCCAAGACTTTCTCCCTGATAAGAGTAGCATCCAATTTCTGTTGGCATTCCCATAAGCTCGCATTACCTCTCTACACATGTCCCTATATTCGAGCTATATCCCCTCTAACTTGAGGAATTGAAACATCCTTTTTACACCCCCTCGAGTGTTCTTCAGCATCTGCTTCCTTGGCACGTGCATTTGCTTGTGCTAGTTTAGCCTTTAGTCGATCCACTCTCTCATTATGATCATTACATCCTCGTTGCATCTCCCAAAGCTCCATATCCTTCTCAGGTATGGCTACATGAAAGTGTTCCACTACAGCATCCGAGGCCTATAGATTCTCTCAAGCTACTTTCAGTTCATCATCTTTTTCCACCAGTATCTGCTTCAGTCGTTCCAACTCACTTCTAAAATTTTGGATATCAACCCAAAATTGACCTTTTGATCTTTCTAGCGCCAGAATACGATACTGAGACTTTTCAACCGACCTATTCTTTGGCATGAGAGTGTCAATCCGACTGTGTAGTTTTGCAGCATGCTCCTTCATCTCCGTAAGCTCTTTTGACTCTTTGCCGATCTCGACATCTTTCTCCCCGAGCTTACGAGTGAGGTCGACAGCAGCCTGGCTTGCCTCAACATATTTGAAGTGTACTTTTTTGTGTTGGTCTTCTTTGTCCCTACTCGCTCCCCTCATCCTATCTAACTCCTCTGCAAATTCTTAGTTATATTGGAGTACTTCATCTTCGCGTGAGCGAACTTGAATCCAATTTGACCTGCACAATATAGATATATTATATATAGTTCGATTCAGAATACCCATCAACACGCATTTATACATGTCTTATTTCTAAAAAGTATCCTATTTCAAACATCTACTGTGTACAACTACTCTTAGACTTAAGGTCGAAGTACCAACTTAGCGAAACACTTCATGGCATGTATTTCGGTATCTCAGGTACACATTTCCTATATGTAACTGTCTAAATTTTTTTATACCTCTACGTTCTATGATTGCTCTCGCTACTTAGTATATCGTCAAATATACCGTATAAGCCAAAAGGCCTTTGTCGATCTAACCTACAGCTCAGCTTCCGAAGATAGTAAGGATTTAGAAATTTCTTTCTCCCTGGCAAACTCAGTCTCTAGGTCTTTTATTCTGAGATTGATTTTACTATATGCCTACAAAAAAGTTACAGACAAACTCAGCCTGCTAGTCTATTAAATACACACAATCCAACAGTTTATGATACATGTCAAATATGATCATACAAATTTATTTCCCTACCCTACCTTCTCAGTCTCACCCTCAAGGAGTTCGGTGTCGTCCCCTTCATTGTTAATCACAGTCTGACGAGACACACCATCTAACCCATCCACAACTCCCATCGTGACCTCATCTATCTCTTTTTTATCTCCCTCCTCAATGTAGGTGTCTGCTCTAATGGCATCCACCTCCTCCTCTAAGTAACCCTTCAGCATCAAGTGGTGCCCCAGCCTATTGTACTCCTCAGCCATCTCCTCCATCTTGGCTCTCGCCTCCACCTGTAGCTGCCCAATTGTTATGGCATGAGAAACCTTCAGAGACTCCAACTGCTTAGCATCCTTGGCAGCATCAGCTTTCGCTCGAGCTAACTTTTTCTCAAACTCGATCTTCATCTTCTTCAGCTTGGACTTATCTTCTTCAACTCCCAGCCAGAGCCCCTTCACTAACCGAGCAACCTGCATAATAAATTGACCTCAGCATCAGCACGAAATGCAATAAATATATTTCACGTAATCAATATACACTGACCATCTTGCTCGTATCTTCCACTCCGTGATGGGCCGCTAGCCTGGCCCTTTCTTCTACCTCTTTAAGGTCGTCAGGCACTATAGGTCATACTTTGACGACCTTCTCTCCAGACTTCTCTGAAGGTTCAACCCTTTTACTATTTTCTTTAGAAGACTCACCACTTCCAGTGATACCAGAGGCCGCCACAGACTTTAACATCCATTTTTTTGGATATTTTTGAGCTATTTTGCTAGACATGATGGGTTCAGGCTGAACCAAGCTCTCTATTTTAGGGGTCTTGGCTGAATGGGTTTGACCTTCCCTACCAGTTCCTCTTCTTTTCCCATCGTCAGCAACCTCCATCAACCTGGTCGATTGAGCCTTTTACACCTTTTTCAACCTACTATCAACTCTCTTCTTTCTGCTAAGGCCTATTCCTTCCAATACAAATTCAAGCTCAGCCTCCTCCTCAGCAACTTCATCCAATAAAGACTTTTTCTTCTCGACCTGGGATTTCACACCTGCAATGTATAACATCTTTTTATTATTAACAACAATTATCAATTCAAATATAGCAATATATTATCTATATATGGCAGTATTTACTTTGTTTTATAGTTCTAAACCAAAGATCCATAGGTTCAACATCATCTCTCTGAAGGCAATTACCCTTCACCCATATGACATTGTCATTCCAAGTTTGACCTGCTGAATTTAGATCGAAGAAACGAGGTTGAGTTATGCTCACACAGAAATATGCCCTACCACTGGCGCAATAATTCTTCACCCCATAGAATTGCAATACATCCTCAGGGGATATCCTCCTCACCTTCCCCTCGCTCTCCCACTTCTCATTCAGATGATCGCAAACATTTATTACCTCCTACATGTTCCCATTTAATTGATCAGGACATGCCCCTAATAGCATTCATGATACCCTTCGCCAAATTGGTCAGGGGAAGACTCAACTCGTACTCTAATTGAGACAGGTAACAAAAAAAAACTTCTTTAAAGTCAGTCTGAACACCCCCATCAAAGTATTCTAATGAGATCGATTCGTCTATACCCCTATCTCATTTTTCCACTTCTAAATCAGCCAACAGATAAAAATACTCTTCTCCCGCTGCTACTGTACAACCCCTAAAGTGCCTACCGACGTACTCTACACAATTATCCCATGTCCCTCCTACAGCCGTCTTGGCCTTACAGAATTCTCTAAGGGGATCCAAACCAGGAGGATAAGATATCAATTGACCAGGAAAACCTATAAATTATTCCAATCCTACTTTAACCTCAGCATTAGACTCCATCGTCTGACTGGAGGTCGATACCTCGTTAACAGGTAAACAATCCATCTCAACAATAATTTATACAGGCAAAGTTTCGACCTACACAACTGCCTCTCACGCTCGACCTACATACAGGTTTAGGTATCTACCATTACTTCGTATAAATCGATTATATACGTTCAACATATATCTTTAATATATTCTGTGTATAAATACATATACCGATATTACCATAAATAGTTGATGTTGCGATTTACTTCAAAAAAAGCGATTATGATTTGCACAAACACATATATATATCCCATACGTCCCTACTAACCTTCAGAATCCAAATGGGAATCCGCAGTAGCACCGAGCCCCTCCCTCACAACACTACTGTATAGCCACCTGCATGATCCAATATCTTTTACACTCCCCGACCGTTGATCGCCCTCATACAACTCCTTATCAAATCCCCTAAAAAATTTGCATCTCTCCCTCTGTATTCTCTAAATTTTTAGAAGTTAAAAAACGTTTGAATGATGAGGAAGAAGCACAATTTATCCTTTCTCTCTCTAGCGGCTGGCAGTTATTGTACCTCATACGACCCATCCTCTGTTTTGGAACCGAGGAATCCTTTTCACTATCCATGTCAGACGTCTTGTACCATTTCGATAAAATAGACTTTCCATTATTGCCCCTCTCCTCATATTTTAAGATATTTTTCTTTCCTGACTCCATATCTTTTTCTGACCTTCCCACACTCATGATGATTTACACTACACGTTATCCGATTTCCCAGCTTTACATACAAAACTAGAAGCTTCTGTATTTCCTCATTTTTGTATCATACTTATGGTAAAAGTGACGTCATTTTCAAAGCTAGCAAAATTTTTAAAATCATTCAAAATATTTATCTCAACTCTTTCAAGCGGAATTTTCAACTATAGAGGATCCCCTTGATTTACATCATTTTTCGTTAAAATTTAACAAACTTAATTTTACTTATGATAAATACGTTTTACATCACCACATTCAGAACAACCTTAATAAGTTTTAATAATAAATGAAGTTCCTTTCTTACCTTCGCCTATGCCAAATGTGACATCTTTGAAAGAAGAACACTATGGGAGGATATCAATACAATCTCAATGACAATGAGTTCTCCATGGTGCACTATAGGTGATTTCAATTCTGTGAGACACGACTCAGAAAGGCTTGGGGGGAGAAGATCCGCACATAGATCCTTGGTGGAAGTCGAGGAAATGATTCAGTCAGCCGCTCTAATGGAGGCTTCATTCACTGGCACCAGATACACATGGTGCAATAATCATCGTGACAATTCAAGACAATGGACACGGTTGGATAGAACGTTGGTGAACCCCAGCTTCATGTCATCCTTTACCATTCACAAAATTTCCCATTTGGAAAGAGTTTGTTCTGATCACTATCTGCTACTTTTTTTGTTCACCAACAACCTGCATCAATGTCCCCGACCATTTCGTTTCTTGAAAATGTGGGCATCTCATGCTAGCTTCCCTACCTTGGAACAAGATAACTGGACTAGTGGTGTCTTCAGCAATTGTTTATCTTCTTTTGCCTATAAGCTTAAGAAGGTTAAATATGCAATCAGGGAATGGAATACAAATGTATTTGGAAACGTAACTCAGAATATCCATAAGCTACAGGATAGACTACTGTACTTGGATCACTTACTGTATGAAGGTTGGGATGAACAGGTCAGTATCGAGTTGGGCACGGTACAGAGAGAACATGCGGCCATGTTACACAATGAGGAGGTGTTTTAGAGAGAACAGTCTAGAGTGAAGTGGGTTGCGGCAGGAGATGCCAATACAAATTTTTTTCATACCATAACACAATTTAATAGAAAAAGAACTTTTGTGAGCGACTTTACTCTCCCTGATGGCACAGAGACAACTAAGGTAGATGTTATTCATGATGCCGCGGTGAGAAATTTTTGAGATGTGCTACAGACCATACACACTATTGAAGATGTAGAATTACATGAGTACATGCCTAACGTCATCACTGCAAATGAAGATGCCAGTCTAACATGCATTCCAACTTTGGCAGAATTACAAGCCAGTATGTTCCAAATCCCTAGTGGCAGTGCTCCGGGCAGCGATGGTTTTACATCGGTTTTCTTTACTTCATGTTGAGACATCATCAAGGGCAATCTACATGGCGCTGCCAAGGAATTCTTCAATGATGCCCCACTTTCAAGGTGCTATACTTCTTCGTTCCTCTCATTAATACCAAAAGTGGATACCCCAAAATCGTTAGGTGACTACAGACCAACTAGTCTGTGCTCCGTTGTATACAAAAAAATTTCTTCAATTATTGCTAACAGGTTAAGCAAACTTCTTCACAAATTAATCTCTGGGAATCAGGGAGCTTACATTCAGGGTAAGGACATTAGTGAGACCATTATATTAGCTTAGGAAATGGTTAGGGATTTACACAGAAAGGTTAGAGGCTCTAATGTTATGATCAAGATAGACATGGCAAAGGCTTATGATAGGCTGGATTGGAGGTTCTTACGTCAGGTTTTGCACAAATTTGGTTTCTCTAATAGATGTATTTCACTCATAGCACAATGTGTTGAAACACCATGGTTCTCGGTGGTTTTGCAGGGGGTCTTCAGGGCTACTTCAAATCGTCACGAGGCTTGCGACAAGGAGATCCTCTTTCTCCATTGTTCTTTATTATTGTCGAAGAAGTACTATCAAGAGGGCTATCTAAATGTTTTTTGGAGGGCGTGATTAGGATATTCCATACATCTAGAGGTTGTATTCCTATCACCCATCTCTTATATGCTGATGATTTTCTCATTTTCTTAAACGGAAGTCAACGATCCATCTCCGGGTTAATGCATTTCCTAGCAAGATATGAAAGTTTCCCCAGCCAATTAATCAACAAAGCTAAAAGCGGATTATATGTACACCACAATGTATCTACTTCAAGAAAACATATCAACCATAATGCCTGTGGGTTCCAACATCGCTCTTTTCCAATGACCTATTTGGGAGCTCCCTTAAGTTATGGGCGGGTACTGCTTACTCATTTTGATACATTGCTCACCAAAATTCAGCGGCGAATTGAAGGGTAGCAAGGAAAGCTCTTATCACAAGGAGGTAAATTAGTGATGATCAACCATGTTCTGAACTCAATGCCCATACATCTTCTCGCATGCATTACGGTACCTCATGGTGTTATAACCAAAATTGAAACAATGTTTTCGAACTTCTTTTGGGGCAGTTTTCTTAGGCAAAATAAGCGACATTGGGAGGCATGGGATGCACTTTTTCTTCCAAAGGATGAGGGAGGACTTGGCATACGGCGACTCAAAGATATCAAGTATATTCTACTCCTTAAAAAGTGCTAGAATTTTCTGCATAGCAGCTCTACATGGGCATCTTTTTACAGGCATAAATATACCACTGAAGGTAAACCCAACAAATTGCGATTCGGAGAGTCAGTTCTTTGGAAATAGATGAAAGGCCTCCTTCAGACAGTTGAAGCTAACACTTCTTGGTGCCTCGGCAAGGGAAACAAGAAATTTTGGTTTAACAATTTGACCGGGGAAGGCAGTTTATCGGATATTCTGGAAATCGAATGCACGCAACAGTTTTTGGTGAAGGATATCTTAATGACTGATGGTACCTGGAAATGGGAGCTTCTTGAGCATGAGATAC
The DNA here is from genome assembly GCA_014058105.1 of Kingdonia uniflora. NCBI lineage: Eukaryota > Viridiplantae > Streptophyta > Magnoliopsida > Ranunculales > Circaeasteraceae > Kingdonia > Kingdonia uniflora. The sequence continues at coordinate 912,523 of JACGCM010001326.1, forward strand.
CACCACATTGGAAGCATACTTTATCCCACAAGTTTTTCCTAAATGATGATAAAGATAAACCACTTTGGGGTCCGTCGGACAAAGGAAACTTCACCGTTAAATCTGCCGGGAATTTCAGACGTAGCACCAAAGTTATACAACGTCGCATGAAATGAATATGGCACAACTCGATGCCGGCAAAAGTACAAGTCTTCAGTTCGAAGGTTTGGAAGTAAGTAATACCTGTAGACGCACTAATACAACGGCGAATCCCTCTTGTTTCTCTGTGTTACTGTTGCGTGGTTGGCGAAACTGAAACGTTAGACCATCTGATTACTCAAGGAACTGTTGCTGCTACGGTGTGGGCTTTTTTTGCCAATGCTTGCGGTGTACGACAAGGGGTAAATGATAGTTAGTGGACTCGATAGGGTCTTTGGTTTCAAGCAGCTAGTTCTGGAAATCAAATGGGTATAGTCATTGGAGTATTACCGGCCGACATAATCTAGGAATTATGGAAAGCTCGATGCACTTATAGGTTTGAGGAAAATCTTCTCTCTCCCTTAGTTATCACCAGAAACATCAACAAAGCATTACAAGAGAGCATGCCCAAAATCAAAATAACGCAAAACAGCAACTTCAACGACATTAGTTAAGCAATCGGTATGTACCAAAAGACCTATGCTTGTACGATGGACATTCCTACCTCTCGGATATTTCAAGCTCAATAGTGATGGTTCAGAACTCCCATCCGGAATGAGTGGAGCAGGAGGAGTAATTAGAAAAAATATGGGTGAATTTCAACTTGGGTGCAGCATTGCACTTGGTCATGGTACTAATAAAGCTGTAGAAATGTTTGCTCTTCTTCATGGATTAATGTTTTATAAGTGAAATGACTAGCTTCAACTCGCTGTTGAAGTAGATGCTCAACTTCTGGTAAACTGGTACAGATGTCAGCATATTTGTTCTGCAAAGTACAGTGTGACTTGGAAGCTTATTAATCAGATAGGAAGGGAGCTATAATTTACCATGATACATACTTACAGGGAAGGCAATGGTACAGCTGATGGTCTCTCTAAGCTAGGCAGCTCACAACATTCACAACTTATCTAGAACGCATCCACTCTTCCTAGGCTGATCTGTACAACATACTGCATGGATAAACTAGGAATAGCCACAATTAGGCAGTAAAATAGTGGCTAGGCTTTATATCCTCCTCATGTATTATTGCTTGTCTCAATAAATAAAAAAATACATTGGCTCAAGAACAAAAAAACTTGAACGACCACATCCGATCTCATTACCACTCAATCAACCATCTTCAAATTCAACCTCAACCTCAGCAATCAATTTAACCATTTCTTCTCGAGCTGCAGGGTCCAGCACCAACATACAAAAACATACCTCATAGAAATATTGGGCATACGCTCGTTCCCTACTCCTTACATCTAATCCTTCGAGCTGACACTCCCTCACTAGTAACTCAGCATCGTAGCCAAACACACCAAATATCCTTTCCCGTACTTCAGCTATCTTTATAGCCAGTCGTCCATCCGCGGCATGACGAATCCTCTAAGATCGAATCCGTACCATCCTAACCTCTTATCCACCTTCACAGATCTTCCTACCCTTTTTGTTATATATATACAACATTCAAACACTTCCCCCTTAAAATGATGTGCATTTTACTTTTTATCTCATAACAGAAAACCCAAGAATCATGGGGAAAATATTTGAACTTATCTCTTCCTTCGAGCTTGTCCGTTATATTACTTTCTAGGTCAAGCATATTCTGTCTAGATTTCTTATTCTGTCGAACTTTATTAGATCGAATTTCAAAGATTTAACTAAATGCCCATTACCCCCAGATTCTTTCTCAACCAAAGCCACTCGTGACTTCAGTTGTGAGGGTATGATTGTACGGATCTATCCCTCGATCTCACCAAAATTGAGTTGTCACCAATTCAAATTACCCCCATCTCAAGCTCACGCATTTATCATCATAACTCCTCCAGACAATATTTTAACCAACCCCACGAACTAGTGAAGAGCGTGGGTAGATTTAAACTAAAAAACCTGAAGAAGTCAAAGACACCTATCACTCACGAACTCGTTAGTTACTCAATCAATCGTCACTAACCACATTGTTCAAAAAATGTGCTCCAACATGATGAAGAGCTGCGGAGAACGCCTATATAAAGAAGAAGATCTAGAAGAGACAGAGACCAGAAAAATTATATAAGAAATTGCTTGTCTAGATTCTCAAACTATTCAAGCTTCTTAGTTACAAGATTTAAGCATTTCTAAACTTAGAAATAACTTGTAATACGATATCTATTCCAATCACTAAAAATACTTTTACAAAAATCCTACACTCAAGGTCGTGGTTTTTTACCTATTCAGAGGTTTTCCACGCTAAAATGTACCTGTGTAATTTTCTTATTTTTCATTAGAATATTGTTACAAGTTCATTGGTGTGATAGCGAATTTCTAGCCATTTTGAGCTTACGGAATTTGGCAATCGCAGTTACTAACTTGCCTTAGTCTCAATCCATACTTGATAAGTATGCATCAGGCAGTTAACCATCTATACAATCTTTGATTGATCTCGATCCATACTATATAAGTATGCATGCAGACTATCATTCAATTCTACGCGAGCACTATCCAATTATAGGATATTCTACTTTTCATTCTTTACTTATAGAACAAAATATCACTTATTTAATTCTTGTTGAACCTGCATCCAGATATCCCACTAAGGATACAAATCTAATAATTTTTCACATTATTTGCCATTTCATAGCCATCATTATCACGCCAGCAAGCATTCTTTACTTATCCGCTACGATTTACAATCACATTCGACAGCTATCATTTTGTCGAATCTACCACTTAGCATAGTTTACTAAATATGTGCATCAAGGTTTTCAAAAAACTTTTTTTCGAAAAACAAATAATCATCATTCAAAATATTGCATGATTAAAATTGTATAGGTCCCATCGACCACTTTTACATCAATTCTAAAAAACAAATACTAATTTATAAATTCTTCTACACTACAGAATGAAAGATTACTTCATCCACCTTCACAAAGCCTTCCGGAGAAAATACCTCTGTTAACTCCCCATGGCGCACCCCATTAGTTTCCATCATCACCACATCATCAACGACTTTGGTCCCATTAAGAACTTTGGGATTCTCCAGAACATCGCCCTCTGCATCTGAATCTTCAAATACAGCACCACCAGACTTGGCTAACCCCTTATAAAACTCCTTCCTCACCTCCAGCTCCTCATAGTGCCCATCAAAATGGGCCCCCGCTTGCTTATATTTCTCTAACTTCTCTGCTATCAAATAAGCCTTAACCTCATCTAAAATCTTACCATGTTCCTGCTCCATCGCCTTGCACGCATTAACAATCTACTCCCTTACATCCTTCTCAAAGTTTGTTCTCAACAACGCTAGAGCATCCTCTTTTTCCTTCCCCCACCTTTTCTTCCCTTCACGAAGGGCAACCTCATTCGCCTTTCGCACTTCTAGCTTGTAGGTATGCAAGGTTACGTTTAACCCTTTCTTATCTTCAATCAGAGCTTCTTTCTTCCTCGTTAAATCCTTCTCAATGTTTTTGTAAGCCAACACCTGATTTGCAAGATCGTTACTACCAGCAATGCAATCTTTTGCCTCCGTCAGCAGCTTCTTGATCTGCATTACATTAATAAATAGAGTATTCGAATGACATACTAGATTCTTGTTGAAAAATTTTTCACCTTCACCATGTTGTGGTGACCCTCGCTAAGAATGGTCATCAAACTCTCTGTCTCTACTAGACAATCATCCACTTTGTCCTTTAACGCATTCGTCCCCAACGTATAAGAGTTCATCGTCCTTTGAAGTTTAGTCTCAGACTCTATGCCGAATTTATTCTTCGATGAATATCCACTCCCTTTCTTCTTCGGGAGTGCACTTGTCGCACCCCGTGCAGGACACCCATCTGACACACCTACTGGATTCACGATCTTCACCTCCTCTTCAGTTATCGATCGTCAAGAATTCCTCTTATGAGGCAGTAAAGGAGCTACAGCTTGGCTTGCATCTATCTCCGTGTCAGTCATGTACCTGGCCATTGAAGGAATTTTCATTGGCAGACTAGCCTTTACAGCCCACTTGTTCTTTGCCGACATCTTATCGTCGATGACAGAGACTTCAGCACCTTTTGGCCTCAACCCCCTTTGCCCGACCTCTTGAAAAAGGGTGCTCGCACGATCTTGGTCGATGACCAGATTGTCGATCCTACCAAAGTATCCCTTCCTTATGTTGTATAGTTCTTCTTTAACTTTAGACTTCCTATTGATCTCCTTCAACGCTACAAATAAATATAATACAGTTACAAACAATTCACATAACATTCATGACTTAGAATAACGACAATTAAGTTTCCTAACCAAAAACCTAAGTGAAAGGTCTTTCTCCATAAGGGCTCTCCAGGGTTCTTCTTGCCGAACTCATAGTTCCCAGAAACAAGTAAACGTTCGTTACTGTAACGTCCTCCAGTTAACACCATCTCATAGAATTCCTGTCTTTTAGGAATCCTCGCCAAGTACCGATAACCTAATTTCTTCAGGCTCATCTTAAGTGTATAATACACACATAAATCATCGACTATGATCAACTCCTCTCCCCTTGCCTTAAGTCGACCGTTTATCGCCCTACATACCCTAAACATGTCATATATATTTGGATTAAACTGACTAGGAGCCACATCAAAAAAGTTCATCAAATTTTTATGTTCAGCTCGAAGGGGAAGCTTCAACCCTTTCTTAATTTGTTCTTGCTGAACCAGAATCCCATCCAAGGGTATTTCCTGGTCAATCATATCGTACTAGTACTCTTTTAACCTATATCTCCAAGAATACCATACTTATTCATAAACCTCAATATTTTTTTCGTCTCTGGACCCTCTCTGTAACAGGCCTCCTCACCATCATCCACATCTTCCTTCTCTCCCCTGCTACCCTCTCAATCACTCACCTGTGGCTCATGATCCATGTCTATTTTGGTAGTCTTCTCGCCAAACACTTCGACAATATTAGGTGTCATTCTAAATTGGCCCACACTAACTATGTCTGCACTACTCGACCCCACCCTATACCTACCACCCAACTGTTGTACACAAGTGGTAACATCGATCAGCAGGGGCCCTACATCTTGAAAATTTTCGTATATTTCTTTATCATCGATTTTATTTGGTTCAGCCATTTTTAAGAACCTGTAAATCAGATTCATTTTTTTACCACAATTAGTATTTATCATATCCGATACATATATATGTTCATAGGTTCATATGATCATAGTCATATAGTTGTCAAAATTACTCTCCAACACATCATTCCTATATTACTAGCATTACAATCTACTATCGTTACTTACAACTATATCTTACTACATTCAGTTCTCGATGCAATTTTATTTATTTTTTATCTAAGTAATACACATCGACTACTATTTTAATTTGAATTTTAGTCAAATTTATGGTATCTCGATTGTTCTCGAAGATGCTTTATCTGTTTCCCACCAAAACCACTCTCATTCAAAATACGGATATCGCTTTCTCCAGCAAAAATTCCTGCCATATCAAACCTACTTTGAAAATAAAATACCCAAGGATCTAGCCAAAAACATAACAGATCCCCTACAGTTGTGTCGTCCTCACCTCTCTCCACCCCTCACCACCAATTACACAAATCTCTCGTACCCCAATACCTTTATTTACAATTACGACTCTATTGCCCTGATAAAATCAGCCTACAACGATCACTATCACGATTTTCTCATCAAACCTTAACACAGTTAAATCTTCCCTACCTCCTAATCCATCTATACTCATTTCAATTCATTCTACAAATACTTTAACCCATAGCTATCTCTAGAGATTTACGTAAATAATCAATCGCAAAATAACAAAAAACATCACAAATACTAACCTTGTTTCGCGCAGCTTTTGTATCCCTCTCTTTCGCCTGCTTTTCTCTCGCAATCAGAACACTGATCTCCTCCTTCCCAATTATAGCCAAAAAATCCAAAGACAAGTACAAGTAATTCGCACTTGAGAGAATTTTTTCTGAGTATGCAAAATGTGAACAGTCGCCCACCCCCAAACTATTTATAGACCCCACCCGACTGTTCATCGCACCCCTTCGTGACCGTTCGAGTACTCGAACATAACGCCTTACACATCCTTTCTCAAAATCCTTGACTATCTGCCTTCTCAAAACCAATTGACCCCTACATTGCTACTCTAATCCTTCCATATCTCGAAAAATTTCTCCTGACACGTTCATACTTAACAAAGTACAACCTATCTTATCACAAAGACGTTGCACATCATCTTCCCTGCACATCCAAATTTCACCTACAGGACCACACCTTACCGTATTTAATCCTCTCATTACCTCCGCACATTTAAACCTTTTTCACAAATTCTTATATTTACAGCAACTATCAAGTAAATCCGATCAATTTTCAAAATTTATTCGATATTCTAATACAACGAACAGCACATTACTATAATCCATAATTTTACCAAGAAAAAATTTATTCGATAACAATTTCACACAAAAAAATATCGACAACTTCATTCTGACATCAAATTCTATTATAATTTTATTTCAACTACAATTCGACCATTATATGTACTTCTTCTTCAAATTCATATTACAAATTCCTAACTGCAGCATCATCTTCTTTCCTAATCAGCATCTTCGCACGAGTCTACATATAACTTACACATTCAACAGGACTCCAATATTGTAATTGACATCAAAACTGAAAATCTTCTCCAGCATTGCTCGCCTCTGGCTCGCTCATACCTTCATAGTTCGATTCCACAGGATCTTCCAAGTGAATGTAAACATTCTAAAAGCCGATGTACTGACTATATAATTCTCAATACTTTGCTTAAACACGACTGCACACCTCTTTACGCACCTGAGATATCGTCTTCACCAGTTCCTAGACAAATAACTCTCACCTTTACAAAAACAAGAGATATTTATAGCCTACCATAATCCAAATCAACACAGAAAGCATTTATTTCACCTTGAAACTTTACATTATCAAAAGTCAAATCAACCAACCTCAAAATCCATTCCTAGACCCACTCAGTCAACTATACTTCAAGATGTTTTTACCATCCAATAATCACTTGTCACATTTTACTTTGATAAACAAAACAAATACATACTAAAAACAATAAAAAACAAAAAAACACACAAGTGGAAGTCGAAGAAAATAACTTTTTTTCTTGGAAAAACTTACATATTACATTCGACAACTAGTTCCTTCGATTACATTACATCAAACTACTTTACAATTTAATTCATCCTTCTTTTCACCAGAATATGACATTTTTTGCTTCTTTTGACCAGGATCTAACATTATTGCCCCTTTTCACCAGAATCTGGCATTAGATCTGGCTGTAGGGCCAACAATATCCTAAGAAACTCATATTAGGGAACTTCTAAATATAGTTGAATCAGTAGAAGAAAGGTAGCAGAAAATTGCAAGAAGCCTCATTCATTTGACAAGATCCCTAGACGCCTAACCAGCCTTCACAGCCTCGTTACGAGCAATAACCCATTCTCCCCCAATTTGATATACTTTATTACCTTCAGTACTGCATAGTGAACATGATGGATCCCAAACGTACAAGCATTCTATAACTCTACCTCCCCCCACCCTTCACACCATAAAAGCTTCAATTGAAGGATACCAAAGAACCAGTTTGGGACAGGGCTTTATCACAGATTGATCACCGTCTTCATCCTCAGGCTACTTTATTTGCTACACTTGGGGCGGCATCCTCTTATTGCACCACCACAAAACCCTTCTTCAAACCACCTATGTATACCTCCTTGAAACTACAAGGTTCAATGTCTTGCATTAATTACTCCTCGGAGTTGACACAACCAGATTCACTTCACTATGACCCAAAAAATGGTAACAGAAAGACTCTTAAAGATATCGGCAACCTTTTCGAATTCTGAATTTTCCTCGACAAAACCACAAGTACTTCTGTTGAGAATGGGGCAATTATAATAGCATATTTCCAAGATTTGACAAGGATAAGCCGGTATAACATAGTCGAACACAGTCAACATTGCATAGTCGAAGATAGACAGTAGTCGTGAAGATACCATAAGTCATCGACCTACCAAAAGTAACTGTTGTGCATGGTCAAGAAAGAGTTGTTAGAGTTCCGCAAAGTTCGCCCACTTCCCCCGAAAAAGGAGACTATTTCTTTCTTTTTGTAAAACTACCTCTATCTACTATAAATACAGGCAAAAAATAGATTATTCATACCCGGCATTCGTAACTCTATTATCCTTAATTCATAACCCTACTATCACTCCAAAACTTGTAATAACTAGTAACATACTAGATTTTACATGAAAATCTACATCGAGGTCATGGTTTTTCTTAGCTTTTATTGATTTTTCCATGTAAAATCTTTTTTGTTTAGTCTATTATTACATTCTCCTTACAAATAGTATTGGCCAAGATTGTCCTTCCAAAATATATGCCCCTACAAGTACCGAAAGCCATTATAAATGGAGTACAGCCAGTGGATGTTCGATGAGTTATCCAGTATGCCCAGAGAACACTGAGCAGTTCATCGACCCATCTACCTTTCTTTTCGTCAAGGCACTTGTGTAAACCTGATTTGATGTTCTTATTGATGGCTGCAACTTGTCTGTTACCTTGAGGGTAGTATGGTGTAGAAGTTGATATTGCATTTTGTACTTATGAAGGAAAGCGAGGACTTTACTGCTGATAAATTTCTAGTTGTTGTCAGATCGTATCATTTAAGGGCATCTAAATCTGGTTATTATGTGCTCCCAAAAGAAGTTGATGACTTTATTTTCATCGGTATGACATAGAGGAATTTCTTAGACCAATTTTATGAAGTAGTAAGTGGCAACAAGGATGAACTTTCGGTATCCCGATGCTGGATGGAAAGGCCCAATGATGTTGATTCCCCATCATTAGAATGGCTAGAGGACATTGTTAATGTGCAAGTCAAGTGTTGGAGTTTTGATATCTTGAGCGTGGATTTGACATTTGCAGCATTTCTGAACAAAATCTTCGTAGTCCTGTCTCATCCTGGGCCAGAATATTCCTTGTGTGAATGCCCGCTGGGCAAATGATCTTCTCAAAATGTGAGCTCTGCAGATACCTTCATGAAGTTTTTTAATTTTTAATTGAGCTTGGTTTTGAGATATGTATTCAATCAGGGGACCTCCTCATGTAATACAATATAGGACATTATCTTGAACTGGGAATCTGGGGCATTTAGCCAAAAGTGAATGGGCTTCTTCCTTGTTACTCTGAAGGATGTTAGAGTTTTTTATTTACTTTTTTTAGCAAGAAGTAAGAGTATATTGACGAGAAAGATATACAATTGAGGAGAGGCACTACCAGGCCAAATCAACTAAGTAAATCTATAGTAGCATACATGTGGGACATCCACTATAGTTAGAAAACTTGGTCTATCATGAAATCTTTCTGAGCACCTGCAGGGAGATATCTGTTCCTCTTGGCGACTAGGATTACTGAGAAATTTGCCTCTTTCCAACAGTAAGTGAACCTAAGAGTCTCGAATGAGTTCTTTATTCTATTTCATCGTGCTCTATGAGGCCAGGGGGCTTGGTTTCTTGCAAAACTTGTAATCGTTGATTGAAAATCTTCTTCTATCCAAATGTTTTTCCAGCCTCGTTGTGCAGCCCAAAAGAGAGCTCCAATCGCGGCTTCACATTCAGAATAGAAGAGAGTTTTGATGCCTACCCCATGGGAAAGAACACCTATGACTTCACCACAATGATTTCACGTAATAGCACCGGTGCCTGCTGTTCTTGGTAATCCCATTGCAACTGCCTACTGTTGGAGTTGAGGTATGCATAAAATGGTTTTCTCCAGTCATCAGGGTCTTCATCTTTAGTAATAGTGATTTGTATTATTGACTGTATATGAATGCTTAGATGCTCGATGATTTCGATATCTAAAGATCATTTTCCATTGTCTCCTATCATGGCGGCGATGTAAGCCAATGCGTCGGAATGGCGATTTTCTTGTCGAGGTAAGTAGGAGATCGATGCTTGTCTAAATATGTTCATTTTTTCCTCGACTAGGGCTGCATAATCAACCATTTTTCTTGTTGTGTAGAACATTTTGCTGTAATGATTGGCCACGAGTAAAGAATTGACATAAACTGCTATTTATTCTAGGCCAAGTGTGAGTGCTAGATCGAGTCTGTGGAAGTTACCTTCATATTCAGTCTTATTGTTTGTGGCATAAAAGTTTAGTTTAATAGCTTTATCGATGCGATGATTGGAAGGTGTAACGAGGATGATACCAATTCCTGATCCTCGTGATCCAGCTGATCCGTCTGTAAATAGTCGTCATCCGGTACATCGCGACCATGCATCTGGTTCAGTAATTAAGCCATCTGTGGAGATTTCTTTGAGTTCTTCCCAATCAGGGTCTTCGACTGGAAAGTCTGCCAAGAAATCAACAACTTTTTATCCTTTGACAGATATCTAGGGTTCAAAGGAGATGTTATATTCGCCAAGGAAAATAGGCCGTTGTTGGATTCTTCAAGATTTTTCAATTTTTGTCAGTAACAGTTTGAGGGGATACTTAGTAATGATTTTGATGGGATGAGCTTGGAAGTATGGACGAAGATTTTAAGAGCCGTAGACTAAGGCGAGTAGTTATTTTTCTATCGCTGTGTATCTTTTTTCAGCAGGCATGAGGGTCTTGCTGATGAAGTAGATTGGCTTTTCTACTCCATTTTCTCGAATAAGGAAGAAACTAATAGAATCTTTACTTGTGGATAAGTGCATCGTGAGTATTTCGCTATAAACTGGATTAGTCATTATAGGAGGATGCCCCAAGTATTATTTAAGATCTTGGAAGACTAATTCACAGTCAAGAGTCCAAATAATCTCCTTCTATTGCTTCTTTGAAGGTATAGTGGAATTTCCATGAAGGAGGAAAAGAAGTTTACGTCGAAAGATGACTTGGAGATGAATCTGTGAAGTGCGGCGATCTTACCTATAATTTTTTGGACATCTTTCTTTATTTGCAAAGATGGCATTGCAATAAGTACCTTCATTTGTCCAGGATTGATTTTGATTCCTCTTTTGCTGACCAGGTGTCCTTGAAATTTTCCAGATACAACACCGAATTGGCATTTCTCTGGGTTGAGTTTCATCTGGTATTTGTGAAGGATATCAATGATGGTTTGGAGATTCTTGGAATGATCTTTGCACTTAAAGCTTTTGCAGATCATATCATGGATGTAGACTTCCATGATTTTGCCTAGATGATCTTTGAATATTATAGTGACAAGTTATTGGTATGTGGCTCCTGCATTCTTTAACCCGAAAGGCATCACCGTGTAAGAGTAGAGACATCTTTCAGTAATGAAGGTTGTTTTTTCTAGATCGTCTTTGGCGAGTGGAACTTAATTATAGCTGGAGGCTGCATCCATCACGGAAAGAAGTTCATTTCCTACGACAGAGTCGAGGAGGAATGGGATTAGTGGTTGCAGAAAACTATCATTCGTTGTGAATTTATTGGGTTCTGTGAAGTTAACACAAACACTAATCTTCCCATTTTTATTTAGGACTACCACAATGTTAGAAACCCACTTTGGATATTTGGCTTCTCAAATAAATCCTGCACGAAGGATTTTATTAATTTCTTCATTCACGAATTCGCAGAGGCGAGGAGCTAAGTTCTGATATTTCTATATGACTGCTTTGCTATTTGGTATGAGGTTCAGCCTGTGGTACACGATTAATGGATCAATGCTAGGCATTTCTTGGATGGTCCAGGCAAAGATGTCGATGTGTCTGAGCTGCGCGGCGTGACTTCTTAACGAACCCATCCTGTGGGTCTCTGAATTGACCCACAGGGTTGCTTTGTTTGAAGAATTGTGTGCCACCTGGCGAGCTAACCTCACAGTTGTGAGTTGGTTTTGATAAAAATAGTGTGACTTGCCTTCACCTAAGCAAATCACCTCACTGCCCTGGAAATGTTGTCTGTCAAAGTCATGTGTAGAATGCGTGAGTCTGACATGGAGGTAATGGAGGCGATTTAAACTGGAAATAGCTCGATTTGGGTAAGATCGCGAGGTAGGCCTCTATAATTTTGAAAAGGCTCACGCCGTTGCCAATTTCCTCATGGATTTTCTAGTGGAAGATCCCAAGTGGGAGGAACACGATCCTGGCCTTACAGAAGAAATTGCAGAAGATCTACCCACCAAAGTATTAAACGAGCAAGCTGGATGGATTGCAAGGAAAGGGTAGAGACTTCTTATAAATGGATTATCTGGACTTTCAGGGTCAGGAATTAGAATCGTATTGATTACCCCTTCCAACGACAGAATTGAAAAATCAATCCGCTTAGATTTTGAAGCCTCCAATAATATTATCGAATACGAAGCACTCATTCATGGACTCGACCTCGCACCTGAGCTTGGTGTCCCAGAACTCTCAGCCTACACAGATTCACTTATCATCGTTTACCATTACTATGAGCAATACAAGAAGAATGGCAAGATGATCGAATACGAAGCCCTCGTTGTAGATAGGATGAGCAAGTTCACGAAAGCAACTCTAGATTATCTTTCTCGAGGTAAAAATAGACACGCCGATTCCTTGGCTTCTCTAGCTGGGGTCTTGGGAATATAAGCTCGATATCTCTAAATTAAAGTAATATTAACCCCCAGTATTGATCGCATTTCTGTATGCGCGATCAACACTGGGGGCAATAAAGGGGAAGACGACGATTGGCGAAAGCCCTTCCTTGCCTACCTTTGTATCGAAAAGGAATGCAAAGGACCCCTTCAAGCAGATAGAAAAGAGTGCCAACAGCTGATCGACAACTTAAGGTACTACATGAATCAAAATGGCTTTTTATATTTTTTTTTCACTCACGGGGCCTTACCTAAAGTTCCTCTCCAGAAAGAAAGCGGACGAGGTGCTCCGCGATTTACATGAAGGGACTTGTGGCTCCTGCGCCGCAGGTTGATCACTCGGGAACAGGGCCATTACCTAAAGAGTATTCTGGTCAGGCATGCGCAACCAAGCAGAAGAGTACTCACGCAAATGTGATACATGTTAATGACATAAAAAAATGATACGCGCCCCTACACTCGAACTACATGTAGGCAAGGTGTTTTGGTCATTCAAAAGATGGACGCTCGATCTTGTCGGTGAATTTCCTAATTCACCAAGTAACCGCCGATACCTACTCATAGCTACAGATTATTTTACAAAATGGGTAGAGGCAGTTCTACTCTGTCGAACCAGAGAAGAAGATGTCATCTTATCTATCTAGGAACACATCATTACTTGGTTTGGATGCCCCCACCTAATTCGTATCGATAATGGGCCATAATTTATTGAAGAAAAAGTCGTAATTTTCCTCAACAAACACAATATCATCCACTCGCCATCCAACCCCTACTACCCTCAAGGCAATGGCCAAGCCAAAATCACCAACAAAACCATCGTGGATGGACTCAAGAAAATGCTTCACACAAAGAAAAAAGAGAACTGGTTACAAGAACTTTCTTATGTCTTATGGGCATATCGTACCACTCCACGTCAATCAACTGGCTATAATTTATTCCCCCTTGCCTATAGGACCGAAGCCGTCATTCCAACAGAATACCATTATCCAATCAGAGATCAGGAGTAAACTGACAAAGAAAATAAATTTGAATTGGCCTATAACCTCAATTGGATCGATAAGGTTAGGAAACGCGCTATTGCCAACCTGGGTCGATATCACCATATACTGGCCAGTTAGTACAATAGACGAGTTAAAAGCCGTACTTTCCAAATTTACGATCTCGTCCTCAGAGAAATTCCTCAACACAGAAAATAGCCTCATGCAGGAAAACTAGCAAAAAATTGGGAAGGTCTATTCCTTATAACAGGTCTCACTGGCCTAGGATCATATTACCTCATGACCGAAGAGGGAGTTCATATCTTAAATCCTTGAAACATTAAGTGACTGAAACGGTACTATCGTAAAGTTCCGCACTACTCCATTTTAAATTCTCACTTTTCCATTCTAAAAGTGAGATTTTCATCTCTATCCAATGTACATACTATTATATTCAATGAAAACTTCCAAGTTTTTTCCCACACAACTCTCTACTTACATAGACAATACATAGATTAAAGCAAAGGTAATACTAGCTTTCAATCGACCTCTATTTCGGTTAAGTAAGGATAACACTAGCTTTGATTGACTCTATAAATATTCCGCGATTAAAAACAAGGTAATACTAGTTTTCAATCAAAGAAATCTACTAGACATAAGATAAAGCAAAGGTAAAAGTAGCTTTCATCTCTCTCAATATGGCCGCGACATTATACTCAATGATTAAAACAAAGGTAATACTAGTTTTCAATCAAGGAACTCTACCAGACATAAGATAAAGTAAAGGTAAAACTAGCTTTCATCTCACTCAATATGGCTGTGACATTTATACTCCGAGATTAAAATAAAGGTAATACTAGTTTCCAATCAAGAAACTCTACCAGACATAAGATGAAGCAAAGGTAAAACTAGCTTTTATCTTACTCAATATGGCTGCGACATTCATACTCTGTGATTAAAACATAGGTAATACTAGTTTTCAATCAAAGAACGCTACCAGACATAAGATAAAGCAAAGGTAAAACTAGCTTTCATCTCTCAATATGTCTGCGACAGATACTTTTTTAGGTTGTATTTCCAACAACTACAATGAATTATTTGCTATTGTTAGGAAGTTAACCACGCTTTCCCCTACAATAGGAGGACGATTAACCATAAACTCTTGAGCTCGAGCAGCCACAATGGCCCTGCCTTACTCTACTAATTCAGTAGGCCGAGAACCTAACTCTATTTCCATGGAGTTCATACAATTCTGTTAATCTACATTAGCTCTACAATTGTATCCTGTACCCGACAAACAGTCGTGCAATGTATTCATCTCTAACTCGAGCCTTCTAATTTCTTTGACAAAATAGGCAATCACTACCATTAACATCTCTGAGCACAATGCCTCTGGCAAAGCCCTCTTTAAAAAATTCTCTCTTACTATTTAAAGGCTTTCTTTCAACCTATTATACTGTACTTCTTTCCATTCCATCTTACTATCTGTGTGGGACATAAATTCGATGTTCTCCTTCGCCTTCTTATCAACTTTAGTTGATTCAGCCTGATTAATCGCCCTCAGTTCCACCACCTGAGCACGAAGTTCCTCAAGCTCCCTGTTTAAATCTTCCCCAGCCGGAGATTCTTTTAACAGTTAGTATTTCTTCTTTATCAAAATCTTCTTACCTCAGTTAACCCGCTCTAACTTTTGTTCCCTAGAAAGAGCAGCGTCCAACATACTTTAGCACTCCCTTAACTGCTTATTCCCTTTTTGCACATGACCTTGAGTTCGAGCTACATTTTTCTCCAACTCTCTTATTAGAGCTGATAGGCTAACTATATCCCCTTAAACAAGGGAAACCTTGACGTCACTCTTATTCTTCATCGAACACTCTCCAGCTTTGGCGTTTCTAGGATACGAATTGGCCTGAGCCAACTCGGTCTTTAATTATGCCACCCTCTCATTCAACTCATCATACTTCCTTTGCACCATCCAAAACTTCATATCTTTAGCAGGTAAAGTTGTAGTCAACTGTCCAACTGTAACATCAAAGATAGATAGGTCATCTCGAACTTTCTTTAGCTTGTTATCTTTCTCAACCATTTTCAATTTTAATCGCGCCAACTCGCTTCTGGTACTCACTAGATCAGCTCGAGTCTGCTCCTATTCATCCATTCTGCTGATCATTTGGTCCTTCAAACTGGCCACTGAATGATATAACCCTTCCTCTGATTTTTTTAAAGCCTGTATATGGTATCAAGCCATGTTAGCATCCCTACCCTTTACCATCATCACATTATTCTGGCTTTTAAGCTTCGCTACCTTTTCTTATATCTCCGTGAACTCTTTCTGCCCTTTACTAATTTCAGCATCTTTCTCCTCGATCTTCTGAGTAAGGTCGTTAGCGGTTTGAGCTGCCTTAACAAACTTGAAGTGTACCTTTACATGTTGATCTTCTCTATCATTATTTGCCACTCTCATTCTATCAAACTCTACCACAAATTCTTGGCTACATTGGCGTATCTCATCTTCGCTCAACCGAGCTGACTCTAATTTGACCTTCACATCACAGATACAATATATCAAGTTCGATTCAGGAAACTCACTCAATACATACATCACATTTCTAACAAAATTTTAATTTTTTTAACATTTACTGTGTGAAACTACTTCAAAACTTAAGGATGAAGTACAATCTTAGTTGGATGAACAATAGCATATACTTCCAATTCCAAGGTACACATTCTCTACATTCTAATTTTTTAATACTTTGATATTTTCTATACACCATTGAGTGTCATTGCCCATAAACAAAAAGCATGCTTTTGGTCTGTCTTTATACTATAATTTTTACTTTGTAGCTTTAGACTAATGAAGCATACAAATCAAATACTTCTTTCTCTTTTCTAACCTGTAGCTACGCTTGAAAAGACAACAGGGACGTTGAGGCGTCTTTCTCCTTAACAAGCTAATTCTCTAAATCTTTTATTCTGAAGCGTATTTCCTTAAGTTCCTATAACAAGGTTTACAAAAAAATCTTAGCCTACAGAAGTCTATCCAACAAACAATATTCTATCTAATTACAATATTCCAAACCATTCATACAATCACAGAGTCAACATTTTACACTACCTTCTCATTCCTTTCCTCTGGACGCTCATTATCATCCCCTCGGTTGTTTCGCACCATTTGGGGAGAGACACCATCTAACCCATCCACAACTCCAACAGTAACATCTTTCGCCTCATCATCTTCCTACTCCCCAATATAGGTGTCCGTCATAATGTCGTTCACCTCAGCTTTGGAATTCCCCATATTTAAAAGGTGGCGCCCAAGTTTATCACGCTGGATTACCACCTCCTCCATATTCCTTCCCACTTCTGGTGGCAAATCGTTGATCTCCATCTCTTGGGAAGCTTTCAAGGTCTCCAGTCGCTTCCCCTCCTTAGCCAAGTCAGCTTTCAGTCGAGCTACCATCTTCTCGGGCACGGCCTTCCCCTTCTTAAGCTTAGCTTTCTCCTCCTCAACTCTGAGGGAGATCCCCGTCATCAAACAAGCAGCCAATCAAAACAAACAACATCGGCCTCACTATTAGCTCGAATTACAATACAAAATTCATCATATATTCAAACCAATTAACTTACCATTTTGCTCATCTGCTCCTCCCCATTGTGAGCTGCAAGTCTCACCCTTTCCTACACCTCTTTCAACTCGTCATCTATAACAGGTCGATCCTCTACGACCTTCACCCCAATCAATTTAGAAGGCTCAACCCTACTCTTTTTTGCCCCTCCTTCAACCTCACTACTTCTTACAGTTCTAGAGGTTGAACCACGCTTCAGCATCTTCTTCTTTGGAAATGCCCAAGCTAGCTTGCTTGACACAGTAGTCTCTGACACATCCATAAAGTCCACTCCAGAGGCCTTGGTCAAGATCACTCGCCTCTCCTCATCAGCTCCCCTATTCTTGTTGCCACCAACGCCAATAATTAGACACGTTGTTTAAGACTTTTGAACTTTCTCAGATTGACTGCCAGTACGTTTCAGTCTGCTAAGGCCAAGTTCTTTTATCACAGCCTCAAGCTCGGTCCCTTCCTGAGCAATAGTATCAAACAGGGACTTCTTCCTCTTTACCTTCGATGAAGGACCTGTCAAAACACAACACATTATCCTAAACAGTGCTACATTCCATTTCATTATTTCAAATATTATTCATTATATAGTTTTATACTTACTTTGTTTCATAATTTTACACAGAAGTTCCATGGGTTCTTTATTATCTCTCTGAAGGTAGTCACCCTTCACCCATATTATGTTATCATTCCACATTCGACCTGCTGAGCTAAGATCGAAGAAGCGAGGTCGAGTTGAACTCGCAAAAAAATATGCCCCTCCACTTGCAAAAAAGTTTTTTACCCCATAAAACTGCAAGACATCCTCAGGAGATATCCTCCTCTCAATCTCATCCTCCTCCCATAACTTATTTAAAAATTTACAGGCGTTTATTACCTCCCACATGTTCCCGTTCAGCTGAACAGGACATGCCCCAATAATATTCATAATCCCTTTCGTAAGATTGCTAAGGGGAAGACTCAACCCGTACTCCAACTGTGACAGGTAACACAAAAAACCCAATCCCAAGTCACCCTGGACATTTCCATCATAATACTCCAAGGAGATCGATTCGTCTAAATCCCTATCAAGTTTTTCCTTCTCCAAATCAGCCTACAGAAAAAAGTGTTCCTCCCCAGATCCTACAATACAACTCCTAAAATGCCCACTGGAATGTTCTACAAAATTATCCTATCTTCCCCCTACAGACGCTTTAGTTTTACAAAACCCTCTAAACAAATCAGAATTTAGAAGATATGAGACCAATTTTCCAGGGAAATTGGGAAATTTAGCAACTCCTACTTTTTCCTCCCTATCAGATATTACATTCTCGGACTCTGCCGATCGACCAGAGGTCGACACCTCATTAATAGGTGAAGTCTCCATATCAACTGTAATTGTACAGATGAAGACTTGATCCTACACAACACTCCTCACATTCGACCTACATACAGGTCCAGGTATCTATCATTATCTTTTATGTATACATCACCCACATACATATAACTTTCATATCTCATTCCTTACAAATATATCAAACAATTTTTTATAGATTACTGTAAATAGTAATTATTTAGATTTGCATACCACAAAATCCACTATTAACCTTCTATGTCAGAATATAAATCTGATGTAGTCCCAAATCCTTCTTTCACAACGCTGTTGTATAACCACCTTCGTGACTCAGTCTTTGCAACTCTCTCTCGCTTTGATTATTGATCACTCCCAATTAATTTCTCACAAGATTCTCTGTTATTTTTTTTCTTTCCTCTCTCACTGCTCTTCAAGTTCTCAAAAGTTGATAAATGCTTAAATGAAAAAGATGAAGCATTATTTATATTTCTACTCTCTACTACTAGAAGTTATTGGGCCTCGTACGAGTTATCCTTGGCTTTGGAACAGAGGCATCCCTTCCACAATCAATATTAGACGTCTTACACCTTTTTAGTGAAAATATCTTCCCATTATTACCCTTTACCCTATATTTTAATATATTTTCATCTCTCATTTCCAAATCTCCCTCTGACCTCCCCACACTCATGATGATTCAACACTTACAGGCAATCAAACTTTCCCTGATTTTGCACCAGAGACAAAATCAAAAGTTACCTATATTTTTTATTTTTTGTCTCTTCAACTTATAGAAGTGCTGACGTCATTTCCAAAGCTCTCAAAATTTCAAAAATATTCAAATTTTGTAATGTCCCAGAATTTCAGGGTATTTTTTTTGTTTATTATTAAGTATTGTTACTATTATTCATATATTGTTATTCGTTATGCATCCATGTTATTTCTTTTAGTAGGTTTGTATTAGATTCATTTTGGTAATTCTGCTGGTTTCGGTGGTTTCGGGGCGGAAGTGTTTGTGTTTTGGTTTTGGGTGCCCGTTGTGGCTTGGCAGTTGTGTGATATTATTGTATGGTGGTGTGGTGTGATCTTAGGGAATCCAAGGGTAGATTTGGGCTTCCTTGATGCTTCCCCTCCTATCTGGCTTGTCAGATTCCTCCCGTTCATTTTTATTCCTTTTTGTCTATTTTATTCCTTTCTGCCCATTTCTTCATAAAAGATTCCTTTTGTCTTCTGTTAAGCTTCCGTATACACTCCAACACGTCACACATTTTTATATTATTCCTCACGAGTCTTTTCTATCCATTCTGCATCCATTTATTCCTTTCAGATAAGTTTCTAGCCGTTAGATTCATTTTTCTGGGTTTTAGGAGTTCCGGTGGCCATTAGGCTGTGAAAGTGGCATTTAGACCTCAGGAACCCCTAGAAAGTTTGGTAGTGATGTTTTATTAGTGTGTCTATAGTTTGGGGTGGTTCCGACGAGCTGTTGGATTGGCCGGTAGGTTTCCAGAGTTTCCCGAGGAAAAGATTCCTTTTGGGGGGTTTAGGCGTTTTGGTAGCCGTGAGGCGGTGGACATATCTTTCCACATCAATCTTGATGAATTCGGCCTATTCAATTTTAAGCTTATTCATTCCAAATCCAGTATTTGGGAATGACCACCCTAAGCTCAAATTTCCCATTATTAAATCTCAAAACTTCTTCAGTTATTTTTCTCCCCCATGATTCCCAGTCACTCAATAAATCCTTACACATATTTCATGTTAGAAACATAGTTTTACAGCTCAATTACTATAAACAGATTCTAAAATCCTAATCTCATTACATTTCATCCACTATTCGTAAATTATTGAATTACTCATAGCTCGATTTTAAAAAGATATTCTTGGTATACACAGAGTTTGGATAACAAATTTTAATAAGCTCGACTATAAATTATAGGTACCTTACAGATAACAAGTTTTTCAAGTGATTTACAGATAATAAGTCTTCTAGGCACTCCGAAACAACAAATACTATAGTTCATCTGACTTCAGTAATGCTTCACTCCAAGAATCTTTTGAAGTAAAACAGGTATTGGAAAACACAGAAGATCCTCCTTCCCATGAGTTTGGTCGGAGTTTATACATAGAGTCGAGCTTCAAATGGAAACTATGGAAGAGAAGAATTTTGCGCTTGAACCAACTCTTCAAACAAAAGGTCATCTTAGAGGCAAGAAATGATGGAAGTGCAGAAGAAGACTTCCATTCTCCGTCTCCCTTCTCCACTACCACCATCACCTCCTATATAGCCACCACCTCCGCAGAGTTGGTAAAAATAAAGAGGGCCCCGACCTTAGAATCTAATCCTACGCAAGACATCAGCGCAACTGCCCCACAGAGACGCCAACCCCGGTATCTATCTCCTCAACCTTGTCTTCCGCAAGGATGCAAAAACACCTCCAACTTTGCTCGCCTGTTAAGACAACGTGATAGAATCTCCACATACAGTAAACATCTTCCTCATCTTCAGTCGCCTCTTCTTCCGACATACCTTGATACGTCGGTGGAACAAGAATGGGGGTAGGCATCTCTAAGGACTGGTCATAGAAATATCTCAACTTTAACTTCTACATCTCAACAAAAATTTTCTCTTCGCGAACCATTCTCCAGGTCTTCACCATCATCAATGACTTCTAGAGAATTTTACAACAAACAACGTACTTTACCACAATCCTCAGTATAGATACTATTTATATAACCCTAATATTTAATGTGCAGGTATGTTTCCCAAGCATCATCATTCAATACAAACGAAACTCTCAAAACCCCAACCGTCGCATACATCAATATTCTCATCATCATTTAATGTGCAAACATCCCCCCATAAAAAAATAATAATAAAACGCACATTTTCCATGCAGTCAAATCCACATAGCTACTTCTTTCATTTTCAAAGCATCCAAAACCCATATACCTGTATACCCGCAATTTCTTTCTTAACCAAAGCCACTCATGACTTCAGTTGCGAGGGGGCGATTGTAGGGGCCTATCTCTCGATCTAACTCAATTTGAGTAATTTCCAGCTTGAAATGCTTCCATATCAGACCTACGCATACACAATTTGAGTAATAGTCAGCATTGACACCTACGCCACGAACTGATGAAGAACATGGGTCGAGCTCAACAGAAAAACATAAACAAGTTAAAGAATCTATCTATTACAAACTCAATAGTTACTCAGTCAAGCACTACTTACCACGTTGTTTGGAGAATGTGTATTAGCACGATAAAGAATTGCGGAGAGGGCCTATATAAAGAGGAAGTTCCAGAAGAGACAGGGACCAGAAAGATATACGAGAAATCACAAAGAAAACTATATTTTCTAAATTCTCAATTATCCAAACTTCTTATCTACAAGATTAAACATTTCTAGATTGAGAGGTCACTTGTAATAAGATATCAGCCTCAAGCAATAAAAGTCAGTATTACAAAGACCCTCAACCCGAGGTCGTGGTTTTTTACATATTCAGAGGTGTTCCACGCTAAATCACATGTGTTATTTCTTATTTCATATTAGTTTTTATCATAGGAACATTGGTATAAAAGCTAATTTTGAGCCATCTTGAGCTTACGGAATTAGGCCATTACAATTTGTATTTTTGAACTTTATCATTTTTGGTTTATAATTTTTCATTTGTCTTTTTCTATTCAGGTCATTAATGTTTACATTAAAGCCCTGATTCAATATTTTGATGCACAACATCGTGCCCGCCCACCTAAAGAAAAGATTATGCTGGCGGATGTCTATTCCTGTCAATATATAGCCAGGGCTTTCAATGTCTGAACTCATATTATGTCCTCTCCAGCAGGTGTGGAATTAAAGAAGAAATCAATTATGGAACAAATTACATCTGTGCAATGGGATCCTACAGTTTCTCATTACCTCTATCGTAGAGATTTGAAAGTGATTAATTCGAAATTAATACTCATTCCCTAGAATCTCAATAGCATCCACTAGGTCCTTTGTGTTGTGTCATTTAAGGGAAGAAAAATATGCATTTATAATTCACTGGTGGATGCAAAAAATTGTAAATGCACAAAAGAAGAAATTATCTTTTGGACACCAGCTTATTGAAGATCAGCTATCAACGATCCTCCCAAAAATGTTGATATGGAAAATTTTTGCCAATCGTAGTAGTTCACCTACTGGAGCAGAGGTAAAGACTTATGGCATTAACTCCAGATGGACAACTCATTTTGGGGAATGTCTAATGCAGCCAAAAAGTAATGACTGCGGGATCTATATGCTTGTCTTTATAGAAAATATCCTCAGGGGGATGAAATTTCCAGATCTGATAAACAGTGTTACACAATTGCTTATGATATATTGAGGCTGGGAGTTGAGCCGTAGGAGATTTTTAAACTTTGACATCTATTTTGTTATAATGTATAATTTCTGTAATTTTGTAAAGTTTTAAACAGTTACTAATATCATTCATTTATATGATCTTTCTCATTTATTATATCTTTTTTATCACTCGAATATGACATATTTATCATTTGTTAGAATGGAGTCAGAATCTAGTCTGCCTAGTTAGATGTAATTGTCATTTTATGAATTATATGTCATCCACTTATAAACAATTTGTCATTTATTATGTATGATTTTTCATTCATACTATATTTTTTATCATTCGTTATATATGATTTGGCATTTGTTATATATTATTTATCATTCTTCATCTATGATTTGGCATTTGTTATATATGATTTGTGAAACATTAACCAGCAATTGATCTATTTGGTTTGTAAATAGACAATTAGAATGCATGATGTATGGAATAAATTTATGGGTATTTTATTTCTTTTCCTTTGACTATGGTTTATTGAAAACACAAGTGTGTTTAAGAGTATTAATTAGATTTTTTAGTCCCAAAAACTCAGCCAAGTCTATAAAAGCTTATGAGGACAATGATAACACAACCTCCTTTTCATCATCTTCTACAATGGATAATGACAGTCCAAGAGTAACAAAAAATTATACAACCTCTAAAGATGAAGAAGAAAGGGATTATGATTATCCCGTAGATGATTCTGTTGGTAATAATGACTCTGATGAAAAGAAGAGTGAGGATGATGACTCTGTTAAAATAGATAGAGATGAACTCTGATAATGGTGGTGACTCTGATGGTGATATCAACTCTGATAATGGTGGTGACTCTAATGGTGATGGTAGTAATGGAGATGCTGGTGGTGAGGGCAACCAAGGTGGTACTGATGTTCCATGAGCTAAGAAGGCTAAAACTTATTGAATGTATTTGTCATTTTATTAAATTTATATCATCCATCCATTAGTCGTCTATCATTTGGTTTTGCGTTTTTGTCATGTTGTCATTTGTTATGTATAATTTATCATTTTTCATTCAACATTTATCATTATTATCGATTCCTGCTATCTTTTCAAAGAATTTACTCTTTTGTTCCTGTCTTGTCAAGTCGTTCTGAGACAAAAATATCATTTGTCAATTGTTATATATGGTTTGCTATTTGTTATATATGATTTCTCATTTGTTTTCTTTGATTTGTCATTCGTTATATATTATTTGTCATTCTTCATCTATGATTTGACATTCATTATATATGATTTGCAAAATATGAACCAACAATTAATCTATTTGTTAATTATGATTTCTCATTTGTTATCTGAGATTTGTCATTTGTTATCTAATATTGTCATTTGTTATCTGAAATTTGTCATTTGTTACATAAGATTTCTCATTTGTTATATATGATTTGTCATTTGTTACATAAGATTTCTCATTTGTAATATAAGATTTCTCATTTGTTATCTGAGACTAGCAGTCGCGCGTGCCTTAAAATATTGTTTAAAGCACATTATTTACAAGAGTCTAGTCATGGATGCTACAATATGTTGTGCCTTGCAATTTTGGTTAAATCACAATGTTTAAAAGCGTTTGAACATGGAGGTAGCATATTCTTATGTCGAATTCATAATGCTCTTCCAAATAACATTAGTGTATTACATTATGGTAGATAGCGGATAAGATAAATGAAGTGTCGGTGTTGTTGCCCTTGATTTTCAATATTTTATCAAAGATATGCATGCTTGGAAGCCTGGTAATTGAGGACTTTTATATAGGCCATTCAACTAAATAATTCTTAGGCAGTTCCTTCTACATGGTGGTACAGTTAATGTGTTCTCTATGATCCAAAGCAAAGTCTAATATACGACACTATATGGCCAAGCTAAAAATGAATCATAATTTTTAACAGTTTGACAGTAGTTGTTCATCTGTGTTTGATAACTATGAACAACCTTCATAGATGTGGTTGGCTGGTAAGGTTTTGGTAAGGTAAGGTTTTTTTCGCCTAAAACATGACCTCTCAATGTCAGCAAGGCCTCTTATTTCATCATTGATTTTACCTCTTTCATTAATAGAGACTCACAGCAGTGGTAGATAATGAAAAATGCATACTCACCTAGAAGAGTTAATAAACAAAAGATTGCCCATAAGAGAATACATATTCTCCTTCTAAACAAAAGTAATGAATCTAAACAGGTTACAATGACCACTACAGAGGACTTGGTAAACTATTTTGAATAGATATAAATATAAGGTAAACATGATTAAAGATAATGAAGGATTATGAACACAATTGAATAAATATAAAAAAATAACCATTCATATACGAAATAAGTATAAAGTGAAAATGCAACAATTCTTAATAGCTACACAACCTTTAAGCAAACGAAAGAATACCTAAACAATTCCATGAGGAAAAAAACATAAATTGAAGAAATGAATAACAAGTCTATTCTACTTGGATAAG
Source organism: Kingdonia uniflora (assembly GCA_014058105.1). Taxonomy (NCBI): domain Eukaryota; kingdom Viridiplantae; phylum Streptophyta; class Magnoliopsida; order Ranunculales; family Circaeasteraceae; genus Kingdonia; species Kingdonia uniflora. The sequence goes on from JACGCM010001326.1 coordinate 938,010, forward strand.
ACTGAGGACTGTTAACCAAACTTAAAATGTGCTTTGACGTTTGATTAACAATAAAACACGACTATACTTGTTTGTTATTTACTCTTCCCCCTCTGTTGATTTCTTCCTCCTGCCATATAACAAAACTGACTTGATATGTCATTTAAGGTCACATATTTTTTAGCAGTTCAATCCATCTCTATGAATAAGAAACAAGCATAATTTTGATTCTCAGTTGCCTTCATATTTTGGGTCAGCTATGACGTAATGGTAGGCAATCACCAAAACATATATAGAGATGCCAAGTAAATTGGCAAAGAACCCCAAGTCTTGATCATCAATCATCTGCAAAACTGCACCACGTAGGAGCAGAAGATGTATTAGTCGCAGCAAGAATAGTAACATCCAAGACCATACAAAGTGCAATTAATTTCAACCATCCATGGATATGACCTAAGCAATTATATGGCTCATTTGTTGAGATTGATACTAATCTCACCTATGCAAGCTTTACTCGACTTGCCTGATAGTAGGAGGAAAACAACCTTCGTACGTGTGCCAGAGTGGCTCTTTTACAATATCTGATTCAGAAAGTATCTGCAGATGGTAAAATTGTTTAAACATGAGTAGTTTTATATACCTCTTTTATGTCACCTATTTGTGATGGTGAAGACCTAACATTGAAGGAAAGACAAAAGAATAAAAGGGTGTCTTATGTAACTTTGACTCAATTCCTTACCATTTGTGATCAATTCTTTTTCTACAACTCTAAAAAAAAGCGTGTCAAATGGGCAAAAAAGTTTAAATATGTGTACCTCTTCCGGAAGTTCTACATTCTGGAGCAATCGAGGGATATGTGAATAGCCAGCGGGACATTCATATCTCACACACCTACATCAAATTAAGAGTATAACATAATTATATATCTCATAAACAAATAAAACGTAGCTTCTCAAAAGATAACAAAGAAGAAGAAAACTTCATACTTACAAAACACTATTTATGGGAACATCCATTCATTCTTTTAAGACAAAAACCAGATTGAGTTAATTGTGAAACCTCGGGAAGCGGGCGTATAAAACCATTCATCCCACCACTGCAAATATACAAAAATATAACATTAAAGGAGCATTCAAAAATGTATACGGAAAGGAATATGTTTCCACTTCAGTTTCTTAACAATAAGCTGTCATTTGTTTACCTGGCTTTTACATCAAGTACTTTTCTTGACTGTGTTTGTTCTCCAGATATGTACTCAATATAAAGCTTCTGAGCTTGTAAACATAAACTATGGGATTTCTTTATGACCAAAATATCCATACTCTCGGCATTTCTTTTAACTTCTTCATCCTAAAAATCAATTATAAGATAATAACGTCAGTAACCGAACTCAAAAACCTCATCAAATAAACAAGGTTTTGTACCTCCCAAAAACAAATGACCATACACAGTGAGCAGAATTACAAATGGGAGAAACATTTAAAAAATGTCGGGTAGATGACACCTAAAATATAGAAATTGTTACAAGTAGTATTACAGCCGAGTACTGCTCGATCTTAGAGGTTGGGGATTGTGATTTCCCCAAGAGGGTATACTGGAAGAGCGCCATCCTGATGGAAGTGATATATAGAGTTTAACAAGTCGAAGTGGGATTTTCTATAAATATAAAATAAAGGGCTAAGATATCAATCAATTTAGAGATTTAACCTCTGTAGTTCATAATGTGTAAGCCTTGATATGAAAGATATCCATGAGGCGGTGATGCACTATGGAATCATGGATATAAAAGTGCAAAATTCACTCTACTTGACAGTTGACACCATTCTCTGAGACTACTACCATTGTCTTCGGTGTTATAACACAAGGGTTAGGTAAGGTCACATTTCTCATAGCTAAATAAAATGCAGTGGTCAGCTCAGATGGTTCTTACGACAGAGTCGAACCTATTGATTTTTGGACCGAATTTCACTTGCCCCACCGTTGGGACCTAACAATTGGATTTGTTTACAAATATTTTGGACTCGCTATAGTAATCTTTAAAGATGAGGATTACTCTTGGGGTACGCACCTAGTAAAATTGGGATGCCCAAGTAAAGTCTCCCAAGATCTTATGTTTACAAGTGGTGGCCACAGCAGAAGATTCTGGGATCTTAGTCCGTTGGGTGAAAACAATCTAATAATGTTGCTGATTTACTTTGGAGCTGTGAATTATAGACCGCGCGGCTAGGCACTTATGCCAAAAGATCTGGAAGCTTAGTTCGATAATAAACAGATACAGATGTTCACATCATGATCCACACAAATAAGACATGACCTATTCCCAGGATATATGATTCCTCATTAAAAGAGGAAGAAAAAAAAGTGGAAATTACACGGTTGTTCTGTTTACCTCACAAAGCAATAAAAATTTCACTCCAATAATGAATAAATGTTACAATATTTTGGTAAACAAAGATATATCAGATACAGTACACATAAAATAGTTAGACATTCAGCAAGAACCAGAAACTGGGGGGACTGCTCAACCCCAGCTTGCCGTTCAAAAATGGAAAAAAATAAAAAATAAAAAATATACCTGAAACAGACCTCAGCCCTCTAGTTTCAAGGGGAACACAACGTGGGTAAAAGTGAAAGGAAAAATGATTTTCACAACTATTTCTCAATTATGCTCCTAAGTAGGAGACGGGAGATATCAAGAACTGCCCATTCTTAAATACACTAATAAATTGTGGTGATAATTCATGCTCCCCCTGCAATGCAATAAATAATGATTATAGTTAGTATTTCGGCATCTGCAAAAGAAAAGGTGTGGAAGTTACATATGCAAATGGAATTAGATAATTCCAAAAATGAGTAGAACAAAACTACTTCTACAGTATTTTGACCATCAAAACTACATTTCCTTGACAATACATGAATAAATGGAAAAGATGCATAATATGCTTCAGTGAAAAACATCGGATCATTATGTCTTACAGAAGTATCCAAGTTCTGTGGTTCAGATAAAGATGCACAAAAAATTCTTGTGTAGAATGTGAGTAATACGGAATTCTGATAACTGGGTCGGTAGATTTGGTACTTAATAACAAATACATGAGTAATCTGAGGTCATATTTCATTGGAGTTTTAAGCAATTTCTTAAGGTCATAGATTACTATTGAATATATTGAAATAAGAACATATCTCTACAGAAAAAAAAATTAAAATATGAGCTATTAGGGGAACTTCAAATTTAGGACACAGCCATAATACTGGAAGAGTTAGTATAGATGTATCAAAATAAGCAAAAAAAAACTTCGAGTAGGTAGATTTCGGGTTTGGGACTAAGGAGAATAATTAGAAGGTTAAAACAAGCAAGTGTTATGGCTTTAGCACTACAATGAGAAAACCAATTAACACAAACTATTAATCGTTTTAGAGGGAAAGACAAGCATATTCTTTTGTTGAGCTCAAATTAAAACAACCAAAGAAGTACAACCTTAAGCAGGAACAATAATATAGAATAAAGAGGTCCATATCCAGTCATCGCTTGCTTCAGCTCCAGGTACTGATACATTGATTTCACTTGACTTAGCCGTTGTAATAGAGGTTTCTAAGGAATCTTTGCTTAGATATAGTTGGCAGCCTGTTGTATTGTCCACTAAAATTGTTGGTGCCGAACCCTAAAAACATACGATTATAAGAACATTTTTTCCATTAAACATCTCAAGCTATTCAATTTTCAACAACTTATTCAATGGATTTTGCATGTAACGATTGAATTTTTTGGGCAGAATGATAGCATGGGAATATATCCCCTTGCTAGGTTGATCATGAGTTTAGTTCATGGATCTATAAATTACTATCAGGTCCTTGACATAGTCTCACTCCCAATATTTATCTTTTGAATTTTTCTAAGATATTCCTTAATTTTGCTTTCCTCGTTGCTTTTATTTTACTTAGATTCTCTCTATCCAGAATTTCTCTTTTTAACTTTTTCTATTCTCGGGATTTTCTCATTAGAGTTGCTCCATCCAAATTTTTACTCGGGTTTTTCTAATTTAGACGCACTCTTGATTATTATTTTTTTCTCTATATATTTTGTGTATCTCTAGAGAATTTATATCTGCAAATTTAACCAATTTGTAAATTTTCTATTAACAATTCCAGTTTCCCAATGTCATTTATTGTTAGATTTATCCAGCCTATCTTTCCAAATTTTCCACTTCCCTTACTCGATAGTTTACTAACCTCTAAATTTCACCTTCTACATGTTTCAGCTTTTTCTAGACTTTCTAGATTTCCATACTTTGCGCTACTTAAATCTTTTCTCAAGAGCTTCACACAATAAAAGGGTTTTTTTTTTCCCTCCCTTGATTTCTTCTATAGGTATTTCACATATTATAACCATATTCATTTTTGAATTCAATCATTGTGCTCACTGATCCTGCAGTCTCCATAGTTTACTACCTTCTAAATTTCACCTTCTACATGTTACACATTTTTCTAGATTTTCTAGATTTCCATACTTTGTGCTACTTAAATCTTCTCTCAAGAGCTTCACTCAATAAAAGGTTATTTTTTTCCTTCAGGGTTACTTCAAGATAATCATACCCCTTTGATTTCTTCTATAGATATTTCACATATTATAACCATATTCATTTTTGGGTGAAATCATTGTGCTCACTGGTCCTACAGTCTCCTAAAGCAAATGCAGGAAAGTAAAACCAATTCTAAACTAAAATAATAACGAGGCTCTATCCTCCCCAAAAATATTACAATTTACATAATACCAAATATTGAGCTGAAAATAGACACGTACCTGACATTGCACCTCGACTCCATTGCAGTTAACAATCTCACAAGCCGCTACAACATTCTGTTCCACATGAATTAAATTCATGGAAGAGTCTTTAATTTAAATATGTAAAATTGTAATGTATAAGGTTCTCTACTAACCATAAAAACAACTGCCATTTTCATGCATTTATCAATGGTTATGTTATTCACTTTCCCTGCAGATTAATAAAGTGATAGTAATCAGCTTGTACATGCCTCCGAAAAGTTTATATGTAAATGCAATATGAAATTAACGCTAAAACCTTTAATTTTGCATATGGCTAAGAATTACCTTGGATTTGTAGTATGGAATCTTTGCATCCAAAAACATATACAGACTGCTTAGAATCATAATCATCAATAACTAAGTTCTTCCTTCCAATTTGATTCTCAACCCCCCACCTGCGAAACAAATATAATCATGAAGAAAAAATTATATAAACAAATTCAACCTTAAAGAGTATCTTAATTACACTCACTTGCGGCCCATTTGAAGTTCTAGCTTTGGAGGTCGGGTTTTAGAGAACGAAGAGGAACCAGTGCGAGTTTCTTTTCCACTGGCAGCAACAATGCCAGTTTTATCTGTACGGTTTTTCGACTTCATGTCGTCTGTTACCTTTCTCAAACCTAATAAAAATGATTATGATGGATCAAAACATTGTTGATATTCCGATATATAAGACATCATGTCTACGATAGAAATCCTAGAATGGCTGATATATCGGTTGCATACTTTTTGAAAAACGATTGTCGAATGGTTAATTTATCGCTTATCACGATTTCCTGGAGACATCTCTGATAATGAAAACAACACAATCCGAACTTAATAGATATTCGGTTTATGGTGGATCGATGTATCAGCCGAATACAGACAAGCTGATCTTTAATTATAATAATTAATTGGTTACCAGCAGTCACAGTTTCTCCCGAGCTGATCCCTTGAAATGCAGCTACCATCCCTGCCTTCGGTCGTGATGCTGGAGCTTTAGAACAGTCAGAGCTGAAGAGAGAACCTGCCGAAGTAGGTGGAGGGGCAGGGGCACCTGGTGGAGGTACTTTTGAAGAGGCTCGTGCGGGGGCTGAAACATTTGTTTTTCCAGTCAGACTCCATACTGGACCCAAAGGATAGAGGCTCTTAACATAATCCCTTAACCCAGGTACATAAAGCTCTGAGCTTTAGCCCATTCCACGTGATCTGGATCTTTGCTTCTGTATACAAAAATGTAGGTCATTATTCACACTCTGAACTCTAAATAGCCTATACAAGGCGGAAATCATAAATTCAGCTAGAAAGTTGTCACGATTGAATATTCCCCACCACCACCCAACAAATATTGAAAAGCAAGCCAAAAAGATATAAAACGGCAATACAAGAACTAATTTTGAAACAACTTTAGAGTTCAGTATTCTATATACATACCTTATTGTTACGAGTTCAGTTTTTTTGTATAATCTTTAATTGATGCATGTGCCCTTATTTGTGTTAAAATTTACTTTGAAGATTATTACTGTGTGTATGGGCCCTTATAATCTTCAAATCGCATGTGCCGGATCGATTTATATATTGATATAGTTTGGGTCTGACAAGTATACTAAATAATCATTAGGCACATATATAAATGGAGGGATATATGAAGGTATGCCAAATCATTATTTTTGTTTAATATGTATTTTTAACAAAATTCTTTTTGACACTTTGAAAATTATCTTCCAACTTAGAACCATCCTCCAATGCTTCATTGTGAAGTGAAGTCCAATTTGCGACACAGATCTTCTAGACTTCTTCAACATTTCTTGACCATTAATATGTGCCTTTTGTCCCTGATTAATAAAAATAGTTGAATAAAATATATAAATACGTCAAATGCTAGTAAAGTAAATATCATATAATGTCTTGATATGCTATTACCTATACAGGTGCTACCTCAGAAGATGGTTCTATAGGTGTCGATGTTACTTGATTTTCGGAGATTATTTGATTGTGTTCATTATAAATAATTACCGTCTAGACCTTCAAATGTATATACATCGATGCACACTTTTTTTGTAGAGTTGATACCTCAGTTTTCTTAAGAAGGTCAAATAGCCAGTCACCTTTGTTATTCCAGAAATGATCTCTAACAGAAAGTGCTGAATTGTCTCGGCATATTTCTTTTAGGCGATTTATGATTTTGTTGCAACCACATGTGCATAAAATATTCCAAAAATTCAATTCAATACTTTGTATTGTTGTTATCTCCTCATTAGTTGAGATCACATCCTTTGTCTGACTATGAATGTACTGACCGCATTTCAATTACATCAAGTTGTATGGAAGCCTTTGTTGAAGCCATGTTTTTCAAGCATCTCTCAGAGATAGTTGATTGCACATCTCTTATATGGATTATTGTCATTATAACTGAACCAAAAATATAATTAAATCTTAAACACATGCATATGAAATCATTATAAATCATATTTAAATAAACATTTTTTTTATGTTGGTGTTTGATTGTTATATACCAAATATGTATGTTGTTTGATGAATCTAACAGATATATAATAGCATATATAGTAGTTAGTGAGAGTATTTTGTATAAACATGATTATATATATTCTTTAATTAGACATACTCTTGAACCCAAACATTATAGTATAAGAGTTAAATTATTTGTTCGCGTATAGGTATTTTGTTTTAGAGTTACTTTTAAAAATGCCATAATTTAAAGGGAATTGTCTCTAACATGACGATGCACTAAGGCTTCTAACCTTGTCATTAAATTTAGGTTTGACGTCGGGAAATCGGTATATTGCCTAGTGTTTCTATTATGATGCCCTAGTTAAATAGAAGGCATACAAAAGCTTTAAACATTATAAATAATAAGAACTTAGATGAAATTGAAGATCAACATATGATAGCTAACAATATAAAGATAAATAGTCTATATAAGTAGAAATAGAAGAATATATAAAAGCAATAGTTTAGCATTGAATCACAAAGACATTAGCTTGTGTAAACTTCGATGGGATTCATAAATTGGTGTTATAAGTTCTAAAACTTGGTAAAACAAAGGAAACGTACCTAGATTATTGGCTTGTGAAGTCTTTTTAAGAGAAAACTATAGAGAAGCTGTATAAATAATATATGGAGGTCTTGAGGTTTAGGTGTTTACTAAATTTATGTATCCTTGATATAGTGTATTGAAAGTTGTGAGTAAATAAAAGAGAGGCTTAATTGTGGCAAAAGTCTTTATATTAGTAAGAATATTATTTTGTTAGGATACTTACTATCTCTCTTAGAAGATATGAATTAGGAGACCTATATAGTACAATTTATATTGCTTAAATTTAGTTAAAGACAAATAAAATATGTAATACCACACAACCAAGCTCTCATTAGTCCTTACCCTACGTTGTTCATTGGTTAGTAAAAAAGAAAACCAAAGTCTCTAATGCACGTAGATATGGCTATTTGAATCATGAAAATGGGAGTGGAGAAATCAAAGGGGCTATCGCCTAACCAAACACCCTTTGACATGATCATTCTATGTTGCTGACAATACACAGTATTGTCTGGTGTCGCGACATGAGTGAGCTTCACCATCGTTAACAATCAATGTTCTTTTACGCGATGGATTGGAGGGGAGATGATGATTCTGAGTCTTTAGAAGGGGAGAGAAGAGAGGAACGTTTTTTTGATCCTCTATTTTTTGATGATTTTGTGGATAAAGAGCAAAATAGTGAAAATTTGAGAATTGAAGCTAGGCTTGGAGGAGAGTGAAAGACAGAGGTCAAACCACAAAATGTCTTAATTTGAAAAATAAATTCAAGGAAAATGTGCTGATTATATCGTGCTACAATGAAGGCCAAATGTATAACAGTCTCTGGCCTTTTTTGGTGTATTGTTTCTAATATCAGACTAACTATTAATCTACTTTGGAATAGTGGGAAAATGCAACCATTACCGCAAAGGCAACACTTAAAAATTTCATTCAGATGACTTACAATTTTTCAAAAGCCTAAAGTAAATACGCGGCAGATCATATGGTATTGTACTTCTTGTTGTGCACAAAAACTTGGACTTGAACTTGCTCGTGTTGTTATGCCTCAGTCAAAGGTTGGTTTAATTTGGCAATAAAATTATATCAAAGTCTTAGCATATATCAAGGCAAGACAATGCACTCACTTAACAATGATCTGAAGCGGTAAACTATGCACTCATTGGACTACACTCTTACCTCTCTTAACTGTGTTTTCAGACCCATCCTTGTGGCATTCGCCAATGGATGTAAACATATACCAGATGACAAGTTATGTGGTGATTTGGTTAAAGAAGTGTCCAGGGTCTTGGATTAGAAGGCAGGTTTAGGTGTTTTCTTAGTAGAATACAAGCCTAAGGAATGTTATGCAATGTTCAAGAGATGGATATCGGAGAAGCCTTTATAGCTACTACTAGTTTCGTAAGACCAAAATAAATCTACTATAATGTATGTCTTCTGTCTTCATGATGGAGATTATATTTACTGATGCTTTCTACTTAAGAATTATCATATCTTATGTAATTTAAAATGTATTGCGATCTTGTGCAATGACTGAAGTTTACGAATAAGAGACCGTTATTGATTCTGTAATATCATTCAGGATAAGATAAAGTACTCTTACTTGTATTGCATATAAATCATGGAGGAAGTACACATTCCTTCACAATTTTTTCTTCTCATCAACATTTCACGCATGCAGTTATATCATTACCACGATGTGTCTCCCACTTCCCATTTCTATTACATCCGCAAGATGCAGAAAGTTAACTGTTGGACTTATTGATTTCAGACTTAAAAATTAAATACTACATAAACAAGGCAGTGATCTGCGGCTCTGTTGCTCATTGACCAACTTTTCAATATATCGGCCAGATATGTCACTTTGAACCATGTGTGAGACCTTGGATTCCAGCCATTGATTTGCCCAGAGGTCCGATACTAAGTGAGCCCCTCACACAGTAATTAGGGACTATGGTACAGACCAGCACAGCTCTTAGAAAAATTCTCACACATGCAAATGCACTATTTAGATAACATTTCTCTTGAGAAATGTGAAGTAAATTTAGGCAGTCAGAACATTGGTTGTGCACCCTACTACTCTACTAGTGGGTATAACTGTCTTCAACCATTGAAGCAATATTTATGAAGTTTAAACGTTACAAACGTTGCCCATATGATACATTATAAACCAACCCAGTTGAGTTAATTCTGTGGTGAATCAAGTATCAGAGATGAAAGAAACATATGTTTACATCTCAGTTTTACTAAATCTACTTCTGCTACAACTGCTTTGCCCAACGCTTTCTATCTCTAAATCCACAGTCACAGAGTTGCCAAGATTTCCGGGTTCTCTTCCTTTTGAGCTAGAAACTGGGTGAGTACGTATACTCCTTGTTTATGATTGTTATTTTGATGTCGGGAGCTTGAACCCCCACGGGCGAGAATTAGATATTAGTCTCTGGGACATTTCAGGTAATGATATTTATGTTTCAGGTACGTTGGAGTGGGCGAAGGAGAGAATGTGCAACTGCTCTATTACTTTGTCAAGTCAGATAACAATCCCAAAGATGATCCTATTATTCTTTGGCTCACTGGAGGACATGTTTGTTCTGCTTTAATTGGATTTTTTAATGAAATAGGTGACTCTTATCTCTGATCTCTCTTGTTACCTAAGTTAGTCCAAATTATTCACCATTACATTTAAATGTTGCAGGCCTGCTACAATTTGTGGTCTCAAAGTATGATGGTAGCTTACCAAAGTTGACGTCGAATCCATACTCGTGGACAAAAGTATGTGCCTATTTTTTCCCACATAATGATTTTTGAGCTATTTTGTTTGCATTTACCACTTTTCGTAGCCAAAAGACGATGTGTTCCTGACTTTGATGGTAGAACCCGTGGTATTTAAAGTAGAAATATGAATCAGGCATTTTGTTGCGCTTTGATATTTGTAATGGACTTTCAGGTTGCTAATATACTCTTTATCGATTCACCTGTGGGAGCAGGTTTCTCATATTCGAAAACTGCTGAGGGTAATATAAGTGGTTAAAGACAAACTTGTTGGCAAACCTACGAATTTCTCAAGAAGATAATAGGTACATCCTTCCCTTGTCACGTTGAACTTGTTCATAGAATGCAATCGGTCTTTAGTTCGTTGATTTTGAAGTGGTTAATTGGTCATCCAGAGTTCCTTCCAAATCCAATTTATGTTGGTGGTGTATCTTATGGTGGATTTACCGTTCCACTCGTGGTCCAACATATATCAGATGGTAATATTTCCATGTCACTTTATCGTCACTTGTGATCAGATTGAGTATAAGGATGTTATACTTTGATCCGAAGATTCATCAAATATCAATATTGAAAATTGATAAACTCATTGCTCAAATGTTTTTTTTCTTGACTCATTCTTGCAGCTAACAAAGCAGGGATTGAACCAATCTTTAATCTCAAAGTATGAAATTTTATCACAAATACTTCTATCAAAAAGGAAGCAAACCATATTCTTTTTCTTACTGAACTTCTTCTGATGTTCTGATGTTTTGATGTTTAACTAAGAGTAACTAGAAGTCCATAATCACTCACACTAGGATTAAAGTATCTTGAAGGAGTGCAATCCTCTTCAATTCTAAATCGACATCGGTTTAGTCTAGTTACAACTTGAAGGACTGGTCCCTGAATCACTCCCCCTTCAACTAAACCCGAATGTGGCAAATACAGTGACACCCAATCAAAGAACTCGCCATTCCAAACAAAGCTCCCTAACACTTTAACTTCATTCTACCAAAAAAGATTCAATCTTTACCCCCAACAATAGTCCAACATACCCAAATCTTCCAAATTTGATTTACCAAATCCCCTAATATCAAACTAAAACTCCTAATTCTACGAATACCTAATTGTCAAACATTAACCAAATTTGAATTCTAACACTACAAATGAGGTCTGTGATAATGAGATGAAATAAAGGTACCATGCCGAAGATGATATCTAGAGAAGTTGGAGAGCGTATATGCCCATGAACTGCTTGAAGAATTGCGCTCCCTCTTTGCACTCATTTGGATAAGTAATGAGTATCCCTTGAGTCTAATCGGGACTTTGCAGATGGTGATTCTTCTTCTTCGATCGCCATTAACGCTAGGGTTTTGAGGTTTCTTTGTTAGATCATAGAGCTTATTGCTTACAGAGAGGAAAGGAGATAGAAGACTGCCAAATTGTGCCGAATCATTTGGTAAAATGACACACTGAAAGTTAAAAATCGAAGAGAAGCAATTTGGTTCAGATCGTACGGCTGTTATAAATTTAACTTTTCAAACCAATCCAAGCCGTTTAAAGAGGCCTCGACGCATGAGAAAAGGGTAATCTACGGCCTCCATATGAGACGTTGGTATGTATCGGTAGTAGTATAGATAGATAAAATTCAGCCATTTGCCAACTTTCTTCAACATGTGCAATTGGAAGACTCATACCTTTAAAAATGAAAATAATCAAATCAAAAGGATAATAATTAAAAACCAAGGACTAATTTGGAGATCAACATATAAACATTAAGCATATAGTTCTCTGACCACAATCTTTGCCAGAGTAGGCAATCCAAGCTAATGTCGTGAGACTATCAGCAGCACTTTTCAAGTAATTAAAAAAATCATAACGCCTTCATTCGGTCAGTGCATTCACTTTCACGATCACTTCATTCAAGGGCTGGAGAAACTCTCCAACATCTACAAGCAGGGTCGCCCCTGGCTATAAACGCAAGAGGCGGCCGTCTAGGGCCTCCGATTTTTAACATAAATTTGGGGCCTCCAAATGGTAAAGTAATAGATAAAAAAGGGTCCCAAAAATCACAAAAAAATGCAGTTACCTTGTTGGCTTACAATAATAGACTCTCACCAGAAGATCAGAGGTTCCAATCCTCACCTTGTTTAAATTTTTACAACTAAATGTCCCACCAAGGTCGGGTTTCTGCAACATGGGGAGCAAAAGGACGTTAATATCACCAAGTTATTAAATAAAATTCAGTTCCGGAAGACATTTACCTTTTTTTTATATCTAAAATGAAGTTAACAAAAAACATTTGCTTTTTTTTATAACTAAAAACCATGCTATCCACCACTTGGCCTTTTACATTGCAATGTTGAAAAAGTTTTTAACATTTGCACATCCCCTCAAGTCACCGTCCAATAAATTATTATATGCTACAAATATAGAAGAGCCAAGTTACAAACTCATGGTATATATTAGGGATGTCAAAGTTTCACAAAAATATTATGGCATAAAAATATTTGCAAAAACAAAAACTACTGAAGTAGGCGCCAATTAAGAAGAATCAATTAGCTTCCACATCAAAAGTACACATATATATATGCACCTATGAGAAGTAACAATTTGCTGTGAATAATTTAGTGGTGGCCATTTTCATATTAAAAAAAATCAAATCCATTTGACGCAGAAGAAAACAAATCTCCCGCCCTCCCTAAAGAGTGCAATGCAAGATATATCTTCATAATAAATCTTCTCATAATCCTCTCTTGCTTTTTATTGGTTCTCATAGGATTTGTGTAAAATAAGTCGCCTGAGTTAATCGCATTTAGGCTGATTTTGAGGCAAAATCCCACATTATATAGTTTCCTAAAACTAAAATAATAAACCAATGTATATAAAATCAAACATCTACGGAGGACAAAACATCAGCAATTAAAAAGTAATAATCAACACTTGTAGATCTAAACATTTTAACCTAATCTACACAGTAACTTATCTCATTTTTACTCATATGATAAGTATTTTTAAGGCTTTAAGGTATTGCCAATGAATGTGAGTTTCTTACATGCGAAAGTCGTACTCAAATTATAACAAATAAACAATCTAAATGCAAATTAAGAAACTAAAGTACATCAAGATCACACAAAAGAAAACCCAAAACTAGCATAATTAGGATGCCAAAAAAAACACTAAATTGAAGCTAAATAATCACTAATACAATAAAATTGAGAAAAAATAACATGAGATTTATAGCTGTAATTGGAAGTAGTAAGCCATAATCATGAAATTATACCTCAAATCTCAAACCCAATCAACCGCTACTAGTGATTTCACATGGGAATTCTAAATTTGCAGATGAAGATGGAGTCCTCGTCAACACCAATAGAGCTTGGAGAATAGATGTTTCGACAATAGTAGAATCGACCAACCAAATCCCAAAATTCAAGAAATCAAAACCAAAACACCTAAATTTAGTGAGATCAAAACCCTAGAAATCAAAATTAGAAGCTTAAAATTAAACCACCAGTTTGTTGAATAAACCCTCAAATCATAGCAAATAGAAATATTATGGTTAAATCGCCTGGATATGGATTTATAATCTTGAATCGTGAAGCTTGGATCGAAGGAGATCAATGAAGGTTCGAATCTCAGAAGAATAAGAGAGAGGAGATGAAGAGGAGTTTGAAGCATAAAATTTAGATAATGCTGGGGGTATTTAAGGAATTGTAAAGAATTTAGATTTCCTAAAATACCCTGATTTTGTATTTGAGATTCCCAAAATACCCCTGATTTCGTATAAACGAAAAGTTATGGGCTGGACTTCCATTTATACCTACCATTTCATCAAGCAATTACGATTGAGATGCCTATTTGGTATAGACAAAATAGGGGTATTTTAGGATTAAATAAATTGACAGAATATACGAAATAGCCCATATGATCTAACAGTTGTTACTATTCCATATATTTAATATTATAACCTAAAGCATCAATTTTCCTCAACATGTGTAGAATAGTTAAATCAACAGCCGAGATTAATTCTCATAGCATGGTTATTCCTTTATTAGAAGAAAGGAGCGAAAAGTATAAGAGAAAGCTAAAATATATTCTAACCAAAATATGAATAATCTGTATCTAATCATGTCTAGAAAATTTAATACCTCTCCATTTGATGTCTCTGTCCCATCGTGTCCCTCAGATATGGTTAAATGAGTCTAAAAGAAGAAAGAAAAATCAAGTTAATAGAATCAATCAACATTAAATAATTTACGAAAAAATGTGAAGAAACCTAAAACTATTTCTCCATTCTTTCTTTTTTCTTTTTTTTTCTTCTGTAGTCAGTAATTATCTTTTCATCAATGTTAACTACTAATTCTGGTAATTAGCATTAGAAGCTCTGATTTTACTACTAAATGAACTGAAAATCTCATCCATAAGATTCTAATTTTTAAGTACCTTCTACAGACCTACCATGATAAGTTGTAGAAAACTTCTAAGAACTATCTCCCTACTAAACCCCTCGAGAAAAAAATATCTCCAAAATTTATGAGCTAAGCACTTCAATCAAAGGATAAATCACCAGAATTCTCAATAAGACTCTAAGACTCTAAGGCAACTCATGATACATACAAAAAATGTGCTTTAACTGAAGGATAAACCATATAGTTCACCAACCGCAACAATTTATTTCCAACCAAAGACCTCATAAAAGGTTTCTATAATAGTAGCAGTAATACCTATGGATGACGCAAAATTCCAAACATACAAACCCCATGTTCCTCATTTGCTAAAAATCCTCTTAACACTCTAAAACTGGAGCTGTTAACGTCCAAATCCACACCTAATCTTCAAAATTAACAATAACTCCCCTCCCAATCCACTAAAACCTCCTCCAAAATCTATTTCCTAAAACCCCATTTAAACCTCCAGAATCCACAAAATGCTTTAAATTACCATCAAACCAAACTCCCATTTGTTACAACAACAACAATAACAACAAAAACTCCTCTAAAACCTCCAAGATCCATACTTTAATTCACATCACCAACTAAAAAAAACACCCAATCAATCTAAAATCAAAATAGCAAACCTGTTTCTTCATCTGAGCTTTCCTGGCCAACAACGCAGCTGAAAGAAGCCTAGGCAATCGATCGAACTTTGCTGCTTCAACATGAGGAGGCCAAACTTGGGGGTTCTTATAACAGAGAAAAACATGTCGATCATAGATCTGCACAGTCACGACTAAAAGGTTTTATCGAAACTCATTTCTCTGAATCCTAAATTCAGTTTCACTGATGTTCCTACACCCCCCTCCTCCATCATTGTTGCTAAGAACCCCATCGTTTTGAAAGCTCCTAGAACCACTACCGATATGGGAATCGATGTAGTTATTATCGTTGATATTGGATAAGACCGTAATTGAAGATGACGACGAAGAATGGGTCACGAATGAGAGTGAGTCATCTCTCAACATTGAAGTCGTCTCAAATAGAGAGAGAGAGAGAGAAAGATGGGGAAGAAAATGCTTTGTTTGGGTGAAGAGAGGAGTTTGGTTTGGAAGAGAGTTTGGTGGGTTTGGGAGAGACGAAATGTACGAAGAAGTTATAGAAATACCCTTGATTTTGTATTTAGGCTTTCCAAAATACTCATAATTTTGTATATACAAAAATTTGTGCTCTAGACTTCCATTTATACCCATTCTTTAATCACATAATTACGCTTGAGATGGGATTTGGTAAATAGGGGTATTTTAGTATTAAGCAAATTATGAAAATAGACAAAATAACCCTCATAATCTAATGGTTGTGTTATAAATTAAACCATATATTTTCTTCAACATGTGTAGGGTAGTGTGATCAACAGTCGAGATTGATTCTCATGGCATAGTTATTCCTTTAGTATTATAGATTTATCATTTGTTATATATGATTTATCATTTGCTATCTATGATTTCTCATTTGTTATATATGATTTGTCATTTGTTGTGTGAGGATTACTTTTCTGCATATTGATCATTACGTTAAAGTCCTGGACTAATAAAATTACGCATATACAACCATGGACGAAGAAGGATTATGTACAAAGTGTATCGTCTTGCATAACATTTTTCTTAAGAATAAAATCATTAAATCATGATACGGATACACAGTTAAAGATAATGGATACAAAGTTAGAGATGATATTTACTGCAACGGTTACTTCAACGGTCAGAGAGAATAATAACAACAGTCTTTAGCAACGAGAATAGCCTAGGATAACAACGATATTTTTCTCCCCAATAACCTCCGTGTGAGGACTTTAGCGAATGCACAATGATAGTTGGAAGACTTGGCACATGAAGGAGATAAACAGTACATTAAGAAGAATTTGCTTTAATTTTTGTAGAAGCTTTGTTGTTGTTGAAGAAGAAGAAGCTTTAATTTTTTTTAAGGTTGGTAGTGTATTTTGGGGGAAATCTTCCCTCTTATTACTGTTCTTATTACTATAGCAGATTAGACTACTCAACAACTCCAGTAGGATAGTTTCTAATTTTTTCTGTATTTGTTTTTTTTTTTTTTGTGAGAACTTTGTCATTCTTTTGGAAATCTTTGTAATTGTTTTGTTATAGCTTTGTCATTTGTTCAGTAATCTTTGTGAGTTAGTAAATTTATTACTGTAGCAGATTAGACTACCCATCAACATTTAATGTTAGAGAATAAAGTGACAGCTAAGGGGTAGTAGGTGGGACCATTATCGATTTGTTAATTTTAGTATCGATTTTGGATGCGGCTTGCCAAAGTATCAATTTTGTAAAGATGACAAAAAGTAATATTTATTCTCATAATTTCCGTAAAATTTATAAACTATGATATATCTCACAGTGCCAGCAAAACTGTAGCCTTTAACTTATTAAGTAGAGAATCAATAAATTTCTCTAGACCTCCTCGGGAACGGTCTAAACTTAATCACATATCCGATATCCCATATATGCAATACGAACCACGCAAGCACTTGTTCCCACATTTCCCACAATTCCTTTTGTTGAACGACAAATAAACGCACCTCTCTTTGCAGCAAGCTTGAGTATACTTGCATTTCTTTTTACAAGCTCCATAGTTTTTGTTGTTAATCCTCAAATAAATGCATTTATTGTTGTAACAAGTGAAGCCTGGACTCCCTCTCTGATGAAAAACTCTATATTTTTTGTTACTACGATATTTATCCCTCCCGTTCTTCTCGGCAAGAAACCGGCTTACCCTTTTGACTTGAATAGGTACTTCTTCTTCGGATAAAGAAGTTTCCAAGTTTCCCATAACTTCAACATGTATTTCATCTTGATCTCTTCCTCCTCTCTTAATATTCGTGATAGTGAGCATGCAGATGGTGGCTTAGGCCATTGGCGGAACTACGTGAGAACCGGTGGAGGCAGCTACCCCCACTCACACTTAAACATATTTTCCCCTTATACTGTTTCAATGTTTTACTCATTTGACACTTTGTTTTTTTCTCTCTAACCTTCTCTTTCTCTTTTAATAAAGGGATAATATTCACATTTAGCTCCATGTGAGACAAATGACCTGCAAAAGTTGTTTAGATTATAGATAAAGTATTCCAAATGATCAGAGGCCTAGAGAAGTCAACTCTCCAAAATCATTTTCTAATCTGTCAAGTTTTAAATACCATAAATAAAACCATGCAACTAGGGTTCTACAAAAAAAAACTCGAAAACCCAATCGGACCAACCCGAGCCGGCTGATTCAGTCCTGTTTGGAAGTCAATCGGGTCGGTTTCAGTTTTTGTTTTCGAAATCCGAGTAAAATCGAATCGGTTTCGGATTAAAGATTTGGTATTGGGATATATCCGATCATATCCGGTTTAGGGTATTCTATTTAAAAAAAAACTCTCTCTCTCTCTCTCTAATTTTAAAGCCAGAAGCGCCGAAACCCTAGCAAAAAATCGAAGCCAAAATGGTTCATCGTCTTACATACAGATCTAGGTATAGTTAAACAACCAATTAATCAAATCAAAACAAGGTTATCAAAACCCCAGCTGGGTAACAATCCCTGATTTAGCTTTTCTCATTGTAGCAGCCTACTCGCAAGCCTTCTAACACTGGTCGAACACTCAAAGGCTACATCGAAGCCTCCCTAATGACTCGAAGCCTAGTAAGTCAATAATCAAGCCCACAAAACCTTTCGAGACTATTCGAACACTCGAAAAAAATGTCGAACCAGAAATACTTCGACCATGTGCGCACATGGTCGAAGGGGAACATGTCAGGCAGCCAGCTCACCAGACATAATAGTGGAGCACGCCGCTCGACAACTACGGTGCCAGATCCAACAACTACAGTATCAGAACCAACAGCTACAGTGTCAGACTCGACAAATTGCAGCGTCAGAACCGACTCCGGGTACAAGTCAGTTGTCCCCAGAAGATACAGATTCAACTTGACCTCCCATGGTTACTCAGTCCATATTATGTTCTATAAATAGGAGGGAAGAAGAACTATGAAGTGGTTAGAAAATTCCTCCCGACAAATCTCAGAAGTTTACCTTCGAATACCCTGTAATCACCCCGTGCTCGATACTTTGACTATTCGATATTTATAACAGTACTCTTAAAAATTCTCATCAAAGGTCGTGGAGTGACCCATTCTAGGCCTCTACCCAAGTTTATTGTCAGTAGATTAGTATTAATTATATGCTTAAATCCCCTGGTAGAGGATAAAATTCATAGTGTAAGAGTCAACTTCCGCTCCCGAGAAATTAGGCCCCTGCACTCTTTGTAATCACCTAAAACCTTAAGTTCTGATATTTTATTTGTGTGCTTTAATTAGTGGTGTATTGGTCTGTAATAATGATTAGATGGGAGAGAAGTTTGTATACTAGAGGACCAAGAAGAGAGCAAGTGGTCTTAAGTATCTTGTTACTGGGAAGAGAATCCAAGGGATTCCTTACTTGAGACCTGTTGAATACAAGAGGCCTAGATTATCTAGAAGCCGAAGGACTGCTAATCGTACTTACGGTGGTGTTTTGGTAGAAGAATAGAAGACTGTGAAGAAAATTTGGAAGATCCAGAAGACCAAGGAGAAAGTCTCAAAGGCCTGAAACAAAGGAAACTCAAAGGCATGTTGTTCAAAGCTTAAGAATTTTCAAGTTGGGTCGTTTTGGGATTTTTTTAGTGTTTTTTTTTTGGCTTTTTAACAATAAATAAATTAAGTTTAAAAAAAAATTATGTTAAGAAAACCCGATTTAGGACCCGGCCCGACAAGATCAGTGCGGCTTGGTTTTGGTCTGAGTTTTGGATCTGGTCGGTCCGGGTTCATAATTGAGTAACCCGATTGGCCTGGGTCAGATCAGGCCTAGGCATGAACCCGGACTGACTCGACCCGTGTACATCCCTACATTCAATAACATTTAAGTTGTTAATTAGGATATATTTAATATGACCACTCATTTAACAAATACATACTCGATAATTTCGACATAATTATCTTGTTTGAAAAAAAAAATCTACATCAATTTTTTCCTAAGGGCTATAATAAAAATCTTTTGAAAGGGTGTTACATAATGAGATTAAAGAGATTATTTTGAAAAGGCATTACTATATAACGAGTAAAGAGAAAATTTGTCAAATACAACGAAACCCCCCAAAAAAATTTTGCGGCCCTAGAGTGATATTTTTGCCACCACTGGAGCAAATTCCTGGCTCTGCTACTGGCTAAAGCCATGGCTACGACTAAAATGAATATTATCTTCACCATTTTCATTGTTACAACGGCTTTGAAGTAGAGAAAGATAAAGAGAGAAGAAGAAAGATGCCCTTTTTGGAATGCTTTGATAGAGAGATGGGAACATTGAGCTGTATTGAGTTTTATAGTACTATTTGTATGGAGTTGACGTTTGAAATGTGATTAAAAGATGAAGTGTATGTTATAATTTTAGTTAGGGTTTAGTAATAAGCAATGGAGAATTAATACTGTTTAGCCATGTAAAGTAGGGTTCTATGGTTTACTTTAACTAAATTTTGTGGTAGCTAATGAAACAAATACATTCCAACTAGAAAAATCTTCCAAAAAAAGTTGATTAACAAGAAACATAATATACATAACGTGTTAAATGCTGTTGGGGAAATGCAGAATGAAGCTTAAGATACAAGTAGGTCAACCCTGCACATATACAACTTAGCTTTGAATGATAATCAAATCAAATGCAAGTTAACTAAGAATGAAGAATCAAGTATGTTGAGAATAAGATATCAGATAAGGATTGAAAGGATTAGAGATAAAATTCTAGATTAGATAAAATTCTTGGTGTTTAGATATGCTAACATCTCTTTGTATCATTGACTTATCTCTTAAAAGAAGGAAGACTTGGTATTCAAGATCTTAACACTTGGAATGAAGCTGTTATGATTAAGTTGGTCTCGAACACCCCTTATCACTCTGTCATTCATAGTAATGCCTCCATCAAAAGTACCACTTTCAAACTTGCCTTTAACTGTTTTTTTGCTTTTGTTTGGCTAGATAGAAACACATATTTTTTTAAATAGATTAGCTCCACTGCTGAGGTTATCCTGAATAAGTTTATAATAACATCAAGCTCAAGCTTTCTGCTATCCAGCTCCCTAGGACTCCTGATCACTGTGCAATTGCTGAAATGTGAAACTTCAGGACTATTTGGAAGCCTCCTAAGATCATCAAATGTAGTTGGTCTAAACCACGAGGAGATTATGATAAACACTGATGGATCCCTTTGGAATATTGTAGGGTATGGTGTTATTTCTAGAAATCACAGTGGTGCTGGTAGGGTAAAACCCCATTATGTTATCATGCATGAACTGCAAGCCATTGACGAAGGTCTGGACCTTGCTAACAAGTTGGGGGGAAAAGAGTTAGAATGGGATCGGACACCAAGCTTGCTGTCCAAATGGTGAATAAAATCATATCAGCTCTCCCTGGGACACGGCCATTGTCATGAAGCGAATTTTTAAGAAGATAAGCCACTTGGATAGTTTATTCTAAGAGCACCATTACATAGAAGCTAACAAAGCACCCTGGTCATCTGGCTAGTCTCTTGTCTCACTTGGGCCATATTGACATTGATCCTACCAACTTTGATGATAAGCTCAATGGATAGTTTCTTCTAAGAGCACCATTACAGAGAAGATAACAAAGCACCCTGATCATCTGGCTAGTCTCTTGTCTCACTTGAGCTATATTGACATTGATTCTGCCAACTTTGATGATAACCTCAAGAAGATATTGGATGAAGATGCTAGTGGCATGATTTACCTCAGGAGGATCCAGGAGTTCTTTCTTTTTTCTTGACTGCTTTCTTTTTCTTGTTCTTTTTTCCATTCTTTGTACATTATGTTCCTTTTCTTTTTTTTTAAGCAAGAAAAGACCAATATATTAGAGGACCCCCTGGGTCGAGATAGAAAGCAGATTGTGTACAAAACAAGTGCCAAAACCGGCTCAAAGTTTGAAAAAGAAGGAGTTATAGCTCCTTTCGAAGCCAAGGCATGGACTTCTTAATTACAATAACGGCTGATATAACAAAATTTAAACTCTGAGAAGCTCGAGGAGAGGGCAAGAAAATCTGGAGCAAGGGTAAGAGCTCCCCAGGAAAGGTCAACAGATCCTGTCTCGTAGGCCAAAGCAAGGCGTCGGCAGTCCTTGAGAACCAGCAGTTGCTCAGTGCCCAGACTACGCACTGCTCCAATGCCTCTTATCACTGAAAGTGCCTCGGCCTCTTCCGGATCCGCCATCCAAGAGGAGTCATACCCTGCACCAATAATCAAACCAGAATGATTTTTAACAACAAAGCCAGAACTGCCTGGTGAGTCCTTACTGGTCCAAGCTCCGTTCACGAAAACAGTATGCCATCCCTCCTCAACATCGGGAGGAGGAAAGATGCGAGGAGTACTTTTCAGGGGGAGAGGCGGGGAAGTTGGTGAGACCAGATAAGAGGTGGCTCTGCATACTGCGGCTGCTGGAAAAGATAGATCATAATTGAAAATAAGATCATTTTTACTAAGCCAGATAACATAAAAGAAGAAGTTGAGCTTCCCCCATGCTGGGTGGTTGGGGGAGGCATTTCCATGCTGAGCAAGCTTATGAATCAGACAAAAGAGTGAGTCAGTATAAGTCAAATTTTGAAAATCAATAGAAGGGTCAAAAGTATACCAGAGGTCATGAATATGTTTGCAGAAAAAGAGGGCATGGGTTGTGGTTTCCTCTTCTTCCCCGCATCTGGGACACATAATGTCTCAATTGGGATCGCCGAACCATAAATTCCTTTTGGTAGGGATACCGTCCTATAGAGCTTTCCACAAAAAAATTAAATTCTGAAGGGGACATTAATATTCCAAATTGTCTTCCAGTTGAACATGGGTGGGGTGAGTGAAAAAGGATGCCTAGGATCTGGGAGGGTAGAGCGGTAAACGGATTTGGTAGTGAGTATGCCATTTTGTTCATGACGTCAACAGAAAGTATCTTTGGAAGTGAATCTACTGAGAGGAATATAAAGGATGGCATCGGCAATATCTTGGTAGAAATTAGCACGGATGAGAGGTTCCTTCCAGGACCTTTGATGTTGGCAAATAAGTTACGAGACCTCGAGAATGGACGAGTCCACGGATCAGACCTAAAGGCGGCCATGAGGAATGGAGGGGATCAACGGTTCGAGCCAGCAGTCAATGCTCTTACCATCTCCCACATGCCAGATAAGGTCGGACCAGATCCTATTTTTGACAGCGATGATGTCCTTCCAAATCCAAGAGTCTGAGGGTTTAGGGAAGACGGTCATAATCGATTCATGAGGGGAGTAGCTTTGCTTGAGGTTGTGCGACAAAAGTTTATCCGGTTCTTTGATAACTCTCCAGAAAAGTTTGGCCTGAAGAGCTTGGTTGTGGGCAAGGGAGGAGCAGATGACAAACCCCCAAGTTTGAGCGGTTGACAGATGTTTTTCCAGCTCATAGGGGAATGCTTACGCTGTCCGTTAGCCTTAGTGCCCCAGAGAAAATGGAAGTTAATGGAGTCTAATTGATTACAGATCTTGTGGGGCAAGGTGAAAGTAGACATATGGAAAGAGGGGATTGCTGAGTGAACAGCTTTAATAACGGTGAGGCGGCCGGCTTAGGATAGGTTTTTTGCCTTCCAGCCCTCGATCCGCCCCGACACACGGGTAATAATGTCTTGAAAATTAAGGTTTTTTTCCCGGTCGAACGTGAGGGGGGCTCCCAGGTATTGATGACCTCCAACATCTTTTTTAATGTGGAGGGTACGTTGGATGAGTTTAAAGTGACAGTGATGACAGTTCTTGCTGAAGAGAATGCAGGATTTAGCCAGGTTGATCTCTTGACCAGAAACGGCCTTGAAAGTGTTGAGCACGTCATTGAGGAGACTAGCTTCTGCAAGGTTTACTTTAAAAAAATGAAGTAATCGTCAGCAAAGAGAAGATGCAAAACCAGGGTGCTACCGCGGGCAGTTTTGATGCCATGAAGATTTCCTTGGACCTCTGCTTTGGCAAGAAGGCGGGAGAGCACCTCCGTGTAAATAAGGAAAAGGAAAGGAGAGAGAAGGTCTCCCTGGCGGAGGCCCCACCCCGGTTTGAGAAAACTGTATGGCAAACCATCAAGGTTGAAAGAGAGGGCTGTTTTGGAGATACATTAGAGTATCCAGTCACACCATTTTCTACAGAAGCCCATGGATTTCATTGTTTCAATGAGAAAGGGCCATTCAACTCGATCGAATGCTTTACTCTGGTCTAGCTTAATGGCCATACTGCCCTTCAGCCCTTTTTTCTTCTTGAGGGATCTAAGAAGCTTCTGGGCCATGATATTATTATCAAAAATTTGTCGTCCAGGAAAAAAATCATTTTGCATAGGGGAGATGAGCTTGTTAAGAAGAGGTTTGAGTATGGTGGTCAAAATTTTAGTAATGATTTTAAATTTAACGTTACAGAAGCTGATGGGCCTGTAATGTTTTGGGCGTGTAGGGTTCTTAATCTTGGGAATGAGGGTAATGTTGGTGTGGTTATATTTAGCAAGGAGATGGCTCGATTGGAAGAAAGAGATGGTAGCTTGGAAAAGGTCATCTTTGATGGTATCCCAAGATTTTTGATAGAACAGGGGGGTGAAACCGTCCAGGCCAGGGGCTTTGTTAGGGTTCATCGAGAAGAGGGCAGTGCGGACTTCATCTAAAGTGGGGTTCAAAGTGAGCTGGGCGTTATCCTTAGGGGTGATGACTTGGTCGAGGAGGTTGAGAGAGTTGATGGAGAGAGGGGGATCAGAGGAAGTGAAAAGATTATCATAGTAGGAAAGGAAAGTTTCTCCTATATCTTTGTGGTCTTTAGCCCATTGACCATCAGCCTTACGAACTCTAGGGATGGAATTTGTTCATCTCCGGAAAATGGTGGATAGATGGAAAAACCGACTGTTTCAGTCCCCCTCTTTGAGCCAGGTTTCCCGTGACTTGTCCCGCCAGAGGGTTTCTTCCTGGTGGAGGATGTGCGTGAGCTTTTGGTTCAGTTCTTGCTCGATAAGGGTGTTGGCTTCCGAGGGGACAGCTTGATGAGCCTGATCAATCTGGTCCCTGATCGATTGGATAGTGCCAGGCATAAAATTAAACACGGTACGGTTCCATGTGTGGAGGGCCTGCTTAGTGTGACGGAGCTTTTTGCAAATCTGGAGGGGACGGTTGCCACTTTGAGGGGTGCTCCAAGCGGTCTTAATAATATCAGGAAACTCGTGGTGTTTGGTCCAGAGAGAGAGGAAGTGAAATTGTTTGGGGAGCTGGTAACTTATAGGATCGGTGTTGAGAATGATGGGGCCGTGATCTGATCCTATGATTGGCAGATTCCTGATACTGGCATCCGAGAAGTGGTCGCGCCAGTTATCTAAAACCAGAGCCTGATCAAGGTGCATCTTAGTCAAGTCCGGGCTGCGCCGTTTGTTGGACCAGGTGAAAGGGACACCGGAAAACCCCAAGTCGATCATGGGGGCGTTGAAAATTAACTCAGCCAGGGGATTAGGAAGGGTGGGGTCGAAGGGGATTCACCCACATTTTTCATTCGCCGAGGTGATACCGTTGAGGTCTCCAATAAGGAGCCAGGGGATAGGAATGTTGTTGGCCAACGTGCTAATGGAGTCCAGTAAGGGCCCCTATGGTGATGTTCAGGAGGACCGTACGTGAAAGAGCACATCCAGTGAATAGGTTGCGCATCAAGGCTGTTAAAGCCATTATAGGAAGAGATCGGAATATCAATACTCTGCTGGGATGAGGCCAGGATTGTCATGTTAATATCTTTGTGTCATGCCAGCCACAATCCACCGCCATGGTTAGTCGTGGCCGGCACGCAATGGGAGTGGTCGAACCCCAAAGAAGAAAACTTGCGGATGGAATCCGTCTTAGTGGCCTTTGTTTCGGAGAGAAAGATAATGTTCGGGTTGTGCTTCTTTTGGATATTAAGGAGTTCCCAGAGAGTGGAACGTTTTCCACTCCCTTTATAGTTCCAGGAGGTGAAAATTATTTCCAACCGAGGGCCAGTGTCGGGCCCGCTACCGAGAGAGGGGAGGGAGTACATGCTGGTGTCGGGATCTCCCCATCAGATTTAAACTGTGGGAGAGAGAGGTACATGAAGGAGTTTTTGGGTTTGAAGGATGTGTGTCGTTGGCACGAGAAAGCGTGGAGACTCCTGGTCGATTGAAATGTCTGTGGGCACGCCTGACAAAAGACTTCCACAATTCCATCTAACCATTCTAGGTGACCGCTTCGTGAAGGGGGTTAGGGAGAGAGAGGCCCGTTGTTTGTTGTCCATCCACTGGGGTGTTGTGGTTGGGGCAGGGATAAAGAAGCTGTCTCCGAGGAGAGTTCGGTAATGCTGTTGGTGGAGATGATTTTCATTGGAATGGGCCGAAGTAGGGTGGGCTTGAGAACAGTGCCTTGGGTTGATTGGGCCAGGCTGAGAGAGAGGTCCAAATGGGAGTGTTGAGGGGTTGATGGGCTGTTCTCCAAAGAGGCAAATTTTCCCGTGCCAAAGTCCAGCTTGCGGGAGAGAGTTATGGAATTAGGAACATCATTGGTTTCCTTGAGAAATTGGTCTAGCTGGATAGTGCGTGGGTTTGAGGTGGTGGCTGCCGGTGTTGGGTTGGGCTTGTCTAGAATGGGCTTAAAAGCAGCATCGGGCACGGGGCCAGCTGAATAGGGATTGGTACTGGATTGGGCCGAGGTAATTTTGTGTCTAAAGACATGGGGTTATGGGCTCGGATCTGCAGAGGGCCTTGGTCTCAAGTCAGCTGCCTATTACGGGTAGTTGTGGAGGTCCAAGCCCAGAAGGAGAGGAATGCGGTTTTTTGTTGGCGTACGCAGGACACCAAGTTCCAACGGTACCCGACAGGGTTTCAGATTTGAGATAGGTGGTGGGGCCAGGGTCAGAAACTCATAAATGTTTGGGTTTGTTCCTGACACATCAATCGACTTTGCATACTGCGCTCGTAAGTTTTCGGGAGTTGATTTATGCCATACCTGCATGCAGGCTTCCGTTGTAAACCTAGGCTTTTGTGTGTTTCTTCTGCCAGAGTTGGGACAGTCCGGGCTCGGCTCGTCGTATAAGCGTCGAGTTTGTCGCGAGGATTCCCTTCTGAGATGCTGCTGTTGCAGAAAGAAATCAGTTGTGTTGGTTATCTGCTAGTAAAACCGAGTAGTTGTCTCGTATCTCGACCACGAGTTGAGTTTGGCAATGGTGGTTTGTATGATGTTGTTGACACCCCTGCTACTGTTAATGTTGGATGGGTCATCTTGTTGGGGCATCTGAGTGGGTTTAGGGGTTGTTTGTTCCGCCTGAAGTGGCATAGTTTGGGTTTTTTTGTATTGGCTTTGCAGGGCTGCGTTTGGCATGTTCTTTGGGGGATGCACTTGGATGTGAGTTCCATTGGGGAAGTCAAAGTTTTTGGTAATATCCAGCCTGTTCCGTTCTTGAAGAATGTAGGCATATTTCGAGCATAATGCCAGTGAATACGAAATGATTCTGCATAATGGGCAAAACCCTTCTAAGCGCTCGTACTTTACCGTGAGCCTCGCCACACCATAGTTTCCCGGTCGCGGAATGTTGATCGAGAGAATCAGGGGTTTATCAGTAAACAGGTTTACTTGGATTCTAACGAAGCCATTTTTTTTGGTTTGACCTCGGCCGAGCGCAGGTCATCCTTAGCATATTCTCCTAATTTGTTGCCAATAGAAACAAATGTATTCGGCTCGAGGAGGCAGCAGCGGAGACTAGAGATTTGCACCTAGCACAAGTAGCGAGAAAACGGGAGTTCTCTTCGATGAAAAAGGGGGTCGAACGGCTGTTGAAGTAGAGAATAATCAAAAATGTAGGCTGGTGGGGTTGCAAGAATGGTCTGGAAGTCTTGTTTGGTTTTGAAATTCGCCGTGATCACTTTGGAAGTTTGTTCGAAAGCTATCGGGGGAATCATGGGGGTTATTTTAGCCCATTCTCGCCGAATGTCGTCACTTATAAGTTGCTCCTTTAGATGAAGAGAAATAGATTTGAAGGCGATCACATACTTCCAGCTGTTTTGTAACGAACCCCATTCCGAGGGATCAAGCTTTAAGTCCGGAGATGGGTCGTAAGTCAAACATTGCTCCATAAGTACGGTGAGATCACAGTACTGTCTCTCGTCAAGGTCATCTGTCATGGTGGTGGAGTGAAAAGAAGGTTTGAGAGGAGAGAAACTAGAGGTGGCAGCGAGTGGATAGAAGAGAGTTGTACGTGGTCTGCATGGGAAGAGAAGGAAACTAAGAAGGTGAAGATGGGTAGATGGGTGGGACCTGGTCCTATGTTGTGTGGAGCCAGCAAGAAAGAGAGGTTGGTTGGGGGAAGGGGATGAGAAAAAATGGGAGGGGAAGGTGGTGTGAAGAAAAAGATACAGAGAAGAAACCAAAAAGCAAAAACAAGAACAATGATGAAAGATTTCTTGTATCACACTTCAATGTTGATTACACATCTAGCACATATAAATTATTCTATAATCATGCTAAGCCATACATGCTTAATTATAGGAACATCCATACATCCTGCAATCCTGCAATGACTGAGCCATACATGCTTAATTATAGGAACAGCCATGCATCCTGCAATCCAGCAATCCTGCAATACTCCCTCTCAAGCTGGATCAAGAAGATTGATTGAGCCAAGCTTGGAAAAAATACGATGGAAATGATCCGACGAAAAGGCCTTTGTGAAAATATATGCAAGTTGGTCATGGCTACGAGTGTAATGAGTAACAATGGCACGAGTCTGGACATGTTGCCGAATATAATGGCAATCAACTTTAATGTGTTTAGTCCGTTCATGAAAAACCGGATTAGAGGCAATATGCATAGCCGCTTGATTGTCACAACAAAGTATCATAGATTGAGAATGAGGGATACCTAAATCGGCCAGGAGGGCTTTTAACTACATGAGTTCGGAAGATGTAGAAGCCATTGCACGATACTCTGCTTCGACACTAGAACGTGCTACAACCGTTTGTTTCTTACTTTTCCAAGAAACCAAGTTACCACCGACAAAGATACAATAACCCGTAGTTGACTTTCGATCAAGTTGGTTCCTGGCCCAATCCGCATCCGTATATCCAAGGAATTGAGAATGACCATTAGCCTTCATTAGTATTCCACGGCCAACTGTTTTCTTTAGATAACGAAGGATCCTCTTAACAATATGCATATGAACCATGGTGGGAGAATGCATAAATTGACTAACAATGCTAACTGCATGGCTAATATCAGGCCGTGTAATTGTTAGATAGATAAGTTTACCTACCAACCTTTGATAATCCTGAATAGAGGCAAGAGCTTCACCATGTCTATCAAGCTGCATTTTTCTATCCAATGGTGTTCGTGCGGGTTTGCAATCCAACATGTCAGCATCACGCAATAAATCTATCACATACTTGCATTGATTCAAAAAGAGACCTTTGGAGGAGTTAGCCATTTCAATGCCCAGGAAGTATTTAAGTGCACCAAGATCCTTAATAGCAAACTTTTGTTGAAGAACAACCTTAAGTTTATGTATGGCAGCATCATCATCACCGGTAACGATTAAGTCGTCAACATAAATCAGAACAATCAATCGCTTACCCGAGTGGTTATGAACAAATAATGAGTGATCAGCATTGCTTCTCCTGAACCCAAGTTCATCAAGCACCATACATAATTTTGCATTCCATGCACGTGGAGATTGCTTCAGACCGTAAATAGATTTGTGCAATTGACACACTAATCTAGGATCATTACTTTGCGGATGACCCGGCGGAAATTTCATATATACTTCTTCTTCAAGCTCGCCATGCAAGAACGCATTTTTAACATCCATTTGTGAAAGAGACCAACCATGATTGATTGCAACTGAAATCAAAGTTTGGACAGTTGTTATTTTTGCTATAGGGGCAAATGTCTCTTTGTAGTCGACTCCATATGTTTGAGTGAACCATTGGGCAACTAGACGGGCCTTATGCCTCTCAATTGAGCCATCGGCTTTGAACTTAATCTTGTACACCCACCTACTTCCAACTGCATTTTTATCTCGTGGTAGCGAAACCACACTCCAAGTATTGTTATCACCAAGAGCTTTGAGTTCATCACTCATAGCACTCTTCCAAACTTTCCTGCTGAGCCACCTCTTGATAATTTTTCGGTTCAGTGACACTAGAAATTTGACTGAGATAGGCAGCATATATAGGTGATAATTTTTGATAACTCAGAATATTATGCATGGGATGACATACCGAATATGCCACGTAGTCTTGAAGCTTTGAAGATGGACGCCTTTATCGAGGAGGATTACGGCGATTAACGGGATCATCACTCATGATCACCGCCGGCGCTGGGACTGAGCTCACAGGTATGCTTGTGTCATCAGCTGTGAGAGGCAAGTCATCACCATCAGCAATGTCTTCAGGAAAAGGCTCGGTAGATACAGCCGGTGGCACAACTGGCGGTACAGTTGCTAGAATTGGGAGAGGAAACAAGTCGTGTTCCCCCTGACTAAGAACATCACCCGAGTTGCTGAAGTAGGGCACCCCCTCATTGAACCGAACATCTCGGCTCACAATGAGTTTCTTAGTAACAGGATTATAACATTTATAACCTTTCTGTGTTGGTGAATAACCCAAGAATACACATTGGACAGCCCATGGATCCAGTTTATCACGTTGAGTAGACTGAATGTGTACATAGCAAGTACACCCAAAAAATCTGAGATGAGAAAGGCTTAGAGTTTTTCCTGTCAACAACTCAATAGGAGAATTAAATTGCAAAATTCGACTAGGCAAGCAGTTAATGAGATAAGCCGCCGTAAACACTCCTTGTAACCAAAAAATCTTGGGAACATTCATTCCTAACATCAGAGCCCTAGTTTTTGCAAGTAGATCACGATTTTTCCTCTCTGCTATACCGTTTTGTTATGGAGTTCTAACACAACTAGTGTGGTGAATAATGCCATGCATGCTCAAGTATTGTGTCATGATATGTGTCATAAATTCTGTACTATTATCTGATCGTAGAATCTTAATCTTAGAAGAAAATTGAGTGATGACAAAGTTATGAAACTCTTGGAACACATAAGTAACTTCGCTTTTGGATTTTAAGAAATAAAGCCATGTAAAGAGAGAATAATCATCAATAAATGCTACAAAATATTTGTATCCATCAAATGATTCAAGCACTGGACCCCAAACATCAGAGTGTACTAAATCAAAAAATTTATTTGAACGTAAATCAGAAGGAGAAAAAGGTAAACGAGTAGATTTTGATAAGGAACATACATCAGAACTTAATGAATTTTTATTCAAATCGGGAAAAAGTTTGGACAAAATGGGCTCTGAAGGATGAGCTAAGCGTTGATGCTACAAATGTTGAGCGGAAGACAAACACGCATGTGCTTGGGGTTCTTTGGACAAATAATCATTCTTGGGAAGATAATAGAGTCCTTGATAAAAAAAAATCCTTCACCAATCGTCCTCTTGGTTATTAAATCCTAAAATACAACTTTGTTAGGAGAGAAGATGACACTACAATTTAAAACGGTTACTAATCGGCCAACTGAAAGTAGTTAAAATGGAAATGAAGGCACATAAAGAATGGATGATGAAATGGAGTTTGAAAGTAACTTGGTCTTACCGTGGCCAAAAACACTCACACTCTTACCATTGGCTATGGTTATGGTAGATGGAGAAGAGAAAAACTCAAAGTCAATCAAATTTTTAGAGATATTAGTTACATGATCAGTGGCACTCAAATCTATAACCCAATAATCATGCACATTACTAATTTTAAGAGCTAGAGAAAAAACATTCAATATACCTGACACATCTTCAGAAGAAAGACTCTTGTTTTTAGCAAGGAATCCCGCAAATTTAGCAAGTAAAACCGAAGAATTTTCATTCTTAGTCCTGTCAACAGCATTGTGTTTGGCCTGAATGTAAGTAGCAAACTCATTTATAAGATTGATAGGACTAGAAGTAAACCTAGATAACCCATCAGGCGGTGATGTAGACACATGGTTTGCTTGATATCCGGAGGAATAACCACGTTTAGGACCTCCTTTGTTTGGAAACTTTGGTTTGAGTTCTGGGTGAAGAATCTAACACCTATCAATGGTATGGCCAATGTTGCTACAATGGCTACACCTCAATTCATTCCTTCTAGCCTTATTTCCTCTTTCATTTGGGAATCTTTGAGTAGAAAGATAGGCTTGAGTGTTAGATATATCTGATTTAATTCTCACAGACATAGCCTTTTTTGTGTTTCTTCACGTTGAATAGTAGCACAGACACTTGCAAACGTTGGTAACTCAGAATTCATGAGAATGCGGCTACAAAGATCTTCATAATCTGGAGTTAAATTTGCCAACAACTGAAAAATCTTGTCTTCTTCAGCCCGTTTTAACAAGATTGTCTAATCGGTGGTATGTGGTCGATAGACCGCTAACTCATTCCACATGGTCTTCATGCTACCAAGAAATTGAACAAAAGTTTTACCTTCTTGTTGAAAGAGACAATATCCTTCTTGAGTTGGAAAACTCGAGCAGAGTTATTATGATTTCCATAAAACTCTTTTACTGTACTCTATGGCCCCGCAGCCGAGTCTGAATAACTGAAAATCTCAGCGATTTGTGGCTCCATCGTGTTAAGCAGCCACGATTGAACCATTTGATCATTAGCAAACCAAACCTTGTACTGAGAAGACTTGTCATATGGAGCGGCATTGCTCTCATCGATAAATTCAATCCGTGATCTTCCACCAAGGGCTAATGCCACTGCCCTCGACCAAAGAAGATAATTAAAATCATTCAATTGAACTGAGCATAATCGCTGATTCGAATTAACATCAGAAGAGAATGACAGAACAATAGAATTTTCCATTCCCGATGTAACTATTTTGACCATTTAGACAGAATAGAAACAAGAGCAATTAATTGGGGACCTGCTCTGATACCATGAAGAAAAAGATACAGAGAAGAAACCAAAAAAACATAAACAAGAAAAAGAACAATGGTGAAAGATTTCTTGTATCACACTTCAATGTTGATTACACATCTAGCACGTATATATTATTCTAGAATCATGCTAAGCCATACATGCTTAATTATAGAAACAGCCATACATCCTGCAATCCTACAATGACTGAGCAATACATGCTTAATTATAGGAACAACCATGCATCCTGCAATCCTGCAATAGGGTGGTTTGGTTAGGGTTTGTGGTGAAAGGAGAGAGGGGAAGGGAGAGTAGGAGAGCAGGAGAAGGGAGATGAACTCAGTTTGGTTTTACATTATGTTCCTTTGGTGTCCAGGCTCTGCTCCATTTCAATTGTGTCTGGGTCAGTTGTTGGTACCATGTAGCTTTTCTTCTTTTTTATTAGATTCTCACTTTCCAAAAAGAAAGACTTATCTCTGTAAGCAATCACACCTATAAAATAACATCTTCTCTTTGGTTTTGTGATATGAAGAAATATACGTAACTTTCCCAGATCTCTAAGATTTATTATGGTATCTGAATGATAGGTCTCGTCCTCCTTAATCTCATCTTTTGTCATGGATCAAGAAGGTTCATCTGCCTCTTCTTTGAACCTTTCAATCCTCTTACTTTTAACACTATAGTTCATATGCTATCTTTTAAGCTGAGTGTGAATAATTCCCTTTACCAGCGTAACCAGTTCGTTCCCCTCTTGACAAGCCAAAACCTATATGGTTATGTTGATGGCTCCAGCGTTTTCCCGACTCCTACAATGGTGGAAAGTGAAGGGAAAATAGTTCCAAATCTATATTATCAAACACGGATACGCATGGATCAACCTGTTCAAAGTTTAATCCAGTCCTCGCTTACCGAGGAATCTATGAGCGAGGTACTAGGTTTAACCATCTCATTCGATATATGGAGCGCTCTCGACGAATGATTTTCAAATAAGTCGAAGGCAAGGAAAATACAATTGAAGGATGAACTTCAACTAATGAAGAATGGGTCCAAATCAGGCGGGGACTATGCGCAAAAATTTAAGCCATCTTGTGATCAACTGCCTATAATTGGATGCCCGATAAATATGGCAACGTCAAAGTTCACTGGTTCTTAAGGGGATTAGGACCAGATGATTCGTCATTCACCATTTCTATGATATCTCAAACTCTGCTTCCTTTCAGGAGATTTTCCTGAAAGCGCTAAGTCATGATCTATTCATTACATCTCTTTCTCCTAAATCAGGGTACGATACAACATTTGCGGCACAATGTTGGAGGTATTCTTATAATTGTGGAGACCACAATAATGGTCGTGGTGGTCGCTTTGGATGGGGATCTGGCAGAGGCAACTCTGGTAATTTCACAAATCACAATTGTTTTAATCATAAGCAACAATTCAACCGAAGTAGATCCGTGCATACTCCATCAAATCATCATCCGGGATCCTTCACCCATGGAAATGTTTGTCATTTTTTTGGCAAAGAAGGGCGTGCCACGCATGAGTACAACCATTGGAATCATGCTTCTCAAACAACATATTTTTTGAACCTTTTTTGTCCTTCCGAGTACATGGCCCCAATGACCTAGAGTGGTACCCAGATAGCAGGGCAACCACCCACATGACCAATGATGGAGGTAATCTTTTTCATATGACTCCATACTTAGGATCTGATAAGGTATTTGTTGGGAATGGATCTTCTATTCCAATTACTCACATAGGCTCAACAATAATTCCAGCCATGTCAAGTTCAATTTCCTTAAAAGATACCTTGCTTGTTCCATCTATTAAAAAAAATTAATTTCCACGAGCAAAGATACATCTGATAATAATTGCTCAGTAACCTTTACCCCTTCTAATTTGATTATACGGGGAAGCAGCTAGGAACCGAAAAATGTCAGGGAGGTCTTTATGTCCTCGATCGTGCAACTCAAGCATTTCTTTCTACTTATGAGGGCCACAATTTGAAGGCTTCCGCAAACATTTGGCATAACAGTTTAGGCCATTCATCTCATAAAGTTGTTGAAATTTTGAATAAAAAGAGTCTCATTCGCCTATTTAGGCCGGAACCTGAGTCAAGTCATCAAGTCCGTTCCAGTTGTCAACTTGCAAAGAGTCATCGATTCCCTTTTTCTCTTAATAAAAAGCATAGTTCATCTCCACTTAATTTAGTTTATTGTGATTTATGGGGAAATCCCCTATTTCATCTACAGCCTGTTTTCAATATTATGTGATTTTTATTGATGATTACTCCTTATTTACTTGGTTTTACCCCTTAAAAGGTAAAATAATTTTTCTCAACTTCCAAAAATTGGTTGAAAATAAATTTTCTTTTAGAATTAAATCATTTCAATGTGATAGAGGCATTGAATTTTCCAATTCTGCATTTGACAACCATCTTGCCATATGTAGTATTGTGAAATGGGTTTCTTGTCCTTACACTCAAGCTCATAATAGAAAAGCTTAACGTAAGCATCGTCATATCATTGAAACTGGTCTTACACTTCTATTCCATCCGAATGTACCTGCTTCTATTTAGGTTGAGGACTTCTCCACCGCAACATATATCACCAATCGTTTACCCACGCCGATTCTCCAATATGCTTCTTTATACGCAATCTTGTTTGGTAACGAACCCTCATACTCTATCCTCTAAACTTTTAGTTGTTTATGTTATCTATATCTTCGAGATTATGCCATAAATAAGCTTTTACCTAAAAGTATGCCTTGTATTTTCATCGGTTATAGTTCACTTCATAGGGTTTTTGATAGGTCGTGGGGTCCTTTTCATGCACGCACGTCGGGTCATTTCCACGCACGTTACACGACCACTCTCTATTTTAGTAATTATGATTTATTCTATTTAGAAATTCCTATAAGGAGTCTTATTAGGGTTCAATTTTGTGCTAGGCACTTCTCCTATAAAAGAGAGCTTAAGCTTATTTTATTATCAATGTTGGTTTGAGTGAAAGAAAAAGGCTTAACCTTAGAAAGATATATAGATTTTGGGATAAATCTCATAAACCCTAGTCCTCTATTTTGAAGCGATTATAAAAGTTTAATTAAAGGCGAGTTTAGGTTAATTCAATCGTGTTAAGTAATTGCTTCTGCTTACGTAGAAACTAATAACTTTATACCAGAGCTAACAAGATTTTGCGGGATTTCTTTTTCTTTCTCTCAACAAATGATGGGGAGGAAAACACCAAAGAAATAAATGCAAGGCGGGCAATTGAAAGTGGCAAAAAGTCTACCAAGTTATTTATGGAGTCTAACAAGGAGCTTACAGAATCGGACAAGATAATGCTTAAACAATTTGAGGCGAAGTTTGCCAAATCATGTGTAAGAGCTATGTTTGATTCTAGGTTTTCCTTGTATATAAGGTCGATTGCCGAAATTAAGGAGATTGAGGCAGGTATTGTAACAGAGGATTCGATGGAGCAGGCTTGAAGATAAACTACAAGGATACGACGGAGAAAGAGGGTAACTGTTTGATTGAAGTTCTAGGCAGGGAAAACGGAAACGTGCTGAAAAGTTTTCGATCAAAGTCTTATGATAGAGTTGCGATCTTGATATGAGAAGTTTACCCGATTGACGATTCTAATCATCATAAAGTCCAATCGAAGAATACCAACACCACCTTAAAACTAATACCCCAATTCCAACAAATTGAGAAGTGGGGTTTTACTGATTTGTTTGACAGCGATGAATAAAATTATGGGATTGAGGAAGAAGTTATTAACGATTGTGAAATTGAAGGTTTCACCTAGATCAACAAGTTTTTTGTCAAAATTAACAAGTTTGTAGATTCTCAAATATAAGAGTTTTTTTTACAAAACTCTGATTAACGGAGTTTTCAAATTAGGGTTTCAAACTATTGGGGAGGGTTTTCGAGGTAAGACATGGCCAGAAAATGATGGTTTTGAACTAGGGTTTCGACAGGTTGGAGAGAAGAGAATTGGGGAAGATATGGGTTTCGCCCACATGCTTGGCACGATGCGAGGCATGGGATAGTTCAATGGCACAGTACAAGGCACGCCAATAGGCATGCCATTAGGCAGTGGGCTCATAGGTTTTTGCAGGTCTGTTGGCATGCATGGCAAACCGTAGAGTACACATGGCGCAGGTTATGGCATATGGAATAGCATAGAGCAAGGCACATGCATGCTTGGCAGAGGCACGTAGATAGGAAGGGGCACAGTCGATTCAAGAACGAGTATGTCCTTAGTAAAAGGTGGTCAGGGCACCTTTTTAATAAGTAAAGAAGTGAGACCGAGCATAATAGGGTAGGGCTGACCTTTAAGTAAACCATGTGCATATCATATGCTGCCCACTTTAAAGCTAAATCAAATGGCATATTATCTTGGGCAGACTTGTTTTAAACTATTTCTTGCACTATACAGATTACATAAAGCGTAGAAAAGCTAGAAGGGGCATCTTGGGTCCAAGAGTGTATGGGAAATCTAATACGGGCTAGACTTTCGCAACCACTCTCTAACGATTTATTAAGATAAACCCCCGACCTTTGATGAATCTCTAGAAGAGGTAATTAATTCAGAGTTTAGTGATATATTTTTGTTAGGATTTGAAGCTGTTCAAGTCAAGATTTTAATCAGTTTTTGAAACCTCTCTATGAAGTCAAGTACGGTAGCTTTGGGAAACTAATAGTTTCTTTATTCAGAGGCAAACAAAATGGGTATGTAAAGTACCGTAGAAGAATTTACAGTTGTCATTTGCTCAAGGTTACTCCTTTTGTCTTCAAAGACGGGGAGATTTGATAGGCCGTGGGGTCGTTTCCATGCATATCACACGACCAATCCCTATTTTAGTAATTATGTTTTATTCTATTTAGTAATTCCTATTAGGAGTCTGGTTTCTATTTTATGCTAGGTCTCTTCTCAGATAAAAGAGAGCCTAAGCTTAGTTTATTTTCAAAGTTGGTTTGACTGAGAGAGAGAGACTTAGCCTTAGAGAGATATGTAGAGTTTGGGGTTGAACTAATAAACCCTACATCTCTAACCTTTATTTTGAAGCAATTAGGTGAGTTTACAATCCACAATACGATAGGGAAGCTCTAGTTAGCATAAAAAATACGAAGAACACCAATTGGTTGGGAAAATAAGAGATTCAATTGCTATAAACAAAGTAATTACAATAATAATACTCTAAACCCTAAGCTCTTCCTCAGAACTTTTTCTAGATCTAACATCCATAAAAAAATAACCTAAGTTCCCTTTATATACAAGGGAACTCAAAATAATTAAAGAACGGATCTCGAGGCAAAACTATGCCTAAAAATTACAAACTACGCCAAAGTTGTTCGAACGGCATCAAAACTCGTTCGAACGAATTTACGCCTAATTGGTCTAAAACCCTAGAAAGTTGATAACTCGTTCGAACAAAAATGTGATGGGCCAAATTCCAGAGAGCATGAAAATAGCTATTTGAACGAAATAAGGAGTCGTTCGAACGACTTAGGTTTCTTGGGCCAAATTCCAGAGAGGTGGAATTAGGCCGTTCAAACGACTCTCAACCTCGTTCAAACGACTTTTGGTTAATTTATTAATTTCCCTAGATCCTCCTGGATCATGGTTCCCCCCTTTAGAAGCCTTGAGCTCCTGCTTAAGCTAGAACTGGAGATGTGGGAATGCGGCCATGCCCAATTCCCTACTGTACCACTTCGACTTACTAGATAACTGACCCTTCTTCCCAACGCGGAATGACTCAATACCACCCCGTCATGTAGTATAAACTTTCCTTTCTAGAATACCATCCTCCTGCAACAGATCTTCTCTTTCCATCCATAAGTCATTAATTGACGGTAGGCGAGTGTCGATTGTAGAGTCTTTATCTAACAGAGACAGCTCAAATAGCTTCAAATGCTCGACATTAATCACCGAATATATCTTCATGAAAGGTGGTAAATCCAACTAGAATTTATTGTCACCAATCTTCTTGAGTATAAAAAATGGACCATAATGGATAGGTTTAAGCTTCTTACCTTCCCCCTTAAGCCGTTCCTTACCCAAATACAACCAAACTAGGTCGCCCTCTTGAAAAGTATACTCAACCCGATGCTTGTCGTGGCGAGCCTTATACTTCGCTTGAGTCTTCGTCAACTGTGTTTCAACTGCCTCATGAACCTTGCTTATCCTCTCAATGAAACGTTGAGCTTTAACCTGCTCCTCTTCCTCCTCCCATGACCCCGTCTTATCGCCAAGACTAAATACAAAATCAAAAGGGCTTTGCGGCAAGTACCTCAAGTAAACTTTAAAAGTAGACTTCAAAGTAGAACCATGAATCGCCCGATTGAACGCAAACTGAAGATACGGTAAACTCTCATCCCAAGTCTTTGGACGCTTAGAATGGAATCCCTGTAATAAATGTACCAAAGTGTGATTAACTACCTCTGTTTGCCCGTCAGTCTATGGATGAAAAGTGGTACTTCTCTTCAACTTAATGTCCATCATCCCCCATAAAGATCTCCAGAAATGCTCTAAAAAGTGGTCATCCCTATCAGAAATAATAGAAGAAGGGAGCCCAAAATACCTTCAGACGTTTCTGTAAAACAATCGCGTTGTTCCTTCACCAGTGACCGTCTTCTCGGGAATACATAGTAGACTGCCCCTGTAAATCTAACCATCCTTCAAAACATACTCGCATGTCTTGCCTTGCAGCAACTTCTCGTGAATCACACTGAGCTCCTTGCCGTCGTCATACCGTAAAATGTACTTAGAAGGAACAATAGGCTGGATCTGCATAGCTACCAACAAATTTAAAATAGTTGGTAATGAGGGTCGAGATAATATATCAACCATCTTGTTGTCCACTCCTTTCTTATACTTGATCAATAAGGTAAACTGCTGACGGTACGACATCCACTTCATATGGCGAGCCTGCTGAAGCTTGGACAGCGTAGATAAGAACTGTAATGGTTTGTGATCGGAATGTGCCACAACCTCCTTCCCCAATAAGTAACTCTGCCAATGTTTCACTGATTGATATAACGCGTATAACTCTTTATCGTAGGTAGGATAGTTACGCACTGTACCTGTAAACATCTCAGAATGGTAAGCAACTGGCTTACCATCTTATAAAAGGATTGCCCCAAATGCATAGTCTAACACATTTGTCTTGACCTTAAAAGGCTGCTACATATTGGGCAATGCTAACACTGGTGCATCCATAATCTTGCGCTTCAATAACAGAAAAGTCTTCTCATGGTGCCCTTCCCATACAAACTGTACTACGATCTTCGTCAAAGAATGTAAATGTGCGGTTATTTGTGAAAAATACCGAATAAATTTTCGTAAGTACTGACAAGAACCCATAAAACTCCTCACTTCCATCACTGTACGGAGTCGAGGCCAGTTAGTAATGACCGAGACCTTCTCTAGATCGACCTTAAGCTCACCGCCACCAATAATAAATCCCAAATAGACTAGCTCCCTCTTCCCAAAATCACACTTCTTCCCGTTTAGAAAAAGTTATTGTGATCGCAAAATGCCCAACACTTTGCGTAAATGTCCAAGGTGTTCCTCCCATGTAAGAATATATATTAAGATATCATCTAAATATACAATTACAAAATCATCAATAAACGCACGAAGTACCTCATTCATTGGCCGCATAAACGTCGTCGGGGCATTGCATAATCTAAAGGGCATTACCAACCACTCAAAAAGGCCATGTTTTGTCTTGATCGCTGTCTTCCTAGTATCTTCTTCCCGGATTCTAACTTGATGGTAACCCGACTTAAGATCTAACTTGGTGAAAAGCCGAGCCGTCTGCAACTCATCTAAAAGCTCGTCAATCCATGGAAGCGGATAATAATTCTTCACAGTAATCTTGTTCAATGCCCGATAATCTACACACATCCCCTAAGACCCATCCTTCTTCTGCACCAGTAGCACCGGTGAACCACAAGGTGAGCAACTCGGATTAATAACTCCTTGCTCCAGGAGTTCGTATACTTGTTTCTTGATCTCATCAAACTCTATAAATAAAGTCCAATATAACCCAATATTGGGTAGTGGCTCACCATTCACTAAGGTGATATCATACTCCATATCTCTCTTACGCGGCATCCCATTTATGCCTAGAAACAAGTCTTCATACTCCCCTTGCAACTCCCCTATATCGGTTTGTTTCTTAGGAGGCATTGCCAAAGTAGACAATATCGTAGCCGACGGACCTTCTTGAACCGGTCGCACCAACAACAATATAAATTTGCCGCTCACATTAACCAACCTCTTCGCCTGAGTCATCGTTACCAAATTACTGGTATTGATATGTTCCTTGTACACATTGATATAAAACTCTGTCCCATCCTTCACCAGACGATACTTGCGAGTTCGACGGTAAAAGATTATATCTCAGTCCCAAAGATAAGGGTTACCTAAGATGACTTGACACATGTCCAACGGAATCACCTCATATGTCACTTCGTCAATAAACTTCTCAGTAATCGCAAACTTGAGCATACACTGCTTAGTGATCTTCAACTCAGCGTCTTTTTAAATCTAACCCAAACCATACCTCTTAGGATGAGCCACAGTAGCCAAACCCATTTTCTTCACCACCGCCTTAGAAATTAAATTCTTCTGACTACCCGAATCAATGATGGCCTCGAGTAAGCTCTACTTTACCTGAATGCCGACTTAAAAAAGCTCTTCCCAACTCACCTCATCGATAGCTATAGGTTGCTTGAACATTAGAGCAAGCTAAAGATTTGGCTTATCTAAATTCGAAAGATCCACAATTGTTGCGGCCAGTGCACGTTTCCCTTTCTTGCCCTTCTCCTCCTTCGGTCGATGCTCCGGGTAAAGTTTGTAACATATATCTGAATTATACCCATTAGCCTTACAATGACTACAGATAATACACTTGAATGAAGACCCCTCTCCTTTGGACTCCCCTTTCTGATCAAACTTCTAAGTAGACTTGTACCCCGACTTGCTCTTGTTGTCTTTCTTGTCACTCTTCAAGTACTTGCTTTCAATGGCAATTGCTTTAACGGTAGCATCTTCGATATTTTATATATTGAAGAGTTTTAATTCTTTTCGAATGGACTCCGACAAACCCCCCGTATACTTCATGAACACCTTGTACTCATCCACGTCAATATCTAAAACCAACGTTTGCTTATAAGACTCCGTAGTAAATTGTTGTACGGATTGCCCAAACCTTTGGAGAAAATTGTACCATTTGTACCATCGCTTTTGTTCATACTCAATTGGACAAAATTGTTTCCTCACCAAAACCTTGAATTCCTTTCAACTCAGACTTCCGACATCATATCGTTTCTGATAGGATTTCCACCACGTTAGTGAGTGACTTGTAAATTTCAAAATAGAGAAACAAATCTTCTGAGCGTTGAAATATTCATAAACGGAAAAATAGGTCTCTAACCTATCTAACCAATTATTCAACTTCTCGGCATCGACCGAACCATCGAATACCGGAATTTCAATTTTAAAGTCAATACGAAGATTACGTATAGGATTCATTGACTTGCCAAAACTTGGGCGCTCCTTGACAGATTCGACATCACTAGAATCATTACCGATCTCCGCATTATCCCCGTCTCCATCGACCTCCATAACCCCTTTCTTCCTCGAGTGACCTCGCCGTGTCGCCAAAGCGGAAACCTTCACTTAGTTTGTAAGACACAGTTGTTTAACTAACTCCTCTATAGTAGAAGTTAGGTCGAAAACTGTCATTTCCAAAGTCGTGAGTAGATCGTTGGAATCGTCCATCTTTAAATTGTCCTTCTTCTTAGAATTAGGTTTGTGATGAATCGTCAACGGACTTACTAGCTTCTCCTTCGTTTGCTTGAGACTGTCACGTGTAGAGACCATAAATCATAATCAACCCCCGAAGATCGTAACTAGAAAACTGATACCACTTAATCCACAATACGATAGAGAAGCTCTAGTTAGCAAAAAAAATAATACGAAGAAGACCAATTGGTTGGGAAAATAAGATATTCAATTGCTAGAAACAAAGTAACACTATAAGAATGAAGAGTATTTGCCACCAAAATATGTATGGAAAAAGAGTTTTTGCCACTGTCTTTACCGTGGCTAGGGCCATGAGCGTTGATGGGGTGGATAAAGCTTTGGCACTATTTTTACCGTGGCAAAAAGTTATTTTTTGCCACTGAAAAATCTGTGGCATAAACCTACTTTCCCCACTACAAATTCTGTGGCAGAAGTCTACTTTCACCACTATAAAATCAGTGGGAAAAGTAGCCACTACAAATTTTGTGGCAAAAACATACTTTCACCACTACAAAATATGTGGCAAAAGCATGTTTTCCCCACTACAAAATCCGTGGCAAAAACATATAATAAATAATAATAAAAAAATTAAAAAAATATACAGAAAATGAGATAAATTATAAACATGTTTTTACCGACAATTCACATAGCATCATACACTAAATAAATAAATAAAATATTTTATTTCAAAATACTATAATAGCAACATCTATTATTTGTTATCACACTTACAAATTCAGATATTAGACAAATCCTATAAATATTTTGGTAACAAATCCCTGAGTAAATAATATTACACAAAATACTCTAAAATCAATATCTGAGTAAATGTCTCCCCCATTGCCAAGGTTCATAATATCAAATGTAAAACTCACCAAATCCATCACTGAATCAGGACTTCCAATGAATGAAGTTATCTTCGACCTGAGTAAATTGCAATTAACAAAAGCTTCAGAATGAAAAAAGAAGAAGAAAATATGATACAAAGTTATTTATCCACATATATGTCAAAAAAATCCTACATTATAGATAACTGAAGATGGAGCCACAAGTCTAAACTAAGAAACTAAGAAACTAAGAAACATGATTATAAGCATCAAAAGCTAGTTACGTCTATTCGAAAGTAACTAACACTATCCCATGTTTACTAAAAAGAAAACTAACAAGATCTAATAAACATGAGAAATAGATTCCGCTAATCCTAAAGCGAGTCTTAAGTCCTAAAATTATAAAATTTAATAGAAACGAAAACTAGCTTTCAATGAAACTATAATGTGGTTCATGCATTTCTGAAAGACTAGGTAGACTACATACCTTCTGTTGATGCTTTAATGGAAATGCAGTTGGATACTTTGATTGAAGCTTTAGTGGAAATGCAGTTGGATACTTTGATTGAACCATTGAAGGACCTTTCAAGGAG
The DNA here is from genome assembly GCA_014058105.1 of Kingdonia uniflora. NCBI lineage: Eukaryota > Viridiplantae > Streptophyta > Magnoliopsida > Ranunculales > Circaeasteraceae > Kingdonia > Kingdonia uniflora. The sequence continues at coordinate 982,289 of JACGCM010001326.1, forward strand.
AACATTGGTGCACTTATAGCACCTTGAGAGACTACCTACAAAAAGATGATCACAAAAATTTAAAGTTAATTCCATCAAGAAACAAATTTTGAAAGATAAAAGAACAAACAGATACCTAAAATTACCTTGACGAGAATCTTTGGGTCCTGTCCAACCTTCTCACTTAGAAGTAATCCTTTAGAAAAAAGGCCATCATGCTACATTTTTTGAGAAACAACCAAGGATCAAAAAGTTGAATTGTACTGATACACAAAAACATCGATAATTATATCTGCCAATTCAAGTTATTAAAATAGTCGTGTATTTTTGTATAACAGGCGATATTTTGGACACGCCAAACAAAATGAAGCTTTAATCCAATCTATGAACTCATTCACTAAAAGAGAATTTACTTAGTACCTTCCCAAAATCATATTGACCATGAGTTTCATCGCAGTGGCATTTCCAACATCCCCAAGGTAAAACCTTGACTGCAAAATAAATATTTAAAGAACAATCAGAGCTAGACTGGAGAATCGATGAATTTATTTTTATCTGCAGAAAGGAGTGAGAGACAGCATAAAGCGTATACCTTCCCCATGATGTCTAAGAAAGGAGAAACCATATCATATAAAGCCTTGTCCCCTATAAAATTATTAGAGCAATAGATTCAGTTTCCTTGTTCTGGATTGCACTCTTTGATGGAAAATACAATTTTCAACAATACACTACATTTGAGATGTCATTTCCTCGGTGAAAAACTACATATTTAATATCATTTTACATCAGAAACTTTTTTGTGAAAAACTGCACTTACAACGTTAATACTGAAACGATTTCAAATGACCCTAGACGATATAATGCTATGCAGCGGTTTTGAACTACTTCCCAACCAAACATCAGTGACCCTGCTATAATCATATATCAAGTGATAGATAGATAAGTTACTCTTATAAAATTAAAGATAAATGATGTTCACTAGTGTGCACATCACATGCGGAGGAGCTAAATACAAAGAAATAAAGTTAACGAGCATAACCAAGCAAGGGAAAATTAATAAAAAAAGATTAGGAAAAATGTATCACCAACAAATATAATCCTTACCTTAATTTAGTACATTCAAGACTTTGGTGATTGTCCAGCCTCTAATGCCAAGAGCTATCACTGTTAGAATCTGTCCAATACGTTGGAACAATATGCGTATGAGTAAAAACAATATTAATATAAGCCATTAATTATTCATCAAATTGAAAAGAATATAAACATGAATCAATTTAGTTAGAGCATATGATAGTACCACTTCAAGAGGATCCGGAACCACTGCTAGAGCTACTAGAACTACTTGATTTACTTACGTTATCCCCTTGCCTTTCTCCTTGAAGGAGTGAAGAAGATGACATGTTTCTCTCAGCTGTAGCCAGTAGAGCACAGAATTCAAGTATGTATACAAGATGACAAACCATAGGGGAGCATTGTTTTCAAATAACTTTACATTACCATTAGTCATTCCTAGAGAAGATGTATACAAGATGCTTCAAGAAGAATAGTTCTGAGAATGACCCCCACAATGCACAAGATATAAAAGCAACCTTAGACTATTATTATTAGTATCTCAAGTGCTGAAACCACTCTATGTGTACTGTACCAAAAGAAACCACAAATTAAATAAAAGCAAAACCAACTGTGTGTGTGAGAGAAAGAGACAAAGGTTCACACTCTTTATGCTTCCAAACTGCCTAAAGTTGGGTACTTGCATGTGTAAATAAATGCATTTAGAGATAGAACTTCTACAAGAAAATGCATTTACTTCCAAGTAAAGCAAGAGTTCCTTGGTGGGGTTGTCTTGCCTAGTTGAGCTTTACACACTGTGAGTTTGCTCTCTCCCTGCTCTACAACTATTGTTGTTCTACCACTACATATAAACATCATCTGACACAGCTAGGGTACTACTGCATAAAAGAATTGAAACTTATGCCAGGGCAACAAAATAAGAAGAATGCAAATGAAGACATCAAAATATGCAAACATGGAAGTTGTGTGCAAATTCAAACATATATACACTTTTTTTTTTTTGATAACATAAACTACTGCAATAGAGTAATGGGGCATGTTTATGGTTGCATTAGGCTAGTTTTTGGCAAATCTAAAACATGGGTACCTTTGATTTCTTGAGTAACAAGTAATCAGTGTTTCACAATTATATTGTTTCAAATGTTAATGGGGTTTTAATGTTTCTATAATCCAATCTTTCTCTCATTGATTTCGCACGAAAAAAAAAACACACAAAGCTAATTTTAGGATCAAATTATGCAAATAATTGTAAAAGGAAGTAATGGGTGTGATTGAAATTACCAGAATCAGGATGAACTAGATTGAAACGCAAATCAAAATCAACATTTGCAAATCGAAGATAGAGATACACAGGCAAACACGAAGAACAAGCTCTTGGAAGACCAAAACATCCTTTCCTTGCTACAAGAACAAACCCTTCTTTCACCTCCTCCTCCTCCTTCTCCATCTCTTCAACTACAGATGATGATAATGATGCCCTAATGTGAGTGACAATATACATTAGGGCATCATGTTGAGAGATCTCTTCAACTACAGGAGATCTGAGCACTGGCGTTTGGGGTTCAAGAGAACCTCTCTGGAGTGTTCTTGATTTTTTGGAGGAGAGCTAAGGAGATGATGATCGAGAGAGAGCTGAGGAGTGAGTTGAAAGAATAAAGGGATCGGGGGAGATGAAATAATTTAGGTTTTATGTATTGTTTTTGCTACTGCTTTAGTTCAATAGCTACGGTAAAAGTTGTAGCTTGTCCGTCACTGATAAAACAGTGGCAAAAACTAAAAGCCATCAGTGGCAACTGCCTATTTTTCTTGTAGTGTAATTACGATGATAATACTCTAAACCCTAAGTTTCTTCTTATAACTTTTTCTAGATCTAATATCCATAGAAAAATAACCTAAGTTCCCTTTATATACTAAGGAACTTGAAATAATAAAAGAACGGATCTTGAGGCAAAACTACGCCTAAAAATCACAAACTACGCCAAAGTCGTTCGAACGGTATCCAAACTCGTTCGAACGACTTTACGCATAATTGGTCTAAAACCCTATAAAGTTGACAACTCGTTCGAACGGCATGACAAGTCGAACGAAAATGTGTCTATGGGCCAAATTCCAGAGAGCATGAAAAAGAGTCGTTCGAACGACTTGGGTTTCCTGGGCCAAATTCTAGAGAGGTGGAATTGGGTCGTTCGAACGACTCTCAGCCTCGTTCGAACGACTTTTGGTTAATTTCCTAATTTCCCTAGATCGTCCTGGATCAGTTTAATTAAAGGGAAGTTTTAGGTTAGTTTAATCTTGTTGAGTAATTACCTTCGTGTACGTAGAAACTAACACTTTTCATTACATAAATCGTGCTACTAATTTTTCGTCATGTGATATTTGATGAAACTAGTTTCCCTTTCGCAGCAAGCAACTTACCCGCATCTCTTCCCGTATTGTTTTATATGGTAACCCACTTTGATGTATACAATCATCAGCAAGCGTTGGTTCTGGGATACATTGGTTATTTTTCTGGGAAGTGTTGGTTCTCCTTTGTTGGATTACTCGCTGGAACACATAGTGGCAAGAGACTCCGTTGTAGCAGTTCTGTGCGTTGGCTCTGTTCTAGGAAGCGCAGGTTCTCCTTTGATGAGAACTAGCTACTAAATAGATAGCAGGTATAGAATGTCATGCCCGAGTCGAGCCGAGGTCTGCACACCGCCACCTCGAATGTACTGTTTATGACGGCTTGGATCATGAATCGCTAGCTCCTTCCCCTTTATGCCCCTAAACTCTTCGGTCATAGCTCGTCTCTTTACCTTGCTTTCCTCTCCCGATCATCCCGCCCGCTACGCATAAGGATAAGGATGATCATCCTCCAGCTCGAGACAATCAGAGCGCTACCCATTCCTAAGTTATGCGACAAAAGTAAGAGGAAAAAGTAGCCAGAGGAAGCCGGAGGTGGAGCTAAGGACTAGGTATTGAGCTGGTGATAAAAGCTCCTAAATCAAAACCTTCCCAACCAGCTCCTAAATCAAAACCATGGGCCTCTTGTGCTTTGGACAAGCCTACACACTCATCATCACCTGATTCATATGCGACTAATGAACAACATATTACATTAACGCCTCAACCACCCAATGTCGACTCATCTCCGTCCTTCCCTCCTATACCAGATCAAGATGCATCCTCGCCATCCCACGCCACGAGTGCACAACCCATTATTACTAAGTTTCTGTTACATCAATTGTACCCGTACATTCCATGATAACGAGGGGAAAAGATGGAATTTTCAAGCCAAAACGATTTCATGCTGTAACAGTCTATCCAATATCTGACCAGTACCCAAAATCTCCACCATTTGCATCTTTATTAACACTAAAGGAGCTGTGTGGTTTAAAATCTACCTCTAAACATCTGGAGTGGATCGATGCCATGGATGCTGAAATCCGTGCACTACATCAAAATAAGACTTAGACATTAGTTCCTCGCCCTCCGAATGTTAATGTTGTTAGATGTCAGTGGGCTTTCAAAACTAAATTACTCACTGATGGATCCATTGACCGCTTGAAGGTGCATCTTGCGGCGAAGGGTTATAATCAACTTCAAGGCCTTGATATCGACGAAACATTTAGTCCATTCGTGAAGCCGGCTACTATTAGCCTTGTTCTCTCATTGGCTACTGTTGCTCTTTGGGAAATTTCATCAGTTAGACGCCAAGAATGTTTTCTTGCACGGCCACCTCCATGAAGAAGTCTACATGAACCAACCCCCTGGTTTCACGTGCCCTCAATATCTAGATCATTTATGTTTTTTGAATAAAGCAATATATGGGCTTAAACAAGCTCCTCGAGCATGGTGTAAATGTTTTAATTTCTTTTTCCAAGCCGGTTTCTCATGTAGCTGGACTGATTCATCCTTATTTGTCTCTCGCCATCGAGTTGGTACAATTTTTCTTCTCCTTTACGTCGACGATATTGTACTAACTAGTAGCAATTCAACTTTGTTCTCCAAGTTTATTGCTCTCCTCAATAGTGAATTTTCCACAAAGGACTTGGGTCCGCTTCATTATTTTTTGGGAATTGAAGCTCAATATTCAACCTCATCTAGTTTGTTTCTCACTCAGACCAAATATGCAAATGATCTCCTTCAATGAGCAACTCAAAAACTGGCTACTCCTATGGTCGCTCGAGAACACTTGTTCATGAACAGTAAGCCATTTTCTGATGTTACCTTGTATCAATTTATTGTTGGAGCATTACAATATCTTGTCATTACCCGGTCGGATATCACTTGCAGTGTAAATTCAGTTTGTCAATATATGCATGCCCCAACCGAGGGCCATTTTTTTGCTATGAAACACATTCTTCAGTATGCTAAGGGAACTTTAAATTATGGTCTCAACATTTATTCTCAAAGTTCGCTATGCTTGTTGGCATTCTCTGACGCTGATTGGGCTGAATGTCCTGATGCCCGGCGATCTACTTCTGGATATGCTATTTTTCTTGGTCAAAATCTCATTTTGTGGAATGTCAAAATGCAGCCAACGGTATCACAATCGATTACATAATCTGAGTATCGAGCGTTAGCCACTACTGCATTAGAAATTACATGGGATTCATATCTCCTTCAAGATCTCGGTATCTCATTTCGCTCTCCAGCAATATTCTTTTATGACAATTGAAGTGCAATAGCAATGTTAGATAATCCAGTTCATCATGCTCGTGCCACATATATCGCCTTGAATTATCATTTGGTTTGCGAGAAAGTTTGTGCGAGTTTCTAAGAGTTATACCTTCACATTTCCAGGTTGCTGACATATTTACCAAAAATTTTACCTCGATCACAGTTTGCAGTTCTTCAATCCAAGCTCACTTTGTCTGCGAACTCCAAGTTTCGCTTGAGGGGATGTTGAAAATAAGATATCAGAAAAGGATTGAAGGGATTAGAGATCCTTGAATCATTGGCTTATCTCTGTAATAATCACACCTATAAAATGATAGCCTTCTCTTTGGTTTTATGCATGGTTTTAAATATCGACCAACATGCCGATATCTGGGATTTTTGAAAAGGGCAACACCTAATGTCGCTAAAAATATCGTATGGGGATGGTAATATTATGTATCACCTGACATAGCTCGATATATTGTGATATATCGAAGTGTATCATGAGATATCAGAAAATATCGAAAGATATCGCCGACATTTTAAGATATGTAGGGCGATACAAAATAGAATTTTCCGCTTTAATTTTTTATAACTTTTACCGCATCTAAAATTACTAACTTCTTGTTAAGAACAAGTTCGGTTTAGGTCTAACCCACACTGGGTTGGGGTGACCCACCGACTCCTAACCAGCACATGAACCTAGTGTTTTTATGGGGAGAGTTTTAGGGACCTTATGTAGCCTCCTATTTATACACCATATATTCTCTGTAACCTAACAAGTTCATAATAAATGCTATATTTCTTCTCTCTCTACAATATGTTATAATATTATATTGTTCAGTTTTGTTCGCAGCAAACATGATGCAAATGCAAACAATTTGCATTTCTAATTGCTTCCATGTGTTTGGTTTGATTTACAATTACAATGTGGTGCCTTTAAAATACTTACATGTGTTTGGTTTACTTTTGCAAAGCAAACAACTTGTATTTCTATCCAAAATGTTCTCTTTTTGCTTGCATTTGGTTGCAGCGAAAAATCTCTGCAACACAGTTTGCATTTGGGTTTTCTACTTGGGAGACAAAATTGGAGAAAAATAAGGACCTTTTAAGAGATAAAAAAATGTGTAGTTATCATTTGCATTTGCAAGTAATGCACCTAACCAAACACAAAATATCATTTTGCAATCACTTTGTTATACAATGCATTGCAATTCTACTCTTACTAAACAAACACATTGGCTTGTATTGCTTTACAACTTATTGCAAATGCATTGGAGTTGCCTTTGCATCTTACTTGCAGCGAACCAAACTGAGCCTATGTGTGTGCTTGTGATTGTATGTTAAGACTAAAGTAGATGCTTTTATTCTCAACACTTCTCAGTTATCACACTACTAAAACAAAATGTATATATTTTACTAACTTCCAAAATCTTAAATCATCTATAGTTTGTTCATTGCAAGTAGGTATAATCGAGTTATCATCAAATTTACTACACGTACTTCCATTAACACTTTTTATAATAATTAGGAAAAAAATACATTCGTTTGACTTTCCCGACAAATTAACTATATCCCCGATAAATAGCCAATATATCAGTAACTAAACTGATACTCTATGTACTTTAGATCGAATGTCATTTTGTGTAGATGTCGCCCGACGTATCGATTGTATCGCCGACATCTCAGAAAATGAAATGATCGACAATGTTTTTGATGACTATTTAAAACCTCATTTATGTGTCGCTGCTACATCATAGAAAAATATTGTCGATCACCCTGATAACTCGTACTTATTGGCTTACTTCATTATGAGTTTTGATTGATTCTAATGGTCATAATGTATTGTAATGGTCTTATGGAGAGACAAACAAAGTTTGTCCTGCATTTAAACAATAAACTATGGAACTTGCACAAGAAGACTTAACTTAATTAAATTAGACATTATTAATTACATATAATAGATGAACACTAAACATATGAGAAAAAGAAAGAGCTTGATTTCATTGATGAACCAAAAGGTTACCGAGGCATAAAGCCTAATTAGTTATATGTAGCCCTTCTAAAACTCTCCCCATAAACACTGGAGTGTATCGGCCTGTTAGGAGCCCAGTAGGACACCCTAACCAAGTTGGGTTCCCACCTTAGGCCAGACCCAACTCTTAATACTCCCATTGGGGTGTTCCATACCAGGACGACTTGCCTCGTCAAAACCTCTGCCTAGCAAAACCTCCAGGACAAAAAAGTTATGCAAGGAAAGAGTACAGTCATATGCCCTGTATGGGTTGTGGACTTGTATATGTTGCCTCATCAAAACCTCTAGTCAGTAAAATCTCCTAGGATACAAACTACACGTTCAAGAAAAAGAGTACAACATGCATGTATCCACGTCAGGTCAAGACTACTCCCCTTAACATCGATCCCCCCCCCCCGGATTTATCTCCCTAAGATATTGATGAATAATAACTTTCGCATGCCGATTCCATGTACCAGCTGCTTGAACTTACGTGGTGCAAGAGTCTTCATGAATTGGTTTGTAAAGTTATCTTTTAAAATGTCTTGAATAACGTCAATCTCATTCGCCTTCTGTAATTCATAAGTATAGAAGGAATTCTATAAAATGTTCTTCGTTCTATCGCCATTGATAAAATCTCCATTGACTTCAATGATGCAAGCCGAGTTGTCTTCATACATAGTCGATGCTTTATCTTGGATAAAACATGCCACAACTTCAGTTGATGTAATGTATCTTGGAGTGCAACCATCATTCTCTGCTAGCTTCATAAAGTGCAAAAATTTCTTCGTGGTTCGAAAATGTTACTAACACCGTCTGCTTCTTCGATCTCTAAGAGTTTGTTGTATTGCCGTACATAAACGTATGTCCATCTAGCAATGGCCACTATGTAGGTCTGACAAGTATTTTATATCGGCGTACCCTATAATTTTATGTTTACCATTTATGTTCTTTTTTGTACCGACCAGATACCTCATAATGTGCTTGATCTCATTTTAGTGCCTTTAGGTAGGATCAAAACTATGGCAAGCCAAACAGTTCACTGTAAATTAGTCATTGAGTTTAGTATACCCAGCTAACTATATCAAAGCACCACCTAGCTATGGCATCACGGCCCTAGGAGTTTCTCCCCCCCCCCCTATTAAGATGGTGGAAGATGTCCTTGTCCACATCCAAGTAAAGGACGACAATAAGCGACATCGTGCACTGCATCCATACTGAAGTGTTAGATAACTCTCCCAATATATATCATTTGGTGTATGAATATGCCATTACCAAGATGTTCGATCTACAAATCGAGACAATACTTGGTTTCCCAAGGTCTTTCATTTCGAATTCCTTTCTAAGGTATTTGGCGGCTCTCGCGATCTCCCCCGGAGTTCTAATAATATCTAAATTATTTAGTATATTGTTATGATGACTTAAGCCAATATCTGTGTTCTTAATGAGAACGCATAGAAAGATTAGACTATTTGCAAAGTCTCCGACCATCAAATACTTAGTCAACTTACTATGTCACATGGGCTCTGATTACTTCAAGTTAACAATAACTTTTCTAGTTTTATTACATACGCACCTCGTATGCGTTGGGCTTAATTGCTTCCAGAAGCTTATACCTCCCTAGGTGGCTTCATGTAGATATCCGTATCTAGCTTTCCATATCGATAAGAGGTATTTACATAAAATGCATGTCTAACTTTTCTTTGACAACTGACAGACTGATCAGTACAGAAATGTTATAGCATCCATAACTGGATAATAGGTCTTATTACAATCGATACCAAGTCTCTTAAAAAATTCATAGGCAACTAGTATTGCCTTGGCCTAATTATCTCTCTGAGTAAATTTCATTTCTGTACCATTCCCATTTGTAATTGATAGGGTCTATGACATCTCTTCGTATTATGCTAGCAAGTTTAACCCTACTTAGATTCCAGACGCCTACTTTGGCTAATGTACAATAGCATACAGTCATTTACAATAAGTAGTTCTGAATCCTCATCATTGATGGCGAGCACAGCAGCGAATATGAACACTTTGTCTACAAATTGCTATTAAACAATACTATGTTGTACCATTACAAACTTTTAATAGATCGAGATCTCCATATTATCATACGTATGTATCACTCCGTATTTATCTCATAATACATCAACTGATCACATAGGTACTATTGCTTAGTCGATGGGTGGCTCCATCCTCGATAAACCGACTACACCATTAGTCATATTTATCCATTATTCTACAGTTCCCCGGCTTAGAATACTTTTTTCCAACGATGTTCCCCACTAAGCGCGAGTCTCAGATTTATTTACGGTACTAAATCCCCTGGAACGTTCAACTGTGTAGGTGTATTACTTGCAGGTACATACACCTATGATACTTCAATAATATCTATGAATGTATTTGACAATTCATTTACGACCTATTGCAAATTTGTAATCTGTTGAACCTTATTATTACTTAACTTATGTAAAGAGATCCAGATGAGATATTAATGGTTTTTATAACTAATCCTGAAAACATCCTCAACATTGACTGTCATATCTCCCCCCAATGCTGGGAATATCGTCTCATCAATGTGGCAATCTGCCCTGCAGTATATATACGTCGTCAGTGGTCTTTAAATATCTATTGATAGATGCTAATCATAACCCACATAATACCAGGTCGACGTTGGGGTTCTATCTTCGTACGTTATGGTGGTGCGATTGGCACCTGTATAGAATATCCAAATATTTGTCGATGGGCGACACCGGGCTCCAACCCAGTTACTAGTTGCTTTGGGAAATCTTTGATGATTTGCTATAGGATGAATCTTAATCAGTGCTACGGGAGAAAAAATGCATAGCCCACACACTAGCTGAAAGCTTTGATTGTAATAACAGTGGCCTAAGGATTATCCTAAATTGCTTGATTAAGTTTTTCATTAATCCCGAGTTGGGTATGGTATTGGTTACTCACGATGCTTAATCATCTATCCTATTTAGTAGTAAAATAGTCATGAAAAGCCTGTGAGTCAAACTCGCAAACCCCTGCCAAGTCACATCAATCGCCTTGATCGGCTAATCAAAGAACTGAGCCTGCGATCAAATGATCTAAGTGAGAAGTCGTGCTAACGTTGTATTCCTAGTTGTTAATAACATGAAAACGAAATACAATCTCCAAGATGCATATATTATGACCATAAATACTCAAGTGAACCACTATGTGAATAAATATCTCAGCATGTGATGCAGAGCCTTTAAATGATTAAGCCCAAAGGCTTGGATTATTTTAATCTCATTAGGTTTAATTTTCTTTCTAGTTTTATTTGTTTTTAGATTAAGCTTATGTTTAAATAATAGGATACTTCTAATATGGGAATCCTCTAGTTCTATATTTTATTTGTTTCTAGATTAAGCTTATGTCTAAATAATAAGATCCTTCTAATATAAAAATCCTCTAGCTCTATTATAAATAGGCATGTAATAGTTGAGAGATGCATTCAACCAAGATCAATAAAAATTTTCTCTTTATTATTTATTCCTTGCAATCTCTTTTATTTTCTCAATTCAAATCGTTTCCATTATGTGTTCTCTATTAAGTGGTATCAGATTCAGTTGTAGGCCTGTGCTAAGATGGTGAACAACAAAAACGAAGACCGTGCCCAAGACAAAAATCTTGGAAACCTTGTGACAAGGGAAGAGTTTGCCGAAAAACTTAATTGTTTTGAGGGTAAAATCGAAGCTTCCAATCGACAAGTTCAACAACTCGACGCAACTATCAACAACCTCACTATACAAGTAAGTAAACTATCACCCTTCTCAGCCCCCGTTACTTCCATACCCTTTTCGCCATCCACAACTTCACCTATATACACCCCACCCTTCGCTTCTAAAAATTCCGACCTTACACTCACCCCCAACACCCATGAAACCCCCACCAAAATAACCCAATACCGCAAAAACCCTAATACCGTTCCCACATTATTACAACCTAAAAATCCAATGTGTTCTAATACTCATGTTTATATAACCCTAAACGACTACAATGATCTAGGCAACCCTCACCAATCTATCTCTTTTACCTCTTCCCCAAACCGCTACCACCAACATGAAATTATATAACACCACCACACTCCACAAAAGATCAATAACCACCAAAACTACCCACCTGGTTACCAATCCCAACAATAAAGCCATGATTATGAATTATCTATGAACGATATGGCTCTTGTTGATGGCGTACATGGGCGACCTCCCGATTTATATATTCATGATCCATATTTTACACCTCACCAAGCACAACCCCATCAATTTGAGTACAAGATGAAGGTCGATCTCCCGGCCTTTAATGACCATCTTCATGTTAAAGATTTTCTCGATTGGCTTTCTACGGTGGAGAAATTTTTTGATTACATGCATATTCCGGAGGAAAAGAAAACTTCGCTCTTTGCATATAAGTTCAAGAGTAGTGCTAACGCTTGGTGGGATAGTATTGTCAAGGCTCGCCGTAAAGAGGGAAAATTACCTATTCGTGATTGGGCGCAAATAAAGAAATATCTACGATGTCATTTTCTACCTTCTAACTACGAAGTAATTCTTTATGACCAACTTCAAAATTTAAAACAAGGTACTCGCCCCGTTATCGAATATCTTGAAGATTTTTACCGTTTATCAGCGCGTAATGGTATGAGTGAGAACGAGGTCAAGCAACTTAGTCGTTTCATTGGAGGTTTACGTTTTGAGATTCAAGACAAGATGTCGATGTCGCATATTCCTTCTATGGATATCGTTATTGAGTTAGCTCAACGAGCGAAACAATTTCTCGATAAAGCCAAACAATTTTCTAATAATGGGCGACCACAATACCGAGGTTATTCATTATCCTCATCTCCTCAAATAAACTGTTTTATACCCAACACATATCTTATAAATACCCTTTCATCCAACTTAAGCAATTCTCCACAAATCCATAACTCTACCACAAACATCCGTTTCCCGCAACTCCATAATCCTCCTCCTAACCAATACCAAAATAACCGACCCTTCGACCCTAAACCTTTGCTTGAACACCCCACCGACCCTTATGCCCGTCCTAAACAAAATTATTACTATCGTTGTAACCAACATGGTCATGCATCCAATATTTGCCCATCTCAAAACAATGCAAACCCTCGAGTAAATTTAACACACCATGATGAGGAGGTCATCTTTGATGGTGAGGTTCATGAGCATCCATCCGTTTTGGCTGTTTGTGATCCGATTTTATTTGAGTCGTCGTTGGATATTATTGAAGAAGTTCTTGATGGATGCGACGAAGAAGATAAACGATGCTGTGTTTTTTGTAAACTTCTCTTTACACAACAAGGAGATATGTCCCAATGCAACAGCATATTTCACTCCCAATGCTTGATTAACGGTAAACTCGCTAAATTTATCATTGATGGTAGTTTGAGCGAAAATATTATTTCTAAATCGGTGGTTCTGAAGCTTGGTTTAGCTCTTAGTTTGCATCTGGATCCTTATCCTATTTATTGGATCAAGGATACTTGTGTTTCTAAGGTTACACATTAATATCAGGTTCCTTTTACTATTGGTAAATATAGTGAGAAGATTTTGTGCGATGTGGTTGACATGGATGTTTGACATATTCTTCTTGGATGACCTTGGTTGTTTGATTTAGATGTTGATAGTAAGGGACGTAACAATATGTACACATTTCCAAAAGGTGGTCTCAAGTATATGTTTATTCCTATGAAGCCCAATGTGAAGCCCAAAGCACCTCTGACTGCGAAAACGCTTTTATTGCTTTCCGATGATGTGGAGAAAGATGTTCAAGAATCCAAAACTATTTTTTCTTTTGTTTCTAAAGGTGATGTCTCAAATCCTGATGACATGCCTCAAGAAGTTAAAGATCTTTTACATCAATATTCTAGCATTCTTCCTACCAAATTTCTAGATTCTCTACCTCCTATGAGGGATATTCAACATCACATCGATCTTTCTCTGGGTGCAAGCTTGCCAAACTTATCACATTACCATATGCCACCAAAAGATCATACAATTTTACAAGAGCAATTACAAGACCTACTTTCTAAAGGCCTTATTGGTCCATCAATGAGCCTGTGTGCGGTTCCGGCACTTTTAGTCCCAAAGAAATATGGCTCTTGGCGCATGTGTGTTGATAGTCGAGCTATTAACAAAATCACGGTATGTTATCATTTTCTAATTCTTCGTCTTGATGATATGTTGGATATGTTCTCCGATTCAAAAATCTTCTCTAAAATTGATCTCAAAAGCGGTTATCACCAAATTTGAATCCGTCCCGGAGATGAATGGAAAACGGCTTTTAAAACTAAAGAAGGATTATATGAATGGCCTGTTATGCCATTTGGTTTGTCTAATGCTCCTAGTACGTTTATAAGGCTTATGAATGAGGTTTTAAAGCCTTTCTTGAGCAAGTTTGTCGTCGTTTATTTTGACGATATTCTCATTTATAGCAAAGATGAGAAGGAGTGTCTTCACCATATTCGACAAGTATTTCAAGTACTCCAAGGTACCTCTCTCTAAATTCAACTCAAGAAGTGTACATTTATGCATGCTAAACTTATTTTCTTGGGATTTGTCGTTTCCGCCGATGGTATTTATGTTGACAAAGACAAAGTCAAAGCTATTTGTGAGTAGCCTACTCCGAAAATTATTTTTGATGTTCGATCTTTTCATGGCTTGGCATCCTTTTATCGTCGTTTTGTGCAAAAAAATTCTACTATAGCGGCCCCTCTTGCCGATTGTTTAAAACAATCTCGCCTTACTTGGAGTCCCGAAGCCAAATAAAGTTTTACCGTACTCAAAGAAAAACTATCTTCGGCACCGGTTCGTATTATGCCGATTTTACAAAACTATTTGAGGTGGATTGTGATGCCTCCGTCCGTGATATAGGTGTCGTTTTAACTCAAGAAGGAAGACCAATTGCGTATTATAGTGAAAAGCTATGTGAAGCTCACCGTACTTGGACTACTTATAAGTTATAATTTTATTCGGTTGTACAAGCTCTTAAGCATTGGAAACATTATTTACTTCAAAAGGAATTTCTATTATATACCGATCATGAAGCCCTCAAGTACATCCAAAGTAATACCAATATTAATCGAATACATGCTCGTTGGATCGCCGAGATTCAACAATTTAATTTTTTCTATCAAGCACAAACCAGGGAAGCAAAATAAAGTTTCTGGTGCCTTGAGTTGACGTGCATCCCTTCTTATTACCGTTCATACATCTATCATTGCTTTTGATTATCTTAAAAAACTTTATGTCGATGATGCGGATTTTTTGGAGATGTGGGAAAAATGCAACAATAATCAAGGGCGTACGATCGACTTTCTTCTTCATGATGGTTTTCTTTTTCTTGCTACTCGTCTTTGTATTCCCCAAAGTTTTTTGTGAGAGTACGTTATTAAAGAACTATTTGGGGGAGGTCTTGGTGGACATTTAGGTCGTGATAAAACAATTGCTTCGGTAAAAGAACGATATTTTTGGTCTTCTTTAAAGAAAGATGTTGCGGACTTTGTTCACAAATGTTTTGTATGCTAACAAGCTAAAGGTCATGCTCAAAATACGGGCCTCTACACCCCTCTTTCGGTTCCCAAATCACCTTGGATCGATATTTCTATGGATTTTGTATTGGGACTCCCTCGGACTCAAAGAGGAGTTGATTCAAATTTTGTGGTAGTCGATCGCTACTCAAAGATGGCACACTTCATTCCTTGCAAAAAAACTCATGATGCGGTACAAATCGCAAATTTATTCTTCCAAGAAATTGTTCGCCTTTATGGTGTTCCACAATCTATTACTTCCGATAGCTATAGTAAATTTTTAAGCTATTTTTGGCAAACTCTTTTGTAACGTTTGGATACATCTTTAAAGTTTAGTAGCACCGCTCACCCGCAAACCGATGGTCAAAGGAAAGTAGTTAATCGCACTTTGGGAAATTTACTTCGTGTTTTATCCGGTGCAAAGCCAAGGCAATGGGATTTATGTATTCCTCATGCGGAGTTCACCTATAATACTTCTAAGAGTACACTACAAGAATAAAGGGTATTAGCCACTAAAAAATCTGTGGCAAAAAGGCTTTTGCCACTATTTTTACCGTGGCTAGGGCCGTGGGTGTAGATGGGGTGGCTAAAGCTTTGGCACTATTTTTACCGTGGCAAAAAGTTATTTTTTGCTACTAAAAAATCCGTGGCAAAAGCCTACTTTAACCACTACAACATCCATGGAAAAAGCCTGTTTTCCCCACTACAAAATCTGTGGCAAAAGCCTACTTTCCCCATTACAAAATCCGTGGCAAAAGCCCACTTTCACCACTATAGAATCTGTGGCAAAAGCCTGCTTTCCCAACTACAAAATCCGTGGCAAAAACATATAATAAATAATATATAAAAAAAATTATTTAAAAAAAAAATTATTTTAAGAATATATAGAAAAGGTTGCAGAAGTAAACTTGATACAAAAAATTATTTTTAAAATATACAAAAATATTATAACCTTGAAAAATAATAGCAATCTAGATTTCTGGCAAAAATACTTTCCTTTTGTCCCGCATAGTTATAATACACTATTTAGTCTTTATTCGAAAAACCTAAAGAATTCATTGAATATTGACAGACCTCTTAGTTCACCACTTTTCATGTCCCTCAACCTCCTCCGCAGAATCTGCAGATCATGTGAAATTTATAAGGAGTGTAGCACAAACAGTATTTACAGTTATGCATGCACACATTCAGCTGAGTCCTCGTTCTTCTTCTTGATTTTTAAGTTTTTTTTAGGAGATTATTCATGAATCTTAGATTATGCCTTTCAGTACGCTAACTGCATGTTAAGTGAGCCTTTATAACTTAAGGCCTTTACTATACTACTCCTTTGTGTTCAGTGATTGTATTTAAACTATTTTTGGCTGTGTACTTCTTGATCATAAATCTCAATGTGAGATGTAAGAGTTTGGTGAACTTATATATTGCATTCAAAATAAGATTCTTTGCTCACTAGTACATAGGTCTACTGCTAGCTGTTTTAAGAACAGTTTTTGATTGATTTGACTTGGGGATGTCACGTCCAAATCGATCGATCCGCTACCCTGGAATATAGAATCACATCCATTTCATAGTTCTTATAAGTAGAAAACAATAGTGAAGTAGAACAACACCCATTTCATAACTAAAACAAAACTTTTACCTGGAGAAATTTGGTGTACTTAAAAATGCTCGATTCACAATTATCCAACATGAATTGCAGGGCTTCTTCCTCTATTTCTGGGTATATAAGGTCCTTGTTAGACGTATTATTTGACGCCGCAACTGCCATTTGGAGTGAATATTCATAAGTTGATTATGAAATTTGCAATATGTAAAAATATGGAAATTTGCACTAACTACTACTATGCATGCAGTGTTGTATATGTTCATTACAAATAAATATTTGTACCACTCGAGAGGGTTTAAGTGTTGAACCTCTTCAAACTGTCTGGCCATAGTTGGTGGGCTAACTACTAAATAAGAGTAGGCCATTAACTCCACAGGCCAACCAGTGATCTGAATAGGAAAGTGTTCTGACCTGCTCAAAAGATTAAATAAGAACATTTATAAGTCAATACCATCCTCAATGTGCATATTAAGAATCTAAATCTAAATATTGGGATCTTAAAGGATAGAGCAATGATCGTGATTTATGATATGAAAGTCAGAGAAACTAAAAAATAAAAAATATGAAATGATTAGACATCTTAGAAACATCCCTAAACAATGTCCAAAATTCCAGATGAATGACAAAGCGGGAAAAAGAGAAAAGAAATTAACTGAAGATTAACCAAATACACTTAAATGATTGAAGAGAGGTAGTTTGTTCTGTTAGGTTAGGTACTCACGCTGATAAACCATGCTTCTTAAAGACTTCCAGTTTTTCCTTGTAACATACATCAGTTTTGTTAAGTGATACTGATAAATCTGCCGAATCACTCGGATTGGTACCTTCTTTGAGAACAAATCCATATGATAGTAATAGCTCTCCATTAGATTTCTTCCCGTACGATATAAAGACCTGCATAATATATACACAACATCCTTATTAAGATATAGCTTCCAATATGTAATGTTATCAAGCCACTAAGCAGTAGACAGAAGCTAAAGATAACTACACTACATAATATTAAAAACCATGTCCCCATAAAAACAAATTAATGTTTAATTTTTGTCTAAGTCGAAAGAAATTACAGATATAGATGTATTACTTTGTTCTAGCTAAAATTATTAGTATACAACTTTATAACTTTTCACTTTGAGGGTGTCTAAGATAGAAATACAAAAACGGAGTAAGATTTAGTGCTCTTGCATACCTGCTCACCAGGTTGATATGGCCTATCAGTAGTAAAAACGACTGCAGATCTAAGCCACATTAAATAAGCTGATAACAGTTTCTAGGTTCGAAGATAATATTCAAATATAGGAAATACCTCAAAGCTATGATTAAGCATGTTTGCCCAAGGGACTAATGCAACCCTTTCATTCAATGATGGCAATCGAACCTGTAATGACATACAATTTCGAATAAATATAATCCTATAAATTTGTATCCTGCAGATATGCCTATAAACATGTAGTTTTGCAGGCTTAGGCATTAGTATGACACTTGGCTTCGATTTTTGAAAGATTTGGATAAGAAATGATAACGAAACTAGCAATATATTGATACTTACTAAGCGTGAGAAAAGAATGCCGAACGACCATTAGAAAGTCTCCATATTGAAAACCTGAAAAAAGATACATATGTAAAGTTGAAATAATATTGTGATAGTTACTCTTTTTGCAACATAATGTGATCAATAATATGCCAAATCTAACTGTAACAGTTCCCACTTTACTTATTGGGAATGGTAGTTTGTTTAGATAATTTATCCTGAACAATAGGGGCGCAAGTTCAACGAACTCTATATAGAATATATCCCACCAGGATTTTACCTAAAATTTGAGATTAATAAATTATATTAAGGACTTGAATATCTGTGAGAATGCATAGATTATGATGTTTAAACTAAAGTAGATAAATCCTACTAAGAAAATTATACCTCTTCAGGAAACAAGTTAGGATAGTTGTTAAATATCCTAGCCCTCAAATCATTGAACCTACAAATTGATTATGAACCATGTACTATAATTAGAATCCAAATAATTTATTATACACAAAAAAGCCATAGAAAGATATTCAAACCAATATACATGCATAAGCAAGTGACTGAAAATAGAACATTTGAAAAATGTACTGGAGATTGGGCGAGTGTTTTCAGTGATCAGAACTTTGCCAGAGACTAGTAGTAGATTTTTCATTTCATGTACATTCATATGAATGATATCCATACAGGTTACCCATTAATGGTGAGGAGTTGACTAGTAGCAGACTTTTTGACCATTTAAGCAAGGTATTCTCAGCTTTAATGGGTGGATTGAAAGTCAGAAGGAACGGTAAATCAGTTTCAGTAATACATTTTTGCAATTTTTCAAATCCAATATCGTAATTAGTTGACTTCAATGAGAAAACATAGTTGTTTGTACCAACAAACTAATAAAATAAAACGTGTTATAACCTGAAGTATGTTGAGCCAATATGTCAGGCATACTTTTTTGTCCGTCATTCCAAGAAAATTCTATGCACTCCATGTTGTTGGGTTTTTGGGAATTAGACTTTTGTCGCGATGGAGATATGCATCACTGAGAAATAGAAAATTGCTTGTTCACTTAAAAAAGAAATGTCTACTGTGGCTTCTACCCCATTATCTGTAGTGACGGCAAGAGCTTCAGCCGTTGCTGTGCAGAGAATATCACTGATACTCAGGTTTATAAAGACTTTGTCTCTGGAAGCATTCAGTGAAAAGAAGTATATAAAGCATTTGTATTGCTAAATCATCTATCAACATAAAATTGGAAACAATTATATAGAAGCCTACAAGATAATTTTAAAAAACACTATAACCTGTGAAGATAATCATCTGCATGGTCTCTCCCTTTAAGAAAGTTGAGGTCCATGTCTAGCTTCTTAGCAGAAAACTGGACTTCATGTGCATCCTCTCCGTTACCATACACGTCCAATTTAAAACCTTCAAGGTCATTCTTGTGCTTTCCTAATATTACCATAAATATCCCCTAATGTAGAATGATTTAATGATTTAAATGTGTTTAAAATCCTATTATAATATTGGTTAATCAACCGGTAACATGATTTCTTAAAGAGATTTGCTAAGGGGATATACAGGCGCGATTTCTTGTTTAGCTCGACCAAGCTAAGGATATTATCTCACTTGATCAGAGAGTTCCGGGCTTTGCGACCCACGGAGCCTATCGTCCGAACTCTATTTAGTATTCCAAGGAATTTCAACCTCAACGAGGACTAAGATCGCACCATTCCGACTCTGTCTCATACCATCCCACACTCCCGAATGGGTGAATAGGAATGATAGTGCCAGTGCCAACTCACCTACAATTTTAACCCGATTAAGGGCATCCTAGAACCTTTCAAGGGTTAACCGGTGCGAAGTTCTTTTGTGTATCCAATCTTAATAAGTTAGAAGGTTTTAAAAGATTTTAAAAGGTGCGACAGATCCCAAAGATTAAAATATAACAGCCGTTAACCCGACAACAATCATAGGATAGCCACCTACCTCAGAGTATGGCAATAATCCTAAACATAGATGAACTATGACTTTACCACCATAACATCCAAATCTCATCAGTCTCTCAAGATTGGAACCCAATGTACAAAAAAACTATCATAATAGTGCACAGACAGTTTCTAACCAAGCTCAACGACCAACACAAACAAACCCAAGTCATAGAAATAACTAAAAAGTTTAATAACTACAAAGGAGAATATATATAAGCTATACTATAGTTAATTCACATACCCTCTCTAACACAGAGTAATCACTCCAAAACAACACTAATCAATTAGTGGAAGGAATTTAGGAATGAAGGGAACTCACCTGATAATAATGCACGAATTTGCGGTAACCAAAACCGAACTCTGAACCCAGAATCACGATAAGGTAAACGGAACACTAAGCTAGCTAACACAACCAATAACAACAACAAACAAACAATCAATTTAAGAAAAAGACAAGAAAACCCAAACCCTAGAAATCAACCCACGCCAAAATGAACGAAAATGGGCGGAAAGGAATCGGGAATTACTCACCAAGCATAGGAGTGAAGCTTGCAACGAAGTTGGCGAAGAATCTGCGAGTGATGGGGAAGATTAGATCAAGAGTGTGGAGGAGAGGGGAATCGGTTAGGGAGAGGAGAGAGAGAGTTAGTTTGTGTGAAGAGAGGAAGTGAGGAAAAGAGAGCATTAAACCCAACAGGTGGTCAAAACGTGCCTCTATTCGAATAAGAAATATTCCTATCCGAACAGAGAGAATATTCCTATTCGGACAGAGAGAAGGCTTGTTCGAGTAGAAAAAGTCAGCAAAGAAAGCTCAGCTGCACAAGGAAGGAGTTATTCGAATAGAGAAACATCCTATTCGAATAAAAGAGCTCAGGGAAAAATAACTGCCCAAAGGAGGATCCTATTCGAACAGAGGAAGATCCTATTCGAATAAAGCAACTCAGTAAAAAAAACAACTGTACCAAGAAGGATCCTATTCGAATAGAGAAGGTCATGTTCGAATAGAAAAGGTCAGTTCAGAAAAGGACCCCAGAAATCCTATTAAGGACACACCCCGAAAACACAACGGATCACCCCGGACACCCCGGAATCACACCAAACCACCACCACTACCACACAAACATTACTACAAGTCCAACAAAGGTTTCTCAAGGCAAAAACACCACCTCCATCGCCTCACGGCTACCAAAATGCCTAAGCCCCCAAAAAGGAATCTTTTCCTCGGGAAACTTCGAAAACCTACCAGCCAATCCAACAGCTCACCGGAACCACACCAAACCACATACACATCAAATAAACATCATCACCAACACATCAAATGAAATATGGGTCATTTCAATCTACCACCCTAAAAAGAAATTTCGTCCCCGAAATTAAGCGCATACCTCAGCCTGAGAATAAATGCAGGTAGCGCCTCCTCACATAGGCCTCCAACTTCCAGGTAGCCTCCTCTGGTCTATGGTGACTCCACTGGACTCTCACAAACGGAATAATCTTGCTGCGAAGAACCTTTTCCTCGCGATCCAAAATACACTCTGGATGCTCGGTATACGAGGCATCACCCTGAACCTCTATCGGTTCTAAATCAATCACGTGAGTAGGATCCCGCTCATACTTCCTCAGCATGGAAACGTGGAAGACATTGTGAACTCTACTCAGCTACGGCGGTAATGCTAATCGGTAAGCTAACTCCCCAACTCTGTCCAGAATCTCGAACGGACCAATATATCTCGGAGCTAGCTTCCCTTTCTTGCTGAAATGCATCACTCCCCTCATCGGTGAAACCTTTAGCAAAACATGATCCCCGATCTGAAACTCAAGCAGTCTTCTGCGGATGTCGGCGTAACTCTTCTGTCAGCTTTGTGCTGTACGTAACCGATCCCTTATGGTAGTAACTGCCTCAGTAGTCACCCAAACCAAGTCTGGTCCCAGTAAGCTCTGCTCACCAACTTCTGCCCCAACTCAAAGGTGATTTGCACAGTCCACCATATAAAGCCTTGTACGGTGCCATCCCGATGCTTGACTGAAAGTTGTTGTTGTACGCGAACTCAGCCCAATGAAAATACTCGTTCCAGCTGCCCTTGAATTCCAAAACACAAGCTCGAAGCATATCTTCAAGAATCTGGTTTACTCGCTCTATCTGACCGTCAGTCTGAGGGTGAAATGTTGTACTGAAATCCAGTCTAGTATCCATGGCTCGCTGAAAACTCTGCCAAAATTTGAATTTATTGGTAAATCTGGCATCTCTATCTGACACTCTCGGCACTGGAACCCCGTGTAGCCGAACAATCTCCCTCACATATATCCTGCTCAACTCGTCAGTATTCATAGTCATGCAAACCAGAATGAAATGTGCCGATTTGGTCAATCGGTCCACAATCACCTAAATATAATCATGTTGTTTCTTCGTCCGCGGTAAATCCAATATGAAGTCCATCGTCACATGCCCCCATTTCTACTCTGGAATAGGTAAATGTTTAAGCTGTCCTGCTAGTTTCTGATGCTCGGCCTTTACCTGTTGACAAGTAAGACATTTGGAAACGAATGCAGCTATCTCTCACTTCATATTGTCCCACCAAAAATGTCTCTTCAGGTTCCGGTACATCTTCGTACTGCCTGGATGAATAGTGTATCCATGAGCCTCACTCAAAACCTCACGTTTCAGTACCTCAGAATCTGGCATGTATAATCTGCCCTTGTATCTGATGCTCCCATCTGAACTAACTGTCCAATCTGGTCTGGTGTCGTCTGAAGCCCAAGACTGTAATCTGTCGTCCTACTACTGAGCCTCAATAATCTGAGAAATCAACGAAGGCTGAACTCTCAGATTTTCAATAAGACCGCCCGTAGTCTGTGAACTTAAAATCAACCCGAACTCTGCAATGTCACTCAGCATCATCCACTCACGAATCATCAGACGTGCAAGTAATCCTCTAGGCAAACGGCTTAAAGCATCGGCCACCACGTTCGCCTTCCCTGAGTGATACTGTTAATCCACATCGTAGTCCTTCAGAAATTCCATCCACCTACGTTGTCTCATGTTCAGCTCCTTCTGCGAGAAAAGATACCGTAAGCTCTTGTGATCGGAAAAGAGCTCGAATCTTTCTCGGTAAAGGTAGTGTCTCTAAATCTTCAACGCATAAGCCACTGCAGCCAACTCGAGGTCATGAGTAGGGTAATTCCTCTCGTGTACCTTAAGTTGTCTCGAAGCATAAGCCACAACCTTGCCCTTCTGTATTAACACGCAACCAAGTCCACTAAGCGACGCATCACTGTATACTCTATACCCCTGCCCACTGGATAGAATAATCAGAATTGGTGTTGTCCTCAATCTCTTCTTCAACTCTGCGAAAGCTAAAGAGCACCTATCGTCCCAAACAAACCGAACGTCCTTCTATGTTAAACGAGTCAGAGGAGCTGCAATTCGTGAAAACCCCTCAATGAATCTACGATAATAACCCGCCAAACCCAGAAAATTGCGAATCTCTGTAACGCTCGTTGGCTGTGCTCAATTTGTAACTGCTACAACCTTGGAAGGATCTACTGCATTTCCATACTTAGACACCACGTACCCTAGGAATTTCACCTCCAGCTGCCAAAATTCATACTTCTCAAACTTCACGAATAATGTATTCTCCCGCAAGGTCTGTAGTGCAATCCTCAAATGTTCCTCGCGCTCTGCCTCGGTCTTCGAATAGATCAATATGTCATCGACAAACACAATGATGAGTCGGTCAAGAAAATGGTTGAAAACACGGTTCATCAAATCCATAAAAGTTGCGGGCGCGTTCGTCAAACCGAACGGCATCACCCGAAACTCATAGTGTCCATAACGAGTCTGAAAGGCTATCTTTGAAATATCAGCTGCCCTGATCCTCAGGTGGTGGTAACCCGATCTGAGATTAATCTTTGAAAAGAACTGCGCTCCCTGAAGTTGGTCAAACAAGTCCTCGATCCTCGGCAGTGGATATTTGTTCTTGATCGTGGCTTTGTTCAACTCGCGGTAGTCAATACACAAGCGCATCAAACCGTCTTTCTTCTTTGCGAGCAAAACTGGAGCTCCCCACTGCGAAGTACTCGGTCGAATAAATCCCTGACCCATCAACTCAGAAATCTGATCCTTCAGCTCTTTCAACTTAACAGGCGCCATACGGTACAGTGCCTTCGAAATCGATGCCATACCAGGGACAAGATCTATGCCAAAATCAATCACTCTCGTCGGCGGTAATCCTGGAATCTTTTGGAAAACGTCAGAATAGTCGCAAATGACAAAAATTGAGCTAACGTCCACACCCGAGGACTCTAACTCAAGGAAAGCTAACAGGCCGACCCCTGACTGCACAGTTTTTGAACTAGCAAACACGAATTGCCTCTCACAGGGAATACTAAAGGTAGCCATCTTCTTGAAGCAGTCTAAGGTGACTCAATGCGTTAACAGCCAATCCATGCCTAGGATTACGTCAAACTCTTGCATCTGTAATACGAATAGGTCTACTGATAGGACTCGACCACTTACAACTATCGGGCAATCTCTACATATACGAGAAATAGACATTGAAGAATCTAGAGGAGTACCCATGGAAACCGCATCAATCAATAAAGAAGACTCAAAGCCAATAATGCAGAGGAATGTAGATGCTATAAATTAATGCGATGCACCAGAATCGAAAAGAACACGAGCGGGCGAATAAGAAATATGGATCGTACCTTCTACCGCAGGTAAAGCGGTCTGAGCATCTCGCCTCCCGAATGCAAACACTCTGCTCTGTCTACGGCCCTGAACCTGGCCCAGCTACTGTCCCGGATGTTGCGGTCTCTGAACACCCTGAGGTCCTGTAACTAACTGTCTGCCCTATGGACCCTGGAACAGTTTCTGCAGAAACTGTTGAATCTGCTGAGGAGGTCGCGGCTGATATCCCACGAGACCCTGAAACTATCTCGCTGACTGAGGAAATTTGACTGGTTTAAGACAATGCTACTTGACGTTCCCCGTCTCCCCGCAGTTCCAATACTGACGTAAAGTAGGTTGTGCCCTCTCAAAATACAGCCCCCCTGTAGTTCTAACTGACGTACCATCAAACCTCTGTCTCTTTGAACTCATGCTATCGTACTGTATCTGTACCGCCTTACCCTTATCGGGTCTTTGGTCATGTCTCTGCTGGCTCCTTAAGTCCTTAGATTTGCGATCCTCGCCGTCATTTTGTTCTAAAGCCAAAGCTTTAGACAAAACCTCTCTGTAAGTGCTAACACCAGAAGAGATAAAAAATCTCTTGAAGAATGGGCGAAGACCTTTCAAAAACTTCATCTTCTTCTGATCCTCATCTTGAACGATGAACGGTGCATAACGAGCAAGCTCATTGAAACACTGGTCGTATCTGGAAATGCTCATATTACCTTGCTCAAGTGCATAGAACTCTGAAATGCAGGCATCTCTGTAGCTCTGCGGAAAATACTGCCCAAAAAATAGGCTCTGGAAAACTGCCCAAGGAATAGGAGTCTCCACAGCCGTCCTCTTGGCCGTATCTCACCAATGATCTGCTTCCCCGTGTAGTAGGTATGCTGCAAGTGTCACCCACTGATCGTCAGGACACTTCATCGCGTCCAAAGTCTTCTCAATAGACTTGAACCACACCTCGGCCTCAGAAGGAATCAATGTACCAAAAAATGTCGAATGTTTGTACCTCTGGAGCTGCTCCAAGTAACTGTGCTCTCTAGGTACTTGGTTCCTGGCCTGCTGAAATAAAGAGGCAAACTCTCCATAAACTATCTTATCTCTGGTGAAACACCCAAAGCGGCTACCGCTGGTAAGATGCCTGGCTGCTCTGGAATCACTGGAGTAAGTGGGGTACCCTAAAGAATCAGAACCCTTGGTGCTACTCCCACACCAATCCCAGCATCAGAAACTATCGGCTCTGCCTGAGGGATCGAAACAGACCCCGTACTCTCCTGACTAGCCACTGGCTCACTGGCCACTGTACCACTGTGCAAACCTCCACGAATACTCCCACGAGTCCTAGCACGACCTCTGCCTCTGCCACCTCTAGCCATCTGTATGAACAAGGAAACACAACTCAGGAACGGATATGAAAAGATTAGGAACGGAAAGGAATGCAATAAAATATGGAGATCCGAAAAGAATCGATCCTAACTTTGTCTAATAAATAACTCGTCACATGATTTGCAATAACAGAGAAAATAATTAACCTTACACTCTGATACCAAGTCTGTCTCGCCCCAAAATCCAATCATCGGTAGCTTGACCAATCACTAGATTTGAAGTTGTGCAGGTCGGGGAATCCAAAGATTCTACCCCACAAATAGCCAAGCCGTAGATAAATTTTGGCTCGGTTATTCACTTATAGCAATAATCATCAGAGTAAAAAAAGAATAATAACAACATAGCGAAAGCGAAAGACAAATATACATATCTGACATAAATATATACAATGTCTAGAATAAAGTACAGCGACATATGCTGAGATCACATACAAGAAAGTCTAAACTAAAGAAGATCTGCAGCAGCAAAAATAGGCTCCAATCTGGCTGAACCTCACTGCAATCCAAGCTACTCAACCTCTGAAATGGTTAAAATTATGAGAGTGAGCAAACCACGGCTCACTACAACCCAACAAAGCTAAATAGCCTACTAATAAGATAAGTACTGAAGAAGAGAGAAAAGTGAATGAGATAGAGTAATAGATAAGGAGATATAGAATAATAACTAGGTAACTGTAATCCAGGTAAAGAGTTACAAGACAAGAGGAATATCTTAATGAAGTGACGATGATATGACATGCAAAGATGAGCAAGGATATTCCCATAAATTTCCCCTAATACAGAATGATTTAATGTTTTAAATGTGTTTAAAATCCTATTATAATATTGGTTGATCAACCGCTAACATGATTTCTTAAAGAGATTTGCTAAGGGGATACACAGGCGCGATTTATTGTCTAGCTTGACCAAGCTAAGGATATTATCTCACTTGATCGGAGTGTTCTGGGATTTGCAACCCACAGACCATATCGTCCGAACTCTATTTAGTATTCCAAGGAATTTCAACCTCAACGAGGACTAAGTTTGCACCATTCCAACTCTGTCTAATACCATCCCACACTCCCGAATGGGTGAACAGGTATGATAGTGCTAGTGCCAACTCACCTACAATTTTAACCCGATTAAGGACATCCTAGAACCTTTCGAGGGTTAACCGATGCGGAGTTTTTTGTGTACCCAATCTCAATAAGTTAGAAGGTTTTAAAAGATTTTAAAAGGTGCGACAGATCCCAAAGATCAAAATATAACAGCCGTTAACCCGGTAACAATCATAGGATAACCACCTACCTCAGAGTATGGCAATAATCCTAAATACAAATGAACTATGACTTTACCGCCATAACATCCAAATCTCATCAGTCTCTCAAGACTGGAACCCAGTGTACAAACAAACTGTCAAAATAATGCACAGACAGTTTCTAACCAAGCTCAACGACCAACACAAACAAACCCAAGTCATAGAAATAACTAACAGGTTTAATAACTACACAGGAGAATATATATTAGCTATACTATAGTTAATTCACATACCCTCTCTAACACAAAGTAATCACTCTAAAACAACATTAATCAACTAGTAGAAAGAATTTGGGAATGAAGGGAACTCACCTGATAATAATGCACGAATTCCGCGGTAACCAAAACCGAACTCTAAACCCAGAATCACGATAAGGTAAACGGAACACTAAGCTAGCTAACACAACCAATAACAACAACAAACAAACAATCAATTTAAGAAAAAGACAACAAAACCCAAACCCTAAAAATCAACCCACGCCAAAATGAACGAAAATAGGCAGAAAGGAATCGGGAATTACTCACCAAGCATAGGAGTGAAGCTTGCAACGAAGTTGGCAAAGAATCTGCGAGTGATGGGGAAGATTAGATCAAGAGTGTGGAGGAGAGGGGAATCGGTTAGGGAGAGGAGAGAGAGAGAGTTAGTTTGTTTGAAGAGAGGAAGTGAGGAAAAGAGAGCATTAAACCCAACAGGTGGTCAAAACGCGTCTCTGTTCGAATAAGAAATATTCCTATCCGAACAGAGAGAATATTCCTATTCGAACAGAGAGAAGGCCTGTTCGGGTAGAAAAGGTCAGCGAAGAATGCTCAACTGCACAAGGAATGACTTATTCGAATAAAGAAACATCCTATTCGAATAAAATAGTTCAGGGAAAAAACAACTGCCCAAAGGAAGATCCTATTCAAATAGAGGGAAGTCCTATTCGAATAGAGGGACATCTTATTCCAACAGAGGAAGATCCTATTCGAATAAAGCAACTCAGGGAAAATCCAACTGTACCAAGAAGGATCCTATTCGAATAGAGAGGGTCATGTTCGAATAGAAAAGGTCAGTTCAGAAAAAGACCCCAGAAATCCTATTAAGGACACACCCCGAAAACACAACGGATCACCCCAGACACCCCGTAATCACACCAAACTACCACCACTACCATACAAACACTACTACAAGTCCAACAAGGGTTCCTCAAGGCAAAAACATCACCTCCACCGCCTCACGGCTACCAAAACGCCTAAGCCCCCAAAAAAGAATCTTTTCCTCGGGAAACTCCAGAAACCTACCGGCCAATCCAACGGCTCACCGGAACCACACCAAACCACACACACATCAAATAAACATCATCACCAACCCATCTAAGGGTTCCCAAGGACACAACGCCACCCTATCGCCTAAAACCATCGGAACGCCGAAAAGGAATCTAATAGACAAAACCTGCCGAAAGGAATAATGGATGCACAAAGGACGAATAAAATGGATGAAAGAGTATATGCAGAAAATGAATGCGGAACTTAACTTGAAGGGATGATATGCCGATGAGATAAAGAATAGGAATATATACGGAATTGGAATATATGCGAATAAATGAAAGAAATGAAATACGGGTCATTACAACAAGACAGGTTAATCCTCTCTTTCAACTAACATTTATGGTACTATAAGATGCTATTAGTGTCTATATACCTCTAAATGTTATCAAGTAACACATAATTGCACCTAGATACGTAAAATTGATTCCTCAGACATCAAGTTTTTAAAAATAAGACTAAGTTAATTCCCAATAGATCTCTAATTATTGTCTTTGACATTTAACCGTAATTTAGATATGACTCGCAACCGTATTCTAAATTAGTCTTGGTTTTCGTATTATTTGTGGTCCCTGGTCAGGTTAATTAGTATCCTAGGGGCATACCATTAATATCTTATAAGTTATCGTAAGATACTTAAATAGGTATTAATCAATATTCTTAAATCACATATAAGTTAGTCAGCTTTCCTATACAAAACATCCGCTCCCAAAAATATTTTTATAATTTTTTTTTAAAATGAGTCCCCTCAGGAGTAGGTTCAGTCAATAGGGGTTTAAAAAAAACTAACTAAATTTGACAAAAAATTGGGCCTTTAAAGTCAATTATAGTGTTTGGATCGGTCTGACCAGGTCTGACACGCGTCAAGCTGCAGTGCTGATGTGTATCCTATAACAATGACTGCCATGTGTCATTACCCTGTAGGGACACGAGTCACTGTTACAATGAGCCACGTATCACTGCTACCTTGCACGTGCGAGTCCCACATACTATGTGTCCTACCACGTCAGCAATGTGTGGGTCCCACCAAACACGTCAGTAATTGTGGGTCCCACATGCTATGTGTCACTGTGGGTCAGTTTCTTGCCACGCCACCGAACCTGATTCGGTTTGATTTTAGTTGATTAGGTTTGACCTTAGTCCAATTTTTCTAAAATAGGTCTGGATCAGGTATTAACCTGGATGACGTCAGCATGACATATAAAAAAAATCAAACCTTAAAGGCTTGGTGACATCACCCTTACCTAATCGCCGCCAAAACTTGGGTTTTTGGTCGTGAACTGCCCATGTTCAACGTCAATTTCCCGGCGACAGGGACATCTCCCGAAGGAGTGTGATATATGAACGTAATCGTCATAGAGTAGGTTATACAACAAAATTACAAGCGCCTTAATCTAATCACTAGAACAATTCTTATTTTAGTTTGAAAATACCCCTTTGCAAAGGGTGTTAGAAAATACTAAAAATAGGTCTAAAAATTCCGAAAAAAATAAGTATTGATCGATTAACTTAGATTTACATATCTTATACGTTAGGTCATGCAAATCATACTCAAAAATGAAATTTACAAAAAATATTACCTCTCCGCAACTTAAAAAACCAAAAAAAAAAAAAAAAAATGTTCCTTGGAGAGCCTTTTCGTCCTTTGATCCACTAGCTCTTCGTAGTGCTGATAACGTGTTGGATATCAAGTTTATCTACTTAATCAATCACATATAATAGATAAACATTAAACATATGAGAGAAAGAGAGAGTTTGATTTCATTGATGAACCAAAAGGTTACAGAGGCATAAAGCCTAATTAGTTATATATAGTCCTTCTAAAACTCTCTCCATAAACCCTAGAGTGTATGAGCTTGTTAGGAGCCTATTAGGACACCCCAATTTGTTGGGACCCACCTTAGACAGTCCACACCGACACTTTTTTCCTAATTTCAAAGTGATGTTCAGATATCCATTCGAGAAAATTGGGCAGTGATTCTGACATCAACATCCCATTGTACTTTAAAGAACACATTATACAAAACAACTTGTAAGAAGTTAAAGAACCATAAAATGCAATGCAAAGTGTAGACAATCAGTTTTAAGTGCTTATAATCAAACAAATAAGCCGTAATGTTTTAAGCGACGAACCGGCAGCACCACCGAAGGCGATTCTCCACCTTTGCACCCGTAAAAAGGGGAAAAATATATAGGTCCCACCGAGACTTGAACTCGGGTTACTGGATTCAGAGTCCAATGTCCTAACCACTAGACCATGGGACCTTTCTCGCCCTATTTTTAATACTCAATTATATAAAACATCTATTTGTATCTGAATAAAGTTGAAAGATCCAGGCATTTTACTTTCAAACTATATTTATAATTCTGGCATCTCCTAAACTCCATGATCGATGATCTCTGTTTCAGTAATTGTTTCCCAAGTTACTAAATTAAAAAACAATCACGAAATAACTAAACCCAAATTCATTGTTTTTTACACCAGTCGTCTCAACGAAAGAATTGACATCAACTTCCACATTCTCTAAGCATTAGGGACATGTACATTTTGGACCCATGATCAATGTTAGAGTTAGATTCTTACTCTAGTTTGATGTCTAATTGTTTATGTACGGTGAAGATGAAATATTACTAAGCAACAAGATGTATTGCGATTTTGAACCAAAAGTGTAACTTATTTGAGCTTAACATTTTCTCGGATTTCTTATGTTCCAAATTAACTTTCTATTCAATTAGGAACACAAAATGGACATTTTTTTTACAAAATGATGATGTATTTGGTGCAATTTTTTTTGCAGAATGGTATACAAATTAAGTACAGCGAAACAACTTTTACTTATTGATTCCTCCCTCAATGAAAGAGGAGTCATAAATTGAGGAACTTATTGATTCCTCCCTCAATGAAAGAGAAGTCATAAATTGAGAATCTCCCCGAGGTTGTTTCTTGGCTAGCATTGTTGATGCAGAGTATAAGTTACCACCTATTCGCAAAAATTACTCGCATTGCAGGCATGTCTTCAAAACTATCTGATATAACACATTTCAACAGTTCAATGATTGAGAATAAGTTCAAAGCAAGAAGCAAAAACAATAATAAGCTTCAACATGTACTTCATATTTCAATTAGAAAAGTGACTTGAAACTAGCTTCCTCCCTTTCTACAGTTAAAAAGAAAATGAGGATGATGATGCAACACGCTAAACGTCAGCCAAATTCCAATTTTAGTGAATCCCAATGTTGGTAATAAGCATAGAGGATGATAATGACTTTTCCTTGACATGTCAACTTAGAGGTAATTTATGTTCTAGTCTGGCCTAACACTAAATCATAATAACAATGACCTTTCTACTCTAGAGGAATGTATAAGAAATAGAGTCAATTGAAGTTCAATTTCCCCAACAACTCCACTGAGTATTTTTGTTTACCAATTGGTCGGAGAGGATGTGCTATTGGATTGAGTAATCCAGGAAAGAGAACTAATGCCGAATCCATGGTACAGGGCATTACTGAAAAAGGAGAAAATAATAGGAGAGCGCTTGAGAATATTAGAACCTGTGATTAAGCTTCCTTTGTAGGCTCTACAGCAACTTTAGCTCTTTCACCAGGGCCAAAGAAAGCATTTGGGATGTTAAGCCGATTATTGCTGACATTGAATCAGAGTGACAAATGAATACCAAATAAACAAATCTTTCATTCATGGGATCATCAGGTAAGGGTACTTCCCAAATTATATCAATAAGGTTTCTATAGTTTTATTACCTTGGAGCCTGGAAACTAAAAAGATAATTATACAGTGAAACCTAGATAAATGTACACCCTTGGGACCACCAAAAAATGTGCAAATACAACGGTTGTGCAATTATATAGGTTCAATTACAAAGGATTTACATTTAGAGACCAAAGTTTTTGGTGCATTTAGAGAGGTTGTGCATTTATATGGGGTGCGATTAGACAGGTTTCACAATATACAAAAACAAAAGTAAACGAAATGGCAAATAATTTAATGTGTCCAGAGATGCGAAAACACAAATATCTCGTGTTTTCGCCCAGTCCATTATCCTTAAGACTCTAAGACAGTCAGTCACTAGATAGACTTGTTTGCATATCCAAAGAAACGAGGCGTGCAAATTCATGTCACGAGATCAAATGTCTATGGAATAATGCAAAGATGCATATAGCTTTATAGGGTGTACATCAAAGTTTAATGACTCAAGTGCCTTTATCAAGTAATTTTTACTTTATTCAATTAGACACACATATTGTATCAGTTTTATTATCTGTAAAGCCGTAGAGGTTTTTTGGACCTTGTCAATTAATTTCACTAACGATAACATTTCACTATATGCTCTAATAAACAAAGTACTAACATTCTTTTTTATTATAAGTATTGCATACAAGTCATGATAGATAGAGCATTAAAATGCATTTTCCTGATATAATTTCGAGAAATATCAGATTTTGCTGCAACACTATTCGGAAAAATCCATAATAAAACTCAGTACTTACTTTTACCAATCTTTTCCAGAATCTAAAGCTTGGACTGTTAGCACAATATATAAACAAGTATAACTTTTAACATCTTCATGTTTTTTGGTTAAAATGAGATTGGGGCCGTAGAGAACAAAGTAGAGAAGCATGAATTACAGTGATTTTTCAATATGAAGATCCCTACGAATTGTATACTTCTCCTTAATCGTATTGAAAGTGGCAGAAAGATTGTGATTACCTTCTCAAGAGCTTCACAATCTATTTTCTTACAAAGTTTTTTTCATTCCACTGTGGAAACTATCTCTTTATTTCAGTAATTAAGCAACTATGTGCCACAATCTTCCTTATTCCACTCTCAATCATAACATTTCTCAACTCTGCAGCATGACCCCATCTCCCAGCTTCAGCGTAAATGTTTGATAATACCACATACCGCCCACAATGTTTTGGCTGTAATGCAAGTATTCTCCTCCCCACATCACGCGCCAACTCGACGTCTCCATGAACCTTACATGCACCTAAAAGAGCCCCCAAAACTGTTGCATCGGGATCATAAGGCATTTCTTTTATAATCTTGTGGGCCTCCTCTAGAAGCCCTGCCCTGCCTAAGAGATCAACCACACATCCATAATGCTCCATCCTTGGAACAACATCGTGATCCTTGAGCATTGAGTGAAAAATTCTCAATCCCAAATCAACAAATTTACCCCGGGAACAAGCCGTTAAAAGTACAACAAATGTTACCTCATTTGGTTGAAGCCCTCTAGCTCTCATCTCCTCAAACATAGCTAAACTCTGTTTTTCTCTACCATTAGAAGCAAACGACGAGATCATTGCATTCCACGTGCACACCTCTTTAACAACCATCCCCTTAAAAACTTTAACGGTGTTTTCCATACACCCCATCTTCCCATACAAAGATATCAATCCTGTCCCTAGAAACACTGTCATTTCAATATTATTTTTAATAATGTATCCATGGATTTGCATCCCTTGATACAAAGCTCCTCCTCCGTCCAAATTAGAACAAGAAGAGAGTACACTCACCAATGTAGCTTCATTAGGCTTCACAACACGACTAGCCACATCCTCATGCACCATCATCCTCTCAAAAAACTTCACAGCTTCCTCAAAACACCCGTTCCTTCCAAAACCGTTAATAATACTTGTCCATGACACTACATCTCGCTCTAACATCCCTTCGAACATCAAAACAGCGGACCCTATTTCCCTATTCTTCCCAAGCGCATCAAGCATCGAATTAACGGATACAATACTCGGTTCAGGCATTTCATCAAACACTTTCTTCGTCTCAACAAGATCACCAAACTGAGCATAGAAACTCACCAATGAAGTATTAATAAACGCGTCTAGTGACAACCCGCGCTTAACAACTTGACTGTGAATGGGTCTACCTAAGGTTGAAGCTAAAGATAACGACTTCGATACCGCTTTGATGACAGATGGGAAAGTGTGGCTATTTGGTGGAGCTTGGTGAGCAAGCATGTGAGTGAAGAGTATTAGGGAGTGTTTGGGGTTATTAAAATTGAGAAGAGCTCTGATTAAAGTGTTGTAAAGAAGTGTGTTTGCCCATTTTAGATTAATGTTTTTAGAAATTGATTTAAGAAGATGACCATTGGTGATTAAAAGAGAGTGTATTTGGTTGATTTGGGGTTTGTGTTTGAGGTAACGTTGGAGAAGTTGTAGTAGCGAATCGGGTTGATATGACATGCCAAGTGTGGAAGAGCATCTCCAACAGAGCATCAACTCATATATCAAGTGTGGAAGAGGTGGAGATAATAGTCACCCTGCTTTTGTTAACGGTAACCCCATGTCAAAACAAAAGGGTAGGGCGTCATGGTCTTTTAGACTTCAAAAGCTATATAAGCCCTACCATTGGGCTCTTGGCCCAGTGGTGGTTGAAACCTCATGGGGCTGGAAACTCAGGGTTGTTATTATCCCGACCCTGAGTTTTATATAAGACATCGTTGTGGTGCATAATTCTTTTAAGGAAGCTCGGTGTTGGGATCTTAAACTACTAAAGAGGTATAAAGGTTATGTGACTCTTATAATCACAAGAGGCGCACAACCTTTGTGCACTTTAATCATTTTGAGTGGTTATTCACACAATTTCTTAAGGAATTACCAGTGCAACACATAATATGAGCCTGGAGGCAAGGGTGGAGCCAGGATTATAAGTTAGTGGGGTCAAAAGTTGAGGCCGAAAATTATTTTTTTGGGTAAAGGATGAGGTTCTAAGGGCTTTCAAAGGTACTGGCCGTGTGAGAGATAAATAAAATGATGAATTTTTGGGAGCATAATTAAAAGCATTGTTGGGTTGGGGGAGAAAGTTTGAACACATAAATTTGTTTTAGGTAAAGTTTGCTTAGATTTGGGCTTGGAATGGGTAAATGTTGTTGTTATTTAATGAATATCAACCTTGTTAGGAGTTGGGTCCCGCCCAAGGTGAGAGCCCAACTCGGTTGGGGTGTCCTACTAGACTCCTAACAATCCCATAGGCCTTTAGGGTTTATGGGGAGAGTTTGAGTAAGGATAGGTAACCTCATATTGGGTTATCCTTCTTTGTAGTAGGTACATGGAGATACAGTTTTGATCAATAAAGATATCATAATTCTTCTCTCAATTGCTCTTGATTACATAATAGAGTAGAAGAACCTGTTATTATCCAACAAGTTATCAACACGTAGAGCTAGTGGATCAGAAGTGAGAAAGAACTCTCCAAATCAGCATTTTTCAGGAATTTTTGCGTCGCAGAGAGGTATGTTACCTATTTTTCAAATTTATACATAATTTTTACTTGATCTATGATATAGGATATCTAAATATGGATTGAGTAATTTTATTTACTTTTTTTCGGATTAAAATAGCCTATTTTGGTGATTTTTAACCCTTAATAAAGGGCTATTTTCAAACCAATATAGATTTTTCTTTGGATATCGGCTTGACGTACAATCAATTTTGTTGCGTAGCCAGTTCCACAAGGATTCCAACGATATATGGTGCATCTCATGGAGAAGTCCCAATCACCAAGAATTTGGCGTTAAAACTAGGCAGTTTTACGACCAAAAACAACATTTTTTAGGTCATGATGACGTCAGCAATAATTAATAATTATTTAAAAAAAAAATATTATTTTATTATATGTGATGACGTCAGCCTTATGCACTTGATGATGTGGCAGTGACACATGTCCTTGACACGTGGCAGTGACACGTGACAGTGACATGCACATGGCATGCTATGTGACATATACAGCGGCATACCAAGACATGCCATGTTTCACATACAGTGGCATGCCTAGGACATGCCATGTGGCACATAAAATGGCATGCATAGGGCATGACACGTTGCATAGGTTTAACTCGGTTAAATCGGTTCAGACCGATCAACCCGGTCCAGGCCTTAACCCATACCAAGTCAGACCGGTTTAGATACTAAATTGGCTCTAGAGAGCTCAATTTTTAGTCAAATTGAGTCAAAAAAAAATTGAAAAATTTATATTGACTGGACCTACCCCCATGGGGGACCCATTTTTAATTTTTTTTAAATTTCTATTTTTTATTTTTTGGGAATGGGTGCCTCGTAATGAAAAACTGACTCACTTATATGTGATATAAGTAAATGGATTAATACCTATTTAAGTATTTTACGATAGTTAATAGGGTATTAATGGTATTCCCCTAGGATACTATTGGGTATATCTTGTGTATATTGGAGTTGATCTCGTATAATTATGTCATTATTGGGTTCCTAAACTAGTGGTATTAGTTAAGGAAGTGCATATAATTAGGCTAATTATATGGTAGAGAATACTCTATATATACTTGTAATATGTATGAGATCAATAGAAAATCAATTTATCTTATTCTCATTTTCTTCATGGTGTTAGAGCAGTAGTGATCCTTTACCTCTCTGCTTGTTATTATCCGCCTTTTTTTCTCTCTAATTCTTGTTATGGGAGACAAAGATACTAGGAGTTTGGAAGAGGTCGTTCGTGATGTCAACACCTCTCAAAAATTGAGTTCAGTATTGTTAACTGAATTCAATTACCTTCCTTGGTCAAGGGCAATCACTATTGCTCTTGGTGGAAGATCAAAACTAGGTTTTATTAATGGCACGATAACATCTCCTGATGTCAGTTCACCGGAATATGAGACTTGGTTGGCCAAGGACCAGCTGGTTATGTCTTGGATTCTTAACTCGATGGATCACCAGCTTGCCAAAATTTTTAGTTATTCAGAGTCTTCTTTGGATCTTTGGACGGCTGTTCGTGACATGTATGGCAACCAAAATAATTATGTCAGGATTTTTCAAGTTCAACGTGATATTGCTAGTCTTCGCCAAGATGGGAAGTCTTTCGCGAGTTTACTGGGGAGTTTAAAAAGTTTATGGAGTGAGTTGGAAACCTACCGACCACACACGGTTGACGCTACTGTATTGTGGAAACGAACAGAGGAGGACAAGATTATCCAGCTTTTGGCTAGTCTTGGTCCTAATTATGAGGATTTACAGAACCATATTCTTATGAATACTGAGCTTCCAGCTCTAAAAAATGTTTTTGCATCCATCCAACGTGAAACAGTTCGTCGGCAAGTCATGCCTCGTGCTGTTAATTCCAGGACTCTGGATGTTCGTTCCTATTTTTCTCGTTCATCTTCTGAAGAGAAAGTCTACAAAGGCAAACGTCTAGATCTAAAATGCCAACATTGTCATACTATTGGCCATTCAATTGATTGTTGCTGGATTATTCACCCAGAATTGAAGCCCAAATTTGCAAAGGATCAGAAAAGAGGATATCAAAAATAAGCTAATGATTATAAGGCTCATTTGGTTACGGGATCTGTTACCTCTAATCATATTTCCTTGATAAATGATTTTGCAAATTTTCTACAAGAGAGGCATGGTTAGGGAGCAGTCCAAGATGATGTTGCGAATCAAGGACATAACCAGCCGGCTGCACTTCTTAGTCATTTTGCTAGTTTTTTAGCTTATGGAAATTCTGTAACTAGCCAAGGCATTCTGCCTTCCTTTATGACTACATTAGAGATTGGTAATTTGTATGATTTATGCGTTATTGATTTGGGTGCCACAGATCATATGTCAAATAAATTACCTAAATTTTATGACTTCAAACCTTTTTCAATTCCTTCGTTTGTCTCAGTCACCAATGGGAAAGGTGCTCTTGTAAAGGGAAAGGGTAAAATTAAGCTTGTTTCGAATACTATAGAGTCTGATGTTCTATGTGTTCCTTCCTTTCCAATTCAGCTGCTTTCTGTTCGCAAATTAACATCGTCACTTAATGGTGTAGCTATATTTACTCCTTACAAGGTTTTCTTCAGGACCTTACTACCAAGGAGACGATTGGTGAGGGATTTCAGTTGCATGGTCTCTACTATTTTTCTCCTGATTCTAGAGTTTCAAAAGGCTTTCAAGTAGTTTCTACTCCTATCAATGAGCATCTTTTATGGTATCGTCGTTTAGCACATCCTTCAGAGGCGATTCTTAGCAAAATAAATCCAGATCTACCTAAAGGCAATCTTGATTGTGAGATTTGTCATTTATCTAAGTCTTCTAGACTTCCTTTTAATTTATCATTGTCTCGAACTACTCAAGCTTTTGAACTTGTACACTTGGATATTTGGGGACCTATTTCCACTTCTATTGATGGGTTTAGATATTTTGTAACCTTTATTGATGATTTTTCAAAGGTTACTTGGGTGTATCTATTAAAATCAAAAGGAGAATTTTTTGGGTATTTCAAATATTTTCATATGTTGGTTACTACTCAATTTTCATTCAATATTAAGATTCATCGATTTGATAATGGCATTGAATATATGTCCCATGATATGTCAAATTATTTAACTTCTAAAGGCATATTGCATCAGACTAGTTGTGTTAGTACACCCCAAGAAAATGGGATCGCCGAACGAAAAAATTGTGATTTGCTAGAGAAAACTAGAGCTATAATGCTTCAAATGAATGTTCCAAAACATTTTTGGTCTCATGGAGTTCTTACTGCTACCTATCTTGTGAACCGTTTACCCAGCCGAGTGCTAGATTTTAAATGTCCTCTTGAAGTGTTGCAGGGCAGAAGACTGGATATATCTCATTTTAGGATTTTTGGTTGTACTTGTTTCGTGTATTTATCAGCTGTTCATCGTGATAAGCTTGATCCCCGAGCAGTTAAGTGCATTTTTTTGGGTTATTCACAAACACAAAAGGGGTACAAATGTTATGATTTCTTGTCCAAAAAATTACATGTAACTCGGGATATTCGCTTTGTGGAAGCACATCCATATTTTGTGGCTTCTAGTCAGGGGGAGAGTCTGCCAAAATAATTTCCGTTACCAAGCCTTGATTTCTGCCCGACATTTTCAAACGATATGCTTCCTAGTCCAGCTCCACAAGTTGAAGCTTCCGTAGAACATTCTGCTGAGCATTTGGATACCTCTAGCATTGTACCCCAGGAGGTAAATGTTAGTCAAATGAGCATGAAACTTCCCCTATCCAAGGTGAACCATTACCTCCACGACGCAATCCTCCAAGACCCCGTCACCCACCTACAAAAATGTATGATTATGTTGCATCCACTGTCAGGTATCTGGTTGCTAATTGCATGAATTCTCAACGCATATCTCCCTTGCATGCAGCCTTTCTTTCTGGTCTATCAAATGATCATGAGCCAAAGAGCTTTCAAGAAGCACAAACTCAAGCTATCTGGAGGGCCATGGATAACGAGTTGATGGCTTTAGCTAAAAATAAAACATGGAGTATAGTTCCTCTTCCTCGCGACAAACATGTGGTGGGTAGTCGTTGGGTGTTTAAAACAAAGTTAAACTCTGATGGAACTATTGAACGACATAAGGCACGCCTTATTGCTTAAGGTTTTACTCAGAAATTTGGTGTTGATTACAAAGAGACTTTCGCTTCCGTTGCCAAGATGACCACTATGCTTGTTCTCCTTTCTGTGGCGATTAGTAATGGGTGGCCTCTCTCCCAAATGGATGTTAAGAATGCATTCTTGCATGGCGATCTTGAAGAAGAAGTTTTCATGAAGCTTCCTCCTAGGCACTTTTTTAGTGAAAATCCCAATTTGGTATGTAAACTCTATAAATCAATTTATGGGTTGAAGCAAAGTCCTCGCGCTTGGCATGCGAAGTTGAGCAATGCTCTTGAAGCTCTCGGTTTCACCAGGAGTCCGGCTAATTTTTCATTATATTTCAAACTTGGATCCGTAGATAAGCTGGTGGTACTTATTTACGTTGACGATTTGATTATTACCGGAACTAATATAAACTCTATTGCTCAACTTAAGCTGAACCTCCAGAATATGTTTCCTATTATGGATCTGGGTCATTTAAAGTACTTTCTTGGAATCGAAATGGCAACTTCTAGTAAAGGGTTATTCCTAAATCAACATAAATATATTGTTGATTTGCTTCATGATGCTGATATGCTCCACACTAAACCCGCGGCTACTCCACTAGATAGAAAATTGCGGCTTGATTCTACGGGGGAAGTTCTTGATTGGTCAAGTTATTATCAAAAGCTTGTTGGGAAGCTTATCTACTTGACAATTATATGTCCTAATATTGCACATACCGTTTGCCTTGTTAGCCAACATATGCATGTTCCAACTATTCAACATCTGAGTATGGTCAAACACATCTTGCGCTATTTGAAGGGCACAATTGGTCGTGGAATACTAATGACCAGAAACGGCCACACTAATATTATGGGGTATACCGATTCCGATTGGGCCGGAAATGCACTTGATCGTCGATCTACTACTAGTTATTGTATGTTTGTTGGTGGGAACCTCATTTCATGGAAAAGTAAAAAACATGTGGTGGCTCGTTCTAGCGCTGAAGCTGAATATCGTGCAATGGCTTCCACAACATGTGATCTTGTTTGACTTAAAAGTCTTTTTGCTAATCTCGGTTGTCCAAGTATTATTCCAATGCAACTTGTTTGTGATAATCAGGCCGCCATGCACATTGCTTCAAATCCTGTGTTTCATGAAAGAATGAAATACATAGAAGTGGATTGTCATTACATTCATCAACAGGTCCAATCTAAGCTTATTGCTAAAAAGTATGTAGGTACAACTCATCAACTGGCTGATGTGTTCACTAAAGTTTTTTCATCTACTCAGTTTCATCGGCTAATGAGCAACCTTGGATCCAGCAATCCTCTGGATCCCGCTGGCGAGGGAGTGTTGGGTATATCTTGTGTATATTAGAGTTGATCTCGTATAATCCTCTCATTATTGGGTTCCTAAACTAGTGGTGTTTGTTAAGGAAGTGCATATAATTAGGCTAATTATATGGTAGAGAATACTTTATATATACTTGTAATATGTATGAGATCAATAGACGGGGTGGAAAAAGTGGTACACCGAGGATGGAAAAACCTGTGGATTGTTTCTGGCTCCACGGCAGCAATCAATGCTTTCGTCACGCAGAAAATACCTTGGAAATTCATAAATAAGTAGACACAAATACTCAACTCTATACAAGCAATTAGATTCAGCGCAACCTAGAGAGAAACAAATTTTTCGGCATATACAATGGCTAAAAGAGGATCCAGAAAGAGTATACCCTTTGAGGAATGGACTGAGGGAAGACTGGAACTCCTTGCAAGGATTGAAGACCCCCACACAAAATACTTTAGATTTTGTTGATATTTGTAGTTTCGTAGTTTTCTTGTGGTTATTTTAGGCTCTCCTTGCCTAACTAGACGAGGCCTCCTAGTTTGTAAAGGCTGT
This sequence comes from Kingdonia uniflora, assembly GCA_014058105.1. Lineage (NCBI taxonomy): Eukaryota > Viridiplantae > Streptophyta > Magnoliopsida > Ranunculales > Circaeasteraceae > Kingdonia > Kingdonia uniflora. Next base: position 1,024,623 of record JACGCM010001326.1, read on the forward strand.
TTCGCTTGTTATAAAATCTAAACCTTTTGCAAAAAAAAATCAATAGAAAATTAATTTTTCTTATTCTTATTTTCTTCAGATACTAATTATCCTGATCAGGGATCACAGAAAACTTGAAACCAAGAGTAATTTAGAATACTACTAAGAGCCATATCTAAATCACAGTTAATTGTCAATGAAAAATAATTAGAGCTTAATTGGGAATTAACTTTATCTTATTTTTAAAAACTTGGCGCCTGAGGAACCAGTTTTATGTATCTAGGTACAATTTGATGTTACATGATAACATTTAGAGGTATATAGGCACTGATAACAATCTATAGTACCCTACAATATTAGTTTAAAGACAGGCATAATTTACCTATCTTGTAAACCCAGTAGACTTCGGGGTGGGACCACTTGTAAGCTAAACATCTAATACCCCTCATATTCATAGCAAATAGGGTCATTTTGCTAGAATATACCAATCTTATAGAACTTTAGGGATTAAAACACCCCAGTTGTTAGAATAAGAAATGCAACATTTTGTGGTTTTTAATAGTTGCCTTGGCTAAGACTCTATTAAAATACACTTTAAGGTTAAGATCGCCATTTTACAGGGTAAAATTAGAATTTGACGTTTAATAGGATCTCATGAGTATAAAGACATGAGCAGGGTTCACTTGTAAGTAATGATTGGAAATTATGTACTTAAATAGGATTTCATAAGTAATAGGATATGAACAAGGTTCACCTACAAGTAATGATTGTGAATCACTGATTTGAATACTATGAATTGCCTTTAATAATAATTGAAAATTATGTACTTAAATTGGATTTTATAAGGAACGCACAAATCTAGTTGTTTTGAATATCAATCTTGGTTAAGATTCTATTAAAAGGCACATCTAAGATTAAGATCATCATTTTACTGGTAAAATAGGGATTTAATTATTAGAAATGAATTTCATGAGTTTTAGAATATGAACAAGGTTAAACTATAATATGATTAGGAGTCATTTATTGTTATTTTAAGTACTATGATATATCTTTAATGCATTTGAAATGTTTATCAAGAATTATCACTAATTACAATTTACATTTTGCATAATAGATGTCTGACATAAAACTACCTTTCTAGGTGTACAGCCATAAAACTCCATTTAAAAGCAATGAACATCTCAAAGTCGATTATTGCAGATAATACCATCTTTGAATCACTCAGGGCACATGCCATATTGGCTATGCGTGCCCACCTTGAGCCGGGGCTGAAGTTTTTGCGTATCCATTGTGGAAATTCATATGAGTTATGGACAAGCTTAGAGGAACGCTTAGGTCTTCAGCAGGACCTAAGGACCTCTAAGAACTACAACCGCTGGAACAACTTAAGGTTAAGTGGCTTCAAGACTATACCTGGCTATAACTCAGCACTACAGAAAAAATTTCAGCAAGGAGGCTAAATGATGATTATGTCTTCAAGGAAGAGGTTTTGCAAAAGATTATCTCCATATTTCCATATTCATAGGCTGCTCTTAGGGACCAATATGCAAAATTAAAATTTAGTAGTCATAGAGATCTAATTCATGAACTATTGCTCACTGCTGAGGAAGAGGGCACATTTGTTTTAAAGAAAAACAAGAGGTATCCCCCTAGGAGAAGGAGACCAGTTGCACAAAAAATCTTATCTCATGATAAAGACAACCACAAACGGGGTTCTGGAAGTGGGAATGCGACTGGAGGTGGGTATTGGGGATTAATCATGGGCTCTTAGACACGTTGCAGGTTTAGAAAGGTTGGTAAACCACAAACACTGAAGAAGATTAAGAAGACAGATTAAGAATCTCCTTTCTTGAGATGTGGGGCAGCTGGACACTAGGTACGAGACTACAAGATATCGAGGGTGCCTAAAGTCAAAGTCTAGGCTAACCACATCACCACTGACATAATTTCGGTCACTATGAAGTTAGCAGCGTCAAACTTCTTCGGCGACACTGATGTCAATATGGATTAATATACAGAGTAATCCATAATAATATCTCAGTAGACATGTGATGTAATAGTAGAGAGCACTAGTAGTTAGTTTATTTTCTTGCAGAGACTTGATTTACTTTTTGTTAGTATTTTTGATTATGTTAGGAATAAATCATTTATGTTTCAATAAAGTGATCGTGACATACATGAGATTTTCATTTTGTTCTAAACTGTGATTATTCGAATTTATTGCTTGTGAAGTAGTTAAATTATAAATATGATAGTTGATTTACTATATACAACCTGCCAATAGATTTATCTGCTCGTTGAGCATGACCAATAATCGGATAAGTGGCGATATACGTCTAAAAGACATTAGTACTGTAGTAGCTTATTCCACATCTCGAACTCAAGTTTCATCTTCGACCATCATACGACTACTCGACTTCGTCAACATACACATGGCACATTTATGGCACACTACGAAACAGCTATAGAGTTTTACTTGTTATTCTCGACTTCTACATCAATAACTCGAATCAACAAGCACTCCATCATTAATGAAGCCATTTCAAGATAGGAAGATCAGACCGTTACATAATCAATTCAAAGACTCATCAAATCTATATTGTAACGTCCATCATTAAGAATAATAATGTTAGTCAAACAGTCATATTATAAGACCTATAAATAAGACCAGAGAACTATAGATGAAGGACGAATAAATCTTCACCCAGAAACTCTATACAAAACCATTCAGAACATCCTTTGTAATAGCTAGCAATCATCAATAGGATCTCTCTCTTTCTAAAATCCTCAAGAGGGGTCGTGGTTTTTAACCTATTCAAAGGTTTTCCATGCTTAACTTTGTATTAGCAGTTACTTATTGCTCACTAATGTTCTGATTATCAGTGGTATAAGAGGCTAAATTCAGAATACAAAATTAGGCAATTACATTTGGCACGGTCTGTGGGAACTGAAGCATTTAGCCATAATTTTCATAAATAGCTAATACCTACTCTCTTCACAGAATGCCAGACCAGATTATGCCGATTGGCCCAACAGAAGGAAGCGTCGTACTAGCAGAATAATGGGCATACTATACTCTAAGACAAAAAGAAGAGCCACTCTGGAACAATAATTGGTGGGTATGCAAGATGTATTAAAGGTTTGGTAGGGACAACAAATTGTAGCCCAGAAGAACAAAGGTGTATTGCCAGCTACCTCACAAGTTTCTACTTGAGATAGGCTAGGACCCCAAGCCAATAGCCTCGGAGGAGATATTCGATCCAATTGTAATCAACCAGGGGTCGAGCTTACCCAGATACAGGAATTCCACCAAGAAGTGGATGGCGTTCCTGCTGTAGTCAGACAAGCAGGGGATACCTCCCATGGAAAAATTTGTATTCCGACGCGTGATTAATTAAGTGAAGGAAGTAGCGATCACAAGCCTCGCGAAGGACGCTTTCCACACCAAACCGTCACAGCCCATCAATATGTGACTCAGGAACATGTTGAAAAGTGTTTCAAAGAATTACTTAAAGCTCGGGTTTAAACTGCCAAAGGCATCCACAACATACTACAGAAAAGCCTGATTGCTCAGGAGCTACTGGATGGCGAAGTTCCTACTGGTTTCAATGCCCCAAAAATCAAAAAATACAAGAGAAATGGTCCCATGTAACACGTTTAAGAATTCTAGGACGCCTTAGGCTTGTATTCTACATCAAACCACATTCTATGCCATCTCTTTCCTACCAGCCTCTAGGGCAAACCTTTTGCGATGGTTTCACTTACTGCAAGAAGGAACCATTACAACTTTCGAACAGTTGTGAGAACTCTTCATCAAGAACTACTCACACAACAGAGACAAAGAGGAGAATTTGTATTCTCTGTTCACCCTTAATCAGGTGCTAAGAGAGAAGCTCGAAACATTTACTACGAAATTCTTAGAGTAGGCCAGAAAAGTGAACCGACTTGATCGGAAAATTACTATTTCGGATTTCACCAATACTTTGCTCATTGATGGAAGAGCGAAGGAACACCTAATTCTAAATAAACCTATGACCTTTGTGGACATGATCAAAAAGGTCAATGAATATATCGATCTCGAAAGGATGGTATCCGAAAGGCAAAAAACCAAGAAGTCAACCATGACAACAAGAGATCAATCCACAAAATAATATTTCAATCGTACTACTGATCACGGAGGAGACATGAAGCAGACCAAATCTAATGGCGATCGAACTCAAAGAGGTAGTAATTTTTCCAAGCCCTGTCTTCCCAAGATGACTGTCATAATAACCAGTCTATATCCCACACTTCAAAAGGATAAATTCTTCTGTAATGCCCAATATCTTCAACCCATCGAAAGCAGACCATATTACATATATCACAAAGTCCGACATCATGACACGGAACATTGCTTCGCTTTACAGTGACTTTTGAAGTATATTTTTGTGGAAGGACGAATGCATGAGTACATAGTGGATGATAAAAGTTACAAAAATGGGAGTTACAAGCTTAATATTGAGATCGTATAGATAGAAGGAGTGGCAGAGAAAAAACATTTATACCACATCTTCCTCAACCATTTTATCGAGACTCATACAGCTAATAGGTCGATCAGATTCAAAATACGATGTCACGGCCAATACCGCGATTTTTCATGGTCAATAAAGTTGCCCAGTTACTCCTAATATCTAGTTCTCAATGCATTGGGATCTCCTTCAAAGATTGTGATGTTCGCCACATCAACTTTCCTTATCATGATGCACTCGTGATCATGTTGAAAATGAGAAATGTCACGCTACATACAATGATGGTGGATACTGGCAGTAGTATCGAACAACTCTTCCAAGGCATGATTGATCAAATGAGACTGGCCGACAAAGTTTAGTCTAGTGACATCGATATCAGCAGGTTCAATGGCTCCAAAGATGAACGAGTTGGAAAGATTATACTTCCTATTACTGTAGGACCTGCCACGGTTAACATTTTTCTTTACGTTATAAATAAAAAATCCTATTATTTAGGAATCATGGGACGTTGATGGCTGGACAACATGTGAGCTATCCTATCAACCTATCATTTCGCATTACGGTTTGATTAGAATGGCGACATCTACAAAATCAAAGGCAGTAAAAAGCAAGCTCGAGCTTGCGAAAATGCGGTGACTATTGTGACAGAGCAACCGGTATTGTAGCTCACATAGCAATTACAGAATACTACATAAAACATTACAGAGAACTCTGCAGAAAACCTGCTGCCAAGCGTAAAAACTACATAATACGTCAAAATCAGTAGAGATAAACGAGGTACCTACATTGGGACTCTTTTGCTCACAATAAAATGAAATGCTCTTATTCAGTTTCTCAAAGTAAAAAGGGATGTCTTCGCATGGACGTTCCATCAAATGCCAGGCATTGATTTTAATTTGGCCTGCCACAAGCTTAGTTTTAAAGATAAAGCTGAAGCAGTCAAGCAAAAATAGAGAACTTGAGCACCAAGGTTATAAGATGAAGTTAATAAAAAGATCGATAAACTTATTGAAGTCAGTTTTATTCAAAAAGCCAATTACCCTGATTGGATCTCAAACATCGTAGTAGTTCCGAAGAAAAATGGCAAGATCAGAGTATGCGTAGATTTCAAAAATATCAATAAATATACTCCGAAAGATAGTTTTCCCCTTCCTATTATCAACCGCCTGCTTGATTCCACTGTGGGATACAAGCTTTTATCTATGATAGATGCAACATCAGGGTACAATTAGATACCCCTGTTACCCGAAGATCAAGAAAATATAGGTTTCATCACATAACATGGTTTATATTGCTACGAGGTTATACCTTTTAGCCTCAAGAACGTTGTAGCTACTTACCAAAGACTGATAGCACAAATGTTCAAAGACTATCTTAGGAAAATAATGAAAGTTTACATTGATGATATGCTATATAAAAGTCTCAAGAAGAAAAATCATCTCCCATATTTACCCACGACCTTTAAAATTCTTCGGTCCTTCAAAATGAGACTAAATCTGGACAAATATCAATTCGAAGTTCAATCAGGCAAATTCTTAGGATATTTGATCAGCAAGCAAGGTATCGAGGCTAACCCTGATCGCATTCGTGCTTTGTTATTTATGCCTTCACTAAAGACAAAGAAAGATGTAGATAAGATAGCCGACAAGATAGCATTAATAAATTATTTTATCTCCAAGTCTTCAGATCGGTATCGATGGTTATTCGACCTCCTACACGAAGGGACGATGAAAATGAAACCTAAAAATAATAATGAGATTGAATATACTACAGAATGTGAAGCAGCGTTTCAGGAAATAAAATGATATTTGGGAAAACCACCAGTAATTAGTACACCCAAGGAAGTAGAAGAGCTCACGATATATCTCGTCATTATTGATGACTCACTAAGCTCAGTTCTCATTCGACTCGACAAAAAGATGGAAAATGCCATCTACTTCATCAGTAAAACTCTCACTACAGCAGAAACACGATATACCAAGATCGAAAAGATGTTCTTAGCTCTTGTCTATACATCGCAGAAGTTAAAGAAATATTTCTAAGCTCATTCAGTACGATTAATGATAAATTACCCCTTCCGTGAAGCCCTATCCAAACTGGAAAAATCCAAATGAGTCCAGTAATGGTCGGTTACTCTTGGTGAGCACGATATACATTTTTGAGCCACGACGCTCCAAAAAAGGACAAGCAGTAGTGAATTTCCTCTGATTTTCTATTAGACGACCTTAATTGGGAAGAGGATATCACTAAGACAAATAAAGAATAGTTCGAAGATAAATCGGATTAGATATCTAAGAAATGTTGACGCCTTTTAACTAACGGTTCTGCTGGACCAGCTGGGCCGGGCATCAGGATAGTTCTTATTACACCTTTGAATGACAAAATTAAGAAATTAATCTGACTCAACTTCGAAGCTACCAACAATAAGACCGAGTACGAAGCATTAATTTACAAACTAGATATATCTCTAGAAATGGGTGCACTCGAGTTATCTGTGTACACGGACTCTTTATTAATTGTGAACCATTTTATAGACAAGTATCATAGATATGGAAAGATGATTGACTATGCTGCTGCAGTAGCCGACAGAATGAGCAGATTTAAAAAGGCTATAATCGAACACTTGCCTCATGGAGAAAGCAGACATTCTGACTCCCTTGCTTATCTTGTTAGAGTCCTTAGAACGAAAGCCTGATATTTGAAGATCAAAGTAGTATCCACCCCCAACATTAACATCATTAGCTCAAATACTATTAATGTTGGGAGTGATGAAGAGGTCAAAGATAATTGGAGATGACTTTTCCTCACATTCATTGGACCACAAAATAAATTTGATGGCAAACTCCCTGAGGATGTTAATAAAAGAAGACGTTTGCTAGACAATGCTAAACGGTTTGTCGTCGACAATAACCTCTTTTGCAAAAAATTAGTTACAGGACCCTATCTCCAATGTTTATTTGATAAAGAGGCCCAAGCCTTCCTATACAATTTACATGAAGGCACTTGTGGATCCAATGCAGTAGGTTGGCCTTTAGCTAAATGAGCTCTTTCTCAAGGATTTTTTTTGCCTAAAATAAAAGCACAAGCTATCGAATATGCCAACAAGTATGATGCCTACCATTGACATGGACCCAAAATTCGAGCTCCAGCTTTGGAACTCCATTCTAGCAAGGTTGTCTGGCCATTCAAAAGATGGGCCCTCGATCTCATGGGAGAATTCCCAACAATACCAGGAAAACGGAAGTATCTCCTAGAAGCAACGGATTACTTCACCAAATGGGTAGAAGCAGTTCCTTTGTGTCGAACACGTGAAGACGAAGTCATCAAGTTTATAAGGGAAAATATTATCATACGGTTTAGCTACCCCCACCTCATCAGAATTGATAATGGATCACAATTCGTTGGTTCCAAGATCGTTGATTTTCTCAGCCAGCATAACATCATCTAATCTTCTTCAAATCCATATTACTCACAAGGAAATGGACAGGCTAAAATCACCAACCATACTATAGTCGACAAAATCAAAAAGAGCTTGACAAAAAAGAAGGGTAATTAGGTACAAGAATTACCACACGTGTTATGGGCATACCGAACAACACCTCGAGTATCGACTGGATGTACACCATTCTTATTGGCATATAGTACTAAAGAAATCATCCCCACTCAATATCATCACCCACTATGTGATTATATCATGACAGACGAAGAAAACGAGTTCAAGTTGGAGTGTAACATGAACTGGATCGACGAAACATGAGACAAAGCAGTCATAAACTTAGGAAGGTACCATCAAACTTTAGCGAGGTCATATGACAAACAAGTTAGTCATAGAGAGTTTGATATAAAATATCTCATCTTATGAGAAATACCAAATCACAAAAAGGAACTCAATGTTGGGAAACTCGTAAAAAATTAGGATGGACCTTTTATCTTTATCAGCAAAAGCGGACTTGGCTCATCACAGAAAATGGATATCGAGTCCCTAATCCTTGGAACATGAGGAGATTAAATTTATATGGCAGATAATACTATATCATAGTGTACTATTCTGCTATTTATTCCAATTGTGTACATCGTTCTTATATTAATGAAATACTTATGTTTGATCGACCTACATTAGGGTACTTTTTACTATTTTATACAGTACTCTTCTACTATCTCTATCATTTTGTACATCATTCTTACATCAATGAAATATTTATGTTTGATCGATCTACATCACAATACTTTCTACTATTTCATATAGTACTCTTCTACTATCTCTTATATTTTTTGTATGCCGATCTTACACTTATAAAATACTTGTGCTTGGTTACCCTACATTACAGTACGTTTCTACTATCTCATATAAGTACTTCTATATACATAACGCATTTATAATATCACAGATAACCAATGGGTTCACCCCATTTTACTATTACAGATTGTTTATTACTTCAGCCAATTCGATCTTCTATTACATTACAGATCATTCGTGGCTTTGACCAATTTGATCTTCTATTTAGATTACAAATCGTTTGTTGCTTCAGCCAATTCAATCTTCTATTTACATTACAGATCATTTGTTGTTTTAGCCAATTCGATCTTCTATTACATTACAGATCATTTGTTGCCTCAGTCAATTCGATCTTCTATTACATAACAGGTCACCTATTGCATTAGACAATTTTGATCCTCTACCATATCATAGGTCATCTATTGGGCCCCTAATCCGACTAACAGACAACAGACTTCTACACCACAATTGGTTCATGAAAAGATCAATACAAATACGTATGGGTCACTAATTTTACTATCAGTCTAATTTTGTTACAACATAACCTTCACACTCTATCTACTATACTTTAGCTGGTATAATATGAATAATTCCTTTTTACATTAATAACTATGCCTCCTTAATCACTCAAACTCTCAGAGAGCACATCGCCACACAAACTTTCCCGACGCCCCGAAAGTCCAAGATGCATAAATTCTGGTACCCTCACAGTAATAATTTCTCTTCTTTCATCAAGCTTACTTTTAGTGAGAGCACCGATTTTTAATATAATACAGACCAGATACTCAGTCCATACTAGTTGTATGTCACACTGCACACCATTTGTGATCATGCTGTCATAAACCGTGACTCTTTCTTTTTCCAATCTCTTGAACTCGGACACAAAAAAGGTGAGCACCACCGTCATTTCTCTGTTATGCACATCACTTGCCTCGAGCTTAACCCTGTCAGGAACGATGAGCTCCGCTATTTTTCTCTTAGCCTTATTTAGCATCACTTCTAAATTTTTACGGCAATCTTCTACCACCTATTTTTATCCATAAAAGCTCTATTTTACGCTTCCATTGCCATCATGAATTCATCTATTTATCCTAACACAGCCATTGATTCCTTCATAATGAACTGATTATGATCCCTTTCGACAGCCTCTACGTTCAAACTTCGCTCAGCCATCTCAAGATCCGTCTCCAATTTGTTCTTCGAGCTAATAAATTCTCCAATTTCCATTTGATACTCCAAAACATTTAACTCCAACACTTGAACAGGATCCTCTAAAGTCCCTATCTTAAGTCAATACTTTTTTACTAATTCATTTTGTTTATTGTTGACTTCCTCTAACTCTTTTACCCTAATATTAGCGGCATGACACATTCCTTCAAACTTATGAGCACGCCTATCTACCTCCCTAACAACAACTCGCATGCCAACTACTTCGCTTTAAGCATAGTTATCCGAACTTGCATGCATTTAGCACTGTCTTCTTCTTTCTTCAACATCGCCAGTAACTCTATCATTTTAATTCGTACAGGTATTAGTTTTGCCTCCTGCTGGGTTACTCGTTCCGAGATTTTACTTGTCTGACGTTGAATTTTTTTCAATATCCAACTCGTTTTTCTTTACAACCTCCTTTAATTCCTCTACTTTTTTCTACACAATGGCTAGTTCATCCTCTTTATCTTCCAATTGTTCGGTCAAACGACCAACCATACTTTGCTCTTCCGTTACCCACACCTTCATCTTTACATTCACCTCAGTAGCACTTTTTAGTAATTTACGATAAAAGTTCAAATCAGCGTTCAGTTGCTCATTTAAAGCACGCAACACTTCACACTGACTTTGAACCTCTGCCAGTTCAACCTGTAATAGCAGTTAACTTTCTATTACATTATAAGTCGTACATCAAAATAGTTTAAATATCACAGTTCATAATTTCACTTACAATAATTACGTATGATCGATCTTGCGATAATAAAATACATGTATACGATCAATCTACATTTCTATTCGTATTTATCATACATAAAGCAGATTTACTTGTCAACAAAATAGTGTACAACTATCTAATGCATATAATAGTTGTTGAACACCATAAATTCTTACTTTTTCTCCCTTAAACTATGAGAGGACTACTCTCTATCTCCTGAACACCTTACCTATCTACCTACACATCCAACGGTGCTATAAAGGTCACTACTTTCTACTGGCATCACTTTCACCGTGACCAAGGTATCAGGGTCTCGACCTCTTCCTCGTCCTCTTCTAACAAATTTTCTCTCGGCCTCGGAACTATTTTTTCAACAAGTTTACACTTCCCATCTTTTGTAAACCACATGTGTTCAGCTTTATTGTTTTCTACATAAATACATTTCCCACAATCTATCACATACTTCCTAAATTCGTTCTCAACCCTCACCAACTTCCCTCCATAAAACTCAATCAAACTCTCTATATGATGTTCATGGTCCGTTCGAACTATGACTTTTGCTTGTGACGGATACAAATGCTCCCTTAATTGCATATGTGCCCTATGCAGACACTTGCACGTTTTCTTTTGTAATACACCCAACACTTTCAAATCACCTTATACCTTCTTTCTAACAGTTGTTTTCTTATCAATTGATTTGCCAAGGATGTCTTTTGCTCCAAACTTTGTGTCAACACGTTTTGCAACTCCCTTAACTCACCCTCTAATTTCCTTTGTACCTCTATTTTCTCTTTCCGTATTTTGAAAAATAAAATCCTTATTATTCTTCAATCCTACATAAAGGCAAGAGTATCAAGTAAGGGTTCTATGTCACCCCATATAACAGACACACCAGCTCGAGCTGAGCATTTTTTTTACCTCTACATTATGACAATTACGTATTTCTTGAGCTAAAAACATAACTTGAGCTGGGTCAGATACTACGCCCCTTTCCTTTAAGATCTCTACGTAAGCTTCTCTTAAACCCCACTCACTATCTACTTTGGCCTCAAAATACAGTGTCAGAGTTACCAAAAGCTTCTGACATCTAGCTTTATCACACGGGTCAATAAAACAGTCAAATCTTTCCGTTTTCGTACTAATACTCCCCTCTCATCGTCACTTCTTAAAATCTCATCCCTTTCTATTTTTATCTTAGTATACCTACACTGTAGATCATATAATTTTTTAAAGTTTTTCTTCAAATTAGACTTAAATTGTCTTCTCTCATACTCAATTTTATTTAGTACCTGTTGAATGCGAGTCACGGAATCCCTCATTCTACTCAACGATCTCTCTAGGATAGAAACATTTTTTCTCAACCGCTCTATCTCCTACATAAATTACAAAAAATTTATTATCAAACAAACATTCTAATAGAGCACAATAAAGAGATGTTTATCAAACTTAATAGTTTCTTAACATAATCTCATCAAAGTCAAGAAAGAACATAATAGTTTGAAATAGGATACCACAAAATAATTAAATATTCTTGCACGTCTCTACCTCAGACGGAGGATCCACCTCAGTACCTGCAGCTAGAACTTGCTCAGTCTGTAAAGAGGGTACACCAACTGGGATAACAGCATCTTCAACCAGTTTGTCTTTGGCGTCAGAAAGTAAAGACTATCTCATGGTACCTGCCAGCAAGACCCAGATGGATATCAGCATCAGTCAGCCCAAAATAACGATAAGATTGGATCATATGGTTTCTTTCAGCCCTTATCTCTCCAAATGCTTTTGACATTTTCCTTGTGCTCAGCCAATACCACACACTGCTCTTCAGCATCCTTCAACTCTTCGACCTTGCTCTTTTTCCCTTTCTTGAGCTCCTCCTTGAGCTCCTTAATCTGAGTTGATTGAGCATCAAATCTTTGAGTAAACTCTCTGAACTCTTGGTTCCTCTTCTCAATAAAACTTGTAGCTCTTTTACCAGCATAGAGAGCTGCCAATATAAGACAGGAGATCAGTAATACATATATCAATCGCAATACAGCAAATACAAAACATTAGTACGCACACCTATTGTTTTCTTTTTAAACATCTATTCGAGTTGTTTCCGCTCGGTCCCAGCCAACTTATAAAACCTTTGCTCCATTTCTTTCAGCTTGGCTACAGCCTTAGCATGAGTGTGATTGCTACCTTCGCTCTTATGTTATTTCCTTTTCAGTGACCTCTTTTTTGTGTCTAGAAGAGCAACCTCATTTACCACCTTCTTATCCACCATACTCTCAATAGCTAGCTTATCACCCTTCTTCCCTGAAGCAACCCCCACAGTAGCCAGAGATCCTTGTCGTGTCTTCTTCGGCCACATGATCTTCATCACCCTGCTCGTGCCCTCTGGCAGAGGCAAAGGGATACCAGTCAATTCCCCCAAAGAAAGCAGGGTCTTCTTCACACTCTTCTCAACCATAGCTCAATTCTAATGAGCTCGTTGCACTTTGGGTACTCTAGAATCTACCATTTTATCCCTATGGATATTCATCTCACCAAGTACTTGCTTCAACTCAACCTGCTCAAGAGCTACGCAGTCGCACAAGTTCATGTTATCAGGAAAGAATTTAGGATCATGACCTGACAAACAAAATCAAGGAAACTATTAGCAGATCAAAGACAAACTGATATTTGGTCAAGTTAGAAGGTGTTTCTTATTTGAATTAAGATATTAATGGTTTCAGATGAGCGTTGGTTCATCTAAAACCTACATACAGTTGCCCCCTACCCATACAAGGTGGTCATTCCACGGTCTACCAGCAGATTCGAAATCAAAGAACTTTGGCCTAGATGAATCACTAAATAGGTAACCGCTATTACGGGCTGGGACGTACTTCATTATGTAAAATTTTAGCACGTTAGCCACTACAAAATGCTTAGCAATCCCACTCTCTCTCCACTTCGCATTTAGAGCCTCACAGACCCTCATTATCTCAAACACATTCCCATTTAATTGGGCAGGGCAGTACTACAATGCATTCATAACCCTTTTTTAGAAAAAGGTCAAAGGAATCCTAAGGCCATATACGACCTACTTCAGGTAGCACAAAAAAATATCCTTTGGACCTGCCATCTCTGCCTCATTATAGTACATAATTTCTACGTCTCTACTAATTCATCTATCCTTCTTCCACAAATCCAGACTGGCCACTTGAAAACTCTTCCCCTTTCCCTGGTACCAAGGTCTTAAACCATAGGCTTTACTCCACCACATAATCTTCCCATTCCCCGTTTAACTTCTTTTTTAATTTCAGATATTCTTTCCCTACATCTACTCCCTTAGGATATACGTAAAATGACTTATATTTAACTTCTATATCATCTTCCTCTACAATATTACTTACTTCATTGGGTCCTCCAGCCTCTACACCAACAGTAACTTCCCTCCTACCTACCATTTCATACATATCTCCACAATCATACTCCCTACTTGACGATGAGGTTTCCTCTGAACTGGATGACTCTACAAATTTACTTATAGGCTTTATGTTTTTTAAATGCATACTGGACCTACAGGTACACGCAATCTTTTATCATTTTTTATACCTTTGTGATTCACCACTTTATACAATTACATGCAATACCATACACACAGCAGAAACAAACCCCACTTATACTTTTTACCCAGTCAAGGCATTTATTTTTAAAACTTTTCAAAACAATATAAAATAGTTTTCAACTTTCCCTCTTCTTCTCTAAAAACAATTTTCTCTCTCTAGATTTTTGTTACCATACCCAAAGTTTTTGCAAACAGTAACTAAATACAGGCGAACAATCATTTCTTAGCCCCCTACATTCCCAAATTTGACATCCCCAAATCAATCACATACTAAGGCGATGAATAAATAAAATCATACACAGAGTACCAGACAATACAAAAAAAATAGAGGAACAAAATTTACTAACCTATACTAGAAGATCTACAATCTTCTACTTTGCCAACTGCTTTTACAGATAGTGATAGATTACGTTGTCTCTCCAACATAGTTCTATCACCAAATAAAACTTTCTCTATGAGATTATACTTAAAACTTAAACATTTCATCTCTCTAGAAATACTAGTTCCACCACTTTTCTTTTTATCTATAACAGTAGATAATTTGTGAGGGAGAGAGAGAGACAAGTTTTTATACTCTCATTTGATTTGTGAAATGATGGCTCTTTCAGACACATGTCAGTCACCCCTACTGCCCCTATAGGCACATCTTTTTGCCTTACAGCATCATCATGACTTCTGTAATAACGTTTGATGTTATCATGTATGTCTCTACCTTCAGCCATTAAATACTTCAGTCCCTCTTTCCCAAGACAATCTACACGATCAATCACCTTGCTTTTATACTCCACCAAGATCATACCACAATATACGTCATTCCTAAAATAGCTAAATATTCAAAATTCGAAATTATCAGCACAGCTTTAGAATCAGACAGTTGTAATCCATAGTATTTTCCACATAAGCTGGTCAACAAATACATTGATCCTAATTTTCAGTTTGCAAATCCAATTTGCATTATTCTATATTCAACATATAATAAAAACAGAACACTACAAATAGACTACTTATTATTTTTGAGTTCTCAACATTCGAGCTTACAAACACATGTAGTTACATTTGAAGCATCCCCGATGATGCACTTCACCACATAAAATTATCTCCCCTTCTGCTGCTATCTCATCATCTTTAGACAATTTATCCCGTGTGATCTCTCGAACAGCTTCCTCTCGCAAGGTTGCATCCAGCAACAACTCATGGAACACATTACACTGGAAATAATATTCATACTCTGCATGCCTACCTTCATCATCTAAACTGCTCAACTTCAAAGGCCACTCTGGTAATGTAACATTATAAGGCAATAGGTGAAATTAGCACTCGCAGAGTTTAGCTACTTTGATGTTTAACCTACCTTCCGCTGTATGACGAACACGCTAAGAATGTGTCCTCAACATGGTAACTTCCAATCAACCAACAGCTAACTTTTCCCAGAAGAATGCAAGGCATAACATCAACGGATTAACATCTTATATAGCCAGTACGAAGATCTATTTACACCACTAAAGTCGCTTACCTAACAAATTTTGAGGGAAGATATATTTTACAAGAACATTTTTTTGGAAATAAGGATATCAACAAAATTTTAAGAATATTTTGACAACTAGTACTTTCCATCCTACAAAGTATATCCTCAGATCTTATTCGCATGCTTCATAGAGATGACATATCTGCAAAGATGGAGTTCACACCAAATATTCAAGTACGTCCAGCAGTAGCTCCAACCAAGTACCTACAGAAACTTATCATTTACCTATCTACATAAAGGCATTTTCCAATCAGTTCGAAACAACTTCTCTAGAATGTCAAATCACCAGGATATTATAGTACAGAATATACAACCTCTTTTACCGGCAAAAGATACTTATAGGATGCCAGCAACATACTTTGACCATTACAAAAGGGCATAGTTCGTTGGAATTCTATTGATCTAATCCACAGAGATTGATAGATAACAAATCTTACAAACAATTCAATAACAGCATTACTGTCTACCTCAAGTCCAAAAACTTCTTCACATACCAATCTTCTCTCAATTAGTACAAGTATAATAGCCACTTATTTGCTTACCTTCACCAACTACCTCATTACATTTTCGAACTTCCCTTTTTCAGCCTCGCTTCCCACTATCTTTACTGATATACATACTAAGTTCACTACAGTTCGATTAATTTAGGACCATCCTACCACAATTTGATGTCTGATAGCTCGCATGAACTAAATCTCTTTTAGTTCGGCACAAGTGTCTGTCACACCAACATATGTCCAAAATTCTATTTCGCCATTTTTACTTTCTCACATTTTGATTCCTCAACAGTTCAAATTATTATTCTCAGTTCTCAATTCCCTATCTCAAACAAGCTATTTCACAAGTATGCTAGACATATAAATATCAGTTCGAAATATAATACAAAATTTGCAGAACAGGAGTTTTTCATTAGCTCGAATGCTTCTTACATCTCAACATTTACAGAATACTTTACAGATAACAAGTCTTTTAGAGATTTATACAGATTACTTTACATACTACATTACATTAGTTCACAGCCCGAAACTCTTCTTCTAGAAAAAGATGACAGCAACAGTGCTTGAAGATAAAAAATTGAAGCATGCTTCTAATCTTCGCTTATTTACAAGAATGGCCCAGGCAATCCAGGAACTGAAAATCAGTGAGGAAGCTAAGGTGTCTGTGTTTGAACCACCCCTCCACGGATGGATCTTCTTCACAAGAAGAGATGATGATTGTGTGGAAGAAAAACCTCCTCCACCACCGTATCTTTCACCATAACCCCCGCCACCCCACGTAACAGAGAAAGAAGAAGGGTTTTATTTTTTATATAGAGTCCACTCACCAGCAGGGTACCGGCAAGACTCCCTCGGACGAACGCTTGTCGCTTCATCTTCAGTTGTAATAACTTTCTCCGACAGCAGACGCAGCCCATTCCTATGCTCTTCCTCCGATGTCAATAGATAATAAAAATAGACCATTTGATAATGATTGTCATCCGCCTCCTCCACATCTTCAAACGCTATACCATGGTAGGTAGGGCACACCAGAATTGGCGTAGGAAGACTCAAAGACTGGTTCCCAAAGTATTAGAATCACAATATTTCCACTTTCATAAGAATCCTAGCCTCCTGAGATTGTCGTCTAGTGGTTACCATCCTCTCAACATAAGTAACGATGTAAAGAAGGAAGGTTGTAGAAAATAGACGAAAAGATACAAAGAAGAAAGGTTACAGAAGTTATGGAATCTGAGAAACAACCAACCATAGTACTATTTATATTGCCATTAACATTAAAAATGAGATTCCAAATTTTTAGGGTCTGAAGGAATTCCCATGCAATAATATTGACCAAAGCCATTTGTTCTAAGAGACCCAGCAGATACAACAGATATTCATGAAGAAGCATTGGAAATGATCCATAAATATTAAATACAATATTAATGAGGCATCTCAACCAACGTTACTCGCCCATAATGTTTCTCGTACTCTTGGCTAAGAGAGGGCGGTTGTAGTAGCTTATTCCGCATCTTGAACTCAAGCTTTATCTTCGACCATCATATGACCACTCGACTTCATCAACATACACGCGGCACATTTATGGTACACTACGAAACAGCAACAGAGTTTCACTTATTATTTTGGACCTCTACATCAACAACTCAAATCAAAAAGTACTCCATCATTAATGAAGCCGTTACAAGATAGGAAGATAAAACCATTACACAATCAGCTCAAAGACTCATCAAATCTATATTATAACGTCCATCATTAAGAATAATAATGGTCATCAAATGGTCATATTATATGACTTATAAATAAGATCAGAGAAGTGCAGATGAAGGACGAATGAATCTTCACCCTGAAACTCTATACAAAACCATTCAGAACATCCTTTGTAATAGTTAGCAATCATCAATAAAATCTCTCTCTTTCTACAATCCTCAAGAGAGGTCGTGGTTTTTAACCTATTCAAAGGTTTTCCATGTTAAACTTTGTGTTAGCAGTTACTCATTATTCTCTAATATTCTAATTATCATTGGTGTAGAAAGGTAAGTTCATAATATAAAATTAGGCTATTACAAGTACTACACACTCGATCCTTTAGAGAAATGAACATATATCTTGTCTTTAACCTTGTACATCGGGGATGCCACAAATATCATTGGCACTGCCAACATGATAAAATGCACGGAGTACATCACGCTATTACTTCCTAATGGTATAATGCGGGGTATCTAGTCTGCTTTATATACTAGTAAATCCAACTGGATTTTCCTGAATTTAGGAAGATGCATGATAACGCTTATCACATAATGACTATCAAAGAAAATGACAGACAAGGTTTTGTGCATTCCCTCCATGTCTAAAGGTTAGAATACCCTATTGGAATGGTTTCCAATATATTCCTCAGGGCTTGGATAGTGAAGAGGACTATCGGGGTTACATTTTAACTTTTCTTAAAAGGAGAGAAGATCCAGAGAGTGTATGTATAATAATTATTTTTAAGGAAAGTCTATTATTTTATGCCAGTATGACCAAGGTAGAGTGGGACCTCCAGCCTTTGCTCCAACCACATCCATGGAGATACAGGTAGACCTATTCATCCATATAGTGAACCACTTAACTATTTATGGTCATAATAAATAGACACATATTGGAGATGGTCTTACGCTTTCCTATTATTAAAATCTAGGAATGCAATGTTAGTACAACTTTTTACTTAGATCATTTCGATCGCAGGCTCAGTTCTTGAATTAATCAATCAAAGTCGATCAATACGACTTGACAGAGGCTTGGGAGAGTGAGTCATAGGCTTTTGATGATTATTTTACCCCTAAATGGGATAGATGATTGAACATCGTGAGTACCCCATACCAAACTGGGAATTGGCAGAGAACCTATTCAAGCGATTTAGGATAATTGTTAGGCCATTGCTATTATGATCACAACTTCCGGCTAGTGTGTAGGATATGCATTCTTGCTCCCACAGTACTGATTAGGGTTCATCCCATAGCAAATCATTAAAATTTTCCTAAAAGTGACTAGTAACTGGATTGGAGCCCGGTGTCGCCCATCGATAAATATTTGGATGTTCTGTACAGGTACTAATCGTACCACCACAATATATGAAGATGAGACCCTCAACGTCGACATGGTATTATTTGAGTTATGATTCACATCTATCACTAGATATTCGAAACCCACTGGCGACTTATATACTGCAGGGCAGATAATTATCACTTTGAAGTGACTACTCCCAGTATTGGGGGAAGATATGACAGTCAATACTAAGGATGTTTCCAAGAGATCTTGGGAAACACCATCGTTGTCTCATCTAGATCTATATACATAAGTTAGGTGACAATAAGGTCAACGGATTAGAAACCTTCAATAGGTCGTAAATAAATTGCCAGATACATTCTTAGGCATTATTGAAGTACCATAAGTATATGTACCTACAAGTAATACACCTATACAGCAGAATGTTCCAAGAGAACTAGTACCGCAGCTGAACATTTTTAGAGAATTAGTACCGCAAACAAATTTGAGGCTCGCGCTTAGTACGGAGTACCATTGGAAGAAAGTATTCTGAGCCGGGGAGCTGCAGAATATGGGACAAATATGACTAATGGTTTAGTTGGCTCATCGAGGATGGAACCACCCATCGATGAGACAATAGTAGCTACGCGACCAGTTGATGCATTACGAGACTAGCTCGGGGTGACACATACGCGTATGATAATAAGAAGATATCGATCTATTAAAAGTCTATAATTGAACAATGTAGGATTGTTCAGTAGTGATTTATCAACAAGGTATATTCGCTGTTGTACTCGCCATCAAGGATGATGATTTATAACCACTTATTATAAACGACTGTGTGTTATTATACATTGGCCAAAGTGGGCGTTTGGAATCCAAGCGGAGCTCAATTTGCTAGCATAATGTGAAGTGATACCATTGAGCCTGTCAGTTATAAATGGGAAAGGTACTAAAACATGATTAACTTAGAGATATAATTTTTTTAAGGCAAGACTAGTTGCCCAGGAAATCTTTAAGAGATCTAGCATCGATTGCAATGTAAACTATTACCCAGTAATAGACGTTATAACGTTTTGGTACTGATCAGTCAGTCAAGTTGACGAGGACAAGCTAGACATGCATCTAATATAAATACCACGTATCTATATGGGAAACTAGATACAAATATCTACATGAAGCTACCTAAGGAGGTATAAGCTTCTGAAAGAAATTAAGCCTGACACAAGAGGTGTGTACGTAATAAAACTGGAAAAGTTATTGTTGACTTAAAAAAATTCGGGCCCTGGAGATATAGTAAGTTGACTAAGTATTTGAAGGTCGGGGACTTTACAAATATATTTATATGTCCATGCATTCTTATTTAGAACACAGAAATTAGCTTCAGTATCATCATAATAGTGTACTAAATGATTTGGATATCATTAGACCTCTGAGGGAGATCGCGAGAGCCACCGAATGCCTTGGGATGGAATTTAAAATAATGGACCTTTGGATATGAAGTAGTGTCTCGATGGGGGGAGAATGCTAAGTCATTTATTGCATGTCCTTCACTTGGGTATAGACAATGACATTTTCCACCATCTTAATGGGGGGAGAAACTCCTAGGGATGTGGCACCATAGGTAGGAGGTGCTTTGTTATAGGCAGTTGGGCATACTTGACCCGATGACTCATTCGCAGTATACTATTTGGCTTACCATAGTTCTGTTCTTACTGAAAGGTACTGGAATGAGATAAGGCACATTATAAAGTATCTGATCGGTATGAAAGACTGGGATCTATTCTATTCAAAATGGCAAATAGTAAAGTATATAGTACGCCGATACATGATACTTGTCAGATCCACATAGAGACCATTGTCAAATGGATTATGTGTTTATGTACGGGGATACATAAAGATTATTGGAGATCGATAAAGTAGACAGCGGTAGCTACATTCTCAAACCACGAGGAAAGTCTTGCACTTCATGAAGTCTGCTGAGAGTGACGGTTGCGCTCTAAGATACATTACATCAACTAAATTTATGGCATATTCTATCCAAGATAAAGCATCAACTATGCATGAAGACAACTTATCTTGCATCATCCAAGTCAATGGTGATTTTATCAATGGCGATAGAACGAAGCACATTTCACAGAAGCCATTCCATCCTTATAAATTATAAAAGGCGAATGAGATTGGCGTTATCTAAGATATTTTAGAAGAAAACTTTACAAACCCATTCACGAAAACTCTTGCACTACTTACGTTCAAGAAGCTGGTATACGGAATCGACATGCAAAAGTTTTATTTATCAATATATCGGAGAGATAAATCTTAGAGAGATAGATCTCGGGGGAGTTGTCCCAGCTTAATATAGATACATGCGTTTTGTACTCTTTTTCCTGATAGTGTAATTTTTATCCTAGGAGGTTTTACTAACTTGAGGTTTTGATGAGGCAGCGTATATGCGTCCCTAACCCATACAGGGCATAAGATTGTACTTTTTCCTTATACAACTTTTTGCCCAAGGGGGTTTTTCTAGGCAGAGGTTTTGATGAGGCAAGTCGTCCTAGTATAGAACACCGTAAGGGGGAGTGTTAGGAGTTGGGTTCAACCCAAGGTGGGATCCCAACTGGGTTGGGGTGTCCTACTGGATTCCTAACAGGCCCATAGGCCTTTAGGGTTTATGGGGAGAGTTTAAGTAGGGATAGGTAACCTCATATTAGGTTACCTTTCTTTGTAGTACGTACAGGGATATACAATTTTGATTAATAAAGATATCCCAATTCTTCTCTCAATTGTTATTGATTACATAATAGAGTAGAACCTATTATTATCCAATAAACCTAATTTTAACATCTCATCTCATTAGGTCATAAAGTCATGCCCAAACCTTTATTGAGTGGGATAAAAAGGCCAAGTAACAGAAGGAAAACTGCCCAATTACACACATTTCAATCTCACTGGGGTCAAATGACCCCACTCGTGCCCCCTAGCTCTGCCTGGAGGGGTATAACTCTAATGTGCCCGTCTTTTGGAAAATAAATTATAGAAAAAAATACTGCTAAAGTATTTGAGCGGGTACTTGAAACTTGAACTTTGATTTAAGCACCAACACCAGTATTGAAGTATATGAGTGCATCTACAAATATACTAGTTTAGTCCCACATTGAGTAAGAATAGAAGTAGTTTAGAGAGCCCTTATTATAGAAAAGTTTTGTCACTTCTTCTGGTGGTGGCCATTTGTCGTCGCCGAACAACCAAAGTTTAGAGTTTCTTCTCAGATTGTTTCAGAAATTTTTTCTTGTTTTCCTTATTAATTGAAAGAGGAATGATGTTATTTCCATGCTTGTGGTTATTCCTAAGTAAGTCGATCTGGTTTGTTCTCCATTACGATTATTAAGATTGAAAGGATGCCAACTGATTGATGGTGTTATTAGTATTGCTCTTCATCGCGTTGCGATCATATATTGTTTGTGTTTCTTTACATCTTAAGTAAATTTTGTAAATATGTTTGCTGCGATCAAATCTGAAGTTGAAGAAATAAAAAAAATTGCTGGGTAATTTTGTGTCCAATTCTAGAATAACTATTTTATGGTGATGCTATTTTTGGCGTAATAGTATTTTCTAGTGAAGGACCGAAAGAAATCTGCAACTTACTCTTCCAATATCATCCTCGGTTCGGCTTGAAATAAGGAGAGATACAGATCTGAAGTTGAATGATGGGGTAGGATCTCATCTTTGCATCTGGTGTTTCGTCTTGTTGCCGCATGATAATATCGCATTAAATTGGGATGTGGAATATAGGGATTTTAGATTGTCGTTCACTTTCCGAAGGTAACTAAAAATAGCTTATAAAAATTGTGTTATGAAAAATAATGGTAAATTAGCAAGACGTACGTTTATGACAATTATTAAGAAAGTTAAGGTTTGAATTTCACCACCACCTTTTGCATTCGATCTGGATTTAACTATGAATTCCCAACTCATGGTGATTTAATAATAGCAATGCAAAAATAATTCATCACTTTTTGTAAAAAGAATTTTACTATCTCATAATATATGAATCTAATGATCATTAAAAATACACAACATTAAAGACATTGTTAAATATGTCGTGTTAATCGATGTCCCATTAAGAAAATATGAATCATAAGAGTTCAAATTATTTAGAATATGCAAACTTCATATGATCAAGGTAAATATGGATTATATCACTAGACAATAACCCATTAAACTGTTTTAATCAATATAAAGAAAATTAATTTAACAATAAGCTCATAAGAGAATTCTTTGTCAAAACATAGATTAAGTACTAATGATGGTGGCTACATCCTCACCTTAGCGAGGATTTAGCCGACCATTACTATAACAAAGATAAAGAAATATAGGCTAGAAAAAGAGTACATGAATGAAAAATAATAATCTTTATTAACTTTAAACTTTAACTTACAAAATGAAGATGCTCCAAGCTATTTCCTTCTATCTCTTACAATGCTCATAAGCTCTCAAAAATTGGATGATCAATCATGGTCAAGACCTCTTCTTTTATAGATGAAGGAGATGGTTACATATTTAGTAAGAGATTATTTTTACCAAATCAAATATAATCAAATTTTAGAATTTATTCATAAATATACTAGCAATCGGGCATACGCGATAGCGTGTGCCTACAATAATTTGAAAATTTGTTATATATGTTGGCGATTTTAAGATTTCTCGTGGGAAAAAAAATGTGAGTAAGATTTCTTGTAATGCAGTTATGTTGAGGCTTATTATTATGTTGTGAACGCTTGAGGTCCGAGGCTTGGTATTGGCACTCAAAAATTCAAAACATTGATCATTTATCAAGAAAGTATTTGTGCATTGGGTTTTTTTTATCCTGGGCTAAATGTGCATCAAGTTTTATCACAGGAACAATCTGAGGTTTGTATTAGTATGGCTTGAACCATTGAGGTTTGCTACTAAAAGAGTAAAACCAACTGACTCTTCTAGTAACATTTTAGTTTTATTTAGGAATTAAAGTAGAGGATTTCTCTCTCAATAGAAGTTCTATTCCTCAAATCTTGAGACATTTTCATGTCATTTCCATTATTTATCTTTGATGAGGAGGGTGTTATCTTGTCCCCTGTTATCATGGCAACCAGAGTTAGCTATAAAGAGTGTGGGAAATGTAGAAGAAGCTTCAGATTGAGATTGAAATGGAATTTCAGGGTATACATGCATCGACTATGACACAACTATATATGACTGAACACAAGTATTCAAAAGTTACAATTAGGCCTTAAAAATAAAAACTAAACAATTCCATAAAAGTTTGCTTGAGGACTAGGCCCAATTATTCAATATATCGACGATGATACATGTTTAGAATAAGAAACCATCTGTGGGTGGTGCAAAATCTATCAGTAATGGCAGCCGGTGGTCGATATTGCGGCGATGGAGGCTGCAATGAGACTCAGCGGCCACTAACGTATTGTGGAAACTGCCGAGAAGGCTCATGGGCTGAGGAAGGTCCATGGAAGGCAAAGCATAATATGTGGATGGGGAGGGTGGTGAGCGTAACAAAATCATGCCCCTACGATATCGCTGGTAATAGGATGTAAAGCTCATTTGGTTATTCAACACAAGATTATCTTCATTACTCCGTTTAGTACAACGGAAAAAAGTTTGTAATAACAAACATTTTGGTGATTTAAATGGCTAACCACAAATCTATGTATGAGAGTAAAGCTTAAAAAATCAATGGTCAACAACTGTGGAAATAGTAGGGTCAAGTATTGGAGGAACAATCCCCATACAGGAGAGTTATAATCCATCGAAAACAACCGGAGGATGTAAAGGATACACATATATATTGATACCTATCAGATAATGTTTGTTATGTGAACAATGAAAAACATAAGAAGCAAATCATAATGCGGAACCAAACGAATATACGACACACCACTTTTATGGCCTCAAAGGTCACCACTTTTATGGCTTTAAAGGTTATAAGACATTTTAATTGGAAATCGCTTTCATCGGAAAAAGGAGCATCTGCTTTAACAGACTACAGGGACATGCACGCTCTTTATTACGAGGACAAAAACCAAACATTCCAAATTAGCATCAAATTGGCTTAAATGGGTTACAACAATCACTTTTTCATAGGAAGAGTTGAGCATCTGCTTAAGATTTACCCAAAATAGTTTCATAAACCAACTCTTATAAAAGCTGTAAATATATATGCAAGAATGGAACCAAGATTTTCTAGTTTCGAATACTGGCGACGTATACCGTGTACTGTAAATCAAACTAATTCAAGTGGATGCAAAAATATTGTGAAAACTTTTTTCTTTTTTTTTGCAAGGCAAGCCAGTTTTATATTGGGATACATAATCCTGAGGTTTCAAATCCAGGACCTCTTTCTAGGTAGAGAGGTACAACAACCACTGCAAAAATACTTGAATCTCTAACAAATAAATTGGAAATGTTCTTGATTGCACGCCCATAATACATTACCAACACAATAGAATACAACCATAATGTCATGAAAGATAACGAAACAGGAGTATATTATCTACCTGGTTTGACGGAGTCTAAATAGATTGGCCTGATATTGACCATTCACTGGGAATGAGTCATTGACACTCATCATCTTAATAGTTAAAGGCCCGTGCTGGTTGGAACAAGTTTTGATCACCCAATCTGGTTTCCGGTCTAAATAATATAGAAGCAATTATCTTTCCTCCATGTTCCATAACCACTTTACCTATATTTAAAGAGGAAAATAGATTGTCTCAAATAAGTTTATAGTATCTGCAGATAATTTTGTGCATTGCTACATGGATGAAATTTAAATAATTATTAAGCAAAATTGATTAGTTAGATGATACATGTGTGCGTATGTATATATAAATATAACCATTTATATTTACTATAGTATAATAGTCATAATCATGCTTAAACAATGCCTGATATTGGCAAAGATGTGTTTAGCAATTCCAAGATTATGATTTATAAGTTAGATTAGTATCACTATCAAGCTTATACTAATGAATAATTGAATCATGTGAGAAGAAATTACACAAATCTGATACTCAATATTAAGTGTAGGATAAGAAAATTAATATATAACAGTTGCAGCATGAATCTGATTTTATGATATTTTATCTTTATGCAAATTGTAAAAAATTAACATGATAATAGTAGTATCGGCATCCAAATCTAGACCTCAATATGATAAACTAAAATAAGTTAAACTCGTCCCCTACACTCTATCTGCTACCCTTGATTACATTAGGAACAGTGTTTCTTATTTAGGGGCACAATTGAAGTGATACGTATAGTCATACATTCCACAATGTTATATGTTAACCTCAATTTCTTTAGGATATGCAGCATAAATTACTTCTACATACGACTGAATCAGTGAAAATTCCATCGCATCTTCAGTGGTTGTCTCTTCAACGCTTTTATGAAGGTTTCACACCTAACAACTTCAAAGTGTTTTGGTTCATGGAAAACTAAGGAAAGGAAATCAAAAACCAATTGTTTTTGTGCATTGCATTGTGAGGAAAAGCAAGGAAGTACTTTCCTTTGTTTTCTAAATTGTTGAAAATGGAGAAGAACCAACTCCTTTTCAAAACACAGAAACTTGATCATCCCTTCGCTCTTTTCTTTTCCTTACAAATTATTGTAAAAAAATAAAAATTTATGATTCTACAATGCCAAAAAAATTAATATGGAAGGAGAGACTTCTGAGAAAAACATTCTGGGAGAGAATGAAGAGAGAAAACTTAGACAATGAAAATTCTGGCCTAGTAGAAGCAGAAGAGAGGATATGAAGAAAATTTAGAAAACAAAATTTGGACTAATAAAATCTGGAAGAAAAAGGTTGGATTATGGATACTCAAGGGTTTTTTATACTGTTATATGAAAAAAAATTATTTCTTCACAAAGATTTGATTAATAATGATGAGTAGTGAGTCTAGTGACATAATAGTATTTTATTTGATACCTAAATATGCTAACTAAGTGCAATGTTAGTTTTATATTTACTAAATCAACATGAAGGTAAGGAATTTGTCTACATAAAAAACTAATAACATAGAGAAATATTACTTATAATAAGCAATTGTCTTCCAGTCATCCCAACGAAACAAAAGCTCGTTTAAGTTTTCATTACCGTGGAAGGAGTGCCTCATACTTGACCAAAGATCATCAATTGATGTGCCTTATATGATGCAATTCACTTATAAAGCCCACACAAAATCTTCATTTGCCTCCACATCGTCTAGGTCTGCATCATCATCCAAGTCATCTAGATCCATGCTGCATCCAATAATACTCCCGCCGAATGTAGCCCATTCGAAAAGTTTTCCAGCCTCTCGTACTATTGCAAAAATATCTTCAATACTTTAGGACAAATTGCTTATATCATTGCTCTGAAAGTTGCGTCTACCTCATCCATCAAATCTATAGGCAAGTTCTTTAAGAGCCATGGGTGATTTTAATTTTTGACATGGTTAATCTTTGTATTAAAACCAATATAGGCTAATAAAGATGGTGCAAAACTGAGGAATATAGGTGCAAAATATAGAAAGTAAAACGGTTGAATTTTGATTACCTTTTTAGGGTTGGCCACAAATATCCGTGAGAGAAGCTGGCTACATTCCATAGATATTAGCATATAGTCTGGAATCGAGTAGTGGACACTAAGTATACGCTGTAATAAGGGAACATTTCATTTAAAATGGGTAAGCACTCTATTTTGAAGTGTGACATTGATTTTATTTTCCTTAACATGCAAGGTTTGTGGCTATTGATAAACGAGAAAAGTACATTACTTAAACTCAAATGATAATAAAGGAGCCCAACTCAAGAAGTTCCTAAAACATATCACCTTATATTTCCCAAAATTCAGAACATGATATTTCCATAGAAATTCTTGGACTATCCATGTCTAAAATTCCAAGATTCAAATATCGTCTAAAGTTAATCAATAATGCATATATAAGTACTATTACTTACCCCAATCGTCTTTCTAAAGTTCCTTGGATCTTCAGGATCTTCAAATGGATAAGCACCAACCAGCATCACATATAAAATAACCCCGCAAGACCAAACATCTGTAACCTACAGTTCCAGAGAATTAAATACTATTTATTTGAAAAAATTGACACATATTTTATAAGGAAAAAAATAACCGAAATAGTACCTTCCCGTCATATTCCTTTTTGGATAGGACTTCTAGAGCAATATAAGCCAGTGTTCCTACTGTTAGTTTGGGTTGAGAATGCAACACAGACGACTACATAACAAGGCATGAACAGTCAAAAATAGTTGATGACATCAAACTTATCCAAGTTTTATAATTTTAGAAAGTTAGTCACCTTGGAATACCCAAAGTTACATATCTTTGGACGAGGTGCAGTGCTCCCATCTAAGAGCGTGTTTTCTAGCTTAAGATCTCTATGGCAGATTTTCTGTAAAAAGAAATTAAAGTTAAAAGGGGCTTTAGAAAAAGTTAAGCGACTGAATATGTAATAGGAAAAACAAGACTACCAAATATTTGAGAAAGGTGAAGGGTAATACCATAGGATGACAGTAGCTGACTCCTGATATCAGTTATTGAAAGAAAAACTTTGCCTGTTTCAAATATTTAGATAAAACAAATGAAAATAACTCAAGCATATGTTGTACCCATAAGAATAACACAATGAGTATTTTTAGTTGAGAACTAATCAGGTAAGCCAACTATAACATTTAGCATTCAGTATTTAGATATAACTATATAGAATAGATGATGTGGACAAGACAAAGATTAACGCGAAAGCCATCAAAGACTGGAGATAAAAACCCCAGGAAAAGATTCATGCCAATTTTACTATGCCTAAAGGAAGAGGGTGAGAACAGTAAATTCAATTTCTCTTTGCGCATAATTCTTTATACCAAACTCAACTGGCTACTGAAGCTGCTAAACAGTTGAAAAAATGCAAATGCTACAAGATTTCTATCCCATTTATTTACTAAATGGTGCAAGAGTTTAAGAGAGATTTTTCCTATGGAGTTTACCTCATCCTCGTTGAATCTGTCGGTATTGACAATCCTCTCAAAGAGTTCACCACCTACAGTAGATTCCATGACTATTGCTAGATGAGTGGGTGTAAGCAAAACCTACAAGAATTAGCATTTTCCAGTCTTAATTCCAAGAGAATAAAATATTTACCACAAAACAATATTTTTCCAAATAAAAGCAGGATAAATGGGTTAAGAAGTTGTCTTTTTTATCCTTCGGAGTCAGAAGATAATAATAGGAAGGAATTGTATAGAATTATGAAAATGGTTTTTGTGGTTGAGCTAATTACCATGATGGAATCTAAGATTATTACTAGTCAACCATCACGACAACATGTCAAACTTCTAACCACCCAACATGTCGCAGCGTGAACGATATTGACCTACGACATCTCCTTACCTAACAGTGAAGCTAGAATTCATTTTTCACCATCAACTAACAAATAGGCTACCTAATTCGACACCGCTATAGTTCCCAGATAACTATATTCATCCCCATGCTCATAATCCTAATGGGTATTCAATCTTATGAATAATAACCCAAATTAGATATATCCTATAAAGAGAGGAAAAACAATCACTTTCTAGCTCAATAAGCTTCAGCAGCTCCCAAAAACCTTACATTTGCAGAATTTTCTATAAAAGATGTATCTTTGTAACTTATAATTAAATACCCAATAACTGAAAACATAATAAAATCATAAAAAGAACAATAAAACATAATAGGAATAATACGAACCTCAAATGAGGTATAAAGTATAAACCATCCTCTCTACACAAGTTTGTGTACTCAATGAAGATTGAATACCTCGTAGAGATTGTATATTTTTAAGTATTTTCAAGGGTAAGAGTTAATTCATAGGAAAATAAAAATAAAAGTAGAACAATTTTAGCATGATTGAAATATAAAAAATACACTCACCTATATCCAACTGTTTGAAGGAACATTTTGAGTATTTCTATTGCTGAAAACTACTTTTTATAATTATCAGTAAGGACTTTCGAGATACCTCCTAGTTTATAGATAAGAGAGCTGAGAAACTGAGACAAGACCTCCATTGGAACTTCTATGGAAGATTCAAATCCAGTGTCAGAAAGGATACGTGCAATTACTTTTTTAGACATGGCTGAAGCTTGTTCTTGTCCAAGTGTTTTCACATTCCCTTTAAGTCCATTTCCCCCATTTATTTATTTCTGCCCCAATCTTGTGGTACTCGGGCTTAATACCATATCTATCAAACATTGCGGGACTCTGACTCATATATAACATGGGGTAAGCGGTACATAATCCCATTAAACTCTATTTTCTTATCATTTTCAAGTCTATTTGTAGGAATAAGTTTCATCGTCGACTGAGTTACTACCATATAAAATAGAGGTTTGATGCAGTTTGGATCCATTCTCTCATCTGGAGTTGCCAAATTCAATATATTGATCTTCTGTGAATGGTTGTCATTTTCTCCTGTGCCTTTCCATAAGTTTAATGTATGAAGACATTTCCTCAGACGTTAGGTTCTGTGGTTCTCGCTCGCTAAATGGTAATGATTTGCTTGCTTTATATTTCTCAATAAATTGTTTATACCATGTTTCGAGAAACGCATCACTGCCGAGTCTTTCACATACATTTTCAACTTTTGGTTCAGCATATTTTGACAAGGATGGCTTTGTTTGTGTAATGTCCCAGATTTTTGGGTTATTTTTTTATTTACTATTAAGTATTATTATTATTATTCCAATTTGTTATTCGTAATGCTTCCGCGTTATTTCTAATTGTAAGGTTTGATGTTAGATTCTATTTTTTAGGTAGTTTCGGTAGTTCTGGTGGTTTCGGAGGTTTAGGGGCGGAGGTGTTTGTGTTATGGTTTGGGGAGCCCGTGGTTAGCTTGGTGGAGGTGTGATGTTGCCTGTAGTTGTGGTGTGGCGTGATCCCAAAGGATCCTAGGTTAGATTTGGGTTTTCGTTGTGCTTTCCCTCCTATCTGGCTTTGTCGGATTCCTCCCATCCATTTCTTCCTTTCTGTCCATTTCTTCATTTCTGTCCTTTTTTTTCAGAAAAGATTCTCTCTGTTCGAATAGAACTTTTCCGATTCGAATAGAACCTTTTTCTATTCGAATACATGCCTCCCTAACTCATTTTATTCGAATAGAACATTTTCTATTCGAATAGGATTCTTCAGTGAATAGTGTTTTCTGCGCTGATTCATTTTATTCGAACAAGATAGTTTTTGTTTGAATAACTTTTGCTTTTTATTCGAACATAGGCGTGTTTCTACGACCAGTTGGGTCTTTCCTCACGTTTCTCAGCCGTTGGTTTACCTCGAGATGTGTGTTGGCCTTTTAGGGTTATATAAACCCATTTCATGTCACAATCTCTTATCTCTCTCTCTACCTAACCGAATCCTCTCCTCGCCTTGCTCGCCGAATTCGACCCGATTCTTCGCCGTGATCTTCACCGTTCCTCTCGGTGAGTAATTCCTCTCTCTCCCTCTCTCGTGTGATTCGTTCGATTTTGGTTTCGGTGGAAACCCTTGGTTTGAGGATTTGTGATCGTGGAGTGATTTCAAGGTTTGTGATTAATGATGGATTGGGTTTGATTGTGAAGTATTAGGGTTTATAGAAGTGTATGTTTGTTTATAGGTGTTGGGCTAATTTTGGGGTTGTGATTGTGGGGTATTTGATTGAGTTGGCCGGTGGTGGTGTTTGATTGGGTTTATCACCGGTGTGGCCGTGTGGGGTGATGAGGGGTGATTGATTATTGGCTAGTGGCGGCAATTTCGTGGATTGTATTGTCAATGATTGGGTGGCTGAATTGGTTGGGTTTTACTGTAGTTTGTGATGCTATTTCAGCTGTGGAGCTGATAGGAAAATCAGCTTTGGGTTAGAATCATTTATTGGTTTTGTGATTGGGCTCTGGTACTATGTAGTGGTTGACGGTGTGGCATTCCCGCTCCTTTCGGTGACTCATTTGGGTTCCGGAAGTTGATTCACGAAGCATTTTACCGCTGGGGTGCTGTTTGGACAGTTTCACCGAGATTGTCGTTCTGAGCGTGGTTTTGTCAGGCGAGTTTTATCTTCCTAAATAACTAGATTATTATGTTGATTTATGAGTTATAGAAATGCATAGTTTAGTATATTTGTATATGTGATTAGGTTAGTATTTGGGTTAATTGCTTAGGATACCTTTACTGGTTATCCGTTTAGCATACCTTAGGCGAGAATACTTAAGGGTTTGATAAGTTAGCAAAAACCCACGACAATGTGAGTTTAGCTACTAGATAAAACCTGTAGGTTATGGTTAGTCATAGGTAGTTGTTCTCAGTTGTCGTCGATGTGACGATAACTCATGAGATTCTTCTTAGACCGATTTCATTGAAGGTGGTTATCACGAATCTTTTCTTCGTTGAGGTTGAGAGCAAAGGCATTTCTTAGTGTGTTGCGATGCCTCAGCGTCGCTATATATATATATATAATATATTGAGTACAGAATTGTTGGTTAGATATTATGGTGCCCAGCTTGTTTTAGGGTACTAGTAACTAGGTTTGGCTATTAGTGGAGATGTATGGACGGTATGTGGTTTAGCCGCCATTTTCTCTGAGATAGTATAGTTCTTACCTTATAGTTATAGTACTTATGTTAGTTTAGGTTGCTGGACTTGGTTCCAGGGTAGTCTTGGGGTGACATAGCTTCAGTAAGACATGGTCTTCGATTCGAATTTTGTCCTCTTACCTGCTATTGTTTTAATTAGTCTTAGGATTAGTCTAGGTGTACTCTGTGTTCTCGAGGCCTGGTCCTTGAGCACTGTCATTGTGATTGCTGGTTGTTTGGAATGGTAGATTCCATATGGGAGTGTGGTATCTCCTGGACTATTAGTTGTTGGTGGTGAACAGACAGCTTGTCTGTGGTAGTTGGTCGTGGATGTTAAACTTCTGATAGTTAGCCTTAGGATTGCTTGCTTATCGTGTTGTGATACTTATTGTCCTCATGATTCTTAAAGCTAATAGAGCTTACTCGTTAAGCCTTCTTTCTCTGGGATGAGGCTTATAGGGTTGTGCTCTCTTCCATCATCTAGGAAGCAGCGAGACAGCATGGCTATTGTGAGGCACACCGTTGAGCCAGGTGGTTTATGAAGTTGTACGTCACCAGAGATGTTGGAATGCGACTGAAATCTCCTGCTGAATCTGATTCCTGTACATCCGTGTTGGAGACCCATATACATGATTAGGGGATTGTGATGCAGTTCGGTTATTGGGGATTGTTGACTACTTGTTAGATACTTGTAGGTTATCCCATGAGTACTAGTCAGTGTTGATAGCTAGAGTACTGTAGCACTTGGTGGTAATCATGTTGCTTTGAGGAACCTTAGAGACTGATGTTGTTTAGATGTCGTGATGGTTAAGTTGTTGTTTCATCTAGGTTCAGATGGTGAAACTGAGTCACAGGTGGACATCTGTGTTAGCTGTGGTTGCCACGCTCGCAGGCAGATGGTTATCTTATTGTGTACTGGCTGTGTTAACAGTAGTTGTGTTTCAGTCTTTAGGATTTTTGCTCACATCCATAGATAATATATTCTCCTTATCTTACTGCGATTGGATACATAAATTACTCCGTCTCGGCTAACCCTCGAAAGGTTCCAGGATTCCTTAATCGAGTTAAAATAGTAGGTGGGTGTGGGACTGGCACTATCATACCAAATTCACCCATTCGGGAGTGTGAAATGGTATGAGACAAAGTCATCAGGTCTCAACTTAGTCCTCGTTGAGGTTGAAATACCTTAAAATGTAAAAATATAGTTCGGACGTCGGTTTTGATAGATTGATGTAATATCCTCATAGTCTGGTCAAGCTAGTGCAGTACATCGTACCCTTGTATCCAACAATTTCCCGTATGGTAAATCCCTTTTTTTTTATAGTTGTCAACCCACTTTAATTTTAGGGTCTAGTTTATCGGGTTGACCACTCTAAATCATTCAGCATTGGGATAGGTATGGGACTTTCCCACTTCATCACATCATCATCATCATCATCATCATCATCATTACCATCATCAAGCATATAATTGCATCTCTGCATACTTCCTATTCGTAGGTTCTTCTGATAGAAATCTTTAACCCTTTCTGCATTATGTTTAATATAGAATCCTCTGCACTTGGGATAATCATAAGATTATCTCATTCCATCATATCATCCTCATAACATATTATTACATTTGGGATAATTATGGGATTATCCTAGTTCATCATAATCTTCTCCTCTTATTTAAATTCTTCTTCCCCTAATTGATTTACGGAACCTTTAGCATTCCTCTTCTTTCTGCATATTCCGCTCCTCTCTGCATTTATTCCTCTCTCTTCTGTATCTGAAATTTTAAATAGGTTATTTAGTCTTGTTGGTTGCTGTGCGCTTTAGGCTGATATCTGGTTATGGGCGATCTCCCTTAGCTTGTGATAGCCTCGGGGTTGTGCCTGGTTGGGATTTGGGTAACCCTGTTGGATTATTGTGAGCCGAGGGTGTTAACCCTCGTGTGTGATTCTATCTTTAAGGTAGATTAATTGCACGTGGCACTGAGGGCCACGGTAGTGATTAGAGTGTAGTTAGTAGTCCTTGTGACTGGAGTGTAGTTATAGTCTTAGCACTCCTTTGCTCGAGATATGTATATATATTTATAGTATAGTTAAATATAATCATTAGACTAGTTAAGTACGTATTAAATACCTATTAGACATCCTTGGTATATATATATATATATTATTTATCGTTAGATATTATTATGTCTTATTATTATTATATCCATCTCATTGGTTAGAATAACCGTTTAGCTTATTTGGGGAGTTAGTGAGCCGTGGTTTGCTCACTCTCGCATAATAACATTTCAGGTTTAGTTGCTGCTGTGGTGATCCTTTGAGAGCTGAGCTAGAGGCTTATTCTCCAGTTATTACTGTTGGGCTTGCTGCGTAGAGGTTTAAAGAATCTTATGTTTAGATATTGTTATCTTAGTCTTCTGTTGTTTCTTTTTTTCCTTATTACTCTGTCGTGATACTATTGTGAATGGCTGGCCAGATTTTGTCTACGGCTCAGTTGTTCATGGCGCGAATCTTGGGATTCCCTGACCTGTACATCCTCGAATCACAGTAATTGGTCTAGCTACCGATTACTGGATTTTGGGGCATGACAGTTTGAGCCTGCAGAACATTAAAACATTGCTTGTCAAATCAAATTTGCATAAACAAAAATTGCTCTAGACAGAGTTGACAAGTGCGTGGTTATGCAGTATCATATTCTCAAGTTACATTGTCCATCAGCTAATAAAGATTAAAGAAAACACAACTAAGAAGTTGTACTTAAATATTTGTTGCTTATACATATTAGTAGCCAATTTCCTAAACTCTAGTGGACATTTTACTGTGAATAAATGAAGCTATTTTTGTTCCCATGCGACGTACATTGTTAGATCCTATCTTGACTGATAATGGTACCTCTAATACTTACAACTTACAAACTTTAATCGCTCAAGCCATACTTACTCATCTTACTTGATCATTAAACACTAAAACTCCGCTTGGTATACCGACTGGGATTTTTTTTCTCCAGTCTTTGATGGTTTTCGCGTTAATCTTTGTCTTGTCCACGTCTTCTATCCTATATGGCTATATCTAATTACTGAATGCTATATTCAAATAAACATCCATTCACACGATAATTAATTAATCATCCCTTTGTACAAAAAATGAACTCACTGTCACCTACATCTTATTAAAAAAATATGCAACAGTCCCTATGACCTTTAATATCTTAACTTTTAGCTCACGAATTTTCATTCTCAAAACTCACAAATATATCACCATATATACTTAAACATAATCATCAAATGATACAAGTATTGAATAATTTTCACCTGTTTGAAATAGTAGCGAGGAGATGAGATACTGGTTTTCTTGCACAAATGAAGCATGTCTACTTACAGTAAGAGCCTTAGCCGAATCTCCTTCTATTAAGATTAGTGTACATTTTTCAGAATTCCTACCCCCGACATCATTGGCATCTTCAAGTTTAGTAATGCATGTAATCCTTTATCTTTTGGCCCCATCAATTTTCTTCAAATCTTTACTTTGCTTAAATCTGCTCAAGATAGGAAACTTTCTACCACTCCAGGCTTGGAAAATGCATGTACAAAGGACATATAAGTAAACATAGATTAATTAAAGGATGTAAAAATACTAGTATCGGATTAGACCTGCTAACCATTTTTCAAGAAATCCTGTGATAGCTCACATTTAGATCCAAAACTTGTTTGGCGAGTAATCAATATCTCTTTGGTCTGAGAATCAAAGGTTGGATTGTCAACAAGTACATTGACAAAGACCCACAAATAACCCTTTATAGTATGGGTCTTAAGGTTTGCATTCTTGTTCTTCTTATTTACTATATTCATCACATGGTTTGCAAATTGATTTATAACATAGTCAACATGAGTCCCACCCTTGATGGTAGCAATACTATTCACAAAGCTGACCTGATATAAGAATACACATTCTCATCAGCTATAATTCTTCTAAATGGAAGATTTTAAATAACTAAAACAAATAGGTAGGTAGTGCTACCTGTTGGAATTGCCCGTCACTTACACTCACACAAACCTCCCCCCTGCCGTCAACTTTATCTGAAATCCTGAAAAATTTCAAGTCCCTATCCAGTTAATCAAACTAAAGTGATTGAATGATAAACAAGCATCTCTACAACTTCTAAATAACGTACCTGGGGAGCAGCTTTGGCATGGTTTTGAAAGCAGACAATAGATAAATATTAGTGTATTCAAGGAAGGATTTCACGGGAACACGTTGCCCATTCAACTTCACCTTCACTGCTTTGACAAGGCATCCTGCTATATCTACCACCCACTTTTTCATTAGCGCAACAACATCATCTTCAAGATGGGTCATGCTGAATTTAGCCAAGTCTGGCTTGAAGGTCACTTTAGTCCAGTTTTCATTGTTCTTACACTTTGTTATAGTTGGCTCAGACTTCTTTCCCATGTTGTTAAAAAAGACCTTCATAACAGTACAGAAGATATATATCAAACCAATGCAGCAATCCCAAAAATATGTCAACGTATATTAAGTTAAAGCTTAATTCGATGATTGCATTGTCCTATTAACAACAAATATCAAATACATTTTCAAGAGAATTCTGTCTTAAGTCAGGTAACAATTAACCAAGACATACTAACACATAAACCCCTAACTTCAAGAGACCCCAATTCAAGGTTAAATGTGCATACGAAGTTATGGGCAAAACCCAATTAGAATCTGACCTATTAACAACAATTATCAAATAAACCCTTAATCGAAGAATCATGAACCATTACATATCAAAGTATCAATACACAAAACCTCCAAATCATAAAAAAATCCTAAATCAATTGATTTCATACCTGCTTATACCTCTTCTACCTCTTCCCATAAGCGGTCTCAATTACAAACACTGTCAAAATTGAAGAACTCAAACGTCAGAGGATTGAGAAGAAGTATGATGAAAGAGATAGATGAGCTCTCAAGGTTCAAGAGGATTGAGAAGAAGTACGGTGAGAGAGAGAAGGGAGTCCTCAAACCTGAAAAGAAACCTAGAAATTGCCATTAGAAACCTATAAATCGAGAGAGGGAGAGTCGTCAGACCTTTGGTATCTCGAAAATACCATAATACCCTTAAGAAATTAGTTCTAGGGATTTTTTTGCAGGGGCAAAATGAGGAATACAATACTACCCTCTAACAATTCAAATATGACAAATTTGTATACCTATTTTAGACTAAAAGTTACAAATTGACAAAGGGTAAGTTAGGCAGGCAAAAAATATGGGTTTTCAATGATTTTGGCCGAATACATCCAATGGCTCCTCATTTTAAGGCTATAAATATAACCTTTAATATTCCTATGTTTGTGTTAGGGATTCTGATCGACGGCCGAGATCTTGTCTCATTCCAATGCTTTTCCTTTAGTATAAAAGATAATCAGTATAAAAATCTGAAAAAATTCCATAAAATATCCTCACATATTGAAAACTTCTCCAAAAAGTTTCAGAATTTTGGGCGAATATAAACCTGCCTACTTATCGCATCTCCACAACTGCTATTTTCTTGAAGATTCTATTCTCAGTGAAATATTCATTATACTCAAAAAAATATTCTTAGTCATAATAAAATATCCTCAATATGTTAAATATTATCTTGATTTTTTCTTGAGATTTGTTTTCTACTTGAGATGCTCTGAGTTATAGGTCAGATAGGTGGTGTTCTTCAACAGCTGCAGCTTTAGCACTCAAATTCAGCTTTTTGTACACTCTTATCTAACATAACCTGAAACAATAATAAATTAATAATTAATATTTTTAGAAATAAAATAAAGTCTAGAATCCTTAAATAAGTAGGGTAAAATAGGCATTTTTACATGCCCATCAAATGCCCCCAAACTTAAAGTTTGCTAGTCCTCGAGCAAAAAAAAAGAATAAAAATACAACCTTTTCGTGGTTAAGACGATTGCATTTAGCATATGCAGTAAGCCGTTAAACCTATAGGTTACCCATATAAGACAAGTTTTGTCTCGTGAGGGTTTGCAGTGACTATATCCACAAAAGTCAATAAGGGCATTTTAGTAGTTTAGATACTTATTAGGTCATTTCAGCGAACTTATCGATATCTGATAATAGAAAAAATATTAAGAAGGTAAACCCCTTAAAATTTAATTCTTTCACATATATATAACTAGAAATCTTAGAGAATTATCCGAAATTAGATATACTACCCAATAATTCAATGAGATTTCACATATTTTTCTAATATCCTCAAGTGTTGTAAAAATAGTTATTACACTTACAACTTTATTTAGAGGTTCTTGAGTCAATATCCAACCATTTTGTATTTCGTGAAACGAATCCAATGATCAGTTAGACAAGTGTCATAGTCAATTCAAATCCCGTTATTAATTTTGGGGAATAACTATAAACCTTTTTATTTTGGTACTTGCTTCTTTAGCGAAGCCTCCGTAATATGAGTCTTTGGTCTTTTCGCATAGTTTATGGCTATACTCGAGATTTGTGATAATTCTTCCTCTTTCAGTTCTAACCATGCGAGTATACCTTGCATCGTAAAAGTTTTTAGAGCTATTTTGGCTTATAGAAATCCTTATTATCTGACCGACCGGTAGGGAGGTCACTCTACACATAACTACACAAAAATGCTATTGGTGGTTATAAAGAGGTTACATGGTAGTCCGTCTGAAGCTCTTTTCAGACTGTTTTGCCCTTTAAATCCATCGCCATTATTTTAGGAAACCTCAAACCAATTTGACCAAAGCTTTTTTCTTCTTCCTAAAGTGTCCTTTGAGTTCTTTATATTATATTTGGGTGTAAACATAAATTATTTAAAATCCAAATGGCCTTTATGTAATTGTGTTTGAAGGAGTTTCTCTACCAACTGCTCTTCCCACACTTATCTCAACTAAACTCTTTATCTTCTTCTCATATATCACTCTCTTCCACATAAAAATATATCTCATCCCAATCTCATTAAAACTCTCATTATCTAAATCACATTAAGCTCAAAAAAATTTCCTCTGCAACACTACCCAATACAAGGTGTTCTCTACAAACTCGTCAAATCCTATATCGTTGTTACTGTTTTTAACAGTTGGTAACTTCATCTCTCTCTTACCTTACCAGAGAACACTTACATCGATGTTACTGTTTTCAACAGTCGGTAGCTTCGTCTCTCTCTTACCTTACCGGAGAACACTTATATCGCTGTTATTTTTTTCAACAGTTAGTAGCTTCATCTCTCTCTTACCTTACCGGAGAACACTTACATCGCTGTTACTTTTTTCAACAGTTGGTAGCTTCGTCTCTCTCTTACCTTACCATAGAACACGTCAAGAAAACTTAACAAGGATAGCACTCGATTCTGTGGCAAAAATTGTTTGTGATTATTGGTGGTGCTCCTGATCGATAGGCAACAACAAATCTTGTTGGTTCAACTCTACGGAGGTACACATTTTCTCCTTAGTAATCTTTCTTGGCCTTAGTAACCATGTTTATCTCATTAAAGTACTGGTATTCAGAATTGCATCTATGATTTGATTTTAGCCTTGTATCAGAAAATTTAATTTTGGTTAGTCTTTTGCATAGTACAAACAAAAGTAGTTGATTTAAAGATTAGTGAAATAACCTCCCAAAAACAAGTTTCAAATAATTTTGAGGTCGCTCAGTACAAGAAAAACACGTCTGATAAAAAGGCAGTAAAATAGTCTGAACGAAAGAAGTTTCAGGTAGAGTTTCCTTCTGCTTTCCACGTCTATCCCGGTCTCTATGCTCTCTTTGTACTTCTGTTTGGGTGCCTCAGGATCTGGTTCGCCCTCCTCCACAGTTTCCTTTGTGCTTTCCCACAGGGATTCAGTTAATTCATTCCATGCTTCGGTGGAAGTTCGTCTCAATGCGTCGACTTTCTCCTCCGTCAACCTTTTGACCTCTTTTGCCGCTGATCTTGCCCTTGTATCATCATCATCATGTATAGAGCCCTTCCTGATTTCTTGTTTCTCCTAAACTACTAGCGCTATTCCATATCACTAAGGATCAAAATGCAAAAGTGGCCACCCCTAAACACACAAAAAAACTCCCATTAATCCACGATACCAGCTTTCCTCTACTTTGCCAAGAGAGTGGTTGTTAAGCTGCTTTGTTTTTTTTCAAGTCTAGTCTTTTCTTAAAGCATAGTTGTGTTTTATGAAAGAAAAGAAGCAGTATCCAAACTACCCTGCCTTTTGACAGTGGGTTGGACTTTTTTGATTTGTTTTCGTCCCTAAAGGGTTAGGCCTCAATTAAACACTTTCGCGCTAGGTCCGCAACTCACCGACTTCTTCGACGTCGATTATCTACCCAATGGCTCAACTACTGGTGAAAAATCATCCTTACTTCTTGCTTGCCCAAGCTCCAAAACACTTGGATTTCTTGCGCGGTTTGGAGCTGCGTTCCTAAATAGACATTACGGGCGAAAACCATTCTTTCGCTAAACAACAAAACACTCTGTCTATAGAAGGAAAGCGAGATCCTAGACGTGCTGAATGGGGGTAAAAAAAACCATTACTAGATAATAGGACATTTTTTTGGAGTGCTCCTCCAAAAGGGCATCATCCCAACTTGTTGCAAATAGCTCCCCCACTAAGAAAGAATAGGAGGATCCACCTAGCAAAATTTTGAACAATTTTATCTAGCCAAACACAAAATGCATTATATTTCTAACTAATATAGACTATATAATTTGCAGGAAAATTCTCTAAATTCTACTTAAATCAATCATGTCTGCTTCACAACGAGCTCATCGATCACGAGAAAGTCGCGAGGATAGACGACAACGTAAACAAATTGAGTCTTCTCAAAGAAGAGACTCTAGGACATTGAAAACTCCAGAAGAAATCACAGTTGAAAGAACACAAAATTCCACTCAGCGAAGACGGGCACGTGATCAAGAGTCTGAGGAAGATCGAGCAACTAGGCTAGCAAACCATAATGCTCGTCGAAGAGCTATTCGCAATCAAAGAAACCAAAACACTTATGAACAATAAATGGAGGACTATTTACATGGACGAACAAGTATTTGGGAAACTGGTGAAAGTTCTAATAACAACCAAGTTGTAACAATAGTAACAAATGTTCTAGAAACAGGTAAAAGTTCTAATCCTAATAATGAACAAGTTCCGACTTTACCAACCATACAAATGTCAAGTGGTCAGCTTTTCAGAAAATCCTGCAAGAAAATAGCATGGAAAGGTTGTCTAGATTGCCAACGGTCCTTCCCCGATGTTATGATGACTTCTGCGTCTTGCACTTTATGCTCCTCTGAAAAACCACCCTCCTGCTTATCCCCTAAATTTAGTGTTGCCAACTACATGGATCCTCGCAATGTTCCAATGGAACTATCACGTCCAACAAATCACGAACGAATTCTCATTGCTCGAATCCATCCAATGATGTATGTTTATCGTGTCAAAGGACAACAATACAAATATAGCATAAATGTCATCAACTTTGCGCAAGATGTCAATGCAATAGCAACATCTCTCCCATGTAAGCCATCTGATTTATTAGCCATCCTGATTGTGAACAGAGTTGGAACACATGGAAGCAAAGAGTTTCGAGTGCGACGAGAGTATGTGCGTCAAGCTTTAGCTTGGCTCAAGCAAAATCACATATACTACTCCGACATTCATATCAATGGCAGTTGCTTGCAAGATTTACCCGAGGACGGTGTACCGGATAACTTCCCTCATGTTCAAGATACCCTATCGTATGATCCGAATGCAAGTTCTTCTTATGCACCCCTTCATAACGACTTTGAGGGCCCGCCAGAGTTTGAATCAGAGAATGTTCAAATTAATGAATTTGAAATTGCGGGAACTGTTGCAAATGCCATTCAACAGCTCATATGTCATTCACAACCAACGCAATTGACGAGTTCTCTACTCCAGGATATATTGCTATGGTCTTTCCAACACTATTTCCTTATGGAACTGCTGACTTAAGACAAGCACGACCAAGAAAGGTCAATCCAAGTGAATACTTTCAATATCTAAAGAAATATAAAGATGGTCAATTTGCCAAAGATCCTCAATTTCAATATTTTGCTTGGAACTCAATTTTTAGATGGCGAGCACTTGCACTTGGTGACGTCTACATACAGAAGAATCCAGAAGATGGAGAATTGTCGATACAAGACATTAAAGAGATGTTAGCTTCTGGAAATTGGCAATTTTTGAATCACATCTCATATAATGCGAAAAGTATCCGTGGAACTCGCGCCTACTGGTTCACAAGGCTACAAGAGCTTACCTCCATGGTACAACAGTTGGGTGCCCCAACAATATTTTTTACACTTAGTGCAGCCGATATGCAATGGCCTGAGTTAATGGAACTTTTTGATCCAACTAACGAGATAAAAAATATGAATGTTGCAGATCAGAAAAAGGCTAAGGCTCAATGACTAAACAAAAATCCTTTGGTTCCTTCATGGTTCTTTCAAAAAAGAGTAAAACTTTTTCTTAAATACTTTCTTACTACGGAATTCTCTATAAAAGATTATTGGTTTCGGTATGAATGGAAAAATCGTGGAAGTGGCCATGTACATGGATTTCTTTGGTTAGAAGATGCACCTGAATTAAATGACGTCACTACAAACTCATCGGATAATGCAAGAATAATCGATTACTTTGACCGTCTTGTCTGTACTATGAACCCTAATCTCAATGATCCATTGGCGTCAGATGGACATCCTTGTGCACGAAAAATCTTACCTAAAGTAAATATGGATATCGATGATGATGATTATTCAAAGTTGATCAATTGGGTTATGCAACACTCTAAATATGGAAGTTATTGTTTGCTTCTTCATAAAACCACAAAGCAATTAGTTTGTCGTTTTAGATACCCATTCGATGTGCTTCCACGGTCCGAGATCATTAAGGAACCTCCTAATAGTAATATGTTCCGCTTTGTTGGCTGTAGAAATGACCCTTTGGTATGCTCACATAATCGAAAGGTCTTACAAGCTTGGCGCACTAATATTGATTGGTCTCCTATACTCTCCGTGCAAACTGTGGTTAATTATATTGGAAAATACGCTGCTAAATCAGAACCAGCTTCAAAAAACTTTACAGATACTCTACGTAAAATAGTTGAGGATTTTCGTCGCCCGTATCAAACTATCAGATCTACAATCAAGAGGTTGTTAATGAAAACAGTATCGTAGAGGGACATATCAGCACAAGAGGTTTGCCATTTGCTGATGAGTTATAATCTTTAATGTTCATCAAGAAAGATAGTTGTTTTAACTTTGACTGAAAAAAGTTTGTTGTCTACAACTATTAGACGAAGGCAATCTAACGATGACGAGGATACCAGTGGAACAGACCCATACTTTGTACTAAGGTATATGAATCGGCCAAGTGAATATGATAAGATTTCACTACTTGACATGGCCAAAAGACATAAGTTTAGCCGTAACACATGGGTCACATCTCGGGTGAAAGCAGTTGTTAGAATATTTCCACATCTTTAGGGTGATATTCCCCATAACGGCGAAAAATGGGAAGCATTTTGCAGGCAAGAAGTGCTACTTAAGCACCATTACAGAAGTATTGAAGGTGCTAAATGTGGTTTTGGAACTTGGGAAGAACAATATAGAAACCTACAGTTAGCATTAGCAGAGGCTTCGATACTTCCTAATCCAATTGAAGCTGATCTCGAGGATGAACCCAATATAGATCCTGCTATGGCAGAAAATCAAAATGAATAATGGATGATGGCCGCAGTAATGGGTCCACTATTTGTTCCTGGCGCAGAAATAAAATTGGGATTAAGATATTTTGATACCTCACATAACTGGGGAGAAGGACTAAATCGATATCCAAACATTAATGTGGAAAGAAAATTCGTCCACAATAATTTATGCGGAATTAGTGAATTGGCTAATGAGATGTTAAATACTCCCCTTGTAGTTCCATTGGAACAAATGTCCATTCAACAACGATTGGCACATGATTTAGTACATAATAGAATTCAAGCAGAAAGGACCATTCGAAT
Source organism: Kingdonia uniflora (assembly GCA_014058105.1). Taxonomy (NCBI): domain Eukaryota; kingdom Viridiplantae; phylum Streptophyta; class Magnoliopsida; order Ranunculales; family Circaeasteraceae; genus Kingdonia; species Kingdonia uniflora. The sequence continues at coordinate 1,069,611 of JACGCM010001326.1, forward strand.
GATTGTCTGTGGAGGCGCAGGGATGGGTAAATCAACTTTAATCAATGTTATTGTCCGCAGTGTTGTTCAACATTTTGGAACAAGCAAGTCAGTTCGTATTTTGGCTCCAACTGGAGTTGTTGCTTTTAATATAGGCGGAGCTACCATCCACCATGAACTTTCAATTATTGTTGAACGGAAACTAAACCAACCTTATAAACATATTACCGGTGAACAATGTCTTCGAATGCAATTAAATTTCAAGGATACCAAATTACTAATCATTGATGAGTACAGCATGCTTGGAAGATCGATGCCAGCAACTGTAGACCTCCGCTGCCGAGATATATTTTGTCACGCCCCCAAATTCATATTCTAAGACATATCAGAATATGTCTCTCGAGGCCATGAACAGGTCGGGCACCCCCAAATGGTTGAACCCCAACAATGTAGTAAATAAAAAAAAACATTTAATAATACTACATCTACACGGATATACACAGCAGAAATATCAATTAAAAATAAACATCTGACCAACAACTCCTACAAGTCTGTCATGAATTTGGCTACAACTAAAGAAATAAAATAGAATCTCACGTCAATGGAAATAAACGAAACAACTAGGGGGATGTCTCCACAGCACGCTCCTAGATACTACTCGTGATCCTGAACGCCTGCTAATGACCTGGTCCTGAAATATTATCGCGCAAGGCGCCAGAAAGCCACAGCCAAGCAAGTACAATAACTATCTAAATGCTTGCAATATGTTACAAGTAAAATAGGAGACTAACTCTATAAAATTCTAGCCACCAATCAATAAGGAACATATATCTAATAATTACTACTATAAGGCATTAAGAGTTATATGAGTTCAATATGCAAGATGATATGATCTAAGTGTGTGAGATGTTGATGCCAACTATATTTTGAAGAATTATTCTAGGAGCGTTGTGTACACAGAGAGTTTCTTTGTAGTTGTGCTCTTTCGTCCTCTGTACAAAATAATAATATCCAACATCTCTTTGGATATCTCTTTTAGGGTTTAATGCCCACGGAGATGCCTAAGGTAGAACTCTTCGACCTGACCAATGTCTTTAAGGGATTAGTACCCATGGAAATGCCATAGAATCTGCTAATTCTTGTGACTTTACCAATGCTCTTTCAGGGATTTATACCCATGGAAATGCCGATGGTTTACCAGTAGACCTGACCGATAAGAAACCCCTAGCATGTACAATCACTCCAAGTCTATGTTCATAAGGATTTTTATATCAATATGTATATCTCTTGTTACGCCGCACATTGTGTTTTACTTTATTAGTCAAGATGTGCACTAACACTAACTCTAGTGTGCAACCAATGTTCATAAATGGTACATTAGTTGAGTAGCTCTACTCGACTCAAGGTTTCCAAGTACTAGCCCTCAGACAGAAAAATAGCCAATCTAATTCTCAGATGCAATAGTCTGAACCTTATATCTTTATCGTTTAATTATCCGATCATAGATTATTCTTTAAAATACTATGTGTTATTATCTTACTATATGTCATATTATAATTAAGCTTCTCAAAATCAACACAAGTAAGTGGTCCACCATCTACTTAATATTTTAAACCAAGCTACAGTAACCATCTAGTACAATAACTTTATTATTCTAAACCAAGCTACAGTAGCCATCTAGTACAATAACCTTTTATTAGTCTAAACCAAGCTACAGTAACTATCTAGTACAATAACTTTATTATTCTAAACCAAGCTACAGTAACTGTGGGAGTTATAAAATCTTAAGCCATATTATATGAAATATTGGTCCCCGATTTAGAATATACGTTTGGGTTGTTACGCAAGCATTAAATTGAACAGTCGCATCTCTAATAAGTCATAGTATATTCTCACAAGACATTGACATCCAAATATAACGAGTATAAGTAACTTCCACTAACCTTAATTATCTTCATGGTTCGATAACCTAAATTTACAGCATAACTAATCTTCGTTTATTCTAATTCTAATTCGAAGAGAGGAGTTGTACTTGCCTGAGATGATGTAAGTGGAATATACAACCAATTAACCAACCGAGGAACAGATGTAGAACACGATAAACTGCAAAGTTGCTTCTCTTGCTGATCTCCTTTGTGGTGACAGAGTTTAGATGATGCACTTCCAAGTTCTCTCTCTCTCTCTCCCTAGATGACAGTAAGGTGGTATAATGAGTTTTTTTTACTCTTTTCTCTCCATCTCTGTGGTTTTATTTTGGTGGAGGCTAGGGTTATCTCTCCTTTTTTTGTAGCTCATGTACCCTTGTTTCCTCTTAACCCCGCAAGTTTAAAATCACACAACTCCTAGGTGTGATTCCATACAATGGTTGTTAACTACAAAAAACTGCCACCTATGTATGATAATATATAACTCCTAATATATATTAAATAATCGCTTTAATGACCAAAAATATAATCACAATTTCGGGGCATTACATTTTATCCAACTAAAAAAAATTTCATCCCCAAAATTAACTTACCTGATTTCGCAAACAAAGAAGGGTAATGCTCTCGGATCTCATCCTCTCGTTCCCAAGAAGCCTCACCACCACTGTGATTGCTCCACTGAACCTTAACTAAGGGAATAGTCTTAGTCCTAAGGACTTGCTCTTTGTGATCTAGAATAGCAACAGGAAGCTCATCATAAGAAGCATCCTCTCGGATCTCGAGGGGTTGCCAATCAATAACGTGAGATGGGTCACGCTTATACTTCCGCAACATCGACATATGAAAAACATTATGAATCTTGTCCATCGCTGGTGGTAATGCTAAACGATATGCAACACTCCCAATCCGATCCAAAATCTAAAAAGGCCCGACAAACCTAGGTGCCAACTTACCCTTTTTACTAAAGCACATCACCCCTTTCATAGGTGAAACTTTCAGAAATACATGGTCTCCAACAACAAACTCTAACGGTCTCCGATGAATGTCTGCATAGCTCTTTTGTTGACTCTGCGTTGTACACAGTCTATCTCTAATCAGGCTAATACTCTCGGTAGTCTGAAGAATAATCTCTGGTCCAAGCAAACTCCGATCACCGATCTCTGCCCAACAGATAAGAGATCTACACGGCCTACCATACAACGCCTCGAAAGGTGTCATGCCAATGCTCGACTGATAACTATTATTGTACGCAAATTCTACCAATGGTAATTGATCAACCCAACTCCCCTTAAAATCTACCACACAAGCTCGAAGCATGTCCTCCAAAATCTGATTAACCCGTTCTATCAGGCCATCAGTCTGTGGGTGAAAAGCAATACTAAAATCCAACGATGTCCCATATGCTAACTGGAAGCTCTTCCAAAATTTAGAAGTGAACTTAGAATCCCTGTCTGAAACAATCGATATAGGTACTCCATGAAGTCTTACAATCTCCCTGATACACAACCTTGCTAAGTCATCAAAAGACGATGTACTACGAATAGCTAACAAATGAGCCGACTTCGTCAAGCGATCTAAAATAACCCAAATAGAGTCAAAACCTTGTTTTGATCTTGGTAACCCCTCGATAAAATCCATTGAGATGTTCTCCCACTTCTAGTCTGCAATAGGTAAAGGCTGGAGTGGCCCTGCTGGCTTTTGATGCTCGGCCTTTACCTGCTGACATGTCAGACACTTAGACACATAATCAGCAACCTCTCGCTTCATATTGTTCCACCAATAGTGCCTACACAAGTCACGATACATCTTAGTACCTCCCGGATGAATGGTGAACCTAGATCGATGAGCCTCATCTAGAATCTCGCGTCGTAATTCTACAATATCTGGTACGCACAATCTACCTCGAAAATGAATACTCTCATCGGTACTAATATCCAAGTCAGACTGACCACTATCTGCAACCCTAGTATGTAACTCCCCATCATCCTACTGAGCCTTGATGATCCGACTAATCAATGAAGGTTGAACTGAAATCCCAAACAAGAATACCCCTGTAGATTGAGAACCTAACTGTGGATCAAACTCTGAGATCAACTCTAACATCTCCCACTCCCTAATCATCAACTATGCCACAATGCCACGCGGCTTGCGACTTAGGGCATCCGCTACAACATTAGCTTTACCCGGGTAATACACGAACTCATAGTCGTAGTCCTTAAGGAACTCCAACCATCTGTGTTGCCTCATATTAAGCTCGGTTTGAGTGAAGAGGTACTTCAAACTTTTATGATATGAGAAAAGTTTAAATCTCTCCCCATACAAATAGTGCCTCCAAATATTCAATGCATAAACAATCGCCGCCAACTCCAAATCATGAGTTGGGTAATTCTTCTCATGGATCTTCAACTGTCTAGACGCATAAGCGATAACTTTACCATCCTGCATCAATACACAACCCAACCCACGTATTGAAGCATCAGAATAAACCACAAACTTCCCTCCCTCATATGGAATAGCTAACACCGGAGCTGAAGTAAGTCGTCTTTTGAGTTCGGCAAAAGCTTGCTCACATTTGTCATCCCAGGAAAACCTAACCTCATTCCTAGTCAGGTTGGTCAAAGGCACAAAAATCTTGGCAAAGTCTAATATAAATCTGCGATAATAACCCGCCAATCCCATAAAACTACGTATCTCAACAACTGTAGACGGCCTCTGCCAATCAAGAAATGCCTCAACCCTGGAAGGATCGACAGCTACCCCATCCCTTGACACAACATGCCCTAGAAACTTGACCTCCTCTTGCCAAAAGTTATACTTCTCGAGCTTCGCATACAACTTGTGTTCTCTAAGTGTCTTCAAAATAATGCGTAGGTGATTGGTATGTTTTTCCCTCGAAGGAGAATATATCAAGATATCATCTACAAACACCACAACGAACTTATCCAGATACGGTTTGAAAACCCAGTTCATAAGATCCATAAATATAGCTGGAGCATTAGTAAGTCCAAAAGGCATAACCCTGAACTCGTAATGACGATATCTAGTTCGAAATGCCGTCTTTGGAATATCATCCTCCCTAACTCTGAGTTGGTGATAACCAGATCGTAAATCAATCTTAGAAAAGTATTGTGCTCCTCGCAACTGATCAAATAAGTCCTCAATTCGAGGCATCGGATAACAATTCTTGATCGTGACTTTGTTCAACTGTCGATGATCAACACAAAGCCTCATCGAACCATCCTTCTTCTTAACAAACAGAACTAGTGCACCCCATAGCGAAGCACTCTCACGAATAAAACCCTACCTCATCAACTCTTCAATATGCGCATATAACTCCTTAAGCTCGACTGGTGGCATACGATAAGCTGCTTAGGAAATGGGCTCAATCCCTAGCACTAAATCGATGCAGAAATTAATGTCTCGCTTCAGCGGAAAGCCTGGTATCTCCTCAAAAACATTTGGAAATTTATAAACTATCGAAAGCTGGTCAATAGGCATTGGCCTTGGAGGCCCAAGCTCAAGATGTGCAATCATCGAACAAATCAAGTCCTCAATACTTAAACTTCAGAATCGAAACGGTTTACTACCCAGAATAGAAAAAGTTATTGTCTTCTCAAAACAGTCGACACTGGCATGATAAGTCGATAACCAGTCCATACCCAGAATGATATCAAACTCCTGAGTAGCTAATACGATAAGATCCGCTGGAAACACGAGGTGACCAACAGTAATAGGACAGTCTCTACAAACTCGGTTTAGTGTAACTGATCTCCCTATAGGTGTAATCACAGATAACTCGCTCTCTAGTGTCTCAGGTGTCAAGTCAAATGAACACATACTAATATAAGATATAAAAGAATGCGTAGCACCAGTATCAAATAAAACTCTAGCAGGTGAGTGAAATACAAGAAGTGTACCTTCCTCTACTGGTTTGCCACCTCGCTGCTCACGCTACGCTACAGTAAAAACTCTGCCCTGTAGGGGTAGTCCCTGTTTATGGTCCTGTATTCCCTGTCTCTGTTACTGCTCCTGCTGACCAGTACGACGAGGACAAAGACGAGCCTGATGCCCAACTTCATCACATACAAAACATCTCCTAGAAATCTGTATACCCTGAGCTCCACCAAAAGTAACCGCTCTAGTATTACCTGATCCCTGTTCTGTCCTCTGCTTCTTCTAATAACCCTAATTCCCCTAGTTCCCTTGGTAGCCTTGGTTCCCTTGGTAACCCTTTCCGGTCGCGGTCGTAATAATCTCTTTGCCCTTTGGCTCAGTCCTCTTCTTAACCTTCCTTTCTCTAGCTCTTTTGGATTTATTGTAGCTGCTCTCAATCAACTGTGCCTTCACCACCATCTCAGAATATGACCTAATCATCTGTCCTGTAAGCTTGCCCTTTATCGACTCTATAAGTCCACCAAGAAACTTCTTCGCCTTACGAACCTCATCAGCAACTAGAAAATCTGCATAACGAGATAACTCGGTAAACTTTGCCTCGTACTCGGTAACTGTCATGTTCTCCCTCTGTTCCAACTGGAACAATTGTGCAACCATCTCATCCTGATAACTTTCTGGAATGTACTGATCGAAGAACTTCTCTTTGAACAATGCCCAAGTGATATGTTGACCCACCAATGTCCGCTCAGTCGTCTCCCACCAATTGTCGGCATTACCATCTAACAAGTGTGAAGCCACTCTAACCCTCTGATCCTCAGGACAATCAATCGATCTCATCTTCTTCTCAATATGCTTCAACCAAAACTCTGCCTCCTTTGGTCCAAGTGGGTCTGCACTGAACCGCTGACCCTTCGCCTTATTAATAGTAACAATCTACCTGTTACCAATACTTTGCTCTGCCAGTAAGGCTCGCACCTCATCCCTGGCTGCCTGCTGCTGCATGAAGGCACCAAAAGTATGACATATCTGACCTAGGTCAGCCTGAGTGGCATAAGCAAGCACCGCTGGTACTAGATCGGCCGGATCAACCTGAAACTGACCATCCAGAGCCTCTGCAGGAACTTCAGGAACATCCTGTGGAGCATCAATCTGAACCTCTGCAACAGCCTCTACAATCGGTACAACACCAACGTCGCCACATCCGCCACGACCTCCACCTCTACTACCTCGATGACCACCCCGTCCTACACGACGGTCAGCAATGCAAGCACTACGCCTAGAACCATCATCAACGGTATCACCAACATAAACGCCAAGTCCTCTGTCCATAGCTCTGAGGAGAGAAGAGTGGTTGTCAGCACAAAAAATATTATATATAATATCAAAATCATAAACGTTAATCAATAAAAATAACGGTCCTACTCCATCTAACCCACGCAATTTTATGTGTGTGATATAGAGCAGGATCCATCCCGAAGGATAAACCTTCACTCTGATACCAATCTGTATCACACACATAAAATTGCGTGGGTTAGAATGCAATTAAATTTCAAAGATACCAAATTACTAATCATTGATGAGTACAGCATGCTTGGAAGATCGATGCTAGCAACTGTAGACCTTCGCTGCCGAGATATATTTGCAATTGACAAACCATTCGGAAATGTATCAGTTATCTTGGTAGGTGATATGCGTCAATTACCTCCAGTATTTTATAGCCCTTTGAATGTGAAAAATGGCAATAATATGCAATAGTACGGAGCGATTGCATATGCTAGTTTTGAGAAATGTGTTCGTCTCTCACATATTTTTAGGCAATCTGGCAATGATCAAGCAAGTTTTAGAGATGCGTTAGGAAGACTAAGTGAGGGGACTTCTACTATGGAAGATTGGGATTTATTTTATACCCGAGATTGGTCTTTCCTACCAGCTGAAGAGAAGGAAAACTTTAGACATGCGCTTCATTTATTTCCAACAAAGATACCAGCAAATAATCACAACCGGGACCGTTTGCTTAAACTGGGAAGACCAATAACACAAATTCCTTCAACCAATAATTGTGATACAGCATCTAATTCTTCTTCAGATGATGCTAAGGGTCTTGAAAATATTTTGTATTTATCCATTGGTGCTCGTGTAATGTTACGATCCAATCTTGCAACACAAAATGGACTTGTTAATGGTGCAATGGGTACAGTTGCGGAAATTGTGTATTCATCTTCTTCAAAACCACCAAATGATCTTCCACTAGCTGTTATGGTAGACTTTGATAACTATCGTGGTACACCATTTCGTGAAGGTTCAAATGTGATTCCTATTCCTCCTCAGACTGTGAACTGGAAAACATCTTCGGGTACTTCGTGTCAGCGAACTCAACTACCTCTACTTCTATGTTGGGCAATAACGGTACACAAAAGTCAAGGTCTGACATTAGATCGAGCTATTGTTGATATTGGTGATAGGGAAAATTTAGGATTGACGTTATTAGCATTATCACGCACGAGGAAATTATGTAATCTAGCTTTTAACCCTATGTTCACCTTAGAGAGACTACAAAAGATTGGCAAGTGCGCGGGACTCAGACTGCGACTACTAGAGGAAAGCCGCTTAACACTAATGGCTATTCAACGACCAGCATAAAAACATATATATTGAGGTGCATTCATTTTCCAATCAAACTCTTCTAAAATGATTATTTTAACAATTTGGAAGCTTCATAATTTTCTACTTAATGATTTTGGTTTTTATTTTAGATCATTGAATGTACACTTTCAAGAAGATCGAAAAGAGGACAACGTATTATGCTTATTAGGTATTTTATGTTTGTACATTTACTTCGCGCGCATCATTTACTAAATATTTCAATGTCACGAGGACCGACTATTGAGACAAGGGTGTAAAATAAGTGCCTTATTTCCCATTTTATCACCCATGAGGACCATATCTCTATGTTATTGCTACAATCATTCTCTTTGTGTGCTACATAGAACATGTTAATTATTTTGTAAGAATATAGATTTGAAAAATATAATGAGAAAGCTTTATTGTCAGAAAAACATTGGAATACAAAAACTTAGCGGTCGGTCCCACCGGCACCCGGTATACTAGTATTACTTCAGGATCGAACTTAATCATAGGCAGCTGTTTTCCTTGTAATGGATCATTCCTATCTCAAATACTAGATTCTATTTGATTGGTCAAAATTCTAGCAAAAGTTACAAATGCAACACTACCGTGAAGTGCATTTGATTCTTGAAATATCAGTCAGCGTGAAATTTCTTATAATTAAGGGGTAGTACATCAAGCTTAAGATAGTGCTCCAAAATTTTCTAAGCATGTATTTGATGAAAATTTAAATTTTACAGTTTTTACGATCAAAATATTTAGACCATAACCAAATACTTCTAATATTGTAGAAACTTGTTAAAAAGTCTTGTAAATTACCATAATGACCTATATTTTCTCTAAAAAGAGTGAAAAATGTAAATGATTTTTCCTCACCCCCAAGCTAGAAAGAAACATTACCCCAATGTTTAAGTATATACCTTAAAAGAAGGGAAAAAGAAAATTGGAACATAGTACCTGATATAACATGGGTTGCCTCCTAGATAGCACTAAGTTTATTTTCTTCAGCTAGACAAAATGAGGAACCCCCAAACTGAGTGAAAGTTGGGTAAAAAAGATATAGGTGTCACTCTACATAGACTGGGTCCAGGAGCTTCAAGTCTTTATTGGTAAAGCTAAAATACTCATAATATGACTTAAGCCATTGACTGTTTACTTTATGTGTTTTGCTAGTGCTAGGTTCGGCAACCTCAACCGTACCATGTGGATAAATTGTTTTGACAATGACAGTGTCGGTCCATCGAGATTGAAGTTTGCCAGGAAACAAATGCAACCGAGAAAGGTATAACAAGACTTTTTGATTTGGTTCAAAAGATTTTTGCAAAATATTTTTGTCATGAAATGCTCTCATGCATTCCTTATAAGTCTTAGCTGATTGGTATACATCATTCTGTAGTTCTTCTAACTCATTGAGTTGAAGCCTACGATGTAAACCGGCTTTCCTAATGTCAAAATTTAATGCTTGTATTGCCCAATAGGCACGGTGTTCTAATTTAGCAGGGCGGTGACACATTTTTTTGCAGACTAATTGGTATGGAGACATTCCAATAGGTGTCTTGAAAGTTATACGGTAAGCCCAAAGAGTATCAGTTAGTCGAGTTGACCAATCTTTGTAGTTTGCATTTACTGTCTTTTGGAGAATATTTTTGATTTCTCTATTGGAAACCTCCACTTGCCCACTACTCTGCGGATGGTAAGGTGTAGCTACCTTATGTGTTACTCCATATTTTTTCATTAAGTTCGCAAACATTCTACTGCTGAAATGCAACCCTCCATCACTAATGATCGTCCTCGGCGTACCAAAATGGGAGAAAATGTTTTCTTTAAGAAACTTGACAACAACTGAACTATCATTGGTTTTGGTAAAAATGGCCTCTACCTACTTAGTTACATAGTCAACTGTTAACAAGATGTATATATACCCTGAAGATGGTGTAAATGTACCCATGAAGTTGATGTCCCAAATGCCAAAGGGTTTAATAATCAAAATAGGGTTTAAGGGCATCATATTTTGGTGAGACAAGGCTCCCATTCTCTAGCATCTATCACAAGCCTTGTAAAATTCGTGAGCATCTTGAAATAAGGTTGGCCAATCAAAATCACATTGCAAAATTTTTGCAGAGGTTTTTATAAAACTGAAGTGGCCACCACAAGCATGGGTGTGGCAAAATTCAATAATATTGGTATGTTCAAAATTTGGAACACATCGACAAATAATTTGATCAGAGCAATACTTGAATAAGTATAGATCGCTCTTGAAAAAACATCAGACCTCACTAAGGAATTTATTTTTATCGGGTTTGGTCCAAAAGCTAGGAAGTTGCCCTGTGGTAAGATAATATTCAATGTCCACAAACCATGGTACAGAAGGTATTGAGCGAATATACATGAGTTGCTCATCGGGAAATGACTCACGAATAGGTAACGACTGATATGGGGAATCATTGTTCAATCGAGAAAGGTGGTCAGCTACAACATTCTCGACACCTTGTTTATCTCAAATCTCGATATCAAACTCCTGAAGTAACATTATCCACCGGATCAAACGCTGCTTGGTGTCCTTCTTGGAGAGAAGATGCTTGATAGTATCGTAATCCGTATAGACTATTACTTTTGAACCTAGGAGATAAGAATGGAATTTCTCTAAAGAAAAGACTATTGCTAGAAGCTCTTTTTACATGGTTGTATAATTAAGTTGTGCATTATTAAGAGTTTTATTGGCATAATAGATGACGCGCAGAAGATTATCAATGTGTTATGCCAAAATAGCCCTAATAGCATAGTCAGATGCATTATACATTAACTCAAAAGGTTCATTCAAATTAGGAGGTTGGATGATGGATGAAGATGTCAGATGTGTCCTGAGATTCTCAAAAGCATCAAGACAAGGACCATCGAATAAGAAGGTGGCGCCTTTGGCGAGGAGATTGCTAAGGGGTCAAGCAATTTTGTTAAATTCTGGAACAAAACGTCAATAAAATCTAGCATGCCCCAGGAATTATCGAATATCCTTGACATTTCGTGGGGGCAGGAAACTAGAGATGACGTCTACCTTTACTATCAACTTCGATTCCCTTTGCAGAAATGGCATGTCCTAAAACTATGCCCTTCTTCACCATGAAGTGACATTTTTCCCAGTTTAGTGCAAGATGTTTTTGTTGACACATTGATCAAACGAATAATAAATTAGCTTATAAAAATTATCGTTCACTTTCTGAAGGTAACTAAAAATAGCTTATAAAAATTGTGCTATGAAAAACAATGATAAATTAACAAGACGTACATTTATGACAATTATTAAGAGAGCTAAGGCTTGGATTTCACCACCGCCTTTAGCATTTGATCTAAATTTAACTATAAATTCCCAACTCATGATGATTTAATATTAGCAACGCAAAAGTAATTCATCGGCTTTTTTTCAAAGAATAATTTTACCATCTCATAATATATGAATCTAATGATCATTATAAACACATAATATTAAAGACATTGCTAAATATGTCATGTTAATCGAGTCTCATTAAGAAAATATACATCATAAGAGTTTAAATTATTTATAATATGCAAACTTTGTACGATCAAGGTAAATATGGATTATATCACTAGGCATTAACCCATTAAACCATTTTAATCAATATAAAGAAAATGAATTAAACAATAAGCTCATTAGGGAATTCTTTGTCAAAACATAGATTAAATACTAATGATGGTGGCTACATCCTCACCTTAGCAAGGATTTAGCCGACCATTACTATAACAAAGATAAAGAAATATAGGCTAGAAAAAGAGTACATGAATGAAAAATAATAATCTTTATTAACTTTGAACTAGAACTTACAAAATGAAGATGCTCCAAGATATTTCCTTCTATCTCTTATAATGCTCACAAGCTCTCAAAAATTGGATGATCATTCATGGTCAAGACCGCTCTTTTTATAGATGAAGGAGAGGGTTACATGTTTAGTAAGAGATTATTTTTACCAAATCAAATATAATCGAATTTAATATTTTATTCAGAAATATATAATCAGTATAAAAATCTGAAAAAATTCCATAAAATATCCTCACATATTAAAAACTTCTCCAAAAAGTTTTAGAATTTTTGGATGAATATAAACCTGTCTTCTTGTCACATCTCCACAACTGCTATTTTCTTGAAGATTCTATTCTTAGTGAAATATTCATTATACTCAAAATAATCTTCCTAGTCAAAATAAAATATCCTCAATATGTCAAATATTATCTTAATTTTCTCTTGAGATTTTTTTTCTATTGGAGATGCTCTGAGTTATAGCTTAGATAGGTGGTCTTCTCCAACAGTTGCAGCTTTAGCACTCAAATTCAGCTTTTTGTGCACTCTTATCTAACATAACCTGAAACAATAATTAATTAATAATTATTTTTTTAGCAATAAAATGAAGTCTATAACACTTAAATAAGTAGAGTAAAATGGGTATTTTTACATGCCCATTACTGCACAAAGAATACAGAGATGGGTTTCCCTATTTAAGGTGGTTGAAATTTCTTGTTTCCAAAAAATCCTAATCTACTTTGCTTAGTTCCTGCTCTTCATGTGAATTTTTATGATAAGAGATGAAGAAGAAGTTGCATGGGAAGAAAGTTTTGCTCTTGTTAAGTACAGCTTGATGTGAAGGACACATGGAGATGTTACACATATAGAAGATGGTATCGATTAATGTATAACGCGTACATATACTCCAACAAGAAGCACCAACACCAACTTCTATTTGAAATGTTTTAGCTTGTAAACCACAACTTATTACTATTGACATTGGCTCTTTGATTAAGCTCATTCTACCCAGGGCCGACCCTGAGGTTTAGGGGGCCCTAGGTGAGGTCCGAAAATGAGGCCCCTGGGGGAGGGGGGGATTGGTAGTACATATTTACTTGTAGAAAAATGATAAAAAAAATTGTAAACAAGGTGAGGATTTGAACCCTTAACCTTGCAATGAGGTCAATCGCCTTGAACCAACAAGGCAACTTCATTTTATGTTATTTTTGGGGCCCTTTTTTATATATAGTACTTAACCATTTGAAGACCCCAAATTTACATGAAAAATCGGGGGCCCTAGACGGCCACCTTTTGCGCCTATAGCCAGGGCTGACCCTGATTCTAACTTTATTAATGTTTAACTTAATGTTTTATTGAGTCTTCGACATGTGTTTAAGGCTTGAGCAGTCTGAGGCGACGATCCATGTTTTTTCAAAGATGAGGAGATAGTATCTTCATAATATAATACAACAAGTGCAGGCCAGTGCATATGCCACGGACTACGGTAGGCCAAGCCAACCCTTCTTTATTACTTAGTGAGAGAGATGTCGTCGAACCCAGGGTGCACAGTACACAAACTGACCCCACTCCCAAATCTGCCTCAGAACACGGATTATAACCCAGATCTAGTAAGAGGAAGATCATATGGCCGAAAATGTCCCACTAAATATACCCCTAGGGAGCACTGCACACCCCGTCGTATTTTATATAAGAAATAAGACGAAGAAAGAAAATAAATATAGGCACAAAATATAAATCTATATTTTCTCGAATCTCTGGTAATGTCAAAACAATAACAATATAAAATAATATAATCAACAGAAATTGTGATTTTAAATACTCCAAGATGCAAACTTTCCAAAACTGATACTTTAACAAGGCTTTTCCCAAATCTATACTAAAATTACCAAATCGATATTGGTCCCACCTACTATCCCCTAGCTGCCACCCTACTCTTATGTATTAAATGTTGATGAGTAGTCTAATCAGCTACAGTTATAAGAAGAAAGATTCCCCCTAAAATAAACTACCAACCTTAAATATCAAAGCAGCTTTTTTTTCTTCTTCTACAAAATAGCTTCTGGTGATTCTCTCCATTCTCTTTGATGTACTATTTGTCATCTTGATATACCAAGTCTTCCAACCATCGTTGTACATTCGCTGAAGTACTCACACAGTGGTTATTGGGGCAAAAAATATCGTTGTTATCCTAGGGTTATTCTCGTTGTTAAAGATCATTGTTATCCTTCTCTCTGACTATTGGAGTAAATATCATCTCTAACTTTGTATCCATCATCTCTAACTTTGTATCCGCATCATGATTTGTCTCATTTATCTTAAGTAAAGATGTAATGCAAGATAATATACATTGCTCTCAATATGTAGTTAATCATTTATCTTTCGCTACTTTACCATTTGTCTTTTTGCTACTTTACCATTTGTCTTGTGTCATCTTTATCATAAATATCTATTACTTTATCACCGGCATTGACTGTAGTTATTCATCTCTTGTCTAATTTATATCATTTATTTTAAAGATGGCTAGAGTTCAACTTTATACCATTGTTCATTTTGGGGGGGATATCATACCTCCAAAGATCGGATTAATCATTAGTTATGTTGGAGAAAGTACGAAACTTACCACACTAAGAGCGCACACATCATATGAAGATTTCGTTATACTCCTTAAAGAAATAAGCGAAATCCATCATGAGCACTGTAAGCTGTACAACTTCGTCCATGGTTGTTCATACATAATTTTATCAGTCCAGGACTTTAATTACCGTAATGATCAATATGCATAAAAGTAATTCCGGGACACTCTTTCACATATGGATTGTTAATGAGCATAGGGTACCTTCCCATAATTTTTTTTTCTTCTGATTTTGGTTCAGGTAAAGAGTTATCCACCACCAAAGATATTGGTTCATGTAAAGGGTTGTCCCAAAATAGTATTCAAATGTTTGAAGCAGGGGGACCTTTGCGTCATAACTTATTTCCTGATCCTGAACCTGAATACAAGGGTTACCCTAAAACAAACAACAAAGGGTTTGATCTACGTAGGTTTAGACCTTTAGTGGATGATGTTCCTTAATCAAATGAACATTTTGAAACTATCCCTATTGATGTTCCTCTCTCAAATGAACCTAGGTAACTAATGCTCCTCAATCAAATGTTCATCTCTCAAATGAACCTATGTTAACTAATGTTCATCTTTCAAATTAACCTATGTTAACTAATGTTCATCTTTATATTAAACCTATGGTTGTTGATTTACCATTTAAAAATGAACATAAACCTATCATTGGATAAACTGAACCTTCAGGTAAGCACGCAATATTTGTCAACAAATATTATGAATAACTTAAAACAAATGTTAATTAAATACCTCATTGGCTTCTTCCACTACATCTTTTTTTTAACTTCCTGGACCACTGCAGTTGTTTGCTCTCTCTGTAAAATAGGATATACATATTACAAATGGTAAAATTAAATGAACGAATAACAGGGTAGCACACAACAAATGGTAAGGACTACATTCACAAATGTGATAGATAGCTCAAAACAAATATTAGATAAATACCTCTTTAGCTTCCTCTTCTTAAATACCTTCAGGTTCCCCTTCTTGAATAGATTTAGCTTTCTCATCATCATCTTTCTGGTTATACTCTTTCTTAGATTCTTTCTCTTCACCATCTTTCTCATTATATTCTTTCTCATCTGCATAATCTTTTCTTTAGCTTCTTCCACTACACCCTTCTGTAACTTTACATACAATAAATGAAATGACAAACAATCGTAAACAAATGATAATAAAAATGTAAATAAATGATAAGGTTGTAAACAAATGATACCTCTATAAGGTTACCACCATATTCAGAAGATATAGCGTTCATATTCACCTCCTCAACTTCATCCTTTACCTCTAAATCTTTTTTCACCTCCACTCCCTCTCCAGGGGAAACTTTTATCTGATAAGTACCAGGCAAACAAATGATAAAGCCAATGAATGAGATGATAAAATGTATGTGAAGAAATGATTAAAGATATGTTGATAAAAGAGTATTAGAACCTGTTGAATTAAATTTTCTTGAGTTAATGAAATTTTATCAGACTTTAGATTTGGTTTTGTCACCCATCTCTTCTTTGGCCTTCTATTATGTTTGTTCCCTTTAGAAATTAAGGACATCAAAACGATCAGTGGGACATGATCCAATTGTTCATCAGTAGGAACTTTTTTCTTGATGCCTTCAACCTGAACATCAGTTTCTTCAGCCTTCTTGTTCTTATTGTTGGCATTGGTCTTTTTGATGTGTTTTTTCCATCCCTCTGCAACTTTTCAACTTTTTCCCTTTCTTTCTTATATTTTTTCTTTTCTTCAATTTTAAGATTCTTTTGTTGTACCTCTCTTTACCATGTTCTCAGCCCCGCCTTCTTTCTTTTCCCATCTTTTTTCTCATCACTTTCTTCTTCTCGCTTTCGTTTCGTAATTTGCTCAATTTTCTCAGGAGTAGAGTACTGCCCAAGGAGTAGAGTACTATTTCCAAGTGGTATAGTATCTCCAAGTGTAGACATCGAAATACGTTCCAAAATTATACTATGATTCTGCAACAAATGGTGTAGCTGAAATGAGGGGTTTTAAAATAAGAGATATACATTGTATTTCAAATTTCAAAGTACAAATAAATTATGGCAAGCAACATACCTCAACCATTCCTTCACATAAAGCAACTCTGATATCAACTTTGATAGAACTGCTACCAATATCAACTTTGATCTCAGGTGCTTCGATGTAATTTTTCTAATAGATATTATTCAAACAATTTACAAAAAGTGATTTAGAAGTGACAGACAAAAACAATCTACAAATGAAGCAACAAACCAATGACAAAAAGATATTAGGAGATGATAGGGAAGCCGTATGACAAATAACAATAATCAACAAACAAATGAATCATACATACAAATTACAAAAGGCAACAAACCAATGACAAAAAGGGACTTAATAATGACATAAATGCATTGACATAAATGACAAAAAGATATTAGGAAATGTCAAAGAAACAATCTAACAAATGACAAGAAGAAAGAAACAAATGACAAAAGGCAACAAACAAATGAATCATGCATATAGATGAAATGAGGTAAAAATTAAGGGAAGTTTACCATGGCCTCTTGCTGCATGTCAGTCTCAGAAAGCTTCAAAGCTAATACCACCAATTTGGGATTAGCAAAAAACTTTTTAAATGTCACAATTTGATATCGCTTAAAGGATGTCATCTCTGTAGCTTAGGGAACAAATGTTTGGTTGCCTTAATTCTTGGAAACCCCAGGTCAGGAATACAGAGGAAAACCCATATCATCAACACCCAGGTACATTCGTGCAGTGATAAAGCTTTATCTGATTTTTTATAATCGGTCGATCGATAATCGATAAACTTTACTATTTGACTCAACAAAAAATAACAGACTTGTTGACCCCAGGGGAATTTGTTAAACTTCTCTAGATCATCTACCAAATCAGCATACTTTACCTCAATGTTTCTCCCCTTGTTTGGGAGGACAAAGGATAGTAGAATGTTTAATAAATTTAATCAAAGAACATCGTCTGCAAAGCAAAACAACAAAACCATCAAATGTCAAAAAATGAAAAACCATGACAAAAAATAAAAATTGGAAACAAATGACAAAGAAAAATGACAAATACAATACAGAGTACAATGGTAAAACATCCTTAACAAATGACACAAGAACAGGGAACCAATGAAAAGTCTAAAATAATGATAAGAACCCTAGAGAATAAAGATAAAACAACCCCAACAAATGACAAATACAATAGATAAATTATTGGGGTGACAAATACAATACAGAGTACAATGTTAAAACATCCTTAACAAAATGATACAAGAACAAAGAACCAATGACAAGTCTTAAGAAATGATAAGAACCCTAGAGAATAATGATACAACAGCCCCAACAATTGACAAATATAATACAAAAATTCTTAGGATGACAAATACAATACAGAGAAGAAATGACAAATACAATACACAGTACAATGCTGAAACATCATTAACAAATGACATAAGAACATGGAACCAATGACAAGTCTAAAGTAATGAAAAGAACCTTAGAGAATAATGATACAACAACCCCAACAATTGACAAATACAATGCAGAAATTCTTAGGGTGACAAATACAATATTGAAAAGTGATAAAACAGTCCCAACAAATGATAAATTGGACTCTTACCATGATGTCTTTCTAATTTTGCCTATTTTTAAAGCCGCCTCAATTTCTTTAAACCCATATGTTTTCTTCTTCTTAGGGAAGCGCCTATTCCTAAACTCCGTGACATGTTGAGGATCAGCAAATGCAAAATCATTATAAATATGAGAAATACGTAGCCCCAAAATCAGATAAACATGAATGGGTTTCATCTGAATTATCGTCCCCCCAAATTTAAACTTCATATCACCGAGATGACGATCGAATATTTCCACAACCAACGTCGACATTGTCGCTATTTGATCAATCAATAGTAACGGTGCAAAATAGGTGGTTCGAAGAGAACCCTTCTCCTCCTCAGGCAAAGCTCTAAACATTTTATTCAGTCCCAAACCTGTACACTGAGAGGTATACTTTTTAGCATTGGTGACCTTCTTTAATCCACCATCTAGCGTTTGGTTCTCCTCATCAAATTGCTCATTACTCATTTCTTTATCAGATTTCATCATTGTGAATCAAGTGACTAAAAAGAAAAGAAAGAAAGAAAAACCAAACTTTAATCAAACACTTGGTAGGCAGTAATGAGACAACAACACGATTTGCCCAAAGTATAACCACACTGAAATCACATGCACAAGACTCGACGATTAAGAGAAAAATGGTTGTTGCGGTTGGAGTTATCAAATGAAAAATAATACCATAATCAGGATCAAACTGCTTGACGAATTGAGACCGTTTTTGACGCCAAAAACCAGACCCCGGTGTGAATCGCACATGATACCCTAACCAACCCTTCCCCTGAAACAAATGACAAATAATACCTGAAATGGTGACAGAGTCTGCCTCACATGTACGTCTCGAAATGGTAATGACATGTGTATATTGAAGAATTAAAATTGGGCATGTGGCGTAATATATTATTTTTAAAGGATTCGAACATTTTTTATTATTTCGAAAGTAAAATTAGTACTTGTGGAGCCCATGTGCCATCAAAAAACAGGTGGTTAACTATTGTAATATTCAAACTTTAGTTAGGGCAAAAATGAAATTTCTTCTTGCCAGTATCGATTTTGTAATTTAATTTATTGTTCCCGTGTCCTATTTTGAAAACTTTGCAACTTGGAGTATTTAAAATCATAGTTTCTCTATAATTAAAAGAATATTTATGCTTTTAGGCAAATGGTAGAAAATCTTCTATTATTTTATGTTGAGTGAGCAAACTATGAAATTCATTGATTACAATTTGTTTATGCGTAGGATGACTGCTTCTCTTTTTGTCCGCACGATGTCCCCTTCACTTATTAAAACAACTTTGAATGATTTTTCAAAATACTTGCCGTAAACAAGTCGCCCAAAATTATTAGGAGAAGCTTTTAGTTCCTAAATTAATACATGTGGAGAATTTTTATCCTTAGAAAATTGGACAGGACCAACTTAAAAGCAACATAAAAAAACAACAACATTAATGATATTTAGGGTGACACGATTAAGATGTACAAGTATAACACCATTACCTGAGGCATCAATTGAGGCGGTATTGCTAGTGCCTGGAAAACCACGGGGTCCTGAGATCAATTCATAACAAAAAAAGTTCCTCTCCAGGCACCTACCAGTGTTCGACTCTGTCACACTGGCAGTCGCGGAGCATCATATGCATAGCTGTTCGCGATAAAAGAAGAAATTGTGGTTGTTGGTGTTGGTTTTAATGGCTGAAATAGGAATGGGTATTGGTGGGGATGGACATAGATCATTGGGTTTGAGATGTTTGACTAGGAGAAAGCAAGTTGATTCAGAACATGTTGTAAGAGGAGAGGGTCATACTCAATTGGCTAGAGAACTATCTGTTGTTCAACTCATTGC
This sequence comes from Kingdonia uniflora, assembly GCA_014058105.1. Classification (NCBI taxonomy): domain Eukaryota; kingdom Viridiplantae; phylum Streptophyta; class Magnoliopsida; order Ranunculales; family Circaeasteraceae; genus Kingdonia; species Kingdonia uniflora. Next base: position 1,089,916 of record JACGCM010001326.1, read on the forward strand.
AATTGGTAATCTTCTTTATGTCATAATGGGATTTTATTATTATGATTGTCTTTGTTGATTCTATGATGGGGTTCTCGTAAAATTGTCATTTGAGTTGTTTTGGTATTCTTTTATTGATTTACTGATGCGGTTGTTTCCCTTTTGTTGATTTTTTAATGTATTTGGTTGTTTATGATGTTGATGATCTTTTTGGTTGTGTTAACCATTGGATCACACCCACTTTTTTAATATTCCTGGTACCTTCACAAGGCTAGCTCTTAGTGGCGAAGTGCAACACGGGTAGCGATAAAAGATGTTAAGCTATTTCTTATCTGATGGTTATACTTTTTTTCAACATTGTATCACTAAGTTACTCTCGGGTTTATCAAGGAAGGCCCCGAGTTACCTATTCTTAGTGTTCGGCGAGGAAGTCCATTTCTATGTATTACTTGATATTATTTTCTATTGTTCCCCTTTCAACTTGATACATGGTATAACTTTAGTATTTAGGTGAATCTATTGTAATTCATGCATGGTTTTGCAGTATCCTTTAAGGTGTTTGTTTGCTGGTTTGAGATTCAGATCATTGAAATTGTGGTTGTCTATATTATGCCAGCACCACTTATAACTATTTGACCAACAGAATTGACGAGCACAAAATTTATAGTAATTATGCTTTCACTTTCTCATTAAGTGTTTAATTGTTGATATATTTATTTAGGTATTGGATCGACCATTGGAGCGGGAGTTTATGTTCTTGTTGGCACAGTTGCAAGAGAGTACTCTGGGCCTGCACTTACTATTTCCTTCCTAATTGCCGGAATAGCAGCTGCTCTTTCAGCGTTCTGCTATGCGGAACTTGCAAGTCGTTGCCCATCTGCTGGGAGTGCCTATCATTATGCATATATCTGTGTTGGAGAAGGGTAAGATTGAGCTTCTATAATCATTAGAGTTCCTAGTGGCATCCCCCGACACACATCAAGACATGATATGCAAATGGGATTTTCTTGACTTCTTATCTTTCTATTATTCAAATCTATATTTTGGCTGAGAAATGCTCTACTACAACAACTATCTTAACCTCATTTTTGTTTGTTTTAAAGAGTGATCAGATTTCTATTTTACACATCTCTACTATTTTTTTTATATTTTTTTTCAGAAAACTATATTTCTATCTTATTCAGTGCAGCATTGCTTGGCTGATTGGTTGGGCTCTTATACTGGAGTATACAATTGGTGGCTCAGCTGTTGCACGGGGCATATCTCCGAATCTGGTAGCGAGATCACCCCTTCCTCAAATAATATCATTCCTTTACGAATTTAAAAAAAGAAAAAAAAACTATTTTCACTCGGTTTATGTCATTAATTCATAAAGATAGAGGGAAGAGTTGCATGAAATTATTAAGCGACAGAACTTGAAAATGTAGTCTTCATCATACTATAGGATCTAATGTCTAATCTTAGGAATATAGATATGCCCTTTCGGCTTTGGTCTTCGCGTAATTATTGGTAAAGTTGCAGGGTTTAATATTAGTGGGCTCTAAAGGTCTCCAAGAATATTAATATAAAACAGAGGGCGATAAGTGAATGCTCGACATGTTATACACTGGATGTCATTTAATTGGTGGGAAAATGAAAAAGGTTGATATTTAAAATAAATTAGTTAACCTAGAGATTTAACCGAGCATTTACTTACAAGCTTTCATCAATGAGTCTTTTATTTACTCTTTTTCCTATAATTGATAAATGTAACCATGTTTTCTGCAGGCTTTACTGTTTGGAGGGGAGGGTAGTCTGCCTGTTTTCCTAGCCCGTGTGCGCATCCCTGGCCTTGATATTGTGGTTGATCCATGTGCTGCAATTCTAGTTCTTTTAGTTACTGGCCTCCTATGCGTTGGAATCAAAGAGGTCTCTCTTATCTGGAAAAAAATGTCTTTTATTCTTTGATTACTCGCTTCTTCAGTTTCAAGCACTAATACTCGACTCAATATTGCAGAGCTCATTTGTTCAAGCCATAGTCACAACAGCAAATCTTTGTGTCATGATATTTGTCGTTATAGCTGGTGGATATCTTGGTTTTCAAACTGGATGGACCGGATATGAACTTCCTAAGGGGTAATGAACATTTTTGTTATATTTTTAATACGCTATACTATGTCGAAGTACAGAAGGTTAGTGGTTAGGAAATATGATGGATTTATGTGACTTCTTTAGCACGAGTAGATCATCCTCACAAAATATTATAGCTTTTAGATCTTTCTAATATTATCAAACAAAGCATTTATATAAACTATAGAAACTAACTTCGTTTTTAAAGTTAACTTGAATGGAATTTTCCTATGTAACAACGACACTTCACTTTGATAAAATAAAACGTGTCGGACACTTGGACACTCAGACACACGTGTCCAACACTATTTGCAGTGTACTTATCTAAATTCTGCCGTTTCCAACACCTCGTACCCTTGTCGGACACCGGCACTCGTATCTGTGTCGTTGTTACCTAGGAATTTTCCATTTTGGCTGCTAAATTGAATTGCATATATTTTGGTGTTTAAAATAGCAAACAGGAATCTTTATGTTTTATCTTTTACTTTTTACTTTATATTTTTGTGAGGATGAGCTACTCATAGTAGAGACGTTTTCACTAAAAAGAACATTTTCCTCCATACGCTCCAATCATATATACTTCGGCAAAAAGATATACATACGTTATATGTCAAGCTTATACTATTTTTTTTCGTATATTACTTTGATATGTGTAGGTATTTTCCCTTTGGAGTGAATGGGGTGCTTGGAGGGTCAGCAACTGTATTCTTTGCATACATAGGCTTTGATTCAGTAGCAAGCACAGCTGAGGAGGTAAACTGAAACCTATCAACGAATGCATATGTTTAATTTCTATTTTATAAATAAAGTGAATAGGAGCATGGTTTCTGATGCCATCCCGGTCGCCTGGACTTTTGACTTCCTTAAAGATCAAACAGTGAAGTTACTTCACCTAAAAGTGACTTGGATTATCTAAATAAGTAACAGAGATCCATTATTTATATGCAATACTTGAGTTGATAGATAAGAATTACGTGGAAGTGATCGTTTGAACATAAAAATAATTAATAACATAAAATCCCTACATCAAAAAGAAATTAAATCATTAAAATCTATGAGAGCCTCCTAATCAGAGAGAAAACGCTACCCATCATGATAGCTTCTATACTTAAGGAAATTGAAACGGTGTATACTAGTTAAAAAAAAGAAGGAATAGGAGGTGGGTTTAGAACCAATAGGAAAGATAAGCTAAGCGTCTAGTATATAGCTACACCAAAGCTCGTGTAATTTTGGAATGCTTGAACCATCTTATGATTTTACTCTGGCATTGGTGAAACCTTCACAACAGGTAAAGAATCCTCAACGCGACTTGCCATTGGGTATAGGGATTGCATTAACTGTATGCTGCACCTTGTATATGCTGGTATCTACTGTTATTGTGGGCCTCGTACCGTACTATGCAATGGATCCTGACACTCCAATCTCCTCTGCATTTGCCAGCCATGGGATGCAATGGGCAGCGTAAGTAAATTATTTTGCTAATAAATTGTTGTGATAATAAGGGATTTTGGGAGACCTTATGTATTTAGATGCTCCTCCTTTTATGCTATTAATTACAGGTATATAATTACAGTTGGGACAGTTACTGCACTTTGTTCAACCTTGATGGGTTCAATTCTTCCGCAGGTAAAGTAACAGTTGAACTAGATCAACGTTTGACAGTTTCTTTATGGGACATTAGTTTTGAGAACAATTTGTTCAAACAACCAAGTGAGGGAAGACTTAAAATACTTGGAGATGAATATAGGGTCTGTTGTTTTGGTATCAATGACTTGATATCATCCTCAACAAATATCATCTCTTTCCAAATCTCCAATGACATCAAGTTTGATAACATGAAGCGGCAGGCCTCGAGATTTATTTACTTTGTATTTCTCTTTTTGATCTTGCTGAAGCATTTATAATGAGTTCATTCTCAATGGGGATGAGCTCACGTAAATGAGACTAGGTTTGGGCCATTTGGCAGATCGTTGCGGTTTGTAATTTTACGCCTCCAATATTTCGTACATTTTTTTTTTCAATGCTAAATTTGGTTTGCTAACTCACTACCCAAATTACTTTTAAGATGCATAGTTTTTCCTTTTCTGTGGTTGAGCCTAGTTGATTTCAGGAAATTGATTGAATATGTGGACTCCAACTGTACGGTGTTTATTTTAGTGAGGGTGTAATTATGAAATCCCTAACATTTGATGCTTCTGATGAAATATCAATTTCCTTTTCTATGTTTCTCAGCCCCGAATCCTGATGGCGATGGCTAGAGATGGGTTACTGCCACCTTTTTTTTCAGAGGTAAATGGACGTACACAAGTTCCTATCAAGAGCACAGTATTGACTGGTATTGGTGCTGCGCTCTTGGCATTCTTCATGAATGTCTCTCAACTTGCTGGGATGGTAAGTGAGCTTTAGCAATCAATGCTTGTAGTCCCACCTAAGCAATCTACTACAAAAATGTGTATATATTTCATTACTGTATTGTAATGGACGTCAGAAATATTTCCTATATCTATTTTACGATTGAATGAAGTGTACTGAAATCATTGAAACAATCATCACACTGAAACAGTTTCTTAGCGGGGTTCTTCTGCATATCTCTCTACGTTTTTAAGCCATTTTGTTACACTACATTTTTTGTGTAAAATTACAGATTGCTGAAAGAAACAAAATTAAAATAAAGACCTTCTCTGTGATCTCCCTTGGCTAGAGATTAACCATGTTCCTTCTAGTGTCTGATTTTCAGTACCTAGTCACCATTAGAAGAGACTGTTTATGCGGAACCCATAAAGATTAAATTGTACTAAAAATTACATGAGAAAAACCCCGATATGGACTGTATTATGGCCCAAAAATAAATAAATTGTCTATAGTTGTTGAGATGTATTGAGATCTGAGTTGTGACTTTTTTTTGTGTAGGTAAGTGTTGGCACTCTTCTAGCCTTCACTGTTGTTGGAGTTTCCATTTTGATAATCAGATATGTTCCACCAGATGAGACGCCACTTCCATTATCCCTTCAAGAGTCGATAGACTCAGTATCATTACGATATAATAGTAGTACTGATATTGACGGGAGAGCTGGGAATACGCCTGTTGTCACCTCTAATGATAGAAGTCAAGTATTCCAAGACAACACAGAGGCATCATCTAAGGATCCTCTAATCGTAAAAGAATGTGATGGTAATGTTAAATCCCCTCATTAGATATGTAGTACTGTTTTATTACTGCCCTTCTGGAGGATTTGGTGTTTGTATTTGCTAAATGGTTTTTATTTTCTTATGTTGATAGTTGTAAATAAGGCAAATGAAGAAAGGAGACGGAAAACTGCATCTTGGAGCATAGCATTTGTGTGTATAGGTGTACTTCTTCTAACATCAGCATCTTCAGCTGATAATCTGCCCAAGTAAGTCGTGGTTTGAAGTTCTTAGAGATTTAAGGTTTAGGCCTTCTGGTTCTATTGCCATCTTTTTGAGTTTATCTGGGTGGAGTTCCACAGGTGGTAACTTTTGCGTTCTTTTGTTTTCCTTCAGCATAATTCGCATCTTAGTATGTTTTGTTGGAGTTGGACTATTTTTGTGTAGTCTATATGGACTCTTATCAATTGAGCAAGATAAGGCAAGACACAGCTTTGGACACACTGGAGGTATATTACACACTGTCATATCATTTATTTAGCTAAAATATAACAAACGATCCATAGGTTAACAAAACAGGCATACATTACACTAAAGCCTCCTTAATTGGAGAAGAAAACCATAGTAACAATGATCAAATTTCTTCCACACAAATTGGTACAGAAGATAGAAATGCCTAAAGATTCGATTCCTTTCACTTGGCATCGCTAGTGTTTTTTAGAAAGAAAAGGCAGCAATGAACCAGGAACGCGGGGTAAAAAAAAACTTTGCCTTTTAGAGCCATATATATATGGCGTAGAAACAATTTCTTTGTCATTGGTGGAAACTGACTGAAAAAGAGATTTCAAAGAAGCTTAGGAAAGTGGGTGTTTGAACTTGAACTCTGAGGGAGACTTGTAGACCCATCTGCATGGTTTAAGGCTCTGTTAGGGCGCTCCATTCCAGGAGGCATGCTCTGCAAGAAAAATGTTTTGTTTGTATGACCTCCCCAGAGTTGCTGAAAGTTTAGCCACCCAATTTCCCCACATGATGCAGACTCCAAGAAGTTGGAGTTAATCTATTTTTGTGAAGTCTTATTTAAATAGCTTCTATGTCCTAAAATGCTAAGCATGTGATCTATCATCCTATGTATGGTGTATTTCTCCAGTTTGGCAGTTCATAAGTTTGTGATGCAGGCTGTTGGTTTGCAGGTTTCATTTGTCCCTTTGTTCCGGTACTGCCAGTTGCTTCGATTCTCATAAATGTCTACTTAATGATAAATCTTGGGTCAGTACCATTTATTAACTTTTGTTTTTCATCATCATCCATTTTCTAATGCTCTTAAAGTTATTTGGTGATAACTGCTCATACATTTTGTCACCTGTTGCCGTTGTCTTTTCATAAATGTCTATCAACCCCTAAATCTCAATAGTTGTTTTGAAACTAACAAAAGAAATACGAGAATTCATGGGTCAGAGTACCTACGCCAGATATCATCAAAATCTTGTGTTTGTAATCAGTTTTAAAATTTAACAGATTACAGAAAAAGAGGTGATTCTTGTCAATGTAAAACATGAGCTAATTACTATTGCAAAATGCCACTAAAAGATTCTTTTAATTTTGCCTTATATTAATTACTATCTAAAGAATCACTGTCTGTTTTCCTTTCTTTCCATAAATCAGAGCTAGCACGTGGGCTCGTGTCTCGCTATGGATGGTGGTTGGAGTTTTTGTATATTTGTTTTATGGCCGAACACATAGCTCATTGAATACTGCAGTTTACGTCTCCGCAGCATACGCCGAGGAAATCTACAAGTCTGCACAATTGGCCTAGAAGAATAGACAAAAATAATATATATATATATATATATATATAAATTAATTGAGGAAGGGTGCAAAGTGATCTCTATATGCCCTTTCTATACATTTTGTAATTCTTTTGCAGGGCTGAACAGAAAATATGAGTCCTGTAATATTTGTCTACTAGTAGGATGCTCGATAGCATGGGTTTGATACACCCTGTACACGTTAATATGTTAATAGATTTCAAGCCAAAAGTGATTCTTAGTAGCAAATTCACTTGTTGATGTTGTTACTGACTAGTTCTACTGCCATTCTTCTAATTTTGGCCTCTACGAGCGTTACCTTTACCTGCACTACCAGTAGTTTCAGACTGGTTTAAGATGAATTGAGGAGAAGCAACTTCTAAGGAAGGCCAAATCTTTTTCATAGAAATTGAGTCAAGTGGATTCATACTTTGGATCCTACTTAATCTTAGATTATGAATCGACATCTAATTGTTGAATGGAATCATTTCTAATCAAACAATTGGGCGATTCACAAATATACTAAATTGACATTTCAGAGGTACAACATTTCACCAACACAAATATACTAAAAATCACATCTCAAAGCTTAATAAATTTAAGAATTAGAGAATTACAGTTGTACATAGAAACCCCTATGTAGCATAATTTCCATTGTTTGGTAACAATAAAGACTACACAGTTAGTTCCCAAAAATAAATAAAGAAAAATGAAAAAGAGTACATTATTGATATCAGAAGAAACGTAGATTATCCAAATGTTGAAATAAGAAATGCCTTATAGATGCTCATGAACTTAGCCACGAAAGCTGCACCAGAACAAGAAAATACAGTTGCAAAGTTAGTTGAGGAAAGGTTATAGATGTTGAATTCCGTAGACATGCAATGTCAAAAAAGTTAGCATCCCACATAATATAACAAGTTCATAACAGTGAGGTTTTGTATAGAATGTATAGATGATCTTCTCAGCTATGATATTTTCTTGAACGTAATATAGCAGAAGTAGTGGGGTATATTTTAAATACCTTCAATGTGAAAAATGGCCTTCTGGCCTAGGCGCATCCTATGCTCCTGCAAGTGAAAGAAATGACAACCAGAATTAGATACATTATAATAATGGATTTGTTTCCATCCCCCTTTTTTCAGCTGGAGATGCTTTCCTCAGAAGCAGCAGTTTTTTTTCTACTATTGTATATGTATATGGATATGGATATGCCTTGAATCTGGCCAAGTCACGCCCTTTTTATGCCTTAGCTAGCAATGACCTTGAGAAATCTATGCAAATAGAAAACAATAGGAACTTACATAATATGCAGCCCAGTGGCAGACCTCATGTTTCAGTTCAGCATCCAACTTCTTCAAAAGTTCACATAGCAACCTCTGCCGACCGAAAAAAGAAGAGGTTTTTATATAAATATATCAAACATATTGTATGAGATTGATACATTCACAAATTAATTTACCTTCAGAATGGTTTCAGGAGGGATACAATTAATAAGCAGCTCGTAGAACTTTCCTCTAACCATATACAGCCTGAAAGAGTAAAAAAAAATTTGAAACTGGTAACTTGACTAAAAATATAAAGAGAAAGATAAAACCGTAGTTGGAAAATTAAATTAACAGAAGGCAAGGAAATGTTAACGATATCATATACATACTACAAGAATTAAATTTCAGAATGGAAGTTCAAATAACTAAAGAATTAGATTTCAGAATGAGAGTTCAGAAAGCTATGACCAGTTTCGTTTTGGACATATAGACATCGGACAACATCTCTCTAAACCTATTTAGTTTTAGGCTGCTATGGAAGTGCATAATCCCTATTTTTTTCACTTGTGCCATTTTATTCTTACTTTTTTTATCTTTTTGCTACCAGGGGTTTACCATATTCTTACATTTGCATGTTATCCTATCTTTGTTTTGAGATTAAAGGCTGTTTCTTAGGCCTTCTGGTATTTTCAGATTCACACCTCGTGGTTCCAATGCATTTTCTTTCATCTAATTAAATTTCTCTGATCACATTTTAGAAAGAAAAAAGAGAGGATGTCTTGACTACAGTAGGCTGTGTTATCATGATAATCACAGAGTACAAACTAGTTGATAAGTACAACATGCAGAAGCTTCAAACCTTTTAGGGCTCTGTTCCTGCATTATGTCAGATGCTATTTCACAAACATATTGCTCCCAATCCATGGGTGGTATTACTTGATTATTTGTGAAAGGATACCTACATAACATATAATAACACCAAAAAGAGCTTTACTTAAGGATATAAGGAGATATAACTGGTGAGAATGCATCTGAGAACTGAACAACACTTAACTGTTGAACCCGACAAGTTTCAAATAACAATATCGCCCTCCTTAAACTCCGGTTTGATTGAGCTGCTATACGAGTAGCCAGGCCACTTGGCAATTGCAAACCTTCTTTCTTACCGATGAACTCCAGTACCTTAATAATCTGAGAAGAAGCAACAATATTAGGTATTCTGCAAATTATAATGCTACTTTGAGAAGAAGAAAAAAAATATGAGACTATCAAAAAAAGTAAAGAAAAGAAAATTTGAGCTTTATAGGAAAAGTAAAGTCAAATAAACAATTTTGTGGCTTTTATATTTGCACTACAGTGTGTACAAGCTCCCTAAATATAAATAATGATATTAATTCCATCAAAAAGAAAATTGCAAAACTTAACATTACAAAGTTTGACTCTCTACTTCCGCCGGTCTGTCAAAATGTAAGAAATGGTAAGGGGGAGTTCAAGGGCTATTTCGTGCAAAAATATTTCTAGATGACGCATTCCCAAGTAACCAGAATTCGCCACATGGCTAGAGGAGTAGAACCAAGTGTGAAGCCCACTCAAACATGTCAAATTAGCTAGGTAACAACGACACGGATACGGGTATCGGTGTCCGACACGGCGACCTCAAAATGAGTGAAAACGGGGACACATCTATAATACTAAGTATTATGTATAGTTTTCTATTTGTAACGTATCTCGAGTAAGATAGACTTTATTTAAGCCAATAATACACAACAAGCATATATACAACAATCTTATGTTTTTCCAAAACACGAGGTAGATGGATAACAAAATATCTTTCTTTATAAAAAGAGAACAGAAAGAGTTTTTTTTTAAACCCAGGCGCCTACATCTTTTCTTCTTCGTTCTTCAAACCCTATAGATCGTAAAATTTAATTGCGATTCTTCTACAGTAATTACGATTTAAAGATTAAATGAGATAGCAAAACCCTAGACACCGAAGATTACCAGGTAAGTACAATTTAATCTTTGAGCCTTCTTCTTCGTTCTTTTTTTTTTTGTTTGCATAGATTGTTGTGTCCAGTGCCATGTCCGTACGCGTATCCACGTCGAATACGTATGGACACGGTTTTTTTCCGGCAACTGCCGTGTCGCTGTTACGTAGCAAATTGAACACTATGTTCAGCCACAACAATGCATAGAATCAATCTTATGCCATATAAGCGCCTAAACAAATATTAATTTTTCAATCGCATCGACCCCCTGTAAATTAATACACAAACCATATGCAAATTGAATGCGAAAAATACATGGTCTCGACACCATTTGTCCTCATCACATTTTTTTAAAACGTCAGAATGCTTAATCCGGTAAAAAAATCTTTGAGGAGGTGACACCACCTAAAGAAAATTTCACTAAATATAGGTTTTCAAAATCAAAAGTAGAGAAAAAGAAAAATGAAAGACAAAGGTAACCCCCTTCTAGAGCGAGATATAATAAATCAATTCACTGCATTTTTTTTCAAGAAAGCTTAGTGCATCATAGGGCCTGACTTCCTTTACATAAAGCTGTGAAAATTTTCTTTAGATCCTCAAAACTCTTAAAAGAAATGAATGCTACAGTTATTGACCTTGTTCTCAAAAAAAAATAGCCCCAAAAACTTCAGTGAGTTTAGGCCTATTGATTGCTGCAATAATACTACTGCATCTCCAAAACTATAACCACTAGACTCCAAAAAGTAGTTGAAGGCATCATAAGCCCTAACCAATCTGCATTTATAAGAGAGAGGAATATCACTGACAACATCCTTTTGACTCATAAAATCATCAAGAATTATCATAGGAAGGGAGGAGCTACGAGAGAAAGTGGATCTTCGTAAGGCTTATGATCTTGTCAGCTGGAGAGCTATCAGACAAGTGCTGCAAGCTTACAACTTTCCTGGTAAGATGATTTCATGGATACAAGAATGCATTACAACCACTAGATTCACTGTGGCTATAAATGGATCTCACAAGGGGTACTTCAAAGGGAAGAGAGAAATTAGGCAAGGGGACCCTATGTTCCTTTACCTATTTGTTATGCTAATGGAGGTGCTCAGAAGAATGGACAGAGAAGTGCTTGAAGGAATTTCACATATTACTCTAGATGTTCAAACCCATGTATATCAAATCTAAGTTCTGTTAATGACTTGCTATTCTTCATAAAAGGGTAAGTGGGTAATGCCATTACAGTTGCCACTACTTTCCAAAACTTCAACAGTTTCTCTGGAATTAAAGTCAATTATGATAAAAGAAAAGTGTCCTTTTCTGAGATGGAACCAGCTGAGAGGGAAAAGACCACAGAGGCCCTACATATGGAAGAAGGAACTCTCCCAATCAAATATCTTGGTTTTTACTCATGATCTCCACAAGATATAAGCAATGTTTACCAATAGCTGAGGAACTCTACCAAATAATCAATTTTGGAAGTGTATGCATCTCCCCTATGCTGGTAGACTAGTTTTTCTCAAGTCTGTTCTTAACAGCATGCATATATATTGGAGATCATGTTTTATCTTGCCTCAATTAACTCTCATTCACCTAAGCAGCATATGCAAACATTTCTCATGGTCTGATATTGGGTACAATGCACACATGGTGAGCTGGGATGCATGTTGTTATCCTTATAAAGAGGGAGGCATGGGTATTAGAAATATCAGTCTTCAACAGGGCAGCTAATCAAAGGCATCTATGGAATATAGTGTCCAAGAAGCAGCCCTTATGGGTAGAGTGGATCTACAGAAACCGTATTAGAAATAGAAATTTCTGGGGATTGCAAATACCTCATAGCATATCACGGGTATGGAGAATATCTAAAAGGGAGAGTAGCAGCAAAAATAATGGTGATTTGTACAACTGGCAATGGGCAAGATACAAGCTTTTGGGAGGATCCTTGGCATCAAATTGACATTCTAAGAAACCATTTTCTCCAACAATGCTTGTATGATAGTACTCTCAATTTAAGGGCTAAAGTGAGCAACATCAGACACTAATAATTGGCTCATTACTACTAATGCAGTCAATGACCTAGATTTATCTGGAATGGTATCAATGTGATACAACCAAGAGACACTGAAGTAGATGAAGTGGTTTGAAGAGTAGTTGTCAAAGAAAAGTTCAATATGAAAAAGACTTATGAACACATGAGAGCTACAAAAGAGGAGGTGAGCTTGACCAGATTGGTCTGGTGCAATGGTAATATTCCTAAGCAGAGCTTCATCTGTTGGTTGGCCTTGCAGATAAGATTAAAAATTAAAAACAAATTGGTTAGATGGGGAGTTATGAACCAATCTAAATGCATTCTCTGCTGGAATGCAGAAGAGTCTGAAGAACATATGTTCTTTGAATGTGTGTACTCAACAACCATATGGAAGGAGCTTCTCAAGGTCATGGGATACAGCAGGCAAAACTTGGCAAGCAGAGATACAATGGTGTGAGGCAAATTTTATGGGGAATGGGCTCTCAGGAATCTATAAAAGGCTGTGTCTAAATTCATATATCTACAACATATGGAAAGAAAGGAACAACATGATACATAAAAATATTGAAGCCTCTCCTTCCATCATTGTAGAGAAAATCAAATCAGAGGTCAGACACAAACTCCAGAGCAGACACCTCAAAATCCACCCTCAGTACTCTAATATTGAAGCACTGAGAAACTGGAACCTTAGTACAAGATGGGTTAAGCCTAAAACAATCAGATGTAAGTGGATATAGCCTCCCATAAACTGTCATGCTATCAACACTGATGACTCCTTGCAGCAACTGGAGGATACGGTGCCATAATTAGAGGCATTGAGGCTAAACCAGACATTGCATGCTCTGAGCATGTTGCTCCTAAGATTGGTCATAACTCAGGAGCTACAAGTTATAGCTATGGGGCTAAAGCTAGTTCTCAAGAAGAATATAATCAGAGTTGTGATCTACACTGATTTTCAAAATGATGTTAATATATGAAACCACCATACAGCCCCAGATTGGCTTGATAGAAGACTGGTGAGAGAGATCTTAAGGAGCATGGAAAGCTTCGAACACTGCAGAGTTATACATCAATTCAGGGAAACCAACAAGGCTACCCAAAACTTAAGATGAGATTGCTATGGTGAAAATTAATGTTTCTCAAATGTCATTGAGGATTTGAATATATACAAAGGGAAAATATCTCAGTTCCCATTAACTAAAGATGAACCCTGATGCTATTAATTGATAATACGATCATAACTCGTAAGTGTAGATTTAAGAGCAGAACATCTGAAGATAGTGCTTATGGAATATTATTATCCATGACAGACAAAATAAAGAGAAAGTAGATATTAGAATCTAGAAATAGCGGGAAGCAAGAATAATAAAGAAGAGAACTTTTACCAACCTGATCTTCACTAGGTGCATTTATTCGGACATTCAAACAGCGAGATCTAACAGCTTCAGTAACTTTTGATGAACTATTGCAACATAGAATCAACCGGCACGATGCACTATATTTCTCCATTGTTCTCCGGAGTGAGTGTTGGGCTTCTCTTGAAAGCTTGTCAACTTCATTTAGCACCAAAACTGCCAGTCAAAGCAAATATAAGTTATACAATATGCAAACTAGTACAGTAGTAATAGGTAAACACCTAAAATAAACATTATGAAATATTAATCATTAGTAAAGTTAACAAACAAATAAAGTTAAACTTATGGATGAGTAAGTAAAGTTAACTCAACGATACATTTTCGAGCATGTTTCTAATGGTCCTTGGAATTGTACAAAAGAAAATCAAATAAAGTTAGACAAGAACTTTGTGGATATTGCTCATTATTGGGACCATTTGTGAGAAAAACTATTCTACGGTTACAACTTCAGTTTGCACAATGCACTATTCTCCTCAAGTATTATAGTTTTACTCCATACAAGTCCAGTGCATATCATTTATCCTTATAAATAGCACAAACACGAATAAACGGCCATTATAGTTATCATCCCCTAAACTGCATAAATTAGCAAATAAAGACGGAATCGCGTATTACCTTTGTAACCCTTCTTTCCCTTCGCATCAATTGGTCTATTCTTTGCCATTTCTTTAATAATCTCTTGAACAACATATCTATCCTGAAAACCTGCATCACTTGGATTCATTTCCACATGATGGGTGCTCGATAATGTGGTCAGCTCTAGATCAAGTGTTCTACTTCCAGCCTGAAAAGATACCCATTACTCATTATAAGTATAACCCACAAATATATGACTTTCCAACAGATACTAAACGCATTTTAGTATGTTATGAATCCCTAATTCAATTTTCAATTAAGAACACATCCAGGCGCAATTATGGGCAAACTGCAAGCCTTAAGAACTCTTTTTTCTTTCTTCTAATTTACTATCAATGCCGCATAGGGTATATAAGAATCAACATAAGAGCTCCAAAAATAAAGAATTTAATTAACTTACATCGACCTTCCACGTTTTGTTCTCGACCTTTACCTGCAAGAGAAACAACAAACATGAATCAATATAGATAAATTAAATAGCACAAAATACCATAAAGATAGATAAAAATGTGACCTTTTCGGCGCCAGGACCGAACATCTGCCTGATGACTGCCACGATTAGGGTTTTCTTTCCGGAACCAGAAGGACCATAGAATAGAAGATGAGGGCAATCTTGCTCAGTAACCTAAAATTACAACAACAACAAATATTGGGGATAATTTGAAAAAACCCTAAATTGTGAAATTGAGCAGCTAAAGAAGTGAGAGATTACCAATTTTTTGAGATTTTGGGCAACATCTTCATGGACGATAACCTTATCTAGGGTTTTAGGTCTGTATTTGTCGACCCACAACATCTTCGATCGATCGAGAAATCGAGATTTGGAGTTACAGAGAAAGTGACTGAAGTGGCGGGAAAAGACGGAGAAATTAGAGGCGTTAATGGGGTTTATGAGCACCGTTATAATGACTAGTTCCGTCACAGATAAAAGGTTGGTGGTTTTTCATTAAACAACGAACTTATCTGATGAATAATGACCAGTAGTTTTTAATTAAACAACAAAATATCAAATTTGCCAAACGATTTGGGATGTTTAGATGAGCTAAAGAAGTGTAGTGTAGTGTAGTGTAGTGTAGTGTATTGTTGTAGTACAGTGACATGTATATCTTTTGGTGTCGAACAATGGAGATATCAATGTGTGCTTATAATTTAGAAGTTTTGGTAGTTTTCGGTTATTGCTAACGTAATTCCTCAAAAAAAAGTAAAATTTGTTGAAAGATGATAAATCTAAAACAATATAATATTATAGCTTATGAATAAAAGGAGAGAGAGAAAGAGAAATTTATTGATTCATCATAATTGTGTTCTCTGTACATAATACGTACAGAGATATATATAGGTAACCCTACAACATAAGTTACATAATCTACTTAAACTCTCCCCATAACCCTATCGGGCTTATGGGCTTGTTAGGAGTCCGTATAGGACACCCCAACTCTTAACCCTCCCCCTTGGGGTGTTCCATACTAGGACGACTTGCCTTATTAAAATCTCTGCCTATCAAAACCCCCTTGGGCAAAAAACTATGTAGGGAAAGAGTACAATCATATGCCCTGTATG
Source organism: Kingdonia uniflora (assembly GCA_014058105.1). Taxonomy (NCBI): domain Eukaryota; kingdom Viridiplantae; phylum Streptophyta; class Magnoliopsida; order Ranunculales; family Circaeasteraceae; genus Kingdonia; species Kingdonia uniflora. The sequence goes on from JACGCM010001326.1 coordinate 1,105,825, forward strand.
GGTTGTGGACACGTATACGTTGCCTCGTCAAAACCTCCAGCCAGTAAAACCTCCTAGGATAAAAACTGCGATATCAAGAAAAAAAAGTACAACACACATGTGTCCACGTCAGGGCTGGGACTACTCCCCCTGACGTCGATCTCCCTGAGATAAGAAATCTTGTAAACTTTGCATACCGATTCCGTGAATTAATATCTTGAACGTAGGATATGCAAGAGCCTTCGTGAATAGATCAGCCAGGTTGTCTTTTGAATGGACATGAACAACGTTGATCTCATTCGTCTTCTGCAACTCGTGTATGTGGAAGAACTTTGGTGAAATACGCTTTATTTTGTCACCTTTAATAAATCCGGCCTTGACTTGAACGATGCAAGTTGCGTTGTCTTCATAAAGTATCGTCGGTTTATCTTGGATAAAACTCAGACCGCAACTCCCATTAATGTGGTTGATCATAGACCGCAACCAGAAGTATTCTCTACCGGCTTCATGTAGTGCAAGAATCTCTGCGTAGTTCGAGGATGTAGCAACCATTATCTACTTCAATGATCTCCCTGAAATCGTAGTGTCTCCATACAATAACATATAATCCATTTGACAATGGCATCTATGTGGGTCTGAAAAGTATTATGTATTAGTGTACTCTATACTTTTACGTTTACCATTTCGAGTAGAACAGACCCCAGTCTTTCATACCAATTAGATACCTCAGAATTTGCATTATCTCAATCTAGTGCATTTGGGTAGGAACAGAACTATGGCAGGCTAAACAGTTCACTGTGAATAAATTATTAGGTCTAGTATACCCAGCTAACTATAGCAAAGCACCTCCTAGGTAGCACCATGGCCCTAGGAGTTTCTCCCTGTGTGTTATATCTATATCGAAGTGTTAGATAACTATTCTGATAGATATTGCTTGGTGTATGAGTGCCACTATCAAGATGTTTAATCTACAAATCGAGATATTCTTGATTTCCCAAGGTCTTGTATTCGAATTCCTTCCCATGGTATTCAGCGGCTCTTGTGATCTCCCCCGGAGATCTAATGATATTCAAATCATGTAGTGCACTATTATGATGAGTGAAGCTAATATATGTGCTCTAAATAAGAACGCATGGACAAATAAGTATATTTGCAAAGTCCACGACCTTCAAATACTCAGTCGACTTACTATATCTCATGGGCCCATTGTTTCAAGTCAACAATAATTTTTCCAATTTTATTATGTACACACCTCGTGTGTCAGGCTTAATTACTTCCAGAAGCTTATACCTTCCCAGGTAGCTTTATGTAGATATTCGTATCTAGTTTCCCATATAGATACGCGGTATTTACATCAGGCGTATATCTAGCTTGTCCCCGACAACTTGACATATTGATAAGTATGGAAACATTATAGCGTCCATAACTGGGTAATAGGTTAGACTACACTCGATGCCAAATCTCTTAAAGATTTCCTGGGCAACTAGTCTTGCCTTGACCAAATTATCTCTCTGAGTTAATTATGTTTCTGTACATTTCCCAGTTATAATCGATAAGCTCAATTGTATTACTTCGCATTATACGCAAGCTGAGCTCCGCTTGGATTCTAAATTCCCACTTTGGCCAATGTATAACAGCATACAGTTATTTATAATAAGTGGCTCTGAATCCTCATCCTTGATGGCTACCTTGTCGACAAATCTCTACTGAACGATCATACGTTGTGCTTATTACAGGCTTTTAATAGATCAAGATCTCATTATTATCATACGCGTATGTGCCTTGCTGGGCAAGTCTCGCGCATCAACTGGTCGTGTAGCTACTATTGCCTCATCAATGGGTAGTTTCATCCTCGATGAACCGACTACGCCATTAGTCATATTTGTCCCTTATTTTGTAGCTCCCCGACTCAAAATACTTTCTTCCAACGGTGCTCTGCAATAAGCGCGAGCCTCAAATTCGTTTGCGGTACTAATTCTTCTGGAACGTTCTACTGCGGTACTAGTTCCCCCAGAACGTTCTGCTGTGTAGGTGTATTACTTGCAGGTACATACACTTACAGTACTTCAATAGTGCCTATGAATGCGTCTAGCAAACCTATTAGAGGTTATCTGTTAAACCTTATTATCACCTAACTTATGTATAGGGATCTAGATGAGACGATGATGGTATTTTCCAAAACCTCTTGGAAATATCATCAGTATTGGCTGTCATATCTCCCCCCAATGCTGAGAATATCGTCTCATCAAAGTGACAATTATCTGCCCTATAGTATATACGTCGTCAGTGGGTCCAAATATCCAGTGATAAATGTGAATTATAACCCACATAATACCAGGCTGACGTTGAGGGTCCAATTAATCTTCATACATTGTGGTACGATTTGCACCTGTACGAAACATCCAAATGTTCATCGATGGGCGACACCGGGCTCTGACCCAGTTATTAGTCACTTTTGGGAAAATAGAATTTGATGATTTGCTAAGGGATGAACCCTATTAGTGTTGTGGGAGCAAGAATACATATCTCACACACTAGTCGGAAGCTGTGATCAGAATAACAGTGGCCTAGTGATTATCCTAAATCGTTTGATTAGGTTTTCCACCAATCCCGATATGGGTATGGTATGGGGTACTCACGATGCTCAATCATCTATCCTATTTAGTGGTAAAATAATCATCAAAAGCCTGTGTGTCTGACTCTCAAGCCCTCGTCAAGTCGCATCGATCGACTTTGATCGGTAAATCTAGGAACTGAGCCTGTAATCGAATGATCTAAGTGAGAAGTCGTGCTAACGTTGCATTCCTAGATTTTATGAATAGGCAAACGTAAGACCATCTCCTAGATGCATCTTTTATGACCATAAATAGTCAAGTGGGCCACTATGTGGATGGAAAGGTCCACATGTGTCTCCATGGATGCGTTTGAAGCAAAGGTTGGAGATCTCACTCCACTTTGGTCATACTAGGATGAAATACTAAACTTTCCTTGAAAGAAATCGTTATACGTACACTCTCTGGATCTTCTCTCCTTTGAAGGAAAGTTGAGATGTAATCCCAATAATTATCCTCACTATCCGAGTCCTGAGGGGTATATTAAAAATTGTTCCAATAGCGTATTTTAACCTTTAGACATGGAGTGAATGCACAAAACTTTGTCTGTCATTTTCTCTGATAGTCATTATGTGATAAGTATTATCATGTATCTCCCTAAACTCAGTAAAATCCAGCTGGATTTACTAGTATATAAAGTAGACTAGATACCCCGTACGTACCGTTAGAGAGGAATAGCGGAATGCACTTTGTGTGTTCTATCATGTTGGTCGTACCAATGATATTCATGTCATCCCCGATGTACAAGATTAGACAAGAAATATATGCATATCTCAAAAGGATCAAGTGCGTGGTACTAATGTCTCTTAGACATATGCTGCCACCCATTCGATTATCGGTCATGCTCAATGAGCAGATAGATCCATAGGCGGGTTGCATGTAGTAGATCGACTATCATAAAATTTAACTACTTCCCAAGCAATAAATTCACAAAATAAAATCAAAGAACAATCTCACATAGATGGGATACCAAACCAGTGCATATCATGAGCATTCTATTAAACTAAGCATTGAAGAGTTCCCAACTTAGTCAATGATAGAACTCATAAAGCAAAACTACTACTTCAACAAGAAAAGTTACTACTTGGAAATGCTCTCTAGGTAACATCATTCATCTATTGAGAATTTACTATTGTTTATGCTTACAACTTGATCCAATGCTGCATTGGTATCATTGGAGGAATTTAAAGCTGTAGACTCTACCGTAGCGTGGTCTGTGCTAGCTGCGATCACGTGATAAGTCTGGGGCTGATCTTTATCGATTGTCTGGGGTGCCTTGCAATCCTGTACCCGACTATCTCGTATACATTTTAGAATTGTTCCTATTCTATTTTGGTCAATTGGTAAACTTCTTGTTCCCCTTGCCTCAGGTTACTAATGGCTAGAATTGAATCCTACCGTTATTACCACTTCTCATTAATCCACGGTTGGGACCCTGTCTGTAACTTCCCTTGTCACTAGACCCAACATTGTGTGACCTTATCACATGCATACTATTAGTAGGCATAAGCTTAAGGTTCGTAACCAGTAGCTCATTATTTTGCTCATAAATGAGGAAAATGTAAATTAGGTCTACGTGCACAGTAATCTATCAAATGTTACCTCAGAAGCACAATATTTGAAGCATATAAATTTTAATAGAATATTCTCAATATCTCTATTTACCTCAACTATTTCTCCATGTGAGATTATAGTGGAGTTGCACTGCTGAATAAAAATTCTGCCGCAATCATATAATATTATCATAGTATAAGTTAATCCATTATCAGACCTTTTTGAATATGGGGGCGAGGGTGCCAAACAAAGCTCCTACTTTGTTATTTAGAGACTCATTGTTTTCAATAATAGTTTTGTCCAGATTCTGCAATAGAAGATGGATTTTAGTATCCATACAGGTCAAGTTTATTGGTACCTGAAATAGAAATTACGGTATGGGAAGTATTCAATGTTCTGAGTGTTACCAACATCTATTATGCATGTAGATCAATACCAACAGTAGTACTCGATAAACATTCATTGCATAGAGGTAATTCATAGTATTCAAATTAGTGATTCCCAATCATTACTTGTAGGTGAACCTTGTTCATATCCTATTACTTATAAAATCATATTTAAGTACATGATTTCCAATTATTACTTATGGTTCATAGTAGTATAACGCAATGAAGTACATGATTCGCAATCATTACTTGCAAGTGAACCCCGTTCAGGCTTTATACTCATAAAATTATATTAAGCGTCAAATCTCAATATTACCCTGTAAAATGGTGATCTTAACCTTAAAGTATGTTTTAATAGAGTCTTAGCCAAGATAACTATTTAAAACTACTAGATGTCGTGTTCCTTATTCTGAGAACTATGGTGTTTTAAACCCTTAAGTTCTATAAAGGTAGGTATATTCTAGCCAAATGACCATATTTGCTACGAATATGAGGGGTATTAGATGTTTAACTGATAAGTGGTCACATCCCAAAGTCAGCTGGATTCACAAGATAGGTTGATTATGGATATCTTTGAACTAATATTCTAGGGTACTATAGGTTCCTATTAATGCCTATATACCTCTAAAAGTTATTTTGTAATATCTAATTGTACCTAGATACGAAAAATTGGTTCCTCAGACACCAAGTTTTTAGAAATAAGACTAAGTTAATTCCTAATTGAGCTCTAATTATTTATCTTTGACAATTAATTGTGATTTAGATATGACTCTAAGTCATATTCTAAATTAGTCTTGGTTTTGTATTATCTATGATCCCTGATCATGATAATTAGTATCCTAGGGGCATACCAGTAATATCCTATTAGTTATCGTAAGATACTTAAATAGGTATTATACCATTTACTTATATCACATTTAAGTGAGCCAATATTCCTATACGAGGCACCTATACCCAAAAAAAAATTAAAAATATTTTGTATAAAAAAATCCAAAATGGGTCCCCTACGGGGTAGGTACAGTCAATAGAAATATTTCAAAAAAAATTAGGCTTAATTTGACCAAATATTAGGCTATTTATAGCCATTTTAGTGTCTGGACCGGTCTGACTCGGTCTGGGTCAAGGCCTAAACCGGGTTGACTGGCCAGAGCCGGTCAAATCCGGTCTGCCACATGTCACGTACGCACGGTCACTCGTGCCACGCACACAGACTACACATGTGTCACGCGCGTATTTGCCATGTCACTGCTCCGGTGATGGTCGAGGAATATTCCGGCGAACTTTCGATGATAGTCCGATGACCAACCACATGATAGTCCGGCAACTGCCATGTGTTACCTCCAGTGACTGTCACGTGTCATACGTGCAAGGCATGCCACACCTGTCAGGCACGTGTCAGGCCACGTCAGCATACCACGTGTCCCCTACACGTGTCACCGCTGACATCACAGTGGATAATGATGACGTCATATATGATACTTATAAAAAATCAATTAAAATCAATTTTTTTAAAATATCTTGTTGACGTCATTGACCAAAAAAATGCCGTTTTTGGCCTTGAAACTGCATTGTTTTAACGTGCTATTCCCGACAATTGGGACATCTCCCATAAACGTGCTATATACCGTTGTAAAACTATTGGAGTAGGCTATCCAACCGAAGTAGTCTCACCTCTATCCGATGTCACAAAGAAAAATATACAAGTTTGAATACATCCATTTATCAAGGGTAAAAATCACCAAACCCCTAATTTTTAATCTGAAAAACATAGGGAACAATAGGTTTTTAAATCATGATAATCTATCATATAGCATAGATCTGAAAATATGTATTCAAAAAATTGTAAAATACTTCTCCTAATCGCTTGGTTTTCGTGAAAACTTTGATTAAAAGGTAATTTATGCTCTCTTGGTTCATAGAGCTTGCGTGCTAATAACGTGTTGAAAGATGATAAATCTATAGCAATATAATACTATAGCTTATAAACAAAAGGAAAGAGAGAAAGAGAGATTTATTGATTCATCATAATTGTGTTCTCTGCACATAATACAGAGATATATATAAGTAACCCTACAACATAAGTTACCTAACCTACTCAAACTCTCCCCAAAACCCTATCGGGCATATGGGTTTGTTAGGAGTCCGTTTAGGATACCCTAACCCTGTTGGGTTCCTAGCTTGGGCTTGGACCCAACTCCTAACAAAATCTACATACTTTGTTCGGGCAGAAAATAAGTTTGTTCTCTAATACTTGTTTGGTGATTGGTCATCTATAATACTAAAGGAATAGTTATGCTATGAGAATCAATTTCGGTTGTTTATCACACTACCCTGGACATGTTGAGAAAAATTTATGGCTTAGGTTATAACACAACCGTTAGATCATGAGGGTAATTTTGTCTATTCTCGCAATTTATTTAATCTTAAAATACCCTCATTTCGTCTATACCAAATCTCTATCTCAATCGTAATTACTTTTGAAATTGTGGGTATAAATAGAGGGAGAGGATTTAGAGACACTAAAAAATGAGACATTAAAGTCTCACTCAATAGAAACCACACATCTCTAGAGATGAGTGGTCATAATAATATATGAGGTGAAAAAGAAAAACCCAAATGATATTAGGTAGAAATGAGTTGGTATTTTTCTCTTCTTTGGTAGATATTTATTTTTCTCTCCTATCTCTCTCCAATTTTAATTTTGAATCTAAAATCTAGTTTTTTCTCACTCTCACTCTCTCTCAAACTTCTCCTGATATTTGGAATTTTTGAATGCAATTTTAGGGTAGATATGTATTCATGCTTTGGCGAAAGCTTTTGTTGCATTCTTCTTAATTTCGTTTGCCAATTTAGGATTTTGATGTCTTGAAACTTTGTTTTACATGAATTTGGAACTAGAGAGAGGTTTTAGGGTTGAGACGATTTTAAGGTTTTGAAGAGCATTGCCATCTTCTGAAATTAGGGTTTGTGGATCATCGATATCGTTTGAAGTTTCACTCTCAAAGAATCATTGCTACCGTTTTGTAAATCTTTTGAACTCTCTATATATATATCTCTTTCTCAAGAAGAAATCCTCAGCTTAATTTGAAGTGTTTATTTCAGACGTCTTTGATCCATTGTTCATTTTTGTGTAGAACCAAATTTGGGCTTGCTATCATTTTCCTCATTCTCCAATGTACTGGGACGACATAATTTTTGAGTATGTGAAATTTGCATAATCTGAACTATACCTGACAAAAATTGTTGATCTGAACTGTAACCGACAATAATTATTGAACCCGACAATTTCGAGTATGTGAAACTTGCATAATCTGAACTGTATCTGACAAAAATTGTTGAATCCGACAATAATTGTCAAACCCGACAATTTCGAGTATGCGAAACTTGCGTAATCTGAACTGTATCCGACAATAATTGTCAAACTCGACAATTTTGAGTATGCGAAACTTACATAATATGAACTGTATCCGACAAAAATTGTCGAACCCGACAATTTTGAGTATGCGAAACTTGCATAATCTGAATTGTGTCCAACAAAAATTATCGAACCCGACAATTTTGAGTATGCAAAACTTGCATAATCTGAACTGTACTCGACAAAAATTGTCGAACCCGACAATTTCGAGTATGCGAAACTTGCATAATCTGAACTGTACCCGAAAAAATTGTCGAACCCGACAATTTTAAGTATGCGAAACTTGCATAATCTGAACTGTACTCAACAAAAATTGTCGAACCCGATAATTTTTAGCCCGACAATTTCGAGTATGCGAAACTTGCATAATCTGAACTATACCCGAATAAATTGTCGAACCCGACAATTTCGAGTATGCGAAACTTGCATAATAGATGTTGTTGAGTTTAGAGATAGGTAAATCTTATTTCATTAAATTCGTTATAGAGAGAAGACCAACACACAACCTAACACACAACTTGATGTCAACATTGATAAATTCATAGAAATGGGTTACAAAGCAATATCATTTTATATCGACATTAAAGCTACATGTGTAAAACCACAGTGATGCACAATCTATATACGGGCATTTCAAACCACAGTAATGCTCTACCAAACCCTAATTGCAATGAGCAATAATACTCCAGACACCCCACAACCAACAAAGGGAGAGAGCGAGGGAGAGAGAAACAAATCCAAATAGCATCGATCATCAATTAAACCTTAAAAGAGATAAATTTGTCACGACCATGTCACTCGAAGATAAACTGAGATTTTATGCCATTGTTCTTCACTAAGGTAGAGAGAGAAAAAACTAATGAGATCAGAGTGAAAGAGAGAGAATATTTATTTTCAAAATTGAAACTACAGAGAGGAGAGAAGAGAGAGGAAAAAAGAAATATGTGCCCCCGTGAAGAGGAGAGAGAGAGGCCAACTCATTTCCACCTAATTTTATTTAGGTTTTCTTTTCCACCTCATCTATTATTAGGACCACTCATCTCTAGAGATGTGTGGTTTCAATTGAGTGAGACTTTAGTTTCTCATTTTTTAGTGTCTCTAAATCCTCCCCCATAAATAGAAATTAGGAGTATTTTAGTAATTCTAAATATGAAATAAGGGGTATTTTGGTAAGTCTAACTCGGCTATTTCGTCTAAATCAAACCTCTTACTTCCACACCTATCATACCTAAATTCCTTCCTCACAATTACCTAATTCCTTCTAAACCTCATCATCTCTGATTTTAGTGTTTTCGGGTTTCAATTTCACCTTCATTTGACCCTAGATATACTTATTGAAATCGAAGCTCTCGTCTCTGATAAGTTTCAAGTGGTAATTATCATAAATCCTCTCATCTATGTTTGATTTGTAGATTTAGGTCACTGTGATTGCTTAGCTTGTCTAAAATTGTAATTAGGAAATGTTGATGTTGTAGTAATTTGGAATTATGGGTAATCGTAAGTGTTTCTGATTGAAACAATGTTGGTAAAATGTAGTATGGAAGTGGTCGAGTATAGTAAGAACTTGGGGTTTGCATAAAAGTTGTGCTTAGAGCACTATTGTGGATGTTAAGTGGCTTTTCTTCCACGAGATGATGGAACTGGGAGAAGATAAGCAAGATCCTCTCTGCTCCAATGTAGAGACTCAATTGAGAGTTGAACTACACTTTAGAAATGAAATGGGTAGAGATAGAGCTTAGAAAGGAAGAAAACTGGGGAAGGAGCCACGACTTCAAAGGAGATATGTGAGCAGGAGAGGAGTTACATAGAGGGATAACACTAACGTATTTTTTGTGTCAAGTTAACTTGTAAAGAAGAGTGGATAATGAGATGGCGTAGAATGCAATGATACATGACAATGTACTAAATGTGTATAGTAGAGGTTTGTAGGAAAGTTATAGCACCAATTTGAGCTTCACTTCCTAGTTGCACTTCAGTGTATGAGTTTTTTCGATTTCAAATTTCTGGGTATCAGTAAATTACACCAATATCTTGATGTTTTACAACTAAGGGAGATCTGGATATTAAAAGTATTCAATCAATGGGGACATGAAAAGATATATGTATCGACACAATTTCCCATTGCCCGAGTATTTTTCTTACATTCCTCATACATCACTAAAGCTTTTTGTAGACACCCTTTATCTACGCTTTTGCCAATAAGAGTGAATAAATTTGTTGTTCTTTTAGATCCAAGGCCTGCTATCTTCAGCTCTTTTCTGCTCAACTGAGCGCAAGTATGGTTTCTCGGGTTATTTGTCTAAATAAATTATTTAAACCCACCCTAAAATATACTTCAATGGGTAGATATTAACTTTTGTTTGGGTATACATAGAGACTTTGAGGGGGAGCTTCCCCCGAAATATACTGAATCAAATTTTCATTGAGGCTGAAACCCCGAATCCTTTGCAATCATTTCTTACATTTGAGCTTTCTTTTATCAGTATACGACCTTCATCACGAACTGTGCTTAAAGAACATATTACATTTCATTTACATGGTAGCCTATGGGCTATGTGGAGAGATAACAGGCTTTAAGAGAAAGCAGATGAAGAGGAGTTTTAAGAGAGGAGATCAATTTCCAGATTTTCAGCCTTCCTAAATGTGATTTATTATATATTTGGTAAACGGGAAGTAACAATATAATAAAATATAGCATGTAATTAGAGTGGTTTTAGTCCTACTCGGTGCATTCGGTAACTGGCACATCGTACTCGTTGAGAAAGAAAAGGGTCAAACCTACCATGCTGGCCGACAGTGTCATTAATTATGAACTGTTGAGCTAATTTTTTTTCTTCATAAGTATGAACTGCGCTTGTTAGCCAACGGGTGCAAGTTATCAAAGCACAGGTTGGGAATACAACTACCCATGTAATAGGGGATGAAATGATGAAGAGAGATTTTTTATTCTCTCTTAGATGTCGAAGCTCTTATTTCTTGTGGGTTCCCTTCATTCAACGTCATCGAAGTACACATGATGTGCTCATTGTTTGTATCTTGATGGCCAATTATTTATATTTTGACGCCTCTAGAGAGCCTGAATACATTCACTTATATAACCTAATTTGTTTTCTTCTTTTTCAAAATATTTTCAATCAGTCAACTGGCTTATTTTTGTAATCTATTGCACTGAGATATGAAATTGTGAATGGTATCGTGGAAGTTGATGCGGTTACGAATGAAGTGACCAAGGAAACTCGATATCGATTACCAATATTTAGTAGTTACCTCATAGAAGTTAGTTTCCTAATAGGATCCTAGTAAATTTCTCTATTTAAATCTCTATTTAGAGTGATTGTAAGCATCTCTTAAATATTCAATAAAGTTTTTCTTTTCTTTTCTTAATTTAACTTCTTTGAAATCGATAACAAGAGCAACTTGGACAATATCCATTGATTGAGGAAAAAAATGAACACTGCAACAAGTGATTGATTTGTTTGATTTATAATCGAAAGATATTCAGTTACATTCACACTCATTCCGATATTCAGTTAGATTCAAACATTTTAAGTAAGGAAACAAACAACCCCTTACTCTAAAATACAGTATGAATTTTGTAGACAAATATATGCTTATTGGTAAATCTTCAGTTGATCTTGTTTTCATCATTTAGAAAGTGTTTGCATTGTCACCTCACCGACTTCCTTTAGCAGCTTAAAGCTATTTTTGTATGCAGTGTCTCTAATTGAAGGGTTTTCTTTAATTTTTGGGCTTTGCTCATGCCTTCTTCTTCAATGACACTCTTAAGTTATGTAACATTGGCACAGTTACACATGTTAGTGTCTGACATGGGTATGAGGTGTCAGACATGACTGTAGATGAGTATCTTCGAGATCGTGAGACAATTATCAAGGAATTGCGACGGAATTTGGTAGATACACAAGCAAGAATGAAAGCCAAGGCAGATGAGCACCGGCAATAAGTTGTTTTTCATGTGGGTGATTTTGTTTTCCTGAAATTGCAGCCATACCGATAGAATACTATGTTATTTAGAGCTCTCTCAAGCTAGCTCCTCGTTTCTTTTGTCCATACAAGGTTGTGGCTAGAGTTGGCCCAATTTCTTATAAGTTGGAATTGTCGTCTGGGTCTCAAATCCAAGAAGTTTCTATGTTAGTCTCCTCAAAAAGAAGTTAGGGCATATCTCGCCTATTTCTGATGTCCTACCCTCCAGACAATTATGAAATTCTTCCTCAACCAGAAGTTGTCCTTGATAGTCGCATAATTCGTAAAGGTAATTATCGTCCAAAAAAAAGTAATTTTGGTCAAGTGGAAGGGGGCACCAAGAGAGGATGCAACGTGAGATAATAAGTAGAGGTTTTCTAAGACGTATCCAGAGTTTATCTGTTAAAAACTACATTTGCGGAAACTAAATTAATCTCAATTAAAACTAAGATTTCTCAATTGCATAAAATAGAAGGTCGAAAACCTAAAGTTTTTAGATTTACCCCAAACTTTATATCTCTCTCTAAGACTAACTTTTTTTCTCCCAAAAACTAGCATTATAAATAAACTAAGCTTATGCTCTCTTTTATAGGAGAAGAGGCCTAGAACAAATAAAAACCCTAGCTAGACTCTAATTAGGAGACTTCTCCCAATTATAATACAAATCAAATAAACTAATTTAAAATAACTAAAATAGAGAGAGTGGTCATACAAGGTGGAGAGATAACCCCCCTACGTAGGTATTGTGACGATCACGTGGCTTATCAACTCTCCCCGTCTGTGAAAAATTTGTTCACAAATTTTGAAGACAGAAGAAACAACTCGAAGTATAGGATAACTACAAATCCTTTCACGGTACTTGTCATACCCATTTAGTTTGCCAAAAAATAAAGTAACTATTGATGTCCCTAAAATTTCGTGTTTAACTTCATCTAGATTAAAATTCTGACATAAACGGTCTACAAAATCTTGTAAAAATGTATAAACAAACTTTGAAGGAATTACCTCTTTTGGAGACTCGTCAAAGATGGGGGTTTATCCAAATCAATTAATGAGTGAATCTTAGTATTCTGCAACAAGGTATGATCCTCAAAATCTGAAAAAGATTCACGATGGAGATCATGACTTATCAACTCATCAATTTGTCAGACTCGAGGTATTAGTTTTGGGGTGGTGTTGGTCTTCTTCAGTTGGACTTCATTATGATCGAAAATGTCAATCGGGTGAACTTCTCACATAAAATCGCGACTCTATCGTGAGACTTTGATCGAGAACTATTCAACACGTCTGCATTTTCCCCACCTACAACATCAATTGAACGGTGATCTTCCCCACCTATAACATCAATCTCCCTGTAGTGGTTCATCTTTAAGCCTACCCCATCGAATCTCATCGAATCCTCCGTCACAAGCACCAGCCTCTACCCTCGCGATTTTGACAATCTTCTTTTCTCCTACTTTTATTTCACCTTCAATGGCGTCGGCAAATCTTCTGTCACCATCGAAACTCATGATGACACACAATTTGGCAAGCATCATCTCTAGTTGTTTAGACATCCTCTTGTTACCGTAAGCTCCCTGTTAAACTCCATAAGCAACATAGTAGACTCTTTTACCATTTTCAATTGCTCGCCTTGCGTTTACTTCTTTGGCATTTTCTTCCCCATTGTTGCTGAAAAAATTATCTGCCAAAATTGTTTTAGCTCCACATAAATTACTGTAGCAACGTAGAAATCATTGTATCAGATGCCAAAAATTACTGTAGCAACACATAAATAACTGTAGCAAGTGCCAAAATCACTGTAGTAGTCGGTGTAAAAAAATCTCCACAGAATCTTGCTAGCTCTAGTACCAAGTTGTTAAAAACTACATTTACGAAAGCTAAATTAATCTCAATTAAAACTAAGATCTCTCAATTGCCTAAAATAAAAGGATGAAGACCTAGGGTTTTTATATTTACCCCAAACTTTACATCTCTCTCTAAGGCTAAACATTTTTCTCCCTAAAACCAACATTATAAATAAACTAAGCTTAGGCTCTGTTTTATAAGAGGAGACCTAGCACAAATAGAAACCCTAGTTAAACTCTGTAAAACAAATAAACTAATTGAAATAACTAAAATAGAGAGAGTGGTCATGCAAGGTGAAGAGACAACCACCTACGTGGGTATTGTGACGACCACGTGGCTTATCATTATCCTTGCGGCCAAGGATTTTGCAAGTAGGGGGGATTGATACGTGCAACCTCAAGTATGTGGGATACCTACATGTTAGAAGAAATCAAAAACTGTTATGATGTGTTAGTTTTATGCATTAGAATAGGTCATTAGTTTGTTCCATATATTTAGCACTAGTATGCATGTATCCCTTCATGTATGCATTAGTTAGTTTGTAAGGCTTATAAATAACCCAGACATGAATAAAGAAGCATCAGACAATTATCCAATACCTATTTCTCTATTATTTATCTCTTTCAACTCACTCTTCCTCTATTTTTATTCTTGTTCTTAAGCTTGGTCGTATCAGTTTTTCGGTACCCAAAGTGGCCTCCTATCGGTGTTGAATGACTCTTAGATAAGATACCTGCGATCAAAGAAAAATTAGGACTCAAAAAGATTTTTCCCTTTATAAACCAAACACCATCTCTTTTGAAATATTTATGTGGGTCTTGTGGCTGTGTCGACTCATCGAATTTGGTGTAGAAGGTGTCGTTTTGCACTTCTTGTTGGAATAGAGACCACGAGTTCGCTACTAGAATAGAAATAGCCGATAATTCAAACTTCGCCAATCGGGAAAGAGTCCTTCCCTTTTTATACTGGATAATATAATCATATCTCAAAACCCCTGGCAACCATCAGGTTTGTATTGGAGTGGTTATTCGTAGTTTGAGAAGAAACTTCAAACTTTTACGGTTTCCTCAATAGATATGGCCTCCACTTGAGATTTGTCTTTACCACTGCTAACATCTACTTTTCATATGTTGAGAGAGAAAGAACTGACCCATTCAACGCTTCACTGAAGAAGACTATCGGCCGGTCTTGTTGAATTAAAATTGCTCCAATTCCAACGCCACATGCATCGCAGTCAACAATGAAAGGCTGTGTAAAATCTGGTACCTCAACACCAATGGGGTTGTCAGAGCCTTTTTGAAGTTGAGAAAGGCTTCTTCAGCCTTAGTTGTCCAATGGAATCCATCCTTGGTGAGCAGGCGAGTTAACGGGGTTGCAATCCCTCCAAAACCGCGAATAAATTTGCGGCATTATCCAGCCAACGGGGAGGGTAATTTTTTTTCTTCTCATTAAGCACATATGTCAGTCTTCCTTTTATATCAGACTATCAAACTTATTGGATGTGTGTTTGGGGCAGTGAAAGGAGTTCCAGATTTCTGGCAAAGGCCTTTGCAGGGTACTGATATTGAGGTGAGTAAGAAGGTATCGCTTGGTAAACCAAGCTGAGGTTATTTTTTTGTTTTGTTTAATTACGGTAAGCGTATATTTGATTGAAATAACAAAACTCAGGGAGCCCAAAGGAGACATTTAACATATATGTTAGATAATATTGGAAAAAAATGTGTTTTCCGAAAGAAAATAAATTATGCCTTCTTACACAACCCAAGATCATATATCACTATATGTTTATGATCCAGGATGTATTTTATTCTTTCTATGTTGTGTTGGCTCAGGTTAGTAATCGTGATGAAATGGTCCTCAAGTTTCTGCAAGATGTACAGATTTGCATTGTTGATAACCTAAAGGAAATTGAAGTGAAGTTCATATTTGATTCTAACCCATTCTTCAAGAACACAATCTTGACTAAAACATACCATTTAATCGCAGAGGAGAAAAAGTATTTTACAAAGAAGGCAACTGGGTAACAATCATTATTAACCTATTTATATTTTGTGTTTGATAATTTTCTCAAAACATGTTTAATATAGTTTCTTGTTCTTCTATGTTTTTAGGACAGAGATTGACTGGTACCTTGGGCACAGTACAATGAAAGAGATACTTCGGATAAAACCGAACCCGCATTCACAAAACTCAAAGCCCAAAATAAGATTTGAAAGCTGTGACAGTTTCTTCTAATATTTCAAAGCGCGTGATGGACCAAAATCTTGTCTTAAAGTGTTGAAATAATAGGTTAAGTCTTATGAACCTGTAAGTATAGCTTTCCCTTTGATTGAGCAATAGCACGGTATATAGCAGCAACGTTTTCAGCAACAATAAAGAGCAGCAGTAACTCAGTTGCTGTTCTGGTAATGAGTAGCAACAATTATACCGGCAGGAAGTATTAGGTAAACTCCGGTAATAAGGCAATGGATTAACACAAGAATAACATGTTGGTTCAGCAGCAAAAACTCTTGGATTTGTAGCGCAAGTTCAGGCAGTTGGGTAAGGCAGGTTTCGCCTCCGGTAAATAGCAAGTATTACAGGAAGTAGTCACTACAGTAGTGCAGACGACAGTTATTACAACAGCAACAGATAGTGTCCGGCAGCAGCGTAGTTTAAACTTTGGAGGTAACACCGCAGTTTGTATTCCAGGCAAGCAGTAGTAGGAAGAACGGATTGTAGTTTCAGGCAGTAGCAAGAGAGAACTAACACCACCGGTACAGCGTCTCCAACAAGAGAGAGAGGTTGTGATTGCTCGAGGCGTGGGTCGCACTCTCTTTAAAGAGTATTTCGACCTACCTCGGGTAAGGTAACGAAGGTCTGATCTCTTTCCAGGATACAACGAGCGTAACGTATACAGTAGACTTCAGTTATCCCGGAAGTCTACGTAAGAATGAAGTATGCACCACAGGTAACCGTACAAGAGAGAGAGAGAGAAGAGTTGTGTTTTGTGTATTATTTTTGAAGGTGGTGAGGAGTTGTTTTTATAGAGAGAGTTTGCCCAACGGCTCTCTCTTTATTCAAACGTGTGGGACGTGTCCCTGAGGATTAGGTCTCCTCAAGAGGTGGAGAGAACAAAGTGAAGACCAAGACTAAAAAATAAACCAAGCCCAAGCCCAATGAACTTTTTGTTAAAAAGATTATGGATACCCAAGCCCAAAGGACCCAAGGTCTCCTCAAGAGGTGGAGAGAACAAAGTGAAGACTAAAGAATAAACCAAACCCAATCCCAATGAACTTTTTGTTAAAAAGATTATGGATACCCAAGCCCAAAGGACCCAAGGCCCCAGGCCCCAAGGCCTCCAGAGCCAATTGCCCAATTCCAATTCCAAGTCCGAGCCCGAGCCGGCCTCCGCCTGAGAGAGGTCCAAGTGTGTATAGAGTATAAAATCCTCTCACACACTCACACAACTATACACTCTCTCTATGTCACATGTTACACACATGTCACATGGGTACTACCTTATATGTTTAGTTCCTCTGTTGTTTATAAACAATGTGGGACTAAACTTTAGGCTATAGTATAGGAGTCACATAAAATAGATGACCAAGAGGTCATGGGTTCAAGGCTCAAAAGAGGTATAAGTTTTGAAAAATTCCAACATAAAGATTTAAAGGAGAATCGTGAATATGATGATGGCGGTAGTAGTTTTAGTGATGGCAAGGACTCTGAAAAAGTTGGAGGTTGTAATAAGAAAGATGGCGATGATGATAGTATGGTTGATTATGATGTGGATGAAAATAATGGTGATGAAACTAATGAAGACCATGAAGACGATTAGAATGAGGATGACGTCGATGACAATGATGGTGATGAAAGTGAGGAAAAAAATGGTAGTGATAGTGACAACTGGAGTTCTGGTGATGACGACCAAGTAAGCATAGCTCAATTTTGCTTCACTTTTTTTCATTTACAGCTCATTATCATTTTTATTATTTCCAATTTGTTCCTTTGCTTTCATAAATCAATGATAACTTAATTCATGTACTAAAGATCGCCCAACTTATTATTATTAGTTCTATTTAACACCTTTGCTAAAGTTGGTGCAGACATATCTATTATGCCCAACTTCATTTAATTATTCTGCAAACATGAACTAATAATCCCCTCAGTCTAAATATTTTCTGATTGATCTGCCGTGTTGGCACAAGTCAACCAAGACGAGGCCTCTTGTTACTGATGTCCCCGGCCAGTTCAATGTACATATATCATGTTCATATAATCTCTACCTTAGTCTAAAATTCTCTATTAGGAAGAAATGATGTTGTAAGATTAACACAGCACCAAAAAAATTGAGTTCCTTATTCCAATAAAGAGAAAACTATATATGCTCTGAATATGGCTGTGTTTTCCATCATTTACCTTTATTTAGCTTTGGGGAAATTATACACGATGTATGAATGAGACGCTCTATGCCAGGTAAATCTCTAATGGAAAACTGGTTGAATGCGTTTAAATCTATGATGAGTACAAGAAGTTTGAGGAAAGGTTAGGGAGAAACAGAATTATAGGTGAGAGAGTAGGTCACCATGATTTCTATGTTATTTCCTAGTAGAAACTTAAAGTACAGACAAATTACATTTAGATCCCCTGCAAAGTATGGCTGTTTATATTTCCATCTATTAACTTGCATATTGTCAATAGTAGCATGTATCTAAAAAACATCAATGTATTGTTGTTTTCTTTGTTTTCTTGCAAATAATAAACATGCATAAATCAACTTCATTAATGATGTTGTCAAATGAATGTCATCGGTACTACCTGTTGGTTACCGATCTCTTATTTGTTCCTTTGATCTCTTGCATCAGATGACTTGGGTGGTCGACTGCAACTTTGGGTACGTTTGTGAATTTTGAAACTCAAAATCTATCATGGTAGCTATGTAGCTTTGACACCAGCGATATATCTATCGGAAACTTGGGGTACAGTACGATAAATATATCCAAAAATATTGGTACATAATTTTAAATACCACAAACAGTAATGATGATCAAACCATTATTAGTGTTTGTGGTAACAAAATTTTTTCCTATAAATATTGATATATCATACTATATATCATGGTTTCTTGAATATGTTGACCATCTCTCTTAATTTCACCCAATATATCATTAGGCCTGTACTCGGGTCGGATCGGCCCGGGTCCTGGCATGGGACTGATCCAACCCGAACTTATCGGGTTACCAAATAATGAACCTGAACCCGAACTGATCAGGTGCATAACCCGAACCGGAACCGGACTGGGTTGGTCGGGTCGGGCCGGGTCCTGAGTTCGGTTTGTGATGCAAGCCCAGATTAACCAAATAGCCCAAATGCAAAACAACATCATATACCATCAAATACATAAGCAGCAATCCCAGATTAACCAAATAGCCCAGATAACCAAATAGCCCAAATGCAAAACAACATCATATACCATCAAATACTTAAGTAGAATGATACATTGATATAGATACTTAAGCAGTATGATACATTGATACAACATCATATACCATCAAATACTCTTCAAGCACACAACAATACCCATCAAATAGTTTAGAATAATAGTTAAGCAGTATGATAAAGAGATAAACAATTTGGTTTTACCCAACTCTTCAAGCACACCACACAACAAACTCAGTGATATAAGAAGATAAACAAATTGGTTCGGGTTTGGGTATTGTTGCCGCAACTCCACCACCAACACCAGTTCCGGTATCATCACCACCATTACCTTCACCAATACTCCTACCACCAGTTGTCAAAAGTACAGATCTGAGAAAGGGGTTTCATCATTCATTTACAGATTTGAGAAAGGGGAAGGAAAAGAGAGAGAGAGAGAGGGAGGGAGGGGTTTGAGTTGTGTTTGAAGAGATGGGGTTCATCATTCATGTGCAGATCTGATAAGGGGAAGGAAGGAAGAGAGAGAGATGAGGGGGTTTGAGTTGTGTTTGAGACTTAAAGGGATAATGAAAACAAAGTCGGTTCGGGTTGAACCCGGTAACCAGATCTGAAAACAGAAACCGACCCGATAATAACCGGGTCTTTACATCCTAAATTGAAACCGACCCAGGTTATCTGCAAACCCGGACCAAACTGGTCGGTTCGGATCGGTCCGGGTCGGTTTCCCGGGTTGGCGGGTTTTGTGTATAGCCCTAATATATCATATGCATTGGTGATATAATAGGGCACTGAATAACCCATTTTTTTTAATCACAATGTTCTAAAGTCTCCTGATGTATGGTGATAGACCATGATATTATATTTATGTTATTGTGAAACTTGGCCAACAATGTATTACTAGCTAGTGATCTTTGGACCGTGGTAATAAGCATTATATCTTTGCAGGCGCATTCTCATACACAAAATTATACTACGGGCTGTTAAATGGTACACATCCGAACTTTGTTATACGAATGTTTATTATCAATATGCCACCGAAGATGAAGATTATGGAGAAGATGATGGCGACGCTGTTGGTGTTTGTGATGATGATGATGATGATGTTGGTGATGATATTACTTGCAGTGTCCCGTGTCAGGATTGCAATGGTGGCGGCGGTGTTAATATTACGTGTCATTTACGTTCCAAGCATATGCCCTGCCAATCCTCATGATTCCAAGCATAAGTAGTAAATGAAAGAGTATGTCATTATCAAAGCAGCATAATAACATCCTGTCACATGATCAGCGTGTCTTCAACTTCAACTACATAAACTCAACACCTAGCTAGTGGTATTGGGTAATGAACAACTATCGAATTTGTCACCTAAAAGCTGAAGTAATCTCACCGGTGAAGGGCAATTCTTCATCCAATACCTTACTTATTAGCATTAATATGCCATATTGGGTGGACATGAACCTTCAATAAGATTATATCACAAACACGTGGAGGGGTATTTACCTCCATTTCACAAACAAGACACCAAAAAATAATTTCAAAATTAATGATCTCCTTGCTTTTGCCACTGCTTTGGTTGTCCTGGCTGTAAAAAGGTGCTTTAGTTTCGACATGGCTTGCAATATCCATGAGCTATTGGTTTTTTTATATATTTTATTTTATGAAAGAGGAAGCTGGGGTTATGGCAGACCCCCCACCTGAATTTATTCAAATGTATAGAATTACAATCTAGGATATGGTATGCTCCTACAGTCAGCTATACAAATATTTACAAGAATTAGGGGAAAGCTAGATGGAAAGAAAATGAAATTCTCTTGAATGTCTAGATCTGAAGTAATAAAATCAACCATTGTATTTCCCTCTCTACGCTTGTAGATGAACTCCATTGAATCGAGACTGTCCATGACATTCTTGGCTTTTCTTATGTCATTAAGGCAAATCCATGGGGGATAGTAGTCTGAATTCATTACTTGTACAACATAGGTAGAGTCGGAAACTACACATAAACTGTTGATGTCCAACAAACCTTCAAATGTCAAACCCTTCACAGATAGCTTTAACTTCTAAAACACATATCCCCATTTCACAGTCACAAGGCTTATTAAAAGCAGCAATTGGGAAACCATTTGATAATCTGAAGATTCCACCAAAGGATCTCCTGTCTTCTCTTACACAGCCATCAACATTAAAAATGATTTGGTGTTTCAATCTTGCATCCACCTAATCCATTTGACTATCATTAGCTCTTTAATTACTTAATTCAGTCCCCAGTCTATAAGTGTTGAGCGTGTACTAGGATTTTGATGAAAAATGTGCTTTGAAGTACCTGTATTTGAAAGCGACTTCAGTGTAGACTCTCCCAAATATGGTATTAGTAGTAGAGCTTGATCCTTGAAAATGCCTATTGTTTCTTTCATACCATAAATGATAGATAGTAGAACAAAAAGAAACTTCTAAAATCTTACCCCTGTCTAGATCAAAAGTAGCCTTTTTAATCAACGAGTTGAACTTAGCATCCCAAGCCTTCAATCACCTTAGAGAAACTCAACTTTCTAAGAGCATCTCCAACAGAGTGGTATGCTGTTAAGGTTTTCCCATACTCTTACAAAAAAACCATCCAACAGGGGTATGGTGTTCAGCATACTCACCCCCATACCCCTCCAAAGTATGCAAAACCTGAACTTGGCGAGGAGTATGTGTATACCGCCTAGGCGCTGAACTGTTCAGTGCCCAACAACTTTTTTAATGTAGCTGTCTAGGCGCTGAACCGTTAAGCGCCCAATACAAAAAAATATAATTTATTGTTGGACCAAAACAGTATGCGATTCCGGAATACCGGTATGGTAAACCGGAACAGCATACCACTCTATTGGAGATGCTCTAAGAACTGCATCCCAAAGATTTTTAGAGAAAGGACATTGAAAAAATAAATGATCTGGGGCATCACAAAGATAGCAATAAGAAGCCTCTAGCTATCATTTTAATATTCTTTGATGTGTCAAACAAATTTATCAAAAAAGGGAAATACCACATATATCTGGAAGTTTTTGACTTGCATTCTGATATATTTATATAACATTATTTCTATGCTTGTATAATCTGTTGGAAATATCAGCCGATATGTCGAACTTAATGCACATATTGATGTTTGAGAATAAACTTGTACTTGCATTACATCCATACAATGCTATTGCATATTTTTACATGTATTAAGCTTTTTTAAGGACCTTATATATTGGAGAATATCAGTATTTCTACCCTTAATTATTATTTATTTTATTATCAAACATGCACTCTTTGCAATCAAGGAAACACTACAAGGAGATCTATTTGTACCGTGGCTGCGGTTGCAGTAGACGATCATTTCCATGTAATAGATCAGAATACCATAACAGAATTGGTGGAGTAGTTTGAGATACAGGAAGAGACAGCTGAGGCCACCGCACCAGCTGGGGATATGCAGGAGGACCAGGGCCAATAAATCACTCCAATGGATGTTTGATTATTATTTCTTGAAATAGAAGTGAGTTGGGTAGTTGGTTGGTCGCCTTAATTTTCTAAATGGATGAACTTTTTTTTTTAATCATTGAATTCAGTATCTTATGTCCCAGTATTTTGATATCTGGTTTATCCACCTATGTTGAATTCAATGTGTAAAACTAGAAGTAGAAATACTTTAGTATTCTCTTTGTGACAGTTCTTTGTACGAATTTTTATGTAGACTTGGAAAAGGAAGGGTAAGGAGTGTTACTGAGGATATTAATCTTAGAAATGTTGTCTTTAACTATAGTTGTAAGATAAGAGCATCCAGCTGTGCCTCGGTTAGAGTTGCTGAAACAAAGCCCAAACATAGTTTTCCTCCGGCATGTTGGTTCTCCTATGTCAGAAAGTTTTATTTTCTGGGACAAGTTAGCAAGTAGTAATCGACTGGAAATCTTCTGAAAATAAGACCATCATGAAAGAAAGGTCATGCCGAGTACAATAATTACAAGTGCCAATGGCTGGGTACTTTGATAGGGCTTTTATTTAGTCCAAGCCAAATTGCAACTATTGTTGGTAACTGTTGTAGTGACTGCAAGAAGAAAAATGCTGAAGTGACTTTCGCGCGCACACACGCAAAGAAAATGAAAAGGAAAAAAATATTCATTCAGTAGATCAGTTTCCCAATCCGACTGTTGTATCTATAGTTCTAAAGCTATTTTAGAGAGCCAAAAATGCTTGAAAAAAACACCTATTTCATTCCCTCCAAATAGGTTATGTTTTCTTAGCTTTAGTCATTCTCTCTCCTCAAAGCTAGGAAGGATACAAAAACTTGCTAGTCATATAAGCAAGATGCTTGCCTGCCTTAAAAATGCTTCTCAACCGTGGAGATATTTTATATGGCTTTCAGCAGGGAGCTATTTTGTTAATTTAAGAATGCTGGTGCGTTTTTCATTTTTCCATTAGCCCAAAGAGAAAAAGAAATGATCTTGGATGCAATTCTTTCCAAACATAAAAATGGAGATACAGAGACCCGCCGTACGACAAAGGTACACATCAATCCTTCCAACACAGTGGACCCCCAAAATTATTGCAAAGTAGAAAAGAAAAGAGAAAAAACCTACTCGTTGAAGGTCTAACATAACAACAAATATCAGAGAAATTATTGTCTCAAGGAATTATTTGTCTAGAGAAGGGCAGGACAGCGATTGCCCAGTCAGCGATAGAGAAGGTAGTATAGGAAATCACCAGCATCAATATTCTCCAAAGCTTTATTCCCTTGACAAGAGCGTTCCGAACTCTGAATTTTCATAGTGATGTCCTCTATGACTAGACTCTTGTAAACAATGTGCTTTTAACAACATTTTAAGGCACGCGCGATAACGCGTGCCCGACTGCTAGTGAATATGAAGAAAACTAGGTAGTGCCCTCAAGAATTTTGGAAAAACAAATTAGGTAGTACAAGAAAATAAAAACTATATAGTATGATTATTGTTCTTCATTATTCTCATATCAAATAAAGGTAGCTTAATTGGTTAAGAATCTTACTATTAATCATATTCCCTTAGGTTCAATTATGGATGATAAACTCTTTTTTAATTTATTATTTTCCTTTCATTTTCCATTTGTTTTGATTTGACGCTATAATGAGTTTGATTAAAAAAAAAATCCAATTGTTAATCAAGATCAAGTTTTAGTTTGACATGATGTTGAGTTTTTATTTAGTACCCCAAAGCTTTTTTCGGGGCCCCAAAATTATCCTTGAATCCACTCCACTAAAGTTCGTACCCTCCAACCTCAAATCCTGGCTCCACCCCTGAAAAAGAAACAATCATCGTAGCTCCATCTTGCTCTTCACATCTCCCGAGTGATGAAAGCAAAAAAACATGCTTCTCACAATAAGCCCATATTTTTTTTGTTATTAGCAAGATTGAATCAGACACCTTGTCTAGCCCAATAAACTCTGAGCTCCAAAGGGCTTGAGCAAGATCACCATTTAACAGTAAATGATTAGAGTCTCACAGTTGTGCCTACTACAATTGTTGAAAATTTAGACTACTTGAGATTAATCAATTTCGATAGAATTAGGTCAAATAAAATAGGTATGATAATCCTTAAATTTAATTCTAACCTAACTTAAGTTGATATGATAACCTAGTGTTAACAACAAGCAATCGAAAGCAGACAAACAATTTATAACCCTGTGGGAAACCTTTCTCAGGAGAAAAATCTACATGTCGCTGTCGAATCGCCCAACAACTAAAAATCTACTATATAAAATAAATTATAAGAATTTAATCACTTACAAACTCGATAAACACATGACTTTGTTACCTCTCTTCTAATTGAGTTTCTTGCAATTGATTTCTCGTTCTCGCAACGCCTTGCTTCAATCTTCCATCAAAGCATCCATGCTTGAAACTCACAAGCTTTCTAAATTAAGATTAGGATTTAGGAAATCTAAGATTGATTCAACTTGAGGTTTAATTTTTGTTGAATCTCTCGTTAATTCTTTTCTCAAAAATCTTAAGCCCTAGCAAAATTGGTTTTGGAAGAGGTGAAGTTCAAAAAAAGAAAAATGATTTTTATTAGAAAACTGAAATCCTGTACTCTGTTCGAACAGAGCAATAGTCTGTTCGAACAGAACGGGTTATGCCTAGTCTATTCGATCAGACAGGGTTATACCTGGTCTATTTGAACAAAAAAAAGAGTAAATTCGAACAAAAAGGGTTATGTCTGGTCTATTCGAACAAAAAGGGTTATGTCTGGTCTATTCGAACATAATCCTATTTTCATTAAAAAAATATAATTCTTTTTGAACTTTTGTAAAATACTAATGGGCTAGTCTTTGAGCGAAGAGGTACAAAACAAACATACCTGTTCGGTGTCAGTTTAACTATAGTCGCTCCACGCGCACTCTTTGACGATGAATAACCACGAGATAGTGTTGACACCTATTCTAGACACGAAATGAAACCAATACCAAATATGGATGTTTTAATCGCCCTCTTTGGTTAATTTTGTGGCAATAATGACTATAAAAAGTAAAAAATTACAACTCGATGGACTGACTTAATCACGGAACCTCCATGCTCGTAACCACTCTTTCATCCTATAACACCTGCTTTGGAATCCTGCACACTAAACAAGATACATCACGTAACCGTTTAAAAATAAGGAATCCAAGAAAAATTATAACTTACCTGGCTTACCTGTTATGATCATCTCTCCCATTTTTATCACAGATGAACACAGGGTAAATAACACAAAATACTAGACAGAGAGAGAAGCAGAATAAGAACATTAAAAAAATGTACAACATCCAATAGACGAGTAAAACACAGAATATATGCGAAATATATAACAGTAAATACAAGAACAAATATTTTGGAAGGAAAGATTCTCAATACAAAAGCACACCCAAGTGTTAGGCATACCCAAAAAGTCAAACTAAACAAAACTAATATGCAACTAGGATATCAAAGTCTAAAGCAAAAATGGGAAAATAATAGCTACCAGAGGGTTAAAAGCCTAAGTAGAGGCAAAAGATAAACTAAAACTGCATGTCACAGCTGGGAGCATGACCACCTGAACTAGATCCCTAAAAGTTACTATACAGAGTCTCAATAGACGACTTCACTGCCTAAACATCAAGCTGAAGATTATGAATATCCTGATGAAAATGACCAAATTGTGAGTCCATATAAACATAAAGAGAGGCAAAACCATAGAGTATCATTCCAACATGAGTAACTGACACAATATCAGCTGGCACAACATCTGACTCAGATTCCTCCTCTCTCTCATCAGTCTTCGTATTACTGTCAGCGTGCATGTGTTTCCGACTATTCTCCTAATACCGTAAATTGATAACTTCTCTTTTACGATTGGGTTCCTCCCCCTCAGGAATATAATAACCAAGATCGGTCAATAAAAAATGGCTAAAAGGAAAAGCCCTGGTGTGATGATCTAGATTAGCCGTAAGAAGCATCTCGTACATGATAATGCTGTAGATCAAGGTTGTGGCCCTGATGGTAGAGACACACCAGGTATATCATGTTCCCAACCTCATAACATTCTTATTCCTGAGTTGGGGATGAATGTTACGGTGGGCAATCATGTGAAACAAGCAAAGGATATGAGACAGGATGAAATAAGTAAATCCTCAATCTCCTTCTTTAGACGAAACTGAGCGGGAACTGGAGGCCACGCCGTAAGTGGAGCAAGATTGGAAATACTTTTCGTGTTCGCGGTTTCATGCACATTGGAAATACTAGCATATAACAACCAAACTAAACGTGGGTAGCATGGCAACTAGGGCGTCACAATCCCTATCCAACCACGTGCTAAAAAGTCATTAAACAAATCGGAGATATGGGGTGGAATCTTAAGCAAACTCTCCTCATCAACAGATACCTTCGTCTGGTAGCTACATAACTTGAATCCATTCTTCGTCAACCAATTAGAAGGATTAGGAAACATTCCATAGTTCCCACCATCATTGCCTCGTGACGCCTAATGACCACGAGACCCCCAATACCATTGACACCTCTTATAACCGGAGGCGGATGGGCGGTACTACTCGTACCCTCTCCAGCCACCGTCCTGCCCCTCTTGGTTGCGACTCTTGGAGCGGGTGAGGTAACCCCCATACGCTTGCCTCCTACCATTATCATGCAGACAACACCCAACCTGCAAAGAAAAACTCAAGCAGTAACACAAACCACCTCCATTCACCACAAACCAACGATCGGATCACCAAAATGAATGGAAACACCACCAGTAAACCCAAACACTCCCCGTAAAACCTTAATCTCAATAAACACAGTCCAACAAGCAACAAGCAACAAGCAAAACCATTCCAACAACTTCACTTAGTAGTCACAAAGTACCACAAAACCCTAATTCACCAGCTCAATCCCAGAACATCAAATATTAAGAACAAACCAATTACTACCTGCAAACCCCAATCACAATACCACAATCCAACAATCAATAATTTTCACTGCAAGCAGTACCTATAATCTCCTAGAATGGTGTGCAATCTCTGGGGACTCAAACCTAGATTTATAAGGAAGGAAATTGAGTATGTTAGCTGGGGATCCTCACCAGATGGACACCTTAAGCTTAATGTCTATAGAGCTTGTTCCAGAAGAGGCACTGTTGGAGGTACCATTAGAGACCAAACTGGGAAGTGTTTGCATGCCTACAGTGGTTGCGAAGAAAGCAGAAGTACTATTTTTCATATTTTATACTGCATCAGCAAGGGGTTGTCCATTTGCATTGATAAAGGAATTACAAAGATTATTGTTGCTACAAATTCCAGATACACTATCAAGTGTATTTAAAAGAGATGTGAAGCTTCCAGGAGCTGTAGGCACCTAATGAGCAATATATATAGGGAAATGGAGGATTTTGAAACTTTCTCCATATGCCATATTGTCAAAGAGACTATCAGAGGTGCTTACTACCTTGATGTTCATGCTCCTAACAAATTTTGGATACTTGATCATGACACCTTGCCAGAAAATCTTAAAACTATTCTTGATGAAGATACAGAGGGAAAGATATACACCAAGAAATGACCACTCTTATGTGGGGGATGTAGTACACTATTCTGAATGGTTATGGCTGTAGAGATTTCATTCCGAGCTCCTATGCTGAAGACATGAAGAAAATTGCCCACTAGGTGCTGCAGTGCTCCTTTTATAGGCTTAATGCATGATGTTTAGTTGTAGTTTTTTCTTTTCTTTTCTCTCTCTTTGTAATTTTCTTTTTAAGTCCCTCATTGAGGTCTCACTTTTGTACATTCTTTTTAAGCCCCCTGCTTTCAATCCCAACTTACCCTTCAAAAAAAAATCCCCAATCTCCTCACTAACATTCACATACAATGCCAACACCGAAAACCGAAAACCCAAAATTACAATTTCTGTGATTTATACGTTGCAATTAGATCAAACCCGAAAATTGGAGGATGAAATACCACACAAGAATCATATAGAAGCTTACCCAAATCAGGATTGAAGAGAACGAGAGCGAGTGATCAAAGTAACAGACCCTAGGTCAAAATATGTAGTGAGAAAGGTGCGAAATTGTAATGCCAAGTTTGCGAAATTGAAACAATCAAGTACAGACCTTTTCACAATTGAGGAAATGGGAGAGGGAAAATCAAAGTTGGAAGAGGAGGGAGTTGATATTAGAGAGAGTGTGGGGAAAAAAAAAGTTTTGTTTTGAAAAAACTTAAGTTACGACTTGTATTAGAACAGACCACAAAGGCATCTGAGTGTTGTATTCGAACACATAAGGTATATTCGAATAGAGACAATTCTAACAACACAGTTTTTTTCGTTTTTTTTAACCCACAAATGAGTAAAGAAAAAACAAAATGACTTCCCCATACACACCACACATAGAGAGATAAAACACAGTATATACGAATGCTAAATAAGAAAACTCTTATGTGTATTAGCAATTTAGTATAAAATCCAACTCAGGGTGTGTGTGCGCACACAATAAAACTAATAAACATGTAGTCAAGAGAACGAGCAATCATAGACAAATAACTATTTTGGAAAGTTGTTTCAATTTAGGCCTCTCATGGTGATTACTCAAAATCATTGAGAATTGACTAGCAAACACTATGTGAAAATATGAATATGAGTATATACAAATAAAAAAAATTCATATTTTATCAAATAAGTGGCGCACTGTGAACTGAAAGATCTCATGGACAAGAAAATTAATTGTTATTAATGGTGTCAAGTTAACTAATATAGAATCCCTATCTCTCATCTCCACTAAACTGACTGTGCTTAACTCAAGATTAAACAGGTATTAAAAATGTTATAATGTATGCAAGGATAGGCACATGATGGAGTATGTGCTTTGTTGGCATTATCAGACTATCAGTTACACTTTCTCCCCCTCTTTCTTCATATTGAGTTCACCTTTCGTCATTCTTTCTCTTTATTGAGTACATATAGAATATAATATTTCTTATGATATATATAAAACATTAGGAATACTCTCCTCTTATATTCAACTTCACCCAAAAATTACATGGTTTCACTCTTTCCTTTATTTTATTTTTTCACTAAAATTTCTCAGAACAAACGGGTCATAAAAAAAGAATTTGGATAGAAAAACAAATGGCTGAAAAATGGATAAAACTTTGGGTATGAATAACGAAAACCAAAAATGGGTAATAATACAAATGCCTATTATCATGTCTTCGGTCTCACTCAGTCATTTTTTTTACCTCGAATCAAATATAGGGAATGTTCTACTAGAATAACTTGAATTTGATGTCACCATTAACAACTAAGTAAAACAAACGAAATGAGATCATAAAAGAAGATGAGATTTTCTGTAAATGATTAATGTCATAACACTGAAAGCTTATAAAAAGGCCAGATCTTCACATTGCATTAGGTACGAAGTCTCTATAGTTATCCTCAAGTATTTTTGTGCTTGATTCTGGAATGTCTATGTGCTTGGTTCTGGAATGTTGTTCAAGGTTCTTTAAAATGTTTATTGCACTTGTATTATCACAAAAGACTGACATCATTCCCTGGACTATTCCATAATCATACAACATCTATTTTCATCTAAAGGAATTGAGTGCAACAACTTCCTGCAACAATATACTCTGCCTCCGCTGTGGACTGAGAAATGTAGTTTTGCTTCTTGCTTTGCCAAGCAACAAGATTATTCCCAATATAGTAACATCCCCCCGAAGTAATTTTCCTATCATTAACATTACCCGCTCAATCTGCATATGAATAACCAATAACCTCGGATGTTGTGTCATGTGTACCATAAACCAAAATCTGAAATCCCGCATACATACGCTTAACAACCTGTAAATGGGACTCCTTAGGACTACCTTGATAACGGGCACACATGTAGACATTAAACATAATATCAGGACGACTAGCAATAAGATAAAGTAAACTACTTATCATACTCCTATACATTTTCTGATCAACATCCATACCTGTCGTGTCCTTACTTAGCTTTGTCGTAGTACTTATGGGTGTCCGAGCATGCTTCGCAGAGGAAAGACCAAACTTCTTTGTTTTGTCGTGGTACTTACATGGATTGAGAGATAAACATCCCTTTCTCCAATTGATGCATTTGAAGACCTAAGAAGTAAGTTAGTTCCCCAACCATACTCATCTCAAATTCACTTTTCATTAAATCTGCAAAAGAAGTGGTTAGTGAATCTTAAGTAGTTACAACCATAATATCATCTACATATATCTAAGCAACGAGCACCGCACCTCCCTTACGTTGAATAAACAACGTTTTATCAACTCCCCCTCGAACAAATCCATTTCCCAAGAAAAAATTTAAAAGCCACTCATACTATGCTTGAGGAGTTTGCTTCAATCCATAAATAATATTTTTTTTAAGTAAAGAACGTGTTCAGGATAATGAGGATCTTTAAAGCCATATACACTTCTTCCTTGAGGAGCCCGTTTAAAAAAGTACTATTCATAACCATTTAATATAGCTTGAACTTTTGATGACAAACAAGGGCTAAAAGTATGCGAATATATAGACTTAAGCCTTGCAGCAGGAGCAAAATTTTCAGCAGCATCAACCCCTTGGACTTAATTATACCCTTGGGCAACCAACCTAGTTTTGTTTCGAATCGCATTCACAGGTTCATCAAACTTGTTCTTGTATATCCATTTAGTCCCAATAACATTCGTGCTAGAAGGACATTGAACCAAATCTCACACATCTTGACGTCGAAATT
This sequence comes from Kingdonia uniflora, assembly GCA_014058105.1. Lineage (NCBI taxonomy): Eukaryota > Viridiplantae > Streptophyta > Magnoliopsida > Ranunculales > Circaeasteraceae > Kingdonia > Kingdonia uniflora. The sequence continues at coordinate 1,137,262 of JACGCM010001326.1, forward strand.
GTCTAAGCTCATCCTGCATTGTATGAAACCAATACTCATCTAAGAGAGCTTCCTTCACAGTTACAGGTTCGATCATAAAAACATAGCAAACACATCTGGATCTAAAGTTCTTATGCAATGATCTTAAGACCTTGCGACCAATTTGAACATCAAAATATGCTGCTTCTAATATGGCACTATTATTGAGACAATGTCATTTAGTCTCGCATAGAACTCATCAAAGGGTTCATCTTTACTCATTCGAATATTTTTGAATTGGGAAGTAAGTATTTGCAGCTTGCTTTCTTTGACTGTATCATCGACTTCACGAGTTCGAACTAAAATGTCTCAAGTTTCTTTCGAAGTGGTACATTCAGAGATATGCCAAAACTCATTTTGACTCACAGCTATAAAGATAACATTACAACCCTTAGAGTTATAACCATTAAAGTCATTTTCTTCCTTAGTCCATTGATTTTTAGGTTTAGGGACCTCTACAACACTTCCTACCAGACCTCACATCATGGTAGGATGCTTCCATCCATCCATCCTCAATGGCAATCCATACATCGTCCCCGAGTGATTGTAAGTTCAAACTTTCCGGTATGGATAATCTTTGTTATCAAAGAGTGGATGGCAATTAACAGAACTTTTAAAATTCTCAGAATCTATTATTCTCAAGTAATCGAGTTAGGATTCACGCTCAGGTTGTTAAGCCTCAGAGCGTGACCACTCTAATACCAATTGAAAGTTAAGACTATTTGAGATTAATCGATTTCGATAGAATTAGGTCAATAAAATAGGTCCGATAATCCTTGAATCTAATTGTCTAATTCTAACCTAACTCAAGTTGATAAGACAATCTAGTGTTAGCAACAAGCTATTGAAAGAACAATGACAAACAATTTTAACCCTGTGGGATACCTTTTTTAGGAAAAAAATCTACAGGTCGCTGCCGAATCGCCCGATAGCTAAAAATCTACTATTTAAAATAAATTACGAGAATTTAATCACTTACAGACTCAATAAACACATATCGTGGTTACCTCTCTTATAATTGAGTTTCTTGCAATCAATTTCTCGTTCTCGTAATGCTTTGCTTCAATCTTCCGTTAAAACATTCAAGCTTAAAAATCACAAGCTTTTCAAATCAAGATTAACTTTTAGGAATTTTAAAATTGATTGAACTTGAGGTTTAATTCTCGTTGAATCTCTTGTTAACTTTTCTCTCAAAAATCTCAAGCCCTAGAAAAATTGGTTTTGGAAGAGGTAAAGTTCAAAAAAAATAAATGCCTTTTATTTGAAAATTGAAATCCCATACTCTGCTCGAACAACATAACAATAGTCTGTTCAAACAGAAAAGGTTCTGCCTAGTCTTCAAACAGACAGGGTTCTGCCTGGTCTATTCAAATAGAACAAAGAGTCAATTTGAACAGACAGGGTTCTACCTGGTCTATTCGAACAGAACAAAAAGTTTGTTCGAACATAAACCTATTTTCATCATAAAAACATAATTCTTTTAGAACTTTTGTAAAATACTAACGGGCAAGAGTCTTTGAGCGAAGAGGTACAAAACCAACGTATCTGTTCAGTGTCAATCTAGCTGTAGTCGCTCCACGTGCACTCTCTGACAATGAATAACTACGAGATAGTGCTGACACATATTCTAGACATGAAATAAAACCAATACCAAATATAGATGTTTCAATTGTTACACATGGAGGAAGATTCACAAACCTGCTTTCAAGGCTGTCTACAGAGATAACATCTTTCCAGACTTTCCAATTAAAGACTTGGATTTTTGCAGGCAAAGCTCTATAGAGCACCCAATTCATTATGAGTGCACTAGGATGGGCAATTCTCCAGAATTACCAGGTTACATTTACTGTGAACTGCCCATCTTTAGAATCCCTTACAGGTAAATCATTATCCTGAGAATGAAAATATTTATTTTGCAATATAGCCTTCCAATGCAAATTGCCACGCTCATCTACCACTACATTCACTCTAATATCCTAATCTACATCCAAGTTAATAATGTCTTGTATTGTTTGATCCACAGACAAAATACCATGCCAGAAACTGATATCTCCACTCCCAGAAACCCATGAAGTATTTGCATTCACTGTGGCAAACAGGCAAGCCATACTTCTTTTATAATTTTGAACTTACTGTGCAAGATTCCCTGCTCCTGTATCTCATCCTCATATACTGTGATCACATAAAGTTGTTGTGCAGGTATGTCTAACATTTTTCAAGTATAAAACTATACTTAACATCAAGGCCAATAAATGTCTCTATTCCATCATTGGCAACCAACATCTACTGCATAGAATACGAGAAATAGGTTACTGTAAGAAACACAGCTGATTTATTCGTCCAATGAATTAGTTGGTTAAAGTTATTAAACATTGCTTTGTGCAAAAAGAAAAAGAAAAAGTGTATCAGACTTAGACCTCGTCGATAGAATCCCCTAAACATCTTCAAGATCGCCCACTGCACAAGCTCATCCCAAGCTTTGTTAGTTCTTCGAGATCCATCTAATATGAAAATTGATCTGCATGTATGAATCTGTTTTCAGCGTCTTATTTTCAGGTTATTTCGTGAGGATAGCTGTGTTGAAGGTTAGCCTCGTCTACACACATTTCTTTGCCTAATAATTTCAACGTCAACATCAATTCTTCGTACTCAGGATGTGAAGGGTGATCTACAAAGAACGTCGTAACATTCCCATGTATTTCGACAGAACTCCAGCCAGGGACTTTTTTCAACCCCAAGGATCTTATTTGCATTAACGTCTCTCCCATTCCATCCCATTTGTTCATCAGAGCATAACTATGTGCCAATTGAACGTAGTTTCCTGCATCTCCTGCATTATCAGGACACAATGAGAGGATTTCTCTAGTGATAGTTTCCCTTAGATCCCTTAGATCTGCTTTACCATAAGCACGACAAGCGCTAAGTAGTATACCCATAACTTCTATTGTTGGCCTTAGGAACATCCTCTTTACAAAGTTATAAGCCTCTTCTAACCTTCCAGCTCGACTAAGAAGATCAACAATACAAGCCCGGTGCTTAATCCTTGGCTCAACCCCAAATTCTTCAGTCATAGTTCTAAATATGTCCATCCCTTCATGGACAAGTCCTGAATGACTGCATGCACATAATACAGACAAAAACAGTACATTATTCGGCTCAATCCCAGATTTCAGAAACTCGTCATACATCCTCAATGCCATCTCTCCCCTCCCATGACAACCATATCCTGCAATTATCGTGCTCCACGAGACTATATCTTGTTCGGGCATATCTTTGAAACATTTACGAGCAATATCTATTTCACCACATTTTGAGTACATGTCAACCAAAGCTGTATCAATAGAAATACATGGTCCAACTCTATTTCTGATAACAAAATTGTGAAGCCATTTCCCTTGATGAAGTGCTCCATGGGAAGCACAGGCTTGAAGAAGGGAAACAACCGTGATAAAATCAGGTCTTTCTTGGGATACTTTCATGTCATTGAAGAGGACCAAAGCCTTCCACAAATAACCATCTTGAGCATATCCAGCAACTAAGGCATTCCACGTAACAACATCTTTATTTCTTATTCCATTAAACACAACCCAACTTCGATCCAGATTACCACATTTTGAGTACATACTAACAAGGGAGTTTTGGACAGCTGTATCGACTTGAATTTTGTGCCGTACTATGTAACCGTGGATAGAGCTCCCCATATCAAGAGAACCCAATTGTGCACAAGCAGCTATTGCACTAGCTATGGTTGTGGAAACCGGTTCCATTCCCGTTTTCAACATACACTGGAAGACCCGCAATGCTTTGCTTGCTCTATCATTCTGAACTAATCCCGTGATCATTGACGTCCACGATATAACATCCTTCTCCGTACTTTGATCAAAAAGTCGAAATGCAGCATCGATATTCCCACACTTCAAGTACATAACTATAAGATTAGTATCAACATGCACATCCAATTCAAATCCAGCCTTTACAATCATCCCATGAACCATCATACCAATCTCAAGCTTAGACTCGTTAGCTACCGCAGATAACACGGACCCAAAAGTCTGATGGTTAGGATTTTCCCCTTCATTCATCATTTTCTTCAATAACTCAAATACATGTGTTACATCTACATTATGGGCATAACTCGCAAACAAAGAATTCCATGAAACAATGTCTTTGTGATTCATGGATTTAAATAACTTCCAAGCAACATCTGCTCTCCCGCATCTACCGTACACATTCAACAACGAATTCGTCAAAACAAGATCCTTCTCGAACCCAGATCGAACAATGAAAGCATGTATACATTCCACTGTATCAAGTTCAAAAACCCCACCAAGCAAACCCAATAAGCTAACTAAATTAGGCTGAACTCCCTCATGTCTCATCCTATTATACATAGATAAAGCCATACCCACATCTCCCCAGCGCGAATAACACCCGATAATGGCAGACCACGGGACGACATTTTTGTCAGGCATTCCATCAAATACTTTACGAGCATTACCCGTATCCCCCAATTTTGAGTACATATGAACTAGCGAAGACGCGATATATGCGTCGGAAGAAAATCCATTAATGACAATGTGTTGGTGGATCAGAAGACCCTGGGGTAGTAGGGAAAGGGAAGTGCAAGATTTAAGCAAAGAGGGGAATGTGTAGGTATTAGGAGGAGTGTTGTTAATAAGCATAGAGGCGTAAGTGAGGAGTGTTTTTTCGTGGGCATTTGAGGCTGAGAGGTGGTTTATTAAGTCGTTAAACGATGCCGTGGTGGTTGTCGAGAGAGGCAGTGGTGGTTTAAGATGGACAAAGAAGGATGGTTTAAGATTGTTCATCAGGTATGTGTTGTTGCTAGTTATTATTAGTTGTTACCCTTTGCCGCCCTTATTTTGAATTTAAGGTTTAAGACACTATGAAGGGTGGTATTTAATTTCATATAATTTGGAAACTCGAGTTTTGAAGCACTGTTGAATTGCAAAATTTGGTGTAGGGGCCACTAAGAGCATATGCAGCAGTAACGTCCCCACTAAAATGCTTCAAGAGTAACCTATCATGATTTTACACAAGAGTGCCAAACCGACCGACCCAGGGTCGTCTTGCATAGTTCAGAACTGTGTGGCATGAAAAAACGGTTTGGATGTAACCACGTGACACCATCTTAACGAGCTATATTTGCCGCACAGATTTGAATTGCGCGATATAACATCAAATCATAGGCAGCCACGTGACGTTCTAGAACTGCGCGGCATGGTCTGTAAGAAAAAAACGCATCTTTTTCCTCTCAACACTCTTCCCTCCAAAACCCAACACCCAACCCAACCTAATTTTTTTGCATTTTTCGACCAAATTTGCATTTGTAAACTCTGACAAAATATCGGGAGAATCGTCATCGCAACCGCGCAACAAATATCTCAAATCCAAACGCAATGCTTACACCGAAGTTACGCAGATGGATAAAGACACAGTTACGAGTGCCTTACCGTTATTGCTCACCGTTGACGATCTCGTCCCAACTCTTGAAGATTTGCACCGAATGGACGTTCTTTCGGGGAATTGGGTGCATAGTAGCATTGGCTCGGAGGACAAACCAATAAGATATATTATTTTGAAATTCTCGTATTAAAACTTTGTTTTACAAATGTTTAATGAAATGCCCGAATGAAATTCTAATATATTTTTTGTGTTTGAATGTAGAATCAAGATAATATAATATGTCGTGGATCATTATACAAGGTATTGAAGTGGTACGAGTTTCTCTCCAACTATCCGTTGATAAAGAAATTGATCGACGATATAGGTTTCGAGGAATTTTTATCGATTAAGGTGGGAAATAGAGATAGCCGATTGGTTCATGCTCTTGTGGAGCGGCAGTGACCATCCACCCATACATTTCATTTCCTTTGCAGGGAGCTTGGCTTTATGCCGTTAGATTTTATGATGCTAACAGCTCTCCCTTGTGGAATTGGAATTAATCTCCCTTATGACGATAAGTATTTGAATGTCGATAAAGCTTCAAAGTTGTTTCCTGGGATTACGAGCAATGATATAAAGTACGGGAACATCACGTTAGTATTTTTGAAGACGTATATGAGGGATTTAGATCCAAGGGAAACAAATTACACTTACAACCCGCAATTAGATATTGTGTATGCAAGGACTTTTGTTGCATATATGATGGGAATTTTATTCTTTACAAATAACAACACCTCGGTTCGCGCTATGGAAGATGAGCATATTATAGGCAGGACAAAGTACGATTGGGGATCTCTCATTATGGCTGCATTGTATCGGGGGCTGGACCTAACATTAGTTAAGAAGAATGGGCATGATATGAACTCGTTGTATGGAATCTAGTAATTTTTAGAGTTTTGGTTCTGCGAGTACTGCAGAGTGGGGATGTACATTGTGAAGGATCCTAACTTCCGACATATTTATCCCCGTATGGGTGCGTGGGCAAAAACTGAGAGGAGTAAATTAGGAGCTGAAATCCACCATTCGTTTGAATTAATCAGGAACATGATCGACTGGAAGGACAGAGAAAACATTGATTGGCAGCCATGGTTGAGGTCCAGAAATGGAATCCGTGGGGAGGTAAAATATGTGAAAATGTTTAGTGTAAAAATGGTTCCATTCCTATCAGTCCTGTACAAGGATGAGACTTTTTGATATTTAGGAGAGAGGTACCCCCCCGATCGATAATATGGAGTCCCCACGTTTCGATCCCGCTGTATGGGCCCAATTAAATAAAATCGAGTACTACAATGCAAAAAACTATATCGTTGAAGATGTGGATTATATGACGCATTGGTGGCACGTTCACCCAAATCCTAGGATTGGTTGTACTTTACTGAAGAAGGCTGGAAATATGTAGATGTTCGGGCGCGATCTAATTAGACCCGATGTATGTGTGCCATAAACTTTGAGTTTAGGTGAATCGTCTTAGGTTTAGAACTATAAAGTGGACGCAACGTCAGATTCTCAGGATATTGGATAGTTATGGATATGGCGGGCACTAGCGGAGAATGTAGACGGATACCGATCCTAGCCATTGAGGTCCAACAACCATATTCAGCCAGGTATATTGTGAATGAGCTATGGAAACAAAATATTAGAATGCGGCATGCAGTATATGAAGATTCGAGGCACTATGTTGACTGCGTAGATGGGATAGACAAATAACTAAGACGGTTGCAAAAGATTATTTGACTCACGGGAGAGAGGCCATCTAAGATGTCTGATCCATTATAAAACTGATGTCTTAAAGACCCGCAAGTACACGGTATACTATTGAGTACAAATGGTAGCGGGGTCGTATCCCAAGAGACTCGTAGGTGCGAACTAACTTTGAGATATTAATTTTATCCAATATAAAAGATTTATGTGTAGGTAATCATCTGAAAAGAAGAAGAAAAAAATTGTAAGATAAATTGGAGTAGAAACCAAAGCATCAATTCCACTCCATCCGTTGTACCCGTTAGATAATATAACTAACTATAGTATATTACTAATTCTCATATCGTATATCCTTGGTCAGGTATATGCAATATATCATAATATATAAAATTTTATCATTTGGAAATTACTCATATGCCAACTTACTCAACCATGGTCCAGTTGATAAGGATGACTTATGTTATCATCTCCATGTTCTAAACCATCTTGTAATGGTCAAACAAGATGGTTCATTGGATTCTTTACTTCCTCGAATTCTAGCTATGGTCAAGCTAAGATCGTAGGAAGAAGAATATGCAATAAATTAGAAAAAGAGAAAGTAAATTTTTAATTAAACTACAATTTTGCACTAAGGCTACATTGGATGGAGCCTTCTCTAGCCTTGTCTAGGAGGTTTAGCTACTCATTCCTTTGATCATTGCCATATTACTTGATTAAAGAAAATATGACAAGAACAAAAAAAACTTTATTGATATGAACCTTTATTTACACTCTCCAAGATGTCTCTCATGGGTAGGATTCCCCTCATATTTATAGAGTATAGGAGGGGTAACAAAATATCAACATAAATATAAAATACCCTAAACAATGCCTTCCATTATGCACAAAATATAAAAGCTTCAAAACTCCATACAATATGCCTTGGCCCATGCATAAAATTATATGACTTGATGATCTCCATCAATGCCTCTTTAATGCTCCTCATTAGACTTTTGGTTAACAATTGTTATGGGAATAAACTGCTAGAGTGTATAAGATATTCTTCTTTGATGAAAACCATAGAAACGTATGACTTCTTAATTATACGGCCGATTTCTGTAAATATAAGTAAAAACACTATTAGTATCACATTTAATTAATAAATTACAAGTTAGATATAAATTTTGGAGTTGCACACGTAAATATTACGTGTCTATCAATGTCCATCAGGTATAAGACAAAGCTGGAGGTACATTGTACCTTAGACGATAGTCTCGCACGCTGGTAGAGAGCGAGGATGGGTCGTCATGTTTAGGTCTACATTTATTTAGTGGATTTTCTATACTAGTTAAAACAATATTTTATGTTATTTGTGTTAAGTTTATTTCGGATCATGTTAAGTTAAATTTGGAACATTTTAAGTTTATGGAGGATGATGTTTAACTTTATGTTATATGTATTAAGTACCCAGTGTTGTGTATACTCGATGGATGCAAGGTGTTTGATTAAATACCACAAGAGATTTAAAGAAAAAAACTAAGTGTCGAGTATATATTACACACCTAAGAAGGTGTTTGACTAAATGCCTCAAAGGAAAAAAAGGCAAAAAAAGCTTTAGTATTAAATAGAGGGGAAGCCTATGTTTTTTCTGACTGAGCCGCGTAGTTCTGAACTGCGTGGCTTGCATGAGGTCCACATGGCACGATCTGGTCTTTCCATATGATAAAGTTATTTCTTCGAACGACTATTTTGTTAAAAAAAAAATGCCGCTAAGACGATGGGTTTGCCAACTTACCAAAAAATAACGTGCACATTTCGCATGCTATGTTATGGTATTTGTGGAGATGCTCAAGATGAATACATTCGGATTTGGGAGTCTACTGCTAATTTAAGTTTAAAGAAATTTTGTAACATAATTGTCAAAGAATTTAAAACTCAATACCTTAGATTATCGGACGAGAACGACACAAATGGGTTATTAGAAGTGAATAGAGAGCAAGGCTTCCCGGGGATGTTAGGTAGTTTAGATTGCATACATTGGAAATGGAAAATTTTCCCAACCGGGTGGGTCGGATAATATACTGAGTATAAGAAGTATCCAGCGGTAATTTTAGAAGCAGTTGTTTCACAAGATCTTTGGATATGGCGCGCCTTCTTCGGGGTGCCCGGTTCCAATAACGACGTGAACGTCTTACATCAAGGGTGGCATTTTAACAACTTGTCTAATAGAGTTGCACTGCCATGCAATTATATGATAGGTACAGAACTGCACACTATGGGGTATTATTTTGCAGACGATGTTTATCCAAAATTACAAACAATCGTTCAAACCATTATAAATCCAACCAACGATGCCAAAATATATTTTGTAAAGATGCAAGAAGCATGCCAAAAAGATATGGAGCGCGTTTTCGGGGTTCTACAAGCGCAATTTGAAATATTGGCTCACAGTACGCAGTTTTGGAAGCCCAGTGATCTAACAAACATTATGTAAACGTTCATAATAATACATAACATAATTGTTGAAGAGGAACGCCATACTTTCATCCGACAAGTAGATATCGATCTAGATTTTAGAAGGTCGATGGAGTGAGTGAATGTAACCTTAAACCCAATTCATGCTCTCAATACTATGACAGAGTACATTGTAAAGATTAAAGAAATCAGAGATGAAACGACTCATTTCAACTTACGAGATCAACTCGTGGGTCATTTATGGGCGCTAAAAGGAGTAGAGTAATGTCGTTTCTTTACTTGAAGTTTGTTATTAATGTATTTTCTTTTCAAAATTGTAATTTTAATGTTGAAGTTGTAATGTTTGATAGAAGTAAAGAATTTTTCAAGTTATGTTTACCAAATTAGAGTATTAAATAGTACATCAAGATCAAATTCATAGAAAACAAATACATTTCAAACTACCAAAAGAAAAGCAGAGTACATCAAGATCAAATTCAAAGTCCAATTTAAAAGTTAACGCCTACTAATAATAAAACCGACGGTTGTATCAATCTTCATCACTCGAGTTATCTTCATCAATTGGGCATCGTTCCTTCAACTTCACGAAATAAATTTTGAGTTGCTTCTTCATCTAACGTTTTTGTTTTGGTATATAGTAGGTTAGTTGTGTCGGTTGTCATCACCTTGACCAAAGTTTGCTCTTCATCCGCTTTGTCTAGCTATCGCTGCTTCACGTTTCCTTTGTGTCTCTGCCTCTTTAGCCAACTTTCATCCTTCTTGTTCTTTAGCTCTAGCTTCCTTTTTCCTTTTTTTCTTCTCATCCCTCTCATTCCATATCAAAATCTTGTTGGTGGTCATTTCAAACATCTTCTTCCCCCAATAACCCATTCCCGACTTTGCTGCTTCTTTCGCTTTAAATTTTTTTTTGCCCGTCCGAACGTACTTCCCCACAAACATATAGTAATGGATTATCGTCCGTAGAATATTCTGGAATTATGGGCATAGGGGTGGCGAAAGTAGGTGTGGGGGGTTCAGTATTGGTGGAGTTTCCCAGACTATCGCTATAAGATGATTTCTTCGATACATTACGACCGGGATACCCGATTGGATTAATTTGGGACCATTTTAGGCAACATTCTAAAACTTTATAAGCCGCTCGAAATTGAAATGCTTTTCCATACACTTTTTTATACATCTCGTGCGCCATTTGGGCCTATGAAAATGCTTGAAAAAACTATAAGTATAATAGCCTAATTTCGTATCTCGAACTTAGCCTTTACACCAAGGATATTCAGAGTGTCTAGATGAATAATGAACGAATACTAGCACAAAGTTTAGCATGGAAAACCTTTGAATAAGTTAAAAACCACGACATCTCTTGAGGATTTATAAAGAGAGATATTATTGATAGTTGCTAGCTATATCAAGAGATGCTCTGAGTATATTTATAGAGTATTCAGTGAGAATTCATCCGTCCTTCATCTGGAATTCTATGGTCCAATTTATAGCTCTTATAATATGACCGTTTGGCGACCATTATTATTCTTAATGATGGACGTTACAATATAGATATATTTGATAGTCTTTGAACTAATTGTATAATGGTCTAATCTTACTGTTTTTGTAACGGTTTCATTGATGACAGTACGCTTATTGACTCAAACTGTTGATGTAGAGGTCGAAAGTGATGGATATAACTCTGTAACTGTAGTATGTCATAAATTGTGCCACGTGTATGTTGATGTGGTCGAGTAGTCATATGATGGTCGAAGATGAAGCATGAGCTCGAGAAACGGAATAAGCCACTACAACCGCCCCCTCTCAGCCAATAGTATGAGAAACATTATGGGTGAGTGGTGTTGATTAAGAAGCTTCTTTAACATTATAATTAATACCTGAGAATCATTTCCAATACGTCTTCATGAGTATCTATTTGTGGCTGTTAGGCTTTCTAGAACCAATGGTTCTGGTCAATATTGTTGCATGAGAATTCCTTCTAACGTTGGGAATTTGGAAAGTCTTCTTTATTACTGATTATAGTATAAAAGGCACTCAAACTTGTGTGTTACAGTTATGATTTACTAAGTATTTCTCTAAACTTTTATTATGTTTCTTTTCGTCTGTTACTTTCTCTTTGTAACTTGTAACCTTCCTTTGGTTTGAGAGGATGGTAACTACTAGACAAAAATCCCGAGAGGCGAGGATCCTGGCAAAAGTGGAAGAATTTTACTTTTGATACTTTGGGAATCAATCCTTAAGCCTGCCTACGTTAATTTTGATGTCTCCTACCTTTCACGGGATGGCATACGAGGAGGTGGTGGAGGCAGAGGATGATTATTTCCAAATGGTCTATTTCCATTATCTGTTGAGATCGGAGGGGGAGCACCAAAATGGGTTGTGGCTGTTGGCAGAGGAAGCTGTTATAACTGAAGATGAAGTGGCAGACATTCGTCTGAGGGAGTCTCGTCAGTACCTTGTTGGTGAGTGGGTATTTTAAAAAAATAGGACCTTCCTTTCCTCTTTGTCATGCGGGGTGGTAGGGGTTATGGTGGAAGAGACGGTGGTGGAGAAGGTTTTTTCTTCCGTACAATTATCGTGTTTGGCCGTGAAGAAGATCCTTCTTTGAAGGGATAATTCAAGCACGAACGCCTTAGCTCCCTCGACGATTTCCAATTCCTGGATTGCCTGGGCCACCCTTATAGGGGATCGGAGTTTGGAAGCACTCTTCAGTTTTTCATCATCTTTACTTTTCTTGAGGAAGAGTTTCTTAGTGTGAACTGAGGGTGTGTAATTTGAAAAGCCATCTGTAAAAATGTCTGGAAGAGTTGTGATCTATAAAGTATTTTGTAAATTTTGAGATGTAAGAAATTTTCAAACTAATAAAATATATTTGTTTTTCCAATGTATTTTGTGTCCCGAACTTTACTTTTTGATGTATAGTATTTTGTGCAAACTGGTTTGTTGGGTATTGAGAAATAAGAATTCAAACTGCGGATGGAGCAAAATGGGAGAAGGAAAAATAGTGAAAAGGAAGTCTAGAAATATGTTGGTGTGATAAGCACCAAGGTGTTATAGAGTATTAGTGAATAAATTAAACTGTAGTGTATTCAGTATGTATATTAGTAAAGGTAGTGGAAAGTGAGGCTGAAAAGAGGGGAGTCCGAAAATGCAATGAGGTCATTTAGTGAATCGAGCAAACAAGTGGCTAGGATGGTTTTATGAAGATTGATATGTTCACGAGCTGCTGCTTTGAACTGACTGAAAGATGTCTTGGTGTAGGTATATAGCTAATATCTGTCTGTATGTGATGCTGCTGGAGGTGCTTGACTGTATGATGTGAATTCCATATCTGCGGATGTGTCAGCTATGCGAATAAGGTCTGAGGATATATTTCATAAAATGGAAAGTACTAGCTGTCACAATATTCTCCCGCTCCTACGGATATTCTTGTTTCCAAAAATTTGTTCTTGCAAAATATATCCTTCCTCAAAATCTATTGGGGAGGCAATTTAGATTTCCATAGATCTTCATGTTGTTTATATAATGTAGGGATCCTTGGCTGCTATGTCTTGTATCTTCTACATGGAAAATTTGTTGTAGAGTGCTTGCAATTGGCCATGGTAAGGACACGTTCTTAGTGTGTTCGTCATGCAACTGTAGGTAGGTTTAAAATCAAAGTGGCTGAACTCTAGAAGCACTACTTTCGCTTATTGCCTTATGATGCCGTGTTACCAGAATGGCTGTTGAAGTTGAGCCAGCTAGATGACGAAGGCAGGCATGCAGAGTATGACCGCTTTTTCTGGTGTGATGTATTCCGTGAGTTGCTGCTAGATGCAACTTTGCGAGAAGAGGTTGTTTGAGAGATCGCACGGGACAAGCTTGCTGAAGAAGATGAGAGAGCAGTAGGAGGGGAGATAATACCATGTGGTATAGTAAATCACCCGGGCAGTTTTAAATGTAACTATATGTGATTGTTAGCTCAAACTTTGAAAGCTCAAAATAAATAAGTAATCTGTTTGTAGTATTTTTTTATTGTTATAGGTAGATTGAATCTACAAACTGAAATAAATAAGATCAATGCGTTTGTTAACTGTTAATGTGGCAGATTTTATGGATTACAGCTGTCTGATTCTAACAACTGTGTAGATTATTTTGAATTTGAATATTGAGCTATTTTAGGAATGACGTATATTATGGTACAATCTTGGTGAGTATAAAAGCAAGGTGACTGATCATGCAAATATTTTTGGGTAATAGGGATACAAATTTTAATGGTAGAAAGTAGGGACAAACGAGATGACAGTAGATGTTATCACAAAAGTCATGACAATGTTGTAAGATGAAAAGATGTGCCTGTAGAGACAGTAGGGGTGATTAACACGTGTCAGAAAGGGCCATCGTTTCATAAACCGAGGGAAAGTATAAAAACTTCTCTCTCTCTCTCTCCCTCATAAATTATCTACAGTGAAAGAAAAAAAAGTGGTATAGCCCATATCTTCAGAGAGAAGAAACGTTTGAGTTCTGAGTACAGTTTGGCAGAGAAGGTTTCATTTGGTAAGAGAAAAATGTTGGAGAAACAGCAGGAGTGGTCAATCTCTATGAAACGTTTGGGTGAAGCAGAAGATTGTGGCTCTTCTAGTACAAGATAGTGTTTTGTTCTTCTATTTTTTATTATATTTTCTAGTACTCTGTATTTGATATTGTATGTACATCGCCTTTGTATATGATTGATTTTGGGGATATTAAATTGGAAAATGTAAGGGCTAAGAACTTATTGTTTACCTGTGTTGTTGCTGTTTTACACAAGCTTTGGGTATGAGAATAAAAGTTAGAGAGAGAAAAACTTGCTTTTGGAGAGGAAGAGGGAAAGTTGAAAATGATTTTATTTTGTTTCAAAAAGTTTAAAACTAAATGCTTTGACTGGGTAAAAAGTATGAATGGGGTTGTTTCTGCTGTGTGTTTGGTATAACATATCATAGACGTATATAAAATGATAAAAAATTGTGTGTATTTGTTAGTCCAATATACGTTCAAAAAACGTAAAGCCAATGAATAAATTTGTAGTATCATCTAGTTCAGAGAAAACATCATCGTCAGGGAGGGAGGACGATTGTACTGGTATGGAAGATACTATAGATAGGGTTGAAGTGACTGTAGGTGTAGGGGTTGGAGAACCCAGTGAAGTGGATAAAGTTGTAGAGATAGATGATATAAAGGTGAAAGATAAATTATTTTTCATATACCCTGAGGGAGTAGATGTAGGGAAAGAATTTCTAAAATATAAAAAGTTAAAAGGAGAGTGGGGAAATTATGTGACGGAACAAGGTCGGTGGTTTAGGACGTATGTTCCAAGAAAAGGGGAGGAAGGGGTATATAACCAAGTTCCCTGCCTGGATAAGTAAAAAAGGGAGAAATATATCAATGAGGATGTAGAAATTTCGTACTATAATGGTGCGGGGATGGCCGATCCGAATGATGGGTTTTTGTGCTATCTGAATCAGGTCATATACGACTTTAGGATTCCTCTGACTCTCTTTCAAAAAGGGGTTATGAATGTATTGCAGTGCTACCCTACCCAATTAAATGAGAATGTATATAAAATGATGAGGGTGTGTGAGGCACTGAATGATAAGTGGCAAAGGGAAGGGACTGCCAAGTAGTTTGTAGCAGATGACGTGCTGAAATTTTATAAACTGAAGTTTATCAAAGGTTATAATAGTGATTACATGTATAATGATTCTTCTAGGCCGAAGTTTTTTAACTTCAAATCTGTGGGTAAACCATGGAACGACCATCTTGTATGGGTAGGGGGTAACTGTATGTAGGTTCCAGATGAACCAATGCTCGTCCTGAACCATAAGTATTATAATTCGTGTAAGTAACATTTGTCAACTTCGACCAACCATCAGTTTTTCTTCTAGCTCTAACCATGTTATTGTTTCTTGTTTGTCAGGTCCCAATCCCAAATCTCTACCTGATAATACTAGCTTGTTCGACTGTGTAGATCTTAGGTAGGTCAAGCTAAAGCAAGCACTTAGTGAATTAGGTATCTGCAGGGATAAGAGGGTAGACTCTAGAGTACACAAAGTACAGTGAGCTCACAAGAATCGAGCAATGGTTGAGAAGAAGAAGGCATGATTTTCTATGGGTGATTTGATTGGTCTCCCTCCGCCTGAGCCAAAGAGTATGAATGTAAAGCACCATTTTAGAGGTTGAAGAAGTTAGCGCCAGAAATGCTACTTCTACTGTGGTGGTGTTCCCAAGAAAAGGGTTGGTAAGCCTGCTACTGAAAGCATAGTAGAGGAGCCGGTGGTGAATGAGGTCGCTCTTTTAGATGCGGACAAGGGGTCGCTAAAAAGGAAATGACATGAGGGCAAAGGCAGTGATCACACTAGTGCCGAGGCTGCAGCCAAGCTGAGAGAGATGGAGAAAAAATAGTTTATCATGGCGAGAGCTGATCTGTATCAGCTTGATGATATGCTTTAAGAGAAAACTCTGGGGGTATGTATTAATATCCTATATTTTCTACATTTGTGATGTGATATATGTCTTACTGATCTTGTGTCTTGTATTGGCAGCTCTCGATGCTGATGAAGGTAGCTACAAAAGTTTATTGAGAAGAGGAGACAGGAGTTTGGAGAGCTTACTCACAAGCTCAATGTTCAAACAGTTCGTATGAAGGAGCTCGAGGAGATGCTCAAGAAAGAGGAAGAGAGCAAGGCCGAAGAGTTGAAAGTGGCTGAAGTACGGTATGCTAATTTGTCTGACCGTGAGGAGACTATATCTCAAGCATGTACAGAGTTACGAGCAGAAAAAGACTATTTTGTCTAATCTTATCGCTACTTCCGGTTGTCTGCTTCTGATATAGAGCTGGGAAAAACTGGCCGATATAAGGAAATAATCTTTGCTTCAGATGCAGAGAACGAAATGGTAGGAGGGGCTGTTGCTCCAGCTAATGTATCTACTTCTTTCTCTGAACAAGTCCAGGTTGTTGATAGTTAAGTGGATCCTCCATATGAGGTAGAGCCTAACAAGAATGTTTAATCAACCTGTGGTATTCAATTTCAAACTTATGTTGTTCTGTCTTGACTTTGATGAGATTGTACTCTGTGTGGTCTAAAAATATTAAGTTTGATAGACGCTTTTTATTGTGCTCTATTTGAATGTTTATATGATAACATGAAATTTGTAATCGGTGTAGGAGGTAAAGCGATTGAGAATAACTATTTTTGACCTGGAGAGATCGTTGAGTAGAGCGAGAGATTCCGTGGCTCGTATTCAACAAGTACTTAATAAAACTGAATATGAGAGAGGATAGTTTAAGTCAAATTCGGAGAAAAACCTTAAAGAATTATATGACCTTTAGTGTAAATATGCTAAGATAAAAATAGGAAGTGACGATGTTTTAAGAAAACAAGAGGCGAGGAGGGCATTAGTACTTAAATTGAAAGTATTGATTTTTTTTAAGATCCGAGTGATGAAGGTAGGTGTCAAAAACTTTTTGTAGTTCTGACTCTATTTTTTGAGGCTGAAGTAGATAGTGAGCGGGGTTTAACAGAACCTTATGTATAACTTTTGAAGGAAAATGGTGTAGTACCTGGCCCAGCTCGAGTTTTGTTTTTGGCTCAAGAAGCACATAATCATCATAGTGTAGAGGCGAAGGAATGCTCAGCTCGAGCTGGTGTATCTGTTATATAGGGTAATATAGGACCCTTACCTGATACTTTTGGCCTTATGTAGAATCGAAGGGCAATGAGGATTATATTTTTCAAGATAAGGAATGAGTAAGTAGAGGTTCAACATAAATTAAAGGGTGAGATAAAGTAGTTGCAAGATGTATTAACGCAACATATGGAGCAAAAAATGTCTTTAGCAACTCAATTGTCAAAAGAAAGAACTGTTCAAAAGAAGGTAAAAGGTGATGTGAGGGCGTTAGGTATATTACAAAAATAAATGTGTAAGCATTTGTACAAGACGCATATGCAATTGAAAGAACATCTGTATCTGTCACGAGTAAAAGTCACAGCTTGAACGGACCATGAACGCCATATAGAAAGTGTGATAGAGTTTTATAGAGGGAAGTAGGAGAGGGTAGAGAATGAATTTAGGAAGTATGTAATGGATTGTGGGAAGGATTTTGATATAGAGAACGAAAAAGCTGAAAATATGTGGTTTATAAAAGAGGAGAAGGAAAAAGTTGTTGAAAAACCAGTTCCTAGATTGAGAGACAAGTTGTCAGAAGAAGACGATGAGGAAGTCAAGTGTCTGATACCTCGATCACGGCGAAAGCAATGCCAGCAGAAGGTGGTGACCTTTATAGCTCCTTTAGACGCTCAAGTAGATAAATTAAAGAGTTCGAGAGACAGGGATCAGTCCTCTCGTAGCTCGAAGAAGCAAAAGTAAAGTAGTCAAGTTTCTTACCAACTTGCATATGTATTAGATCTTTGCACACTATTTTGATGATAAATAAAATATGTTCTCTGTGATGATCATATAGATATGAAATAGAGCTATGGATCAATATTACTCAAATATTATGTTCTTGAGTAAAATGGTTAACTGTAGTATGTAAACTATTTTGATACACGAACTAGTATGTATGTGAAAGTTAACTGTTACTGCAGGGTGAAGTGCCAGAGATTCAAAGCCAGTGTGAATCATTGCGTATATTAAATGAAAGATTGAACACTAATCTGAATTTGCATCAGGAAGCACTAAGAAGTACTACTGAGTTATAGGAAAAAAATTGGAGGAATCAATGGCTTTGTTGGCCCATATGAACGAATTCATGACTGTGATGGAAGCTCATAATAAAGTTATGTTGGATGAAAAATAAGTAAGTGGTTAAAGAACGCTGCAAGAGTCTTGCTGAAAGAAGCAAAAGGAAAAATTGCAGAGCTTGTTGTCCCTGATAAAGTAAAGCGTGCGGCCAGTGATATGCATGACAGAGAGATGACGGCAGTACTCTCATTTTTTGTATATGAGTTCAAGAGACTAGAAAAAGAAAGAGACACAGTTTATGACAACCTAATCGCAAATGATGTGCAGTGTAACATGCTATTGGTGCGTACTGAGTATCTGGATCGCATGATGTCAAGAATTGGTGCTCTTAGTCAGAGTATGGTTAAAAAAGGAAAATAAATTGTTACTGCGAGGGCGCCAAAGTTAATGCGTCTATGGCTTTCTGGGCATGGGGAAAGTTTACGTGGTGATGTACTGCTGGATAGCTCGAGTGATAGTTTGACTAATTGAATAGGCGTTATGAATGTAAAATGGAGTGATTCATACTATACTAATGGAAATATAGTAGATAGAGTATAGAAAAATTAGACTAATAATAGAATTAGTAACCTGTACATATTTGTACTGACCTTTTGATGAACTAATTACGGTGTTGAAGTTTGGTAGTTGTATTGTAGAGCCGATAGTCGACCTATCGCATGATAGAAGATCAGATTGGCTGAAACAACAAATGATCTATCGTGTAATTAAAGATTAGATTGGCTGAAGTAGCAAAATATTTGTAATATAAGAGAAGATCAGATTGGGTGAAGTAACAAACGATCTGTAATGTAATAGAAGATTAAATTGGGTAAAATAACAAACGATCTGTAATATAAGTAAAGATCAGATTGGCTGAAGTAACAAATGATTTGTAATGTAATAGAAGATCAGCAATAAATAATATGTAATGTAATAGAAGATCAGATTGGCTAAAGCATCAAACGATCTATAATATAATAGAAGATTAGATTGGCTGAAATAACAAACAATCTATAATGTAACAGGAGATCTGATTGGCTGAAGCAACAAACGATCTATAATAGTAGAATAGGGTAAACCCACGGGTAACCTGTGATTTTAGAAATGTGATATATATATTGAAGTACTTGTATGATATATTAGAAAAGTACTATAATGTAAGGCAACCAAACACAACTATTTCATTATTGTAAGATTGACGTACAAAAATGTTAGATAAAGTAAAATAGTATTGCATGAAATAGTAGAAAGTACTCTGATGTAGGGTGATCAAACATAAATATTTTATTGATGTGAGATCGACGTACAAGATGATAGAAATAGTAGAAAAGTATACTGTGATAGATTATTATATGCGATATAACTTCAATCTCCTTGTGTTTCAAGGATTAGGCACTCGATCTCTGTATTCTGTGGCGAGGTCGTATGAACCAAGTCTACTTTTCCCAACAATGATAAAAGGTCCATCCCAATTTTCTGCGAGTTTCCCACGTTGACTTCCTTTATGTGTTTTGGTACCTCTCGCAGGATGAGATCTTTAATTTCTAACTCTTTGTGAAGAACTTGTTTGTTATATGATTTGGCTAAAGCCTGATGGTATCTTCCCAAGTTCATGATTGCTCTGTCTTTTGTTTCTTCAATCCCATTCATGTTACATGTCAACTGGAATTTTTTTTTTATCTGTCATGGTATGGTCACGTAATGGGTGATAATATTGAGTGGGGATGATTGCTTCAGTACCATATGCCAATACGAATGATATACATCCAGTCGATACTCGAGGTGTTGTTCGATATGCCCATAACACATGTGGTAATTCTTACTTCCAATTACCCTTCTTTTCTATCAAGCACTTTTTGATTCCATCGATAGTAGTTTGATTGGTGATTTTGGCCTAACCATTTCCTTGTGGGTAATATGGATTTGAAGGATGGTGGATGATGTTGTACTGGTTGAGGAACTCAACGACCCTAGAGCCAACGGACTGAGGTCTATTATCGATCCTGATGAGGTGGGGGCGGCCAAACCATATAATAATGGTTTCCCATATAAACTTGATGTCTTCGTCTTCGCGTGTTCGGCACAAAGGAATTACTTCTACCCATTTGGTAAAGTAGTCCGTTGCTACTAAGAGGTATTTCCATTTTCCTGGTGCAGTTGGGAACTCTCTCACTAGGTCGAGGGCCCATCTTCTGAATGGCCAGACAAGTTTGCTAGAATGGAATTCCAAGGTGGGAGCTCAAATTTGTGGTTCGTGTTATTGGCAGGCATCACACTTGCTCGCATATTTGATGGCTTGAGCTTTCATTTTAGGCCCAAAGACTACTTGAGTTAGAGCTCGGTTTGCTAAAGATCATTTTACTATATGGGATTCACAAGTGCCTTCGTGAAGTTTATACAGGAAGTCTTGAGCCTCTTTATAAGATAAACATTAGAGATAGGGTCCTGTTACTAACTTTTTATAAAGAAAGTTATCGGTAATGATGTATCGCTTAGCATTGTCAAGCACACATCTCCTTTTAGTGGGATCTTTGGGGAGTTCACCATCAAACTCATTTTTGGCCCGATATATGTGAGGAAAGGTTATCTCCAATCGTCTTCGTCCTTACTACTGCCCCCAATATTAATATAATTCGAGTTAATGATGTTAATGCTGGGGGTGGATATTACTTCGATCTTCAAATATCGAGCTTCTGTTTTGAGAACTCCCATAAGTTAGGCAAGGGAATCTGAATGTCTGTTTTCTGCATGAGGTAAATGTTCGATGGTAGCTTTTTTGAATATGCTCATTCTGTTGACTACTGCTGCGGTACAATTAATCATTTTTCCATTTTTCCGAAACGTGTCTATATAATGGTTCAATATGAGTATTGAGTCTATGTATACAGATATCTTGGGAACCCCAATATCCAGAGTCATATGTAGACCGTAGGTTAGTGCCTCATATTCGGTCTCATTGTTGGTGGCTTTAAAGTTGAGTCGGATTGCTTTCTCAATCCTATCATTGGAAGGCGTGATAAGAATGATCCCAATGCCTTACCCAGCAGGTCCGGCCAAACTGTCAGTTAGAAAGTGCCAACCTTTCTTGGATATCTATTTGATTTTTCCTTAAACTGTTCTTCATTTATGTCGATACTATCTTCTTCCCAGTCAGGATCATCTACTGGAAAGTCTGCAAGAAAGTTTTCTACTACTTGCCCTTTTTCGAAATGTATATCATGCTCACCTAGAGTAACTGGCCATTACTGGACTCATCTAGATTTCTCTCGTTTGGTCAAGATTTTGCACAAAGATTAATTTATCATTACTCAAACTGAGTGAGCATGAAAACATTGTCTTAACTTCTGCGATGTGTAGGCTAGAGATAAAAGTAGTTTCTCAATCTTAGTGTGCCGTGTTTCAGCTGGAGTATGAGTCTTACTGATAAAGTAGACAGGTTTCTCCGTCTTTTCATCAAGTTAAATAAGGATTGAATTCAGAGATTCATCAGTAACGGCAAGATATATAGTGAGTTCTTCTCCTTCCTTGGATGTACTCATTATTGGTGGCTTTCCCAAATAGTATTTTAGTTCTTGGAATGTTGCTTCACATTCTGCAGTCCACTCGATCTCGGGATATTTTTTAGGTTTTTTTTTTCTTTGTCCCTTCGCGCAGTAGGTCGAATAACCATCGACATTGGTATGAAGATTTAGAGACAAAATGGTTGTTTACTGTTATCTTGCCAGCTAATTTCAGTACGTCTTTCTTTGTCTTTGGAGAAAGCATAGATAACAATGCACGAATACGATCTGGGTCAGCCTCGATACCTTGCTTGCTGATCAAATGTCCTGAGAACTTGCCTGATTGGACTCTAAATTGACACTTGTCAGAATTCAGTCTCATTTTGTAAGACCGAATAATTTCGAAGGTCGTGCGTAAATCTGCAAGATGGCTCTCCTTTTTGAGACTTTTACACAGTATATAATCAATGTAAACTTCCATTATTTTCCCAAAATGGTCTTTGAACATCTGTGTCATCAATCTTTGGTAAGTGGCTCCTGCATTCTTGAGGCCGAAAGGCATAACCTTGTAGCAATAAAAGCTATGCTCTACGATGAATGTTATTTTATCTTGATCTTCGGATAACAGAATGGCATATTTTCTGGGAGGATAATTTTTGCCAATACTTTTAGTACGGATGATATAATAACAAACATAAACAAACAAGCTTTTACGTAGAAACTCAGTAAAGGGTAAAAAAAACCATAACCTTGAGGAGGGTTTTGATGTAAAATCCAATAATTTGCTAACTATTACAAGTTATTGTGTGATATGAACGTAAGGATGATTGAATAGTAATGTTGCGAATCTGATTAACCTATTCTCTGCCTGTATTTATAGTAGATACATGCAGTTTACAAAAAGAAAAGCACTTTCCAATTTCAGGAGTAGTGGGCAAACTTTGCGGATCTCTAACAGCTCTTTCTTGACCAAGTATAACGGCTACTTTTAGTACGTCGTGAACTATGGTTAAAAATGTGGCATCTTCTCGAATGCGGAGCTAACCTGGGTAATATACTTCTACAATCACCCCATTCTCGACATAAGTAATTGTGATTATATCGAGAAGAAGCTAGAAGCTGAAGAGGTTGCCGAATGTCGCACAAGTCTTCATTTTATCATTTTCAAGGTGTAAATCAAGTGAATCTGGTCATGTTTTTCCCGAGGAGCATTTAATGTAGAATATTGGACTGTGCAATTGGAAGAAGGGGCTATAAATAGACGGTGAAAGATAGATTTTTTTGATGGTTGAAAGGTCTGGAAGCCGTGATGGCAAATATGTCTCCCCAATCGTGGTATAGCGAGTGGCTAAAGTTTGTAGATGGTTGTCACGCCCCAAATTCCAATAATTAAAGCATATCTAAAAACAATGTCATCCAAAGCGTACAGGTTAGGGAATCCAGAGATTCGCCCCCACGAATAACCATGCTAAAGGAAATAGCTCAGTCACTCACTAAAGCAACATCATCATAGTAAAAAGAATAATAAAGCGGAAGCAAAAGATATATAAATATATCAAGCTGAAAATGTAATACAAGATCTCGATAATGTATAACAACAAGGGCTAAGATCTCATATAAGGACAACAACAACTAGGAGAGATCTGCAGTAGCAAAAACAAGCTCCAACTCAGCTGAAGCCCTCAGCAACACAAGCCACTACTCTACCTCTGAAAGGGGGGACAAAACGAGAGTGAGCAAAACCACGACTCACTAATGCCCAACAAGCTAAATAACTTACTAATAAAACTAGTGCAGAAAGAAAAGGAGGAGGTGAATGAGATAAGGGATGTTTAAGTAATAGAGTTTATATGAGAGAAGAAAATAGAGATAAAATGATGTGATGATATGATATGCTATGATTCTAGAATTGTCCTAATAATGGATGCTTATGATGCGTTAAAACTAATGAGCTAGGCCCTATTAAAAGTATATGGGCTGATCAACCACTAATGCATAATGACCTTAAAGAGGCCTTAATTGGATACAAAGGGTGCGATTTTTGTCAAGCTCGTCCACGCTAAGGATTTATCACTTAATCAGAGTGTTCCGGGCTTTGCAACCCACGAAGCCAACACCCAAACTTTATTTATATTCCAAAGAATTTTAACCTCACAGAGGATAAGATGGGTACCAAAGGAAAGCTATCTCATACCATCCCACACTCCCGAATGGGTAATAGGTATGATAGTACCTGTCCCAAACTCACCTACTATTTCAACCCGATATAGGAATCCTAAATGCTATCGAGCGTTAGCCGATGTAGAGCTGTGTTATGTATCCGACCTTGTTAAGTTAAAAGAGTATAGAAATCAACAGATGCAAATAGATCCCAAGGATCAAAACACAATAGTCGCCAACACGGCCAGCACACCTGGGAAAACCACCTGCCTGAGAGAATGGTAAACAATCCTAACATAGGGGGACAGTGACTACCAGTCACAACATCTAAACAATATCAATCTCTATAAAATTGAAACAGTAATCAAGGACAAAGCCACATGAATACCACACAATTACGCAACTTCCTAAAAGATAGATAGGAAACACAACCCTACATGCCTAACAATAGGAAATATTGAATATAAACAACTACTAGAGTAAGTTAATGGTAATTACGCTGTAGTATTCAAGGACGAAGCCGCGAGAACCAGCGTAACCGCTTCTAACCAAATCCTGAAGTCCGAGACAAACAATATATCCAAGCTACATAATAACTAACTAATCTAACATGTTGTTTAGCAACTTATACAAAAGAAAGTGTAGTGACTATAACAAAAATCACATAACACCTCTCTGTCCAGAGTAACACTCTTAATTCATATTAATTAAGCTAGTAAGGAAACTTAGCGAGGAAGGGACACTCACCTGTTATAAAGCTCGAATCCTGACAAAACTACAATCTGCACTCCAAAACCTAGTTCCGCCCCTGGGCAGTTGGAACACAGAAAAACTACAACAGTCAATCAATCACAACAACAATCAATACTAGAACCTGACAATAAACCCAACCCAACAATCAATTCTAAACCACCAATTTAGGGTTCCTCTAAACTAAAATCAAGAAATCTAGGGTGAAAGGGAATAGGGGAAAACTTACTGAAATTGTGGAGCTGATTATCGGGAAGTGGTGACGATAAAGAATAGGTGATAAAGATGAAGGAAGGTGGAGCTGATGATCCTCTCTCTAGACTCTATCTCCAAACTCTCTCTCTCTCTCTAAAACTGCGCAACACAAAAGAAAACTAACCCCAAAAGAAAAGAGAAGAAAGACTAAATTAATCAAGGAATACGATGGTCGCTCGAACGAATCCTAAAGTCGTTCGAACGACTCATGCCTAAAATGGGATGAAACCCTAGAAACACAACAATTGTTCGAAAGGTCGTTTGAACAAAAACATTTCCTTGGGCCAACACTCTAGGGGACATGTCAATTCGTTTGATAGATCGTTCGAACAAGAAATAGGGGCCGTGCGAATGGACAATCAGGTCGTTCGAACGATTAAGAGGTCTTGGGAAAAGCTCCAGGAAACAAGTTGATTCGCT
This sequence comes from Kingdonia uniflora, assembly GCA_014058105.1. Taxonomy (NCBI): domain Eukaryota; kingdom Viridiplantae; phylum Streptophyta; class Magnoliopsida; order Ranunculales; family Circaeasteraceae; genus Kingdonia; species Kingdonia uniflora. The sequence goes on from JACGCM010001326.1 coordinate 1,162,728, forward strand.
GGAACGAATATGAACCTCGTTCGAATGACAACTGGAAAATCTTAAATCCGCTCAGATCCACTTGATCACCCACACGCAGAAACAACCTATAAAATACTTGCTAAAATCAACAACCCTAAGATGCAAGACTCTATATGATGCAATGGATGATATGAGATGGGTACAGATGAATGGAAATGAATAATAATAATAATATAAAAATTTTATACGGGACACTACATTCTACCCCTCTTAAAAAAATTTCGCCCCGAAATTTATCACATACCTCAACCAGAGAACAACTGAGGGTAATGATCTCTCACGTCGGCCTCTAACTCCCAAAAAGGCTCGCTAAGTCCATGGTGACTCCACTAAACCTTCACGAATGGAATAACCTTACTGCGAAGAACCTTTTCCTCGCGGTCCAAAATACACGCCGGATGCTCCACATATGAGGCATCTTCCTGAATCTCTAGGGGCTCCCAATCAATCACATGAGTAGGATCCCACTCATACTTCCTAAGCATAGAAACGTGAATTACACTCCAACTCTGGCAAGTATCTCAAATGGTCCATTGAATCTCGGAGCCAACTTCCCTTTCTTACTAAAACGCATCACACCCTTCATCGGAGAAGCCTTCAGTAAAACATGATCACCAGCAGAAAAATTTAATGGTCTCCTGCGAGTATCTGCATAACTCTTCTGTCGGCTCTGCGCTGTACCTAACCGATCTCTAATAGTAAAAACTGCCTCTGTGGTCTCACAAACCAAATCTAGCCTAGTAAACTCTACTCACCAACCTCTACCCAACTCAACGGTGGTTTGCACGCTCTACCGTCAAAGCCTCATATGGTGCCATCCCAATGCTCGACTAAATGCTGTTGTTGTACGCAAACATAGCCCATGGTAAATGCTCATCCCAACTACCCTTGAAGTCCAACACACAAGCCCGAAGCATGTCTTCAAGAATCTGGTTAACTCTCTTCGTCTGACCATTAGTCTGGGGGTGGAACGCTGTGCTAAAATCTAGCCTAGTGTCCATAGCTCGCTGAAAACTTTTCTTGAATCTACCGGTAAACCTAGCATCTCTATATGACACTATAGACTCTGGAACTCCATGCAACCGCACAATCTCCTTCACGTATAATCTGCTCAACTCCTCAAGGGTCAAGTTCTTGTGAACCAGAATAAAATGCGCTGACTTGGTCAATCGGTCCACAATCACCCAAATCGAATCGTGATTTATCTTCATTCTCGGTAATCTCAAAATAAAGTCTATCGTTACATGTTCCCACTTCCACTCTGAAATATGTAAAGGTTTGAGTTGCCCTGCTAATTTCTAGTGCATGGCCTTCACATGCTGACATGTAAGACATTTGGAAACAAACTCGGCAATCTCCCACTTCATGTTGTCCTACCAATAATGCCTTTTCAAGTTCTGGTACATCTTTTTACTACCTGGATGAATAGTATACCTAGAGCCGTGAGCCTCGCCCATAATCTCACACTTCAATATCTCTAAATCCGGCATACATAATCTTCTTCTGTATCTGATGCTATTATCTGAACTAACCGTCCAATCGGGTCTGCTATCATCTGAAGCCCAAGGCTGTAACTTTGCATCCTGCTGATGAGCTTCCACAATCCGAGAAATCAAAGATGGCTGAACTCTTAAATTAGCAATAAAACCACCCGTACCTTGTGAAAACAATCTTAGCTCCAAATCTGCTACATCGCGAAGTTATAACCATTCACGAATCATAAGACGAGCAAGAAATCCCCTAGGAAAGCGGCTCAAGGCGTCAGCCGCCATATTTGCCTTCCCTGGGTGATACTGTAAGTCAACATCATAATCCTTTAGGAATTCCATCCATCTGTGCTGCCTCATATTCAGCTCTTTTTGAGAGTAAAGGTATCTCAAACTCTTATGATCTGAAAAGAGCTCAAACCTCTCCCCATAAAGATAATGTCGCCAAATCTTTCAAGCAAACACAACAGCTACTAACTCAAGTTCATGAGTAGGATAGTTCCTCTCGTGCACCTTAAGTTGTCTAGAAGCATAAGCAACAACCTTTCCTTCCTGCATCAATACACAACCAAGCCCGCTAAGAAACGCGTCGCTGTAAACCATATATTTCGGTCCGCTGGAAGGAACAATTAGAACAGGAGCTGAAGTCAACCTCTTCTTCAACTCTGTGAATCCTAAATCGCACTTGTCCTCCCAAATGAATTTAACATCCTTCTGTGTCAAACGAGTCAACGGAGCTGCAATCCGAGAAAATCCATCGATGAATTTACGGTAATACCCAGCTAAACTCAGAAAACTGCGTATCCCTTTAACATTAGTCGGCTGAACCCAATCTGTTATGGCTTCAAATTTAGAAGGATCTACTGCAATTCCATCCTTAGATACAACGTGCCCTAAAAATTTCACCTCCTTCTGCCAAAAATTACGCTTTTTAAATTTAGTAAACAACTCATTCCCCTCAGAGCTTGTAATGCACTTCTCAAGTGTTCCTCATGCTTAGCCTCGGTCATCGAATAAATCAGAATGTCATCCATAAACACAATCATGAACCGGTCTAGATAAGTATGAAAAACTCTGTTCATCAAATCCATAAAAGCTACAGGCGCATTCGTCAAACCAAACGGCATAACCTAAAATTCATAGTGCCCATAACGTGTTTAGAACACCGTTTTAGAAATATCCTCCTTTTTGATTCTTAGCTGATGGTAACCCAATCTGAGATCATTCTTCAAAAAGAACTGTGCTCCCCGAAGTTGGTCAAACAAATCCTCGGTCGTAGGTTAGGGATACATATTCTTGATCGTGACTTTGATCAACTCGCGATAGTCAATACAAGGACGCATAGACCCGTCCTTCTTCTTAGCAAACAATACCGGAGCACCCCATGGTAACGTACTCGGCCGGATAAACTTCTGATCCGTCAACTCAGATATCTGATTATATAATTCCTTCAGCTCAACTGGTGCCATACGCTATGGAGCCTTTGAAATCTGAGATGTACCAGGTAAAAGATCCATACTAAAATCAACTTCTCTTTTCGGTGGTAACCCAGGTATCTTCTGGAAAACATAGAAAAAGTCACACACAACCAGAATAGAACTAACGTCAACACCAGAAGACTCTAACTCTAAGAATGCAAACAAGTCGTCCCCTGAACGCTCAGGTTTCGATCTAGCAAACATGAACCGCTTCTCCCCAGGAATACTGAAAGTAGCCGCCTTTTCAAAACAGTCTAAAGTAACTCGATGCATCGACAACGAATCCATACCTAAGATAATGTCAACTCCTGCATCGGTAGTACTAACAAGTCTGCTGAAAGGACACGACCACAAACAACTATTGGGCAATCTCTACAAATACGAGAAATAGAAACCGAAGTATCGAGCGGTGTGCCCATAGAAATCTTGTCTAGTAACAAAGAAGATTTAAAACTAATAGAACAAAGAAACATGTAATGTAGAGACTTATCCCTTGAGCTATGGACACTCGATCTCATCTATACCTTGAGCTCCGGAAGACTCGATCTTATCCAGTACCAGACTCCCACATAAAAAGACACGTTACAAACATGTTAATAGTTACGCATCGACCACGAACTCAAGCAGAACGTGAATCGTCCACAACAGATGTAAACTGAACAAGTCAACATACACCTATCTCCCACGAGCTAGCAGTTACACACTCAACTGCCCATGACTCCCACTTTTAAGAGAACTTGTTCAAGCATGATGTCAAGCTGAGAGTAGGGTCTATAAAAGGGCGGAGCTCTTAAGGAAACAGGACGGTCGACAGACAAATCTATACATACAATTATATGATCTCTAGCTATATTTTCTTTGATTAACTCTTGTAATCAAATTCTCTCAATCTCTCAAGCAATAATACTACTTTCACAAAATCCTCCACTCGAGGTTGTGGTTTTTACCTATTCATAGGTTTTCTATGCTAAATCCCCAGTGTCAAGTGTTATCTCTTATTTAATTCTTGTCATAGTAGTTCTTGGTGTAAGGATCGATTTCAAGCTAGTTCGAGCTTTATAAAATCTGGTCCCTATATTTGGCGCCGTCTGTGAGAATGCACGGTTTTTCCACATACTTAAGGGCCACAATTGATACTCACCAGTCAAGCAGTATTCAATTATGGTTTAAACACGTCTGTCTTCGGGAACTCAGCCTGAAAGTTTGAGGGAACCTGATCGGGTTGCTGAGCTTGGGGCGAGCTTAATTGTCGAAGCTGAGAAACAGAGTCAACTCGAGCACCAGCTATTGGAAGATCGAGAACTCCGCGAGAAGGAATCAGAACGAGAGTGTCAAGCTCAAGTTCTGGAGACAAAGAAACAAGAAGCTCAGATGTTAACTTTTCAAATAGCACTGAAAGCATTACAGAGCAGCCAACCGCCACCAGCCTTGAGAGAGTACGAAATAGTACTAATAATCTCAAGGGTTTCCATTCACGAGAGGTTAGGGCCACATGAGGTACATAGTACAGACATTTCCAGGATTCATTGTGAGGATCCACAAGCACTGATAGTCTCAATTCATTTGGGACAGGAGGTGCAGATAGATATCTGCTGAGATCGCAGGCCTTACAAGCAGCCTGAGGAAGTCTTACGACCTCCTTACCGAGCCCCATTTCCTGAACATGTGAGCGAGGAAACAGGTGACCACATTCCCAGACTCATACGTCAGGCAGTTCTGGCAGTTCCGACAATTCCAGTAGTTCCAGCAGCTCCTATCCCTCAGCATTATATTTCTCAGGAGCTCATGGACCAGCGTATCAGGGAGATCATCGAAGAAACGGCTTTAGATGCGAAAGATGACTTGCATAAATTACAAGGTAGTCCAATTGCTAAAGAATTATTTGATATGAATGTCCCAACAAGTTTTCTTACACCCCAGATCATCAAATACAAAGGAACCGATCCTGGCCAGCACATTCAACAATTCCGCGACTCATTGGGTTTGTATTCTAATCTGAATCATATCCTTTGCCAGCCCTTCGCTACCAGTCTCCAAGATGAACCTCTCCGTTGGTTCCACTCTTTACCAGAAGGTTCGATTCATACCTTCGAGCAGTTACAAAAAATCTTCATCAAGGCTTATGCCCACAACAAAGACAAAGAAGAAAACTTATATTCTCTTATAAGTCTCAAACAAGCACAAGGGGAGAAGCTCAAGGAGTTCTCCAAGAAGTTTCTCGAACTGGCTCGGAAGGTCGACAATCTAGATCAGAAGACAGTCGTGTCCGCATTCACAAATTCTCTACAGTTCAATTGCAAAGCTAAAGAGTATCTCTTCCTGAAGAAGCCCAAGACTCTCAAAGATATGATCGAGAAAGTCAACAATTACATAGATCTGGAGCGGATGATGCCTGAACCGAATAAACCTATAAAGGCAGTCCACAACACCAAGGTTCCTTCTACAGATTCTAACAACAACCGTAGCTCGAGCGATCAAGGCGATCCTAAATGAGAATAGACTGAACCAAAATGAGACAACAATCAAAGGTCGCTGAAACCATCCAGAACAGTCATTCCAAAGTTGAAAGCCAAGCTTTCCGAAATCTATCCTATTCTCCAGAAGGATAAATTTTTCCGTCTAGCTCGACATCTTGATCCAATAGCACGCCGACCTTATTGCGAATATCACAAGATTAAGCACCACGACACCGAAAATTGCTATGGTCTGAAAAAGCTTTTGGAAATCATTTTTAAGGAAGGGAGGATGCGCGAATACATCATCAATCTTCCCAGCTATAAAAATGGAAGCAATCTGAAACAAGATGACATGACTCAAGCAACAGAACAAGCAGAGGAGAAGCATCTATATCATCTCTACTGCAGTAATATGATCGAGATCAATCAGGTTTTGAATTCCAGCAGAGTCAAGTGGAGGAAGTTGGGCGAGTGCTGTGACCTTGCCATCCAGGACAAGGAAGCCAAGCTCCTCCCAGAGTCAAGCAGTCGTCAAAAGGGAATCTCCTTCGAAGACTGCGACATAGGACATGTGAAATATCCTCATCATGCAACACTAGTAATTATGCTCAAAATGAGGAACTTCGTAATGCACACCATGATGGTGGGCACAAGAAGTGGGGCTGAGATTCTTTTCCTGATTACGATTAACCTGATGGGGCTCTTAGATCAGGTCGTTCAAAGCGAGACAGAAATCAATTGGTCCAAAGAAGTACAAGTTGGGAAGTTCACTCTCCCGATCATAGCAGGGCCTACCACTATTGATGTTATTTTTTACATCATCAATACTAAATCAAGGTATTTGGGGATACTATGATGCTGTTGGCTGTACAATATGGAGGCCATCCCATCCACGTTCTACCAAACGCTCCGTTTCAAGCATTACAATGGTATTTATGAAATCAAAGGAAGCCAGAAACTCTCTCGAGCTTGCGAGAATACAGTCTCACCAGTTCTCGACCATTCAGAACAGATTGTTGCATAGCAATCACAGAAGGCTGATCACCTCGATGGTCAGTCTTCTCCAGCCGAGCCCATGGAATACGTCCAGATCGATGGAGTTAACCGAGGTACTTATATTGGTACGAAATTAATTTAAACAGAGAAAAAAGCTCTTATTTCTTTCTTCCAATCCAACAAAGACGTTTTCGCATGGAACTTCCAAGAAATGCCAGGTGTAGACCCCTCAAAATCTTACCACATTTTAAATATCCGCGAAGGTACCACAACAGTTAAGCAGAAGCAACGCATGTTATCTCCAAGACTTCGAGACGAGGTAAACAAGGAGATCGACAAACTTATTGAGGTCAGTTTTATTCGAGAAGCCAAGTACCCGGACTGGATTTCTAAAATCGTTGCTATTCCAAAGAAGAATGGGAAGGTTCGGGTCTGCGTGGATTTTGCAGATCTAAATAAATACACGCCAAAGGATAGCTTCCCTCTTCCGATCATTCATCAGAACCTCGACTCTACAACAGGTCACAAACTCTTGTCCATGATGGACACCGCTTCAGGGTAAATCAGATTCCACTCTCAGAAGCAGATCAAGAAAAAACTACGTTTATTACAGAAAGAGGTCTCTACTGTTACAAGGTCATGCTATTCGGCCTTAAGAACGTTGGAGCCACTTACCAAAGGCTGGTCACAAGTATGTTCAAATAATACTTGGGAGAAACAGTCAAAGTCTATATTGGCGACATGCTTTGCAAGAGTCTAAAGAAAGAAGATCACGTCTCTCATCTCTCTACAATATTCAGTATATTATGATCCTATAAAATGAAGCTTAATCCCAAAAAATGCCAGTTCGATGTTCACTCGAGCAAGTTCTTGGGTCATCTTATCAGCAAGAAAGGGATAGAAGTAGATCGAGATCAAATTTGAACTCTTCTGGACATGCCTTCACCATCAACAATGAAGGATGTACAAAAGCTCGCAGGAAAGATTGCAGCAATCAACAGATTTGTATCCAAGTCCTCAGACCGATGCAGATGGTTATTTATGCTACTCAGAGGTTCTACTCAACAAGGCAAAAGTTTAAAGAACAAAGATATCAAGTGGACACCAGAATGCGAAGTAGCTTTTCAGGAACTCAAAACTTACATAGAGAGGGCTCCAATCATGAGCACTCCGATAGGTAATGAGGAACTGATTATCTACCTCGCAGTTACAGATACATCTCTCAGCTCGGTTCTCATTCAGCTCGAAGGAAAAATTGAGAAACCAATCTTCGTCATCAACAAGACACTTACTCTAGTGGAAACGAGGAACTCTAAAATTGAAAGATTACTTATAACTCTCGTTTACACCGCACAAAAGTTCAAACACTATTTTCAAGCCCATCCTGTCAAAATCATGACAAACTACCCACTCCAGGAAGTATTTTCTAAGAAGAGAAATCCAGAAGAGTACAATAGTGGTCCGTCAGTTTGGGGGAGCACGAAATCAAATTCGAGCAGTGAATTTCCGAAAAGGGTCAAGTAGTCACTGATTTTCTGGCAGAATTTCCAGTTTTAGATCATGACTGGGAAGAACATGATCCCGATCTAGCCAAAGATGCAGTAGATGAGATGGCGGAAGATGATTGGGGGAAACCATTAATTACTTATCTCGGTCCGGATAACTCATGCAATGGGCTACTACCAAATGATCTACATTAGCGTAGACACATTATCATAAATTCAAAGCGTAATACAGTCCAACCAAATGGCAATCTCTACAAATGCTCAGTCACTGGTCCATATCTCAAGTGTCTCTCTAAGGAACTTGCCGACAAGATGCTTCGAGATCTACATGAAGGAATCTGCGGATCCTATACTGCAGGACGAGCTCTTGCTAACAGAGCTATTGCCCAAGGACTGTTCTTGCCAGGGATGTGGAAGCAAGCTGAAGAATACTCAAGGAAATGCGATGCATGTCAGCGTCATGGAAATAAAATTCGGGCCCCTGCCCTCGAACTCCATGCCAGTAAGGTGCACTGGCCGTTCAAACGATGGGCACTTGATCTAGTTGGTGAATTCCCCAATACTCCGGGTAATAGGAAATTTCTCCTTGTTGCCACGGATTACTTCATTAAATGGGTTGAAGCAATTCCTCTATGCAAAACTCAAGAAGAAGAGGTCATTTCTTTCATTTGGCAGCATATCATCACAAGATTTGGTTGTCCACATTTGATCCGTATCGATAATGGTCCTCAGTTCGTTGGAGCCAAGGTCGTAGCATTTCTCAACAAAAATAACATAATCCATTCTCCATAAAACCCGTACCACCCCCAGGGAAACGGACAGGCAGAGATCACAAACAAGATCATCGTGGATGGTCTCAAAAAGTGCCTTATGCTAGAGAAGAAGGGAAAATGGATACGTGAATTACCTCACGTCTTATGGGCTTATCAAACTACGCCGCGGAAGTTAACACAGTGCTTTCCTTTTTAACATGCCTATAGAACTGAAGCAGTGATCCCTACAAATTATCACCATTCTGTGAGAGACCACGAGCTCACAAACGAAGAAAATGAGTTCGAATTGGCTTACAACCTCAATTGGACCGATGAGACACGAGATCGAGCTATCGCAAATCTTGGTCGATATCATCAAATACTGACAAATTCCTACAATAAATGAGTTCGTACTCGGGAGTTCACTATCAACGACTGGGTCCTTCTAGAAATCCCAGATAACAGAAAAGATTCACATGCTGGGAAACTAGCAGAAAACTAGGAAGGTCCTTTCATGGTCATAGGTCCAACTGGTCTAGGTTCATACTATCTCATGACGGAAGCCGGTGACAAAATTACAAATCCATGGAATACAAGAAAATTGAAGTTATATCGACGTTGAACAGCTCTCCGTCGCTCAGCAAGGTTCAATCCACCTCGAGATTTCCCCTCCAATGTATGTACACACTCTTTTCAATCAATGAAATCTCTTTTTTATCACAAGAATCCCTGCTATATAGTTCCCCTTCATCTCCATCATCTCCAAGGGTAAAAACATAGTTTATCCTAGCTCAATCCCTAAAAGTAAACCACATCCAACATTGGTAATGGCATAGATAATACTAGCCTAACTCCTAAGGATACTCATACATCCGAAGGCGGGGGCCATATCGAACCTCTTAGCCTGAAGTTAACAAGCCTAAAACACGAGTGAGGTAAAAACTTGCTCGCTGCCGCTAAGCTCCAATATCCAACATTAGTAATGGCATAGATAATACTAGCCTAACTTTTGAGAAAACTCATACATTTGAAGGTGGGGGCCATATCGAACCTCTTAGCCTGAAGATAACAAGCCTAAAGTACGAGTGAGGAATAAACTTGCTCGCTGCCGCTAAGCTCCAACATCCAACATTGGTAATGGCATAATTAATACTAGCCTAACTCCTGAGGATACTCATACATCCGAAGGTGGAGGCCATAACGAACCTCTTAGCCTGAAGATATCAATCCTAAAACACGAGTGAGAAAAAAACTTGCTCGCTGCCGCTAAGCTCCAATATCCAATATGATATCAAGGCATAGATAATACTAGCCAAACCCTTGAGGAATCAGAAACCTCTGGGGCTGGGGCCATAAAGAGCCTCAACCTGCAGGATCAGGCCTAAAGTACGAGTGAGACGTTGCTCACTGCCGATAAGCCCAACTCTCCAATTTGGTATCAAGGCATAGATAATACTAGCCGAACCTCTGAGGAAACACAGATCCGAGGCAGAGGCCATAAAGAGCCTCTTAGCCTGTGGTGACCGCCTAAAGTACGAGCAAAGATAATACTAGCTCGCTACCACTAAGCCTCCCTAAAGTCCAAGGGTTGAAGCACATATAATACTTACTTCTACACCCACAGTCTTCTTCTAATTCAATGGGTCAAACCAGAGAATAACATCTACTGCAGGTGTGGAACTATTAGTTTTCCATATCAACATTTCAAATTATAACGCTCTTCTAAAGGCCTACATCGCACCAACATCTGCTAATTACAAAAGGTACTCGTTATCTGAATTCAAGTCTATTTCTTTTTAATTGCTGGATTTTCTTGATGGGAGAGTAGTCGACCTTCCTCCCACAGTAGAAGTAGGTGAGACTGTACTCGAGTTTCCCCCAATTTCTATCCTGGATGCCATATATTCTGGAGCTCGTTAAGCAATAATTTCTTTCCCTCGAGCTATCTGTTCAGCCGTCGCGGTCCCAATACCACGATCCATAACCCCAATTGGACTTATGCTCGAGATATCGAGTTTACATACACAAGTCCTCCCAGAGAAGCAATCTTGCATCAAATCCCTTTCAACCTGCAGGAATTTTATTTCCTCAACAAAAAATGCTACCAATGCGCTTAATTGCCGTTGATGCCAATCTTCACCATCACATTTTTCTTGCTCATGAACTACTAGTTCCTTAAAGGATTGGTGAGTAACCACAACGCACTTGTTATCCCTCAAATGGCGAGTTTTTGATTCAACCAGTTCAGCTGGTAATTGATCAATACGTTCATTCATCTTCCTTGTAAGATCTATTAACTTCTGCCGAGAATTTGTGAGATCAATACGCATATTTTCCACTAACTCTTCTTTTCGACGAAGAAATTCCTTCATCTCTCGACTCCCCTCACCAGAAGGAATTTTACCATCCCTTTTATTCAATTCAAATTTGAGATCCTTCCCATACTTCAATTCACGTACACGTAATTCCCGCTCCAATTCGGAAATTTGAGCACAAAGTTGATTAATTCTTTCATTCATCTCCTAATCACGTTGCACAGCCCTCCTCACATTTCCGCGAGCGTGGGCCAAATCGTCCACCAAACTTTTGTTCTTGGCTTGATCCTCTGCTAAATCAGCCCTGCTCTGAGCCTCTCTCTCTTTTAAATGACGTAAATCAGCCTTCAAACGGTCTAACCTGGTGATCAAATGATCATGTATTTGTATAGAGTTACGCAATTCTAAATCTTTACCCACAATACTACTATTCAATTTTTCAAAATCGGCCTCGGACACAGCCAAGTCAGTTCGTGTAGTATCCAGGTCGATTCCTTTCTTTAACAACTGTTCGTTCAGAACACGAATGTTACACTTCATATCAGATATCTCGTCATTCAATACTCTAATATGGTATTCAGCTAGCTCAGCCTCGTGTTGAGAACCTGGCATAGCCTTTTCCTTCAACTCAGCAAGTTTACTGGTAAGTTGGTTCAAGGCCAAATCCCTGCTCAAAATTGTTGCAGTCATCTCCTCGACTTGGCTCTTGGCTTCTTCGTGCTTCAGAGAAAGCTTCACATTATCATCCAACCGATCTTCATACTGGGAGATCAAATCCTCATATTCTTCTGCATACTCAGCATTATACAAAAGAATCTGCTCTTCTCTCTCTCTCAAGCAACGTCTAGCTCCTTCTGCATAATAGTTAGTAGGGAATCACAACATCAGTACCTAATAGGGAAATAAATCGACAGAAGCATACTGACAAACTTGTAGAATAGACACCTGCAAGCTCAAGACAGCCAATGCATCCTTGGCCTACCAACCAAGAAACAAGTTTTTGTCGCAAGACAGAGTGTATATTCACAAACATCCTGAACTGGAATAAACTTACAAGGTGCATATCCCTTCTTCTATTAAATTCATGTTCATCTAGTTATTAATTTATTTGAATTATCTAACCTACAATTCAGCAGAGGATTTTTTCTCCACTTCAAGCAGGCCCTCTAAGTCCACAACTCTGAGGCATTGTTGGCATCAAACAACAGTATAATATTACAAAGCTCGAGTTCATGTTTGACAACCAATGCTATATTACACGATCATCTTGCCTGATCAATAGTTTCCTAATTATCGGCAGCGGTCTTTTAAGCAACATTCAGACCATCCTCCATTTCCTAAACCTCCTATTCATCCATAATTTCTTTCTCCTCATAATTCCCTTCACTAAATGCCAAAATCTCTGCCTTTGTATACCTTAGCTGGTAGAGCTTCCCTGCAAGGTTGTTTCGAGAAGTAGCAGACGCGGTAACCAATCGCTCCGCTTCAACTACACTTTCGGCCCTAACTTCCTTAAGCTTTTGGGCAACAACTTCCCTTTCTTTCTCCAGCTCCAATTGAAAAACTTCAATCTCCCAAGTTAGGTTCTCTTCAAACTGGCTTTTCTCTCCCTCGAGCTGGGAGATCCTCTTTTCCAGCTCAATCAACCTATCCTGGAGGCCAAGCTGAACCCCGCTCAGAGCACGAACAAACTGTAAAATAATATAAGTCAGCTCGAGTAACAGAACAGCTCGACAAAACTAACTATTTACTAACCTTCTTAAACTCACCATCCACAACAACGACCATCTTCTCTCGAGCTTTAGCTCGACATTGTTCCTCTAGAAGACCGGCTTCAACCTCAAAATGAGGCCTCAAGTCCGCCCCCTCAGCGATCTTATCGCTTTCCTCTAACACCACCTGCGACTTTGTGGGAGAAGTTACCTTCCTCCTCTTACTGCTATCGTCCACACTGTTCGACGTAATAGAACGAGAAGTAGCCCCCCTTTTTACGGCCTTCCTCTTCGCAAGGTTTTGTACAATAGTACTGGAGACAGTGGCCATGTCCACTGGCCCATCTGGCATTTCATTGAGCCGCGCAAGCTTCAAAGGAGTATTAAGTTCAAGAGTTAACAATTTCTCTTCCATAGTGCCTGGAGTTTTCCCAGCCATTCTCCTCTTTGCTTGAGATCTCCTGACCTTATCATCCTTACTAGCTACCCTTTTGAACCTACTTATCTCTAACAATTTGAGAACAGCTTCGAGCTCAGTGCCTTCCCGGGCAACGACGTCTATAAAGGATTCCTTCCTCAAAACTTTGCAGCTAATTCCTGTATAGAAGGTCGGCAACGTAAGATACAAATCAACTATAGAAATATAGTTCAACATACAAATAATAGTTCGATTTTCAATGGTATACTTACCCTTTGTTATAGTTCTATTTTTATGTTCCAGGGGTTCCTCATCAGACCGCTGAAGACATTCACCAGACACCCATAAAAGGTTGTCATTCCACACTCGCCCTGCTGAAGACAGGTCGAAGAAGCATGGTCTTGAAGAACTAGAAGAAAGATAAGCACCATCAGTTGTTGTGACATATTTCACTGGATAATACTCTAGGAAATCCTTGGCAGTAATCCTCTTCTCACTACCAGATGCAGCCCATCTCTCATTAAGGGTTTCACATACAAGGATAACTTCCCAAAAATTGCAATTCAGCTGTACCGGGTAAGCCCCAATCATATTCATAACACTCTTAGCCAAATTGCGCAAAGGCAACATCAACCCATAGTCAAACTAGGCTAAATAACAACAAAAACCATCAGTTCGACTATCCTTCACCACGCCTTGAACGTACTCCAAGGATACTTTGTCCCCCAAACACCTGTACTTCTTTTCTTTAGCCAAATCAGGCAGCAAATACAGGTAATCCCCTCCTTGACTGACCTTGAAAGTCCTAAAGAAATTACCCCTATATCCGAAGGCGTTCCCCCAGATCCCATCTATACTACTTTTGGCCTTACAAAACTCCCTAAACCAACTAGAACCTGCTGGGTACTCAACTCGAAAACCCTTCAGACGAGGCCATTCTTCCAATTCCACTACAGTATCCTCCTCATCCCTTACTCCAATGATGGGAGATAAATTCCCTACGAGGTCTACTTCATCAGCCATTGCACAACCGGAAGTCGAAACCAAACTTGTCTATAGTAAAGGGTCTACTTTACAAGACGCTGGTCCAACAAGGCCTACAGATAGGTCGAGGTATATATATCAATTTTTATCTCGCACTACTAGATCACTTCTACAATCACAAACTTTCACAAAATGATTTTTATCGCCCCACAGTCATTATTCCCATTGTTATTTTTATTTTATTTTTTGTGTTTGCGTAGGGATTACATCCTTATCCAGGCATAATAAAGATTTTTATACAAAAACTTTTATAAACCCAAAGACAGACTTACCTTCATCACCCGAGTGAGAGTCTACAGCGTTCGTCCGTACCAGTTTGCTCAATTCCTGCAACTTCTTCAAAACCTCCTCGATCTCAGCCTACTTTCGTTAGCAATAGAGGCTCCTAATCATTGCTTTCCTCTTATCCTTTCCAGGGGACATGTCATTTCATTCGATAGATCGTTCGAACGAGAAACATGGGTCATGCAAATGGATTATCAGGTCATTCGAATGACTAAGAGGTCTTGGGAAAAGTTCTAGGAGACAAGTTGATTTGTTCGAACGAATATGAACCTCGTTCAAATGACAACTGGAAAATCCTAATTCCTCTCAAATCCACTTGATCACCCACACATAAAAACAACCTATAAAACACTAGCTAAAATTAACAACAACCCTAAGATGCAAGACTCAATATGATGCAATGGATGATATGAGATGGATACAAATGAATGAAAAGGAATAATAATAATAATATAAACGAAATTTACGGGACACTACATTTTACCCCCCTTAAAGAAAATTTTGCCTCGAAATTTATCACATACCTCAATTAGAGAACAACTGTGGGTAACGATCTCTCACGTCCGCCTCTAACTCCCAAGAAGCCTCGCTAAGTCCATGGTGACTCCATTGAACCTTCACGAATGGAATAACCTTGCTGCGAAGAACCTTCTCCTCGCAGTCCAAAATACACGCCGGATGCTCTACATACGAGGCATCTTCCTGAACCTCTAGGGGCTCCCAATCAATCACATGAGTAGGATCCCACTCATACTTCCTAAGCATAGAAACGTGAAACACACTGTGAACTTGGTCCATCTGTGGCGGCAATGCCAAACGGTAAGCCAAATCTCCAACTCTGGCAAGTTTCTCAAATGGTCAATTGAATCTTGGAGCCAACTTCCCTTTCTTACTGAAATGCATCATGTGTAGGGACTTATCCCTCGAGCTATGGTCACTCGATCTCATCTATACCTCGAGCTCCGGAAGACTCGATCTTATCCAGTACCAGACTCACGCATAAACAAACACGTTACAAACACGTTAACAATTACACATCAACCACGAACTCAAGTAGAGCGTGCATCGTCCACAACAGATGTAAATAGTACAAGTCAGCATACACCTGTCTCCTACGAGCTAGCAGTTACACACTCAGCTTCCCATCACTCCCACTTTCAAGAGAACTTGTTCAAGCACGATGTCAAGCTGAGAGCAGGGTCTATAAAAGGGCAGAACTCCTAAGGAAACAGGACAGTCGACAGACAAATCTATACATGCAATTATCTGATATCTAGTTATATTTTCTTAGATTAACTCTTGTAATTAGATTCTCTCAATCTCTCAAGCAATAATACTACTTTCACAAAATCCTCCACTCGAGGTCGTGGTTTTTACCTATTCACAGGTTTTCCACGCTAAATCCCCTGTTTCAAGTATTATCTCTTATTTAATTCTTGTCATAGTTGTTCTTAGTGTAAGGATCGATTTTAAGCTAGTTCGAGCTTTACGAAATTTGGTCCCTACATCATGCTCTTCATCGTAGAAACCTTCAGTAAAATATGATCACCAGTAACAAACTCTAACAGTCTCCTGCGGGTGTCTGCATAACTCTTTTATCGGCTTTGCGCTGTACGTAACCGATCTCTAATAGTAGAAACTGCCTCTGCACTGTACGTAACAGTCTTCTTCATTTGCTTAAGACTGTCACTTGTAGAGACCATAAACCACAATCACCCCTGAGAATCGTAACTGGAAATCAAATACTACTTAATCTACAATACGAATTGAGAAACCCTAATTAACAGAAAAGTACAAAGAACAAATGAATTGGTTGGGAAAAATCCTTTTAGAACTTCAATTGCTTAATCAAAATCAATTACAATAGAATTCATCTCAAACCCTAAATCTCTCTCTTAGAATTTCTATTGATCTAACCTCTCCTAATCTTGTACATCCTTGCCCTTTTTTATAAGGGTTACAAGTTCCTAATTCTAATAGGACTTGCCTAACATTGCCCCTTTTATAAGGGTTACAAGTTCCTAGTTACAAAAGGATTTTCCTAGCCTTACCCCTTTTATAAGGGTTACAAGTTTCTAGTTACAACATGACTCCTACTGCTAAATTAGAAGTAGTGCACTAAATTAGTGAAACTTCATAGATCCTCCTAGATCAAATGTTGTATGGGTATAAGAATAATTGATTTACCGAACTTTGGTAATTAATTTTTTGAATAAACTTTGAAATTTGAATTTTATATTGAAGATCTTCCCGAGAATATATGGGAATTGTAAATAAGGTAAAATGTGTGTAGGTAATGACAAAATTAAAATGGCTAGGTGTACTCCTATTAGTAATATTTTAAAGTATAAGGAAATGGGTGTATACCATCTTTATGATAAAATAGGTTGTGCTTAGCAAGTATAGATATGTCAGAGGATGTACAAAGAGATATAGAAGGTTTGGAGCAACATTGTATGGGTTTGTTGTTTTTTAGAAGGCAAAAGAATTAAAGACTTTTAGAAAAGATGGATAAGGCGTTATGTTTGAGTACTCGAATGGTCGTGAAGTAGTACGTTGAATAGTCGCGTGGGGTCTATAAATAGCCCCATGGTAGGCGACAGTTCGCATTTTACAAACTCTAATTTTTTTTCTTCAAGTGCGAATACATTATGATCTTCGTTTGAATCACTGTCAACGATTGGGAACGAGAAGATAAGTGTGCTAATTAAGAGGGCGAAGCGTGCAAAATAGAAGGATACTGAGCAAGCGCAAATTGCCGGTAATGGAGTACCGTATTAGGTATGATTTGGCTTGGTTTTACGCTGGAGAAGGTGGATTCCCTTTTTTTAAATTCAGCTCGTTTTGGTGGGAAAATGGCAAAGTGTATTCATGAAGCTGAGGTTCCTGAACTTCAATAAAAATACATTAGTATATTAATTGATGTTAGAACTTAGAAAAAATAGTAAATAATTATTGTATCGAGAACTGAATGTAGTAACTATGCATTCAGATAATAATAATATCCTTCAGATAGTAATGATAAATGACGTATTGGAGATGAAACTCGACAAAGATATGAATATTAGCATATGAACATATATAATGTATAAGATATGATAGATACTAATTATTGTTAAAAAATGGAATCTGATTTTCAGGTTCATAAAAATGGCTGAACCTATCAATATTGATGATAAAGAAATCTTTGGAAACCTGGCAGATGTAGAGCCCCTTTTAATTGATGTGATGACGTGTATCCAAATATTGGGTGGTAGTTATAGGGTGGGGTCGAGTAGCGCGGATGTGGCTAGTGTCGACCAATTTAAGGTTGCACACAGAAATGTGGAATTTTCTGACGAGGAGGGTACCAAAATAGATGTGGATCACGAGCCACAGGCTAGTGATTGAGAAGTTAGTGGGGGTAGGGAGGAAGATGTTGATGAGGGGGAGGAGGCTTGTTATGGAGAGGGTCCAGAAATAATAGAGATTTTGTGTTTGAAGAAGTATGGTATTCCCCAAGATATTAAGTTAGAGGGATATCAGTATGACATGACTAATCAGGAAATTCTTTAAGGTGGGATTCTTGTTCATCAAGATCAAATTAAAAAAAGTTTGAAGCTTCCACTTCGAGTTTATTAGAAGATGCTATTAAATTTCTTCGATTTGGCACCTGATCAATTCAATCCAAATGCTTATAACATTTTTTTTTGGGTATGTGGGGTGATAAATAGTCGATTAAGGGCAAGGGGGGAAGAGTTGATTACAGTTGATGATCTATGTGTGCACTACATACTCAAAAGTTAGGATACCAGTACTTGGTGAGGTTTTTGAAAAGACCGTTGTTTTATTACATGGTTTCAACATGTGGGCGGTATAGCGATGAACGTCTTCTTATTTTGGGGAACTATAAGTTTGACAAGAAAGATCTGGGGAGCCCTTGAAAAGAAAAACTTTCAATCTAGGTTTGTGGCTAGGTAACGCAATTGTCGATGTTTTAGATTTTTTTGTAGTTTAGATTGTTGTATAACTGCTATTTTGTGCTTGTACAACATTGATGGAGATTGATAGGAGGTCGACTGAAGCAGAGCCATTGTACAATATCAGGAAAGATTGCTACGGTAGGATCAACAACCTAATCATCGACCAATAGAAAGTTAGGACTTTGTTTCAAGATGCAGGTTTAAAGATATCGAGGGTAAAATGGGCAAAAGTTCCAGTAATTAACGGAAAGATGTTCGTGAGGAACAAAAGTGCTGGAGAGGCTAGCTTACCTTTGGTGAATCCTTAACTAGCTGGATATACTATGGATTCTGCAACAACCGAGAAAGATTCAATGTTTACGGAAACTTTATAGAAAGGGAAAAAGAAGAGGGCGACCACTCAAGTTGTTACTCCTTTACTACCACCAAAGAGGCTTCCTCGAAGGTCAACCATCGAGGAGGGGGCGTAAATTGAAACACCAATTGTTGTTCCTAATGGGCGACCTCCACTAGCTTCAACGAGCATACTGCCGAAGAAGAAGGTATCTTCGGAATCGTCGAAGAAGAAATTTGTCGAGGAGTCAGAGACTGAGGTCCAATAGACTATGAATGCTTATGTGGTTGGGGTAATTGTGCTGGAGGAGGAGGTTGGCGATTGTTTGGTTGGGGCAGAGAGTTTGATTACTTTTCTTAGCGAGGGCCACCAAAACATGTCTAAGGTAAGAAATTTTTTGCTTTGCTTCGATTAAAGAATTTGGTGCCTTATTCGAATACTTATATTATGAATGTAATGCAGTTCAAGAAGTTGTTGACTAAGGCTAAAGGTCAAATTGCTGGTGCTGGCACTCTGGCAAATTAGCTGGTTGCTTATAAGAATATAGAGATGGAGCTAGTGAAGGATAAAGAAGAGTTGATCGATAAGAAGAAGAAACTTAAAGAGAGGCTGAATAGGTACAAGATGGATGTTGTGAAGGCAAAGGAGGTTACCCTTCATGATGCGAAGAAAGCTTGTGATAAACAGGCCGAGGTGATTAGGGCCGACCTCGCGAAAGATAAAGAGGAGGCTTTGGCTTTGCTGAGAATAAACTTTAAGAATGATGTACGAAAGCAGGTCAATGCTGCTCGAAGAGTGATGGAGGTGGAGCATGGAAATTTTTTAGAGGAGGTAAGGGCCGAACTTATGCGAGATAGTTTGTATGCGTGCAAGAAGATGAAGGCTAATTATGGAGGGAAGCTCCGAGTGATGGAGGAGATAAAAGATTACTTCAAAGCACTGGCCGTTGCGTGAAACTTAGAGTTTCTCGATTCAACTGTGGAAGGCGAAGTTCCTAAAACCCCTGAGGTTCTTAGTGGGATGAAGGTTTTTGAGGATCTGGTGATGACAATTTCTGAGGATCTTCATCCTGAAGAAATATTGGATTAGTTTATTCCAGGTGGATTCATGAAGGTTGATGAAGCAGTTTCTCCCCCTGTAGAGTAAATCATGTTTGTAAAAGTTTTTGTTTGATGAGAGATGTAAAAATGGTTGATGGGACTGAAACGATATTTTGCTATGTTTCTTATGTTGATGTTTAATTTTTTTGAAGAATTTGTTTGAAAGTAATTGATGCATAGTTTTTGTTAAATTTATGCTAAGTGTTGATATTCGACAAGATCAATAGTGTGAAATATGAATGTAGATAGTAGCAGAGTGTTGCTTTGAAGCAAGTATTCGTGATGATTGAAAGATGGCCATGTAATGGCAAGTATCTAGAATGATTATTAGATGTTAGTCCTCAATGGGATATCTGGGTTTGGATTGAAAATAACAAAACATGACATATTTTGTTTAATAAGTAATAAATGCAAACAAGATTATCCTGTAATTGGATAGTGTTTGTCAGAGAATTAAATGTTAGTTTTCACGCATACTTATGAAGTATGGATTAAGACTAAGTAAAGATAGCAAAGATGATTGTTAGTTTTGATGCATACTTATCAAGTATGTATCGAGACTAAGGAAAGATAGTAAAGATTAATGTAATGATAGTAAAGATGTAATTAAAAGTAAATATAGTTGTATTGGAATCGTCGAAAGCGGTTACCGTTGTCATATGTAAAGCATTTTCAGCTAGGCCATATTCCATGAATATTCGAGCTATATTTTGTCTTCATTCATTAACAAGTAAGTTCTACTATCGATTTTTCCACTGACAATATATGGCCCTTCCCAATTTTCTAACAATTTTCCAAAAAATTTAGGTCGAGTACTATCTTGAATTCTTCGACGGACAAGGTCACCAATGCCAAATTTTCTCTTTCAAACCTTTTTGTGGTAAGCTTTCTTGAGTGTGTCATGGTACCGTCCCAAGTTCATAATGGCTTTGTCTCAGGTTTCTTCAATCCAGTTGAGGTTACAGAGGAGACTTAGCTCATTGTCTTCATCTGTGAGTTTTCTTTGACCACTCGGTAGATCGAGGTCTAAAGGTATGACTGCTTCCATTCCAAATTCCATCATAAATGAAGTACAACCTATGGATGTTTGAGGAGTTATCCGGTATGCCCATAGAACGCTTAGTAATTCATCAACCTATATGCCTTTCTTCTCGTCGAGACGTTTGCGCAATCCTGATTTGATACTCTTTTTGATGGATTCAGCTTGTCCATTACCTTGAGGGTAGTATGGTGTCAAAGTAGATAGTTAAATTTTGTATTTGTCGAGGAAACGTAGAACTTAGCTGCTGATGAATTGTTTATCGTTATCAGATTGTATTATGTATGGGCAACAAAATCTGGTTATGATGTACTCTAAAGAAACATAATGACTTCATTTTCATCAGTGTGACATAGATGAACTGCTTTAACCCATATGGTAAAGTATTGTGTGGCTACAAGAACGAATTTGCAATTTCCCAATGCTGGGTGGAAAGGTCCAATGATATCGATCCCCCACATTTGAATGGCCAGAGTACATTGCTTATGTGCAAGTCAAGTGCAGGGCTTTTGATGTCTTGAGCGTGGATTTGGCATTTGTAACACCTGTGAACAAAGTCTTCGCAGTCTTGTCGCATCTTCGGCCAGTATAACCCTTGAAATGTGAGTTGCGCAGATCCCTTTATGAAGTTCTTTGATTTTTATTTGGGTCTATTTCTGAGAGATACTTTCAATAAGAGGTCCTCCTCTTGTAATACGATAGAGGATTTTATCTTAAACTGTGAATTTTGAGCATTTGGCCAAGAGTGATCGGGCCTCTTCTTTATTGCTTAGGAGGATGTTGGAATTGAGGTATGCATAAAAAGGTCTTCTCCAATCGTCTTCATCTTTGTCTTAAATAGCAGTGATTTATATCGTATAGCTTATATCGAGATTGGAATGTTTGATAACCTCGATATCCAAAGTTTTCTTTTTCCTATCTTTGAGCATTACAATAATATATGCTAACGCATTAGCGTGGTGATTTTTGGTTCGAGGGAGGTAAGAGATTGTTGTTGATTTAAATTTGTTCATTTTTTCTTTGACCAAGGCTATATAATCAACTATCTTGCCTGATGTCTTAAATGTCTTGTTGTAATGATTGGCGACGAGTATGGAGTCGACATATACAGCTATTACTTTTGCTCCATGTGCTATAACAAGATCTAGTCCATGAATGATAGCTTTTTTGATGCGTCGATTGGAAGGTGTAACGAGGACGATGCCAATTTCTAATCCTCGCAGTCCAGCAAATCCATCTGTGTAGAGTTTCTACCTTGTACTTCGTGACCATGCGTCTGGCTCTGCAATTGAGTCATCAGTCAATACTTTTTTGAGTTCTTCCCAATCTGGGTCTTCGATTGGAAAATCTGTCAAGAAATCAGCTATTACTTATCCTTTGATAGATATCTGAGTCTCGAAGGAATGTCATATTCGCCGTGGAATACATACCATTGTTGAACTCTTCGAGATTTATCTTTTTTAGGGAGTACAAGTTTGAGAGCATATTTAGTAATGATTTTGATGGGATGAGCTTAATAATATGGTCAAAGTTTTTGAGAGCTGTAGACCAAGGTGAGTATTTGTTTTTTGGTTATTGTATATCTTTCTTCAACAAATATGAGAGTTTTGCTGATGAAGTAGATTGGTTTTTCTACACCTTCATCTTCTCGAATAAGGAAAAAGCTAATGGAATCATCATTTGTTGATAAGTATATTATCAGTATTTTGCCATAAACTGGAGTATTTATTATAGGAGGACACCCCAAGTTTTGTTTAAGATCTTTGAAAGCCAATTCACAGTCAGAAGTCCAGATAATTTCCTTAGGCTATTTTTTGGACAGTGGAGTTGGATTTACGCGAAGGACGTAAAGAAGTTTGCATCGATCAGATGACTTGGAGATAAATTTGTGAAGAGCTGCAATCTTGCCAGTACATTTTTATACATCTTTTATTGTTCGAGGAGATGACATTGCTATAAGTGCCTTGATTTGTGTTAGATCGATTTCGATTCCCTTTTTACTAACCAGGTGTCCTAGAAATTTACCAGATACAACACCAAATTGGTATTTTTCTAGGTTAAGTTTCATCTGGTAGGTACGAAGGATATCGAATATGGCTTGGAGGTTGTTGCAGTGATCTTTATGATTCAAGCTTTTACAGATCATATCATCGATGTATACCTCCATGATTTGACCTAAATAATATTTGAATATTTTAGTGACAAGCCATTGGTAAGTGACTCCTGCATTCTTTAATCCAAAAGGCATCACTTTGTAATAGTAAAGACCTATTTCTATGATAAAAGTTGTCTTTTCTTGATCTTCTTCGGCGAGAGGAACCTGATTGTGACCAGAGGCCGTATCCATTATTGAAAAAAGTTCATGCCTTGCTACAGAGTCGAGGAGTTATGGGATCAGGGGGAGATGAAAGTTATCTTTGTGTGTAAACTTGTTGGGTTATGTGAAATCAATATAAGTTATAATTTTCCCATTCTTCTTTGGGACCGCCACTATGTTAGAAACCCATTTTGGATATTTTACTTCTCAAATAAATCCTACACGAAGGAGTTCATGAATTTCTTCATTTACGGCTTCGCGAAGGCGGGGAGCCAGATTTCAATATTTATGTACAATTACTTTGGTATCTGGAATGAGGTTGAGCTTGTGACATACAATTGAGGGATCGATGTCAGGCATCTCTTGGATAGACCAAGAAAAGATGTCAACATTTTTCTTTAAGAGATGAATCATGTTTTTTTTTCATAGGATGACAACTTGGAGCCGATGAAGGTATTACGCCCAGGCCCATCGAGTTTAATGGAATCTGCTACCTCAGTATCATGCTGCTCTAATGTGGGTTGTGCTTCTTGCTGTAGTGGCTATGCCTTTAGAAGTTTTTCCGTATGAGAGTTGGTTATGGTATTTTTGTACATACGTGTAACTGCTTGGCTGCCTTTGATTTCATAGACTCCATGATCTGTTAGAAATCTTAATGCCAGATGATATGTCGAAGGTACTGCCTTGATAGAATGTAGCCAACTCCGTCCAGAAAGTCCTAAATATTTAGACTCAGTATCAATGACCACAAATTTAACGAAAGTAGTTTCTGATCCCGCATGAACTAACAGGGTAATTTCTCCTATGGCCGATTCATTTGATCCGTTAAAACCTATAATGGTGGTTGTCAAAGTTTTTACTGAGTCTTTGAGTCCCAGAACTTCAATTACCCTTCTGAATAGAATACCTGTGGTGCTTTCTGTATTAATAAGAAGCGTGTGTAGGTAGTCTTGTCTTACTTTGAGCATAATGACCAAAGGGTCATCATGAAGGTACTTGACATGGCTGGTGTCACAGTTCTCAAAGGTAATATGGTATGGACGCTTTGATTTGTTCGAGCTGGGGAGAAGTTTTGTTAATTTGTCTGAGGATGTCATTTTGTAACAAGATGTAATTCGATCGTCTTGTTTTCTTTTATTTCCTTTCTTAATCTCGATTATGTAAAGTTGGTGAGCTTGCCCTTGGCCTTGTTCTTGATCAACGTCTTTATTTTTAGTTTCTTCTTCGAGGAATTTTTAAATGTCGACTACAAAATTATGAAGTCTTCTAAAAAATAGAATGCGTTGAAAAATTTGAATAAGAAAGTAGCAGTTGTCAGTTTCTTGACTATACATGTTGTAATACTGACACAAAGGTTTGTTGGGGATATCAAAAATTGCTTGTGTTGCCCGATAGAACTCATCTCCCTTTATTGTTGGTAAGATAAAGGAGATAGTTGTTAACATAGGAGGTAGAATGGGGGCGCGTCTGTCTGGCCTTCCGTCTCTCTTTTTAGTATTGTCGGTATTTCTTCCATACTGCTTTGATGCTTCGTTATTGGTTAATTTTTGGGATGTAGATGAAAATGTTTCACGAGAAAGGATGACAGAGGAGCTTTTCATCTGGTCCTTTTTGGATTGTTCTAGTTCGATGTAGTTATTAACAACATCAATCATTTATGTCATCGTTCTAGGCTTGTGCAAGGTTAGTTCTTCGGGAACTTTAGAGTCAATATGCAATGCTGAGGTGAACGCAGGAACGATAATCTTAGGATTTGAATTCCCAATTTTTGTGTTTCTTGTAAGAGTTGTTTGTAAAAACTTGCTAATGTTTCTTTCACACCCTGCTCAAAGAAGAACAAAAAATCTACAGTTATTACTCACTCCTTAGCATGAGCATAACTGACTGAATGTAGTAATGGAGCCTTCGGGGATAGTATAGAACCATCTGAGCGGTTCCTCTTTCTGAATCATGTTGAATAATCTGCATAACATGTGGTCGAGCTTAGAGTATAATCTAACTACGGCTTTGAAGCTTCAGAGGTGTGTGAGAGGGTTAGTGAGGCCTGCATATTGAATAAATTTTGGCATGTATTAATTATCTGGAATGGGAATAACTTTGAGATGAGGAGAGATGGGATTTGTTTTGATTCTTTTGAGTGCAGACATTTGACCTAGGATGCCAGAGTTTATGGCTTAGATTCTATTGTTTAGGTCACCCAAAGTAATTAATTGTGGCGGAGGAATTGATACGGCTGTAACCTGTGGATCAAAGTCTCCTTGTCTTTAAGGTTCTAATCAGTCTCTGATAGGTCATCTTGTCGGTGGCGATGGGGTTTGATTACGCGTACATCAAATTCCTTGGGTTATCGATGTTGAGGATGTAAGTCTTAAATATGGAGAAACCCTATTTTGATTTCTGGATCTGGATCAAGAAGATCGTACTTGATCTTATCTTGGATGGTTTTCTCTTTGGGTCGTACTGGAGCGATGATCAGTTCAGACCTGAGGAGGCGACATTTTTTGGCAAGTGAGCCGATCCTAAGTTCTTCAAAAATTCTCCATTTCTTTCTGATGAGTCTGACTTTGTTGGTCCAAGGTATTTCTCCTTTCGTCTCTTTCAACTTGAAGAGCTTGGGCGTAAATTTGTTGATCTTCTAACCTCTGAACTCGGTCAAATTCCATTTGTTTATGAAGTTCAATCACTGCGCTTTGCAGATCAGCTATTTTCAGTATCAGATTGATCTCATGGTTCCTCAGTGTACTAGAATGGCTTCAGAGATTCATGTTTGTCATCAGGACATTTTTAGATCAGAGGTGGTAAAGAAAATTGTGGTATTCCCGCA
The DNA here is from genome assembly GCA_014058105.1 of Kingdonia uniflora. Lineage (NCBI taxonomy): Eukaryota > Viridiplantae > Streptophyta > Magnoliopsida > Ranunculales > Circaeasteraceae > Kingdonia > Kingdonia uniflora. The sequence continues at coordinate 1,188,773 of JACGCM010001326.1, forward strand.
GACGGCGCCAATTGTAATGGCGTATTTTCTGGGAGGATAATCTTCACCAATACTTTTAGTAAGGATGATTCAATAACAAGCATAAACAAACAAGATTTTATATGGAAACTCAATAAATGCTGAGAAAAACTATGACCTCGAGGAGGGTTTTGATGTAAAATCTAATAAATTGCAAACTATTATAAGTTGTTGTATGATATAAACGTAAGGATGTCTGAATAATAAAGTTGTAGATCTGAATTACCTATTCTCTGCCTGCATTTATAGTTGATACAGGCAGTTTACAAAAGGAAAAATAGTTTCCTATTTTGAGGATAGTGGGCAAACTTTTCGGATCTCCAACGGCTCTTTCTTGACCAAGTACAATGGCTACTTTTAGCAGGTTGAGAACTGTGGTTAGAAATGTGTTATCTTTTCGAATGTGGAGCTGTCTTCGACTATATTATTTTGGCTTATACTTGTCGAAGCGGGGAAATTTGCTTTTACAAGAGGTATTTGGTTGTACCCTGATGTGACATCCATCATGGATAAGAGTTCGTGCCCCGCGGTAGAATCGTATAAATGATTAATGATAGGAATTAGAAAACTATCTTTCGGAGTATGTTTATTGAGGTATATGAAATTTACGCAGACTCTGATTTTTCCATTTTTCTTTGGCACTGCGATAATGTTCGAGATCCATTCTGGGTAGCTAGATTTTTAGATAAAATTAACTTCAATGAGTTTATCGATCACTTTGTTGACTTCTTCTCAGAGTCTTGATGCTAAAGTTCTCTGTTTCTGTTTAACTACCTCAGTTTAATCTTTTAAACAAAACTTGTGGTAAGGCAAATTTAGATTAATGCCTGACATTTTGTGGAACGTCCATGTGAAGACATCACTTCTATCCTTGAGAAATTGAATAAGAGTATTATGCCCAGACGTTGGCAAAAGAGTTCTAATGTAAGTGCCCCATTTGTGTCCACTGATCTCGATGTATTCTATTGTTTCTGCACTTGGCAGCTAGTTTTTTGTAAAGTTCTTTGTAATGTTCTCTGTGGTTTTCTGTTAATGCTATGCGAGTTACGGTATTAATGTTTTTGTTATAGTGGTAATAGAATTTTCACAAGCTTGAGCTAGCTTCGGACTGTCTTTGATATCGTAAATGCTGTAATTCTAATCGAATCGTAGCGCCAAATGATAGGTCAATGAGATAGCTCGGATGTTATGCAGCCAGCAGCATCCCATAATCCTTAGATAAAGTAACCTTGCATTGATAATGTAGAATACTACGTCAACTATTGTCAATCATACTATAATAGGTAGTATGATCTTTCCTACATGTTCTTCCTTAGGGCCGTTGAATCTACTGATGTCGACGTCACTAGGTTGAACTTTGTCAGCCAGTCCCATCTGATTAATCGTGCTTTAGAAAAGTAGCTTGATACTACTGCCAGTATCCACCATCATTGTATGTAGTACGATATTTCTCATTTTTAGCATGATCACGAGTCTATCATGATGAGGAAAGTTGGCATGGCGAACGTCGCAATCTTTGAAGGAGATCCCTGTACATTGGGAGCTAGATGTGGAGAGTAACCGGGCTTCTTTATCGACCATGGATAAAACCTAATACTGGCTGAGATGCTGTCTTTTGCATCTGATCGGCCTATTAATGGTATGAGTTTTGATAAAGTGGCTGAGGAAGATGTGGTATAAATATTTGTCCTCTGCCGCTTCTTCGACCTGTACAATTTAAGTAGTAAGCTTGTAACTCTCATTTTTATAACTTTCAATTTTTATTATGTACTCATGCATCCGTCCATCTGTAAAAATATACTCCGACAGTCGCTGTAAAGTAAAATAATGTTATGTGTTGTGATGTCAGACTTTGTGGTGTATGCAATAAGGTTTATTCACGATGGGTTAGATATATTGGGCTTTGTGGAAGAACTTATCCTTTTGAATTGTAGGATATATGCTAGCTATCGTGACATTCATCTTGGGAAGATAAGGCTTAGGTATATTGCCACCTCCCCGAGTTTAAATGTCATTAGATTTGGTCTGCTTCTTGTCTCCTCCGTGATCAGCAGTACAATTGAACTCTTGCTCTGTGGATTGATCTCTTACTGTCAAGGTTGATTTTAGAGTTTTCTCTCTTTCAGAAACCATCCTTTTGAGATCAATGTAACCATTGACCTTTTTAATCATGTCTTCCAAAGTTGTAGGCTTGCTTAGAATCAGGCACTCCTTCGCCCTTCCATCTATGGGAAAAACATTGGTGAAGGCCGAAATAGTAATTTTTTGATTGAGTCAGTCCACTTTTTTGGCCAACTCCAAGAATTTTTAAGTAAATGTTTTAAGCTTTTCTCCTGGTACCTACTTAAGGCTGAACAAAGAATACAAATTCTCCTCTTTGTCTTTGTAGTGCGGGTAGTTCTCGATGAAGAGTTCCCATAATTATTTAAAAGTTGTAATGGACCCTTCTAGTAGCAAGTAGAACCATCGCAAAGGTTCACCTTATAACTGGTAGGAAAGAGCCAACATATAATGTGGCTGGATATATAATGTAAGCCTAGAGCATCCTGAAATTCCTGAACGTGCTCCACTGGATCATTTCCCTTGTATTTTCATATTTTTGGGATGTGAAAACCGGCGGGAATTTTACCATCTAATAGTTCTTGAGCAATCGGGCTTTTCTGCATTTTGTTGTAAATGTCTTTAGTGGTTTAAGCCTGGGCATCGAATAGTTCTTTGATACAGTTTTCAACATGTTCCTGAGTCACGTACTGATGAGCTGTGGTAGTCGGTCGTGGGACGTATCCTTCACGAGGGTTGTAGTTGCCACTTCTATCACTTAGTCGATTACGTGCCAGAATATGAACTATTCTACAGGGTGGATCTTCTGCTTATCTAACTCTAGCAAGACCACCATCAATTTCTTAGTGAACTCCTTGTACTAGAGTTGGCTCGACCCTTGGTTGATGATGATTAAAGTGAGCGTCCCCTCCCTGATTGTTGGCGTTAGGCCCTAGTCTGTCTAGAATGGAAAATCATGAAGCAGCTGGCAGTATGCATTATCTCTTCTGGGCTGTAATCTGTTGACCCTGTAGAATCTTCAATGCATCTTTTACACTTGCCAACTGTTGTTTCAGTGTGGCTCGCCTTTTTTTTTTCAGAGTTTAGAGTGGCCCGCAACTCTACCAATGCAACATTTCCTTCTCCTGGAGTAATTGGCATACTCTGGTTTGGAAATGCTATTTTGCAGAAAGATAATAAGCTGTTTTTAAGATAATGAGTTTGAGAACTTCATTTCCCACAGATGGCGCCAAATGTAATACCCTAATTTCGTATCTTGAACTTAACATTTACACCAAGGATATTCAGAGCGTCTAGATGAATAATAAACAAGTTTTGTGTTGAAAATCTTTGAATAGGTTAAAACCTACTGCCTGTCTTGAGGATTTAGAAAGATAGATGTTATTGATAGTTGCTAGCTATAATTAGAGATGCTCTGAGTATTTTCGTAGAGTATTCAGTAAGAATTCATCCGTCCTTCATCTGGAATTCTAAGGTCTTATTTATAGATCTTATAATATGACTGTTTGGTGACCATTATTATTCTTAATGATGGACCTTACAATATAAATATATTTGATAGTCTTTAAACTAATTATATAACGGTCTGATCTTACTATTTTATAACTGCTTCATTGATGACGGTGCACATGTTGACTCAAACTGTTGATGTAGAGGTCGAAAGTGATGGATAGAACTCTGTAATTGTAGTGTGTCATAAATTTTGTTACGTATATGTTGATGAGGTCGAGTAGTCATATGATGTTCGAAGATGAAGCATGAGCTTGAGATGCGGAATAAGCCACTGGAATAAGTACATTACCTTAACTAAACTATAAAAATGATGGCAAAATTGAAATACTTACCACATCGCCCATTCCAAGATCGGTAAATTGTCGGTGTTCAAGGTCTTGAAGAATGCCTCTAAAGATCGCACATTCTTTATTAAGCCTAATTTTTGTATATGCAAGTAACGGTGTTATATGATCGCCACATCAATTAGTCGGCATAGAACGAATTGAATTGGTTACGCACTTTCAGCCAAAATTGTGAGGCTTTTTGTTAGTTCCATGTCTTGAGATTTTGAGAAACTTGAGACCAAGCATACACGAGGTTTACAAAGTCATCCGCCAACCAATGACTCGTATTCTTGTATTTATCTTTATCAATTGGAACGCAATCATCAACCTCCACCTCAACATGATCTTCAACCATATTAGGTATTGGTGCTGGTGTCGTCGTCTTTCTTTTAGCTTTTATCTTCCCTTTTGCACGCGTATTACTTTTTGCGACAATTAGAGTAACAACCAGAGCGGGTGGTGCATTGAGGTTTAAGTCTTTTAAACCCCATGAAGCTTGCATCAGCGGGATAGATGAACTTCCTTTGCCAAATTCCATTAGTGAGGGAAAATATGGATTTCTCGATTGAACATTGAATTGGGGGTAATAAGGTTGGTAGTTAGAGTAAGAATTGGTTCTTTGTGAATCAAATTGTGAGGGACTAGGAGAGTCGAATGACAGGAATAATTGCCGAACATGGTGATCGTGATATTGTAAGGATTCAACATTTGTAACGAACCAATTGTAGCAAATTGAGAGGGATAGAAGTTAGGTTGCTAGCTTGGATGGGAGGGTTGAGAGTGGCTTTGAGAATTGGATTGGGAGCTTTCTTGAGAGCTTGAAGACATGACTTTGTTCAAGTTTGATATGGTTATTTTCTTAAAGAGAAATGGGGTGTGGGGATAGTTTTATAAGGAGATAAAAGAGTTATTACTGACTTAGCCACGCAGTTTAGTTTTGAATTGTGCGGTAAGTAATAACCGTTGCCTACCTTTAAATATCAGCCATACACGTGGTACCATCCCGACAGTTGGTTTGCCATGCAGTTCTGAACTACATGACAGATACAACCAATCATAACATAACAGGTGGTGTCCTCACATTGACCCATTTGTGTCGCATAGTTCTGAACTGTGCGACATGATTATTTTAGCAACCCACCTTGTGGGTCTCTGAAATGACCCTCAAGGTGGGTTATTTTTCTCTGTAAGCTACCAGCTGTGTAAGACCACTGCTGGGTGGTTGGCTGTAAAATAAGAGGATCGGTTGCTGCCACATAAGAAACCGACCTTACTGCTGCATATGTTATAAACTCAAGTTTTGAGTTACTGTAGCAGATGGTCTTAAAACATAAGTTTTCATAAGGGTCATATGTATAATGGTAAAATCAGAAGAGACATAAGTATTGAATAGTTGTGATTCAGGTTAAACCACTAGCCTTTTCCCGGAGGTAAACTTTTTTTATTTAACCCTTACAATTGGTAAGCCCTCCAAAAGGGGTAACATATATAAATAGTTAAATTGAGCAATACGGAACCATTAGGTACTGTAAGAGCCTAATTTCATATCTCAAACTTAGTATCTCACACCAAAGATAAGAGAGTGCTTAGCAAGTAATCACTAACACAAGATTTAGCATGGAAAACCTTTGAATAGGTTAAAAACCATGGCCTCTCTTGAGAATTTTAGAAAAGGTGATATTAGTGATGATGGCTAGCTATTACAAAGAATGCCCTGAGTAGTTCTGTGTTGAGTTTCTAGTTAGAATTCACTGTCCTTAATCTGTAGTTCTTTGGTCATATTTATAGGTCTTATAATATGACCGTTTGACGACCATTATTACTTTTAATGACGAATGTTACAATATGATTTTGATAAGTCTTTGAGCTGATTGTGTAACGATCTGATCCTTCTATTTTGTAACCACTTCTTTAATGACTGAGTGTTTGTTGAATCGAGCTGTTGGTGTGGAGATCGAGAATGAGAAGTAAACTATTCTTTTTAATTGTTCCATAGTGTGTCATGAAATCGTATGTTGATGAGGTCGAGTAAATGTATGATGGTCGAAGCTGAGACTTGAGTTCGAGATTTGGAATAGGCCATTCCAACTGCCCCCTCTCAACCAAGAACGCGATAAGTATCATGGGCAAGTTGTGTTGGTTGAAAAACATCATTAACATTGTATTAAATACCTGGGGATCATTTCCAATGTTCCTTCATGAATACCCGTTGCGGCTGTGGGGTTCCCTAAAACTAATGGCTTTGGTCAAGATTGTTGTATTGGAATTCATTCTGACATTGGGAATTTGGAACTCAGTATTAGAAGAGCTTTGGAATAAATACTATTATAGTTTGCAATGTCAGTTATTTATTCGTCAATTACTTCCTTTATTCTATATCTTCTGCAACTATTCCCTCTATAACTGTTCTGTTAAGAAGATGGTGTGCACCAGATATCAATCGTACGAGGCTAGAGTTCTTGCCAAAGTACAAGAGCCGTGGTTTCAATACTTTAGGAACCCAGTCCCTTGACCTTCCTACTCCCATTCATTTGCGGCCAACCTATTATGGCATGACGCATGAAGAGGTAGAGGAGGCGGATGATGATTACTATCAAATGGTGTGCTTTTACTATATGGTGACATCGGGACAGGGGTGCATGGATGGTTTGCACATCTGGCGAAGGAGGCGGTTACAACGATGGATAGAGTGGCTGGTATACGCCCGTGGAAGTCTTGCCTGTACCCTACTCGTAAGTGGATTCTATAAAATTATAATCAATTTTCTTTCTTTGCTGCTTGGAGATGGTGGGGATTACGGAGTTTGAAGGGAGTCGAAGATTTGAAATTTCTATCCAGTCTTCGAATTCAGGCTCTGTTACAACCCCTGCATAAATTTTCTTACAGAAGAGTTTCAGTTTGTAAACTGGTGTAATGTAACCTGTAGATCGTTCTGTAGAAAGTTGTAAAAATTGTTCTGTAAGAAATATTAGAGCTAATGAGAATTTCTTACTTTGTACCAAATTTGAATTGTAATTCAAACTAAAAAATATATGTTTAACATACTTATGTAATTCCCTATTTTATAAAGCAAACTAAAAGATGATAATGGTAACTCGAACTGTTGATGGATCAAATGGTGTGTGATAGAAAGTGAAAATAACGGAAAAGATTTTTGGTGGTCAAAAATATGTTGGAAAACGTAATTTCGTATAATACACGAATTGTGCTGTTTAGGGGTGTTTAAGTGTGACAGGTACTTGTGTCAAACTGAAAGAAGACAATTGAAGCAAGCTACAAGACATCAATCTGTTGTTGAAGTGATATGCCGAAACAAAAAATTGAGCTGTGGGGAAATATTGATGTATGTAAAATAGTTAAAAGATTGTGGAAGTGAGTTTGAAAAGTGGTGGTCGAAATGCAATGAGATTTTTTGGAAAGATAAATTCAAATAACTTTCTAGCATGGGCAGAGGGCTGTTAGTTATGGACGATGGGAATAGATACTTAGTATTGCATATCGAGAGTGAGGGGAAGTTTAAGTTATCATAATTTGTAGGTATAAATAATGCATGAGATGTGATTGGTATGTTTGTGGGTTGTTGAACTACACGAGCCAAGTATACGAATGCTTTCATCTAACTGTTTGTAAAATTTTCAATCTGCCATCTTTGAATTCCACAAGAATGTGTTATGCGAACTGTTTATAGAATTTTTGATCTACCGTCTTAGAATTATGCAATGGTATTCAACACAGTTGTCATTTTCAATATGCATACTTATATTAACTAGGTCGTTAGAGCTCTAACGAACTGTGCCCTTTTATCATTGCAGGAGTCAAATAATGTTGCTGGCATGCTATAAGCATCATTTGTTAGTGATAGAGGATGTTTTCTCTATTCTGCAATATTTTGTGATTTGACGATGTCCTTTGGAGAAGTTTTTTTGAACTATTTTGAAAATGCCTTGATGCAGTTGGGTAAAGGATATTTATGTCCTATATTATTGTGGCTGGAGCTATTCCTGGATGGACTTAAACTATTCAGTGTGAGATCTATCTTTCTGGATGCATCATTTGTGCAAAGCACGTGAGGAATAATATCCATGTGGAATATTCTTCTTATGATGGTAAGCATGAGTTGTTTGAAAATACTGCCAAAAATCTATTGATATCATTATTGCAAAAAATTTGTTCCCGTAGAATATATCTTCCCTCAAAATATGATTGATTAGGTAGTATTGCTAGTATACAAAAAGATTACATGTTGGCTATATAAGATCTTGATCTTTTGGTACTGTGCATCATATTTTTCTGGAGGAAAAACTTGATTTTGGTTGATTGGAAGTTGTCATGGTGAGGGCACGTTCTCAGCGTGCTCGACATGTGGCTGAAGGTATGTTAAACATCAAGGTGGTCAAACTTTGTGAGTGGTACTTTCACCTATTACTTTATAATACTGTCTTACTAGAGTGGCCATTGTAGTTAGACAGTTTCGATGAAGAAGGTAGGCGTGTGGAGTTTGATCATTATTTCTGGTGTGATGTGTTCCGTGCTTTACTTTGGGACACAACTTTGTGAGAAGATGTTGTTCGAGAGATTGCATTGGATAAGCTGGCTGAAGAGGACAAGAGGGTTGTAGGGGGGGGGGGTGGGGAGATAATTCCATATGGTAAATTGAATCACCCGGGCTGCTTTAAATGTAGCTATATTTGAATCTAAACTTGAATTTTGATAGTTCGAAATGAATAAGTAATCTGTTTGTAGTGTTTTATGTTTTTTATCTGTTGAATTTTAGGATAAAGTGTAGATTGAATCTACAACCTGAAAAGTAGGAGCATTATATTTTTTTAGCTGCTTATGGGGTAGTTATGATGGATTACAGCTAGCTTATTTCAACAGATGTGTAGATGATTTTGAATTTTGAATATTTGCTATTGATAGGAATAACGTACGATGAGGTACGAACTTGATTAAGTGTAAAAGCAAGGTGAGGGATCCTGTAAAGTTTCTTGGGAAGGAGGAACTGAATTGTTTAATTGCTGAAGTGAGGGACAGACGTGATAATATAACATATTATCCCAAAATTAATGATGATGTTGTGAGGTGAAAACATGTGTCTGTAGAAGCAGTAGGGATAACCGACACGTGTTTGAGAGAGTCATCGTTTCAAAAACTGAGGGAGAGTATACAAACTTGTCTTTCTCTCCCTCATAAATTATTTATAGTTATAGAGAGAGAAAAAAGTTGTGTAACCAGTATTTCTAGAGAGAGAAGATGTTTAAGTTCTGAGCATAATCTCATAATAAAAGCTTCTTCTGGTAAAAGAAATTTATTGGAAAAGTAGCATAATCGCTCAACCTCTGTGAAAATTATTGGTAGAGTAGAAGATTGTAGGTCTTTCAGTACAGGTGAGTAAATTTTTGACGCTCTGCTACGTTTGAAGTTCATAGTAGTCTATGTATTTGCTATTTTATGAATCATCTTAGTATGCTACTGATTAAGGATGGGAAATTTTAGAATGTAGGGGACAAAAGAACGATTGTTTTCCTGTATTTGTGAATATTGCAAATGCTCTGTGTATAGTAACTATTTTTGAAAAAGAAGAGGGAAAGTTTTAGTTTCTGTTGTTGCGGAAGATTTTGAAAACAAATATTTTTACTGCATAGTAATGAGATAATAAGTATGGGTGGGGTTTAAAAGATGCTTATTTAGAGTTCTTGAAAAAAAGGGGTATAGTACTTGATCCAGCTCAAGTTAGGTTCTTAGCTCAAGAAGTACGTAATCGTCATAGCGTAGAGGAAAAAAAATGTTCAGCTCGAGCTGATCTGTCTATTTTAGGTCCCTTACCTAATGCTCTTGGCTTTATGTAGGATCGAAGAACAATGAGAATTTTGTTTTTTCAAACTAAGGAAAGTGCAGAGAGTGGTACAAGCCAAGTTAAAGGGTAAGTTAAACGAGTTGTAAAACACGCTGAAGCAATGTATAAAACAAAATACATCTCTGGAAAATTAACTGACAGTAGAAACAACCGCCAAAAAGAAGGTAGAAGAGGAATTGAAAGCGTTAGGTGTATTTCATAAGGATACACGTAATCATCTGCATAGATTGCAGATGCTGTTGAAGGAATATTTGTATCCGATGCGAGCAAAGGTTGTTGCTCAAATGGACCAGAAATGTCATATAGCGAGTGTGATTGAGTTTTATAGAGGGGAGTTGGCAAGGGTGGAGAACGAATTTAGGAAGTATATTATGAATTGTGGGAAAGAATTTAATGTAAAAAATGAAAATGCTAAAAGTATGTGGTTTACGAAGGATGAGGAGGAAAAAGGTATCGAAAGACTAGCTCCTAGACCGGCACCGAATTTGTTAGAGGATGACGAGGAGGTGGGCGAGAGTCTTATACCTCTTTCATGGTGAAGGCAGCGCTAGCAGGAAGTTATGACCTTCGTTGCACCTATAGACGAGTAAGTAGAAAGGTTAGGACAATTGAGGAATAGGGGGCAGTTTTTTTGTAGTTCGAGGGAACGAAAGTAGATTATCTATGCTGGTCAAAAACTTGCATATGCATTGGATATTTGGTGTATTGCTTTGATAATAAATAAATGTGTTCTGTTTGCGATGGTAGAATAGATTTGAATGTAGATCAATCATACACAAGTATTTTATTATCGTAAGCTCGATCGTACATAATATTTGTGAGTGAAATTGTGAATTGTGATTTAGAAATGTGATGATATGTTAAATATTTTGATGTACGAATTGTTTTGTATGCGAATTTAATCTGTTAACGCAGGTCAAACTGGAAGAGGTTCAAAGTCAGTGTGAGGCACTGCGCATTTTGAACAAAATATTGAACGCTGATTTGAATTGGCATCATGAAGCATTAAAAAATACTGCAGAGTTAAATGTAAAAATAGAGTTGAGGATGATCGAGGGGCAAGGCATGGTGAGTCATTTGTCCAAGCAAATGGTAAAAAGAGATGTTAAACTAGCAAGTGTCCAAGAGAAAATGGAGGAGTTAAATGTGGTCGTTAAGAAAAAGAAGTTGAACATTGAAAAAGCTCATTGTCACGTAAGTAATATCTCAGAACGAGTAACCAAGCAAGATGGGGAATTAATACATGCGCGAGCTAAACTGACAAAGTTGTTGGCAATAATAATAAAAGAAGAGTATGGTGCTAAATGCTCTCAGGTTTGGATCAACATGTTAGAGGCAGAAGTAGTTGGTTTACAAGCATCTGTTAGAAAGGCAAATGAGCGAGCCAGAGATTTTTAAGGAATGGGAATGTTGCTAAAAATAAAGAAAAGGATTTGAAGGAAGTTAACAGGAAACAAAATGATTTGGTGAAAACTTATTGGGCTAGGATAGGGAACTTAGATAACATAGTTCAAGTGTTGAAATTGGGCCTTATGGGGTTTCGAATGACAGTGAAGGGGCACATTAGTTTAAATGAAAAATTGGGGGTGGACCTTGTGATAACCCAATGGACCTTAATATTGAGGCTGATTAGAGACGCCACAACTAGTTTATTATGGAGGAATCGCTGGCTATGTTGGGATAAATGGATGAATTTATGATGGTGATGGAAACACGTAGAAAAATTGCTATTGAAGAAAATGCTCTGGGGGAAAATCAGTGTAAAAAATTGGAAAGTTTGTTAAATGAGGTGAGGGGAGAAATTGCAGAGCTCGCCGTGCCTGACATGGGTAAGCTCGAGTCAAATGAGGTCCGTGATAAAGAAATAGTAGTAGTGCTTACTTTTTTTGTATCTGAGTTTAAGAGACTAGAAAAGGAATGAGACACGATTCATGACAACATAATCGAAAATGGTGTAAAGTGTAAAATACAGCTAGTGCGGACTAAATAACTGGATCGTGTTATGTCAAAAATTGGTGTACTTACTAATGACAGATGGGATGAAGGAATAGAAATTGTTGCTGTGAGGGCACCAGAACTGAGGCTTCTGCAACCTTCAGAATGTGAGGATAGTTCGCACGATGGACATTTTGACTGAACTTCAGATTTTAGGGGGGTGTTGGTATTGATTAAAAATGATTTTACTTTATCACCTGAGATAGAGTATGATAAGAGGTTTTTATGGCCTTTAGCAAAATACCCGCTTAAAGTACGGTTGTCGAATTATAATACGGATGAGTGGGATCGAATCTACAAGGAGGTTTAGAAAAAACAAATACTTTCTAGGCCGAATTACGGTTTTATAAGAGATAAATCTAAGAAGAAGAAATATGAACTAAATATAAAAATTAATGAGAGAGAGCTAAGGTTCGGACTTGGCCTCTACCTTTTAAAGTACTAATCGACTTACAACTAGATCCTAATATCTTTACCCACCATATGTTCGTGTTAAGACACATACGATGTTGTAAAATAAACTACTAAATCTATGGCCAAACATTTAATGGTTATGCTTTTAAGTAATGGTGAAGAGTGTCTTAGAGAATTATCAACTCAACCATGGTTAGGCTTAAGTGAGTTCTCCAGTGTTTCTTCTTTCTAGATCTCCAAATTAAGTCTATGGTTAGTAGCACTTGTTTGTATCCAAAGTTATCGTAAACCAAACCGAAGCTATGGTCAAATCTTCGATATGATACACTAACTTATCAATTATAAAGTTCTAAGATAAAACTAATTAGAACCTAATTATTATCAACTATTACTCATTCAAGAAGAGGCATCATCCTAGCCTTAGCTAGGAGATTAGCCGCTCATCTCGGAGTTCATCGCATTAACAACTAAATAAGAAATTAACACAAATTAAACTAAAAAATAAGAAGAGATAATTAAATAAAACTTATGACTTTATTTCTTATAAACTTACTCTAATATGAGATGCCCAATTACAATGGGGGGAGGGTTCCTTTTATAGGAGAATGAACCCAAAATTAGAAACTATACATTAAATTGTAAAGAATATTTTCACAATAATATCTTCTAATTTTACAACCAATCACCTAAAATTCTTGCATATAATTCTCTTAAGTGTTGTAAAGATCTTTCTTCATGGAAACTCTTGCATATATCTTAAATATAAAATATCTTCAAGGATCTTGGATGCACTATATTCTTTGATCTTATTCTCTAAGAATATTTGTGTATATATTTCTTCAATCTTGAGACTAAATATATTGTGTCTTTGACTTTTTGTGCTATGAACCGCTGAAGATACTTTTACTTGACTTTAAGAGCTTGGTTTCAAATATTCATCTCCAATAGATGCAATCAAACAAACGTTCATAAGCACCAAAAATAAATATAATGGACAACTAATATACATGTTCGGGTATATTAAAAATATTATAATTACGCGCTCATCAAATACCCCTAAACTTGTCTTTTGTTCGTCCTGAGTAAAATAAAATAATAACCATTTTCGGAGGAAGCGTGATTGCATTAAGCATATGCAACAAGCTGTTAAACCTCCAGATTTAGCCTGGTTGGCGAGTGTTGTCTCGTGAGGGTTTGCAGTGACTATACCCACAAAAGTTAATAATGACATTTTAAACAATTGTAAAATATACATGACTCATTTAATATGAACTTATCCTTACTTAGTTGTGACAAAAATATGCCAATAAAAAATTCTTAAACTTTCTATTCCCCCAAGTATACCAAAGAATATTTTAAGCTTATCCGAAACTAGAGGTACTACCTCAAGATTAGAAAGAGATTCAAGTATTTTACTTTAGCTATATTTGAGTGTACAGTGAAAATAGTTTTATCGCCAAATACGTTATCAAGAATAATTTACTCAATTTTTGGTAGCCAAGATCTTACTGGAATAAATTCAACGGTCAGTTCGACAAGTGCCTTAGTCAATTCATCTTCCTGAAATTTTATACTTTTTTTTATTTTCTTTTCTTTTAAGCTTTTTTTCTTTTGAGTATATTATTTCTTTGTGAAGCCTCCGTAACAAGGAGTTTTCGGTCGGTAATCCCCACCAGTTGGCTAAGGTTGCCGGGGTGTGGTGCCCCATCATGGCCTAGACTCAGGATTCTCACAAGTAACATTTTCTTGTACTCCTTTCACATAGTTCATGGTCAAACTTGAGATTGGTGATAATTTTTCTTCTTTTAGTTCTTAATCATGCGAGTAGCCTTGCAGCTTAAAAGTTTTTAGAACACATTTGGCTTTTTTTCTTCTTTTTAGGAATGAACTTATTCTTAGGCAGTTGTCTTCCTTGTAGTAAACTATTCCTAACATAAATTCTAAATTTCCCTTATACTGAGAAAAAATCTATTGAAGGTATTAATTGTAAAACTACAGTGAAGTGCACGTTTTTCAAAATATGCCAAGTTAACTTGAATTAGTCGCTAATAAAAATATAGTACGTCTAGCTTAAGATAGTCTAAAATATTATAGTGTATACTTAGTACAATTTCAAAATTTAAGCTTTTCCATAATATTTATGCTAAGATAAAATCAGTTTAAGTGTTTGGAAATTCGTCAAAAATATATCATAAATTGTCAAAGTAACATTATTTTACTTTTCTTCAAAAAGCATTTAAAGAAATGGTTTCCTACCCCCAAACTTAAATCAAGCATTGCCCTCAGTGTTTGAGAACAAAAAAAATAAATGGAAGAGGAAAACTAAATTTTTTACCTAAATGTGTCATGGGTTACCTCCTAAGAAGTGCTAAGTTTACCATCTTCAGCCAGACTAATATACCCCCATACTTAAATGATGTTACAATGGTACTATAGGGGTACACAATATCAGCTCTGATAAACTAGATCATTTAAAAATGTTATCTCTTCATCAAAAGTGTAGGACTCTAAGTACGGCTTTAATCATTGGCCATTGACCTTAAAAATATTTTCGTTCTAAGGATCCTCCACTTCCATGGCCCCATGAGGAAAAACAGTTTTAACCGTAAATGGGCCATGCCAACAGGATCGTAGTTTCTCGGGAAATAGACGAAGCTTGGAGTTATAAAGCAATGTATTTTGATTGGGCTCGAAGGTTTTACGAATAATTGATTTATCGTGAAAAGCTTTTGTACGTTCCTTGTAAAATTTTGAACTTTCATAAGCCTCATGACGAATTTCATCCAACTCAAAAATCTGAAGCTTTCTCTTAGACCCAGCTTGGTCTATGTCAAAGTTAAGGGCATTTATGGTCCAAAGAGCTTTGTGTTCTAGTTTCTCAGGCAAGTGGCAAGCCTTCCCAAAGACAAGTCTATAGGGTGACATTCCAATCAAGGTTTTATAAATTGCTTGATAGGCCCAAAGAGCATCATCAAGACGATCTGACCTTTTTTTTCTTGAATTTCGATGTCAAATTCTTGTAATAAGAGCATCCGTCAAATTAATCGAGGTTTAGCGTCCTTTTTGAATAACAAATATTTTAAGGCCGCGTGATCGGTGTAGACAATGATTTTGGACCCAACATGATATGACCAAATTTTTTCTAATGCAAACACAATGGCTAATAACTCCTTCTCAGTGGTAGAGTAATTTATTTGTGAATCATTGAGTATACAACTGGCATAGTAAATAATATGAGGCTTTTTATCTACTATTTACCTTAAAACTGCTCCAACAACGTAGTCAGATGCATCACACATCAATTCAAATGGAAGATCCCTGTTGGGCGGTTGGATGATTGGGGTAGAAGTTAATAGAAGTTTGAGCTTCTAAAAAGCTCTAGAACATTCATCATCAAAGTAGAAATCAGTGTCCTTAGCAAGTAAATTACAGAAGGTTTGGGAAAATTTGCTAAGATCTTTGATGAACCGACGATAAAACCCCCGCATGGCTTAGAAATGATCGAATGACCTTAACTATCCAAGGAGGAGGTAAGGAAGAAATAATATTGATTTTGGCCTTATCAACTTCTATCCCTTTGTTAGAGATGATATGCATAAGAACTATCCCTTGTGTCACCATGAAGTGATATTTTTCCCAGTTTAACACAAAATTGGTTTGTGTACATCGTTCTAGCACGAGCTCTAAATGGTGCAAACATTCATCAAAAGAGGAACCAAACACTGAAAAATCATCCATGAAGATTTCGACAAATTTATCAACCATATCAGGGAAAATGCTCATCATACAACGTTGAAATGTAGTGGGAGCATTGCACAAACCAAATGGCATACGTCGATAAGCATAAGTCCAGTATGGATATATGAATGTAGTTTTCACCAAATCTTCTAAAGTGATGGGGATCTGATTATATCCAGAATAACCTTCAAGAAAACAATAATGACTTTTCCCGCTAATCGCTAAAGCATTTGATCAATGAATAGAAGAGGAAAATGATCTTTCCTAGTGACCATGTTCAACTTTCTGTAATTGATACAAACACGCCACCTAGTGGTCATACAGGTAGGGATTAATTCATTATTCTCATTTTCGACTACAGTAATCCCTGATTTCTTGGGTACAACTTGAGCATGGCTGACCCACTTAATATCCAAAATGGGGTATATGATACCCGAGTCTAATAGCTTGAGAACTTCCTTCTTAACCACCTCCATAATAGTTGGATTTAAACGTTGTTGCATCTCGCACAATTTTTTTGCACCTTCCTCGAGATTGATGCGATGCATGTGCACGGCCAGGCTAATTCCCTTTAAGTCTTCTATAGACCACCCTCTAGCTAATTTATGTTTAATAAGGACACTCAGCAGTCTACCTTCATGGTCGGCATTTAGATTAGAAGCTATATCACAGGTAGAGTTTTAGAATCACCTAGAAAGGCATACTTGAAAGTATTGGGTAATGGCTTGAGGTCCAGCTAGGGTGGTTTAACAATGGATGGAATAGGTAAAGTAATTGATGGTTCAAGAGGTTCCAGTCTAGGTCTCCATTTAGACATGTTAAAAATTAGAGTTCAGTCGAGTAAGGCATGAAATTCATCAACGATTGTATCTTCATCATAGTCCTCACCAAAGTTCACAAGACATGATTCTAAGAGGTCCTCAGAAAATGATTTGGGGAACGAGTTGTAAGCTAGGAAGTTAATCATACTCAGCTCAACCATGTCATAAGAATCAGACACCTGAGTATTATTGTTAAAAACATTGAGTTTAATTAATAAGGACACTCAGCAGTCTACCTTCATGGTCACCATTTAGATTGGAAACTATTATCACAGGTAGAGTTTTAGAATTACCTAGAAAGGCATACTTGAGAGTATTGGGTAATGGCTTGAGGTCCAGCTGGGGTGGTTTAACAATGGATGGAATAGGTAAAGTAGCTGGTGGTTCAAGAGGTTCCAGTCTAGATCTTCATTTAGACATGTTAAAAATAAGAGTTCAGTCGAGTAAGGCACGAAATTCATCAACGATCGTGTCTTCATGAAAGTCCTCACCAAAGTTCACAAGACATGATTCTAAGGGGTCCTCAGAAAATGATTTAGGGAGTGAGTTGTAAGCTAGAAAGTTAATCATATTCAGCTCAACCATGTCATAAGAATCAAGCACCTGAGTATTATTGTTAAAAACATTGAGTTTGATTTTCAAGTCGCCCAAAGATAGTTGTAAGACCCCATTGAAGCAATTGATAAAGGCATGGGCAGTAGCAAGAAAAGGGCAGCCCAATATGACTGAGATCTCACAGCTAGGATTCGTGACATCTTCAGTGTCCAAAATAATAAAGTCTACAGGAAAAATAAGAGTATCAACCTTGATATGAATATCCTCAAGGATACCACGTGGGTATCATATTGACCTATCAGCTAATTGAAGTATTATTCGAGTAGGTTCGAGATCTCTAAGTCTTAATTCCTGATAGACCGAGTAAGGAAAGACATTCACACTAGCCCCCAAGTCGAGTAACGCCCTATCCACTTTGTGATCTCCAATTTTTCAAGGGATGGTTGGGTTCCAGGATCTCAAAGCTTAGGAGGGGTTAATGTCTCAGTCAAGAAGACTTTCTTGTGCACATTGATTTTCCTTTTCCTAGTGTACGAAACCTTAAGGAATTTGGCATACGCAGGAATAAGCATGATGGCATCGAGCCCATGAAATATAGGTAATATTTGGATCACACTAGGATTGATTTCATAATGATTTGTTGTGACGGCTGGTAACACGATACATGATGGTATATCGCTTACCACTGGGGTCCAATAGTCCCTGAGAGATTTGGCGGCAACCATGATTGGGGGTTCGATTTCTAGATCAACAACAAGCTCAATTGGGTCAATTCTAGATAGATTACCCTCCAAAATTGGGGGTCTTGAGTTCTTTACTGTGTTGATTGGGCGAGGTAGTCACCCTCTTCACTTTGGCTGAGGTAGTGGGCCGTAAATAAGTAAAGGTTCTGGTAAACTTCCTAAACGCTTTTCTTCACATGTCCAATTGATCATGAACAAACTAATAATGCGATAAAATTTGGCACCCGATGCAGTAAACAATCAATCAAACCTATAATCTAACACTTCAACTTTTTTTAAGAAGTAATAAGTAGGTCTCCCTTATATTCTTCTATGTTCACAAAAGGGTAGGATGGTAAAAGGCTTTGGTCCTACACTCTCCTATGTTACTGTACTAGTACAAGCTTATAGTAGATGTTCAGTCCTCACGCCCGAGCGAGTCGCCTTATCGTACGTCAGCACTCGGAACGGTGGCGTCCTAAACCTACAGCCAGTATTTTGCGGCGCTAGACTAGGGTCATATCCTACAAACCCGTGTTTGTACCCCAGTCCGGTACACCTATCCGTTCGGTGATGAAATCTTGTGAGAATCCTGCTATTCTTTTTATTATCAATTATTTTCAGGTCTGGGACGTTCAATTTTCGTGTGATACAAATTTCTTCGTATCCCTAATGGGTGGTCCCATTTGTTAGAGAGCTTTTTAGGTATTGAAATCCTACAAGTCTCTAACAGTTTTTACATTTACTAATGTTGGAATGAAAAGAAAATTTAAACTCGTCAATAAGTTAATCTAACCACAACAAATATTTTATTAGAGCAACATGTATTTGCACAGTCCACACGACTTTTTATTCCTAGTACTGGGGAGGAGTGGATATGAACCCCTTATAGATGTCAAGTTTTGAGAGGTACCAACCTACGGGAAGTATTTTCCGGTGAAGCTGTGGCTGCCCCTTTATTTAGGGGGAGAAAGAAGGAAGTGCCCCTTCACTTAGGGGGAACAAGAAGGATTAGATAGAAGCTGGTCAATGTACTTTGTAAATTCCTCACGATCTCTGAGTACCAACTTTGTGACTATCCTGCAAAACAAGAGAAAAAAAGAAAAAGATTAGTGAACATGCGACAACAATATTAATTAAATTTCCAAGTTTATTATAGTCTATGATGTCCTGATTTTCAAATGTGCATATCATTCAGCTCGTTTGAGAGAAAACATTAAATAATATCAATTTGGAAAGATAATTCAGAAAGGAAAAACATTCTTGAAGGAAGTTTTCTAGAATTTAGTTTCCTTAATACCCAAAACAAGTGATTAATGTACAGAGGTGTCCTTTACTGAGACTATTTTTTACTGCTGTTTCAAAAGCCTGTAACTCTCAGACGACTAAACAAAAAAATATGATCTATAGCAATTCAGAAAGGGTTTTGAATTATCTGAAACTTTTTTAGAAAGTGTATTTCCCAAATGTGAAGTATAGATGATCAAAAACTATGAAACATTCAGGAATAGACTTCACAGTTATACAAAATAATGAGATGAGTTTGTGATAATCAGCCGTTACAACTTTTAAATCATGCACAAATAAATGTTAGGCAAACATGCAGAGTAGAAGATGCTATAGCACCAAGCCTCGTGCAAATGATTTTTAATAATAATGTCCAATGTTGCGGCAACAATGAATACTCAAGCAAGCACTAAAGTAAACTTATATTAGACCACAAAGCTACTGTAACGCCAAAAACTCGAAACAATCCTTTTTTTTTAGTTTAAACTAGAGAAACAAAAACAGTAACGATAATAATAGAAACACTATATAATAGTATTACCGGTCCACTATACTTTTTAACGAATATTAGAAACAAAGAATTTAGAAATCATTGGTGCGGTATTAGAAAGAATTAACAAAGAAAAATTAGTATTAGAAAGAATAGTTTTCAACGATGCCTCCCCGGCAACGACACCATTTGATAAGATGTTGTTATGGTCTCTAGCCATTTGAATACCTAGATCGTGTTATGCTAAAAATTAACGTATTTACTAAGGACAGATGGGATGAAGGAAGAAAAATTATTGTTTCGAGGGCACCAGAATTGAGGCTTCTGCAACCTTCAGAATATGGGGAAAGTTTGCATGATGAACGCTCTGATTGAACTTCAAAATTTAGGGGGCGTTGATATTGATTAAAAATGATTTTTCTTTATCACCTGAGATAGAGTAGATAGAGTGTAAATGTTGCAGAGAAATTTGTGTTGTATGATATTAGGATTTGTGATTGTCGTTAGCATGCTTCATACTTGCTTGCATATTCAATGGCTTGAGCTTTCATTTTAGGCCTAAAGACTCCTTGAGTAATAACTCAGTTTGCTAAGGACCATCCTGCCGTATGGGATCCGCAAGTGCCTTCGTGTAAATCGTGTAGGAAGTCTTGGGTCTCCTTATCAGATAAACATTCAAGGTAGGGCCCTGTAACTGACCTTTAGTAAAGGAGATTGGTGACAACGATGCATTATTTAACATTATCTATCAATCGTCTTCTTTCATTGACATCTTCGGAGAGTTCACCATCAAATATATTGTTTGGTCCAATATATGTGAGATAATGTCATCACTAATCGTCTTCGACCTCTTTGTCGCCCTCAGTATTTATGGTATTTAAGCTGATGATGTTAATGATGGGAGTGGATACGACTTTGATCTTTAGATATCGGGCTTCCATTCCGAGGACTCCAGAAAGATAAGTGAGGGAGTCAAAAATTCTACTTTCCCCACGAGGTAAGTGTTCGATTGTAACCTTTTTTAACTCTGCTTATTCTGTCAGCTACCGCTGTTGCGTAATCTATATTTTTTTTCATTTTTTGATATTTGTCTGTATAATGGTTCATGATTAATAAAGAATCGGTGTAAATAGATAATGTAGACACACCGATCTCTAGTACCATATCTAGTCCGTGGATTAGTGCCTCGTATTAAATTTTGTTATTGGTAGCTTCAAAGTTGAGTCAAACTGATTTCTTAATTCTATCATTGGAAGGTATAATAAGAACTATCCTGATGCCTCACCCAGCTGGTCGAGTAGAACCATCAGTTAAAAGGTCCCAACCTTTTTTGGATATCCAATTCAATTTTTCTTTAAGCTATTCTCTATTATATCGGTACTATCCTCTTCCCGATCAGGGTCATCTACTGGAAAATTTATGAAGAAATCTGCTATCGCTTGGCTTTTTTCAGAATGTCATGGTTCAAAATGTATATCGTGTTCGCCAAGAGTAACCGACTATTGCTGGACTCGTCTGGATTTATCTCGTTTAGATAGAACTTTGCGCAGGGGGTAATTTGTCATTACCTGAATTGAATAAGCTTAGAAATATTGCTTTAACTTATGATATGTGTAGATAAAGGTTAAGAGTAAATTTTTTAATTTTAGTGTACCATGTCTTTGTTAGAGTAAGAGTCTTACTGATGAAGTAGACAGATTTTTCTACCTTCTCCGCAAGTTAGATGAGGATGGAGCTGAGTGAGCTATCAACAACTACAAGGTATACCGTAAGCTCTTCTCCATCAGTGGGTCCACTCATTACTGGTGGTTTCCCCAAGTAGTGTTTCAGTTCGTGAAATGCTGCTTCATATTTTGTGGTACACTCAATCTCTAGATCTTTTTGAGTTTTTCCTTTCTTTCATCCCTTTTCATAGAAGGCCAAATAACCATCTACACCGATCTGAAGACTTGAAAATAAAATGATTTATTGCTGCTATTTTTCTGGCTAACTTTTGGATGTCTTTCTTTGTCTTTGGTGACAGCATGGATAACAGTACCTGGATACAATATGGATCGGCTTCGATACCTTGCTTGCTAATTAAATGTCCCAAGAATTTTCCCGATTGGACTCCGAATTGGCATTTGTCAGGATTTAGTCTTATTTTATATGATTGAAGAATTTTAAAGGTCGTATGCAAATCTACGAGATGGTTTTCCTTTTTGAGACTTTTACACAGCATATCATTTATGTAAACTTCTATCATTTTTCTGAGATGGTCTTTGAACATCTGGGTTATCAGTCATTGGTAAGTGGCTCGGTGTTCTTGAGGCCAAAAGGTCTGACTTTGTAGCAATATAATCCATGTTCTGTGATGAAAACTATTTTTTCTTGATCTTCAGGTAAAAGGGGTATCTGATTGTACCCTGACGTGGCATCCATCATGGATAAGAGTTCTTGTCCCGCAGTAAAATCCAGCAGATGGTTGATGATAGGAAGGGGAAAACTATCTTTCGAAGTATGCTTATTTAACTCTGTGAAATCCACACATACTCTGATTTTGCCAATTTTCTTCGGGACTGCTATGATGTTCGAGATCCATTCGGGGTAATTGGCTTTTTGAATAAAACTAATTTCAATAAGTTTATCAATCTCTTTGCTGTTTTCCTCTCATAGTCTCAGCGCTATTGTCCACTATTTCTGCTTGACCACCTCGGCCTTGTCTTTTAAACTAAGCTTGTAGAAAGCCAAAGTTAGGTCAATGCCTGGTATTTCATGGAATTTCAATGCGAACACGTTGCTGTTATCTTTCAGAAATGGAATAAAAGTATTTTGTTCTATTATGGGCTTGATCAGTCCAAATGTAAGTACCCCGCTTGTCTCCACTAATCTCAATGAATTTTGTGGCTTCTGGAATTGGTAGCTGGTTCTCTATAGTATTCTCTGTAGTGTTCTGCAATTGTTATGCGACATGTTTTTCTGGTAGCTCTGTCACGATGGTTATAGTATTTTCACAAGCGCGAGCTAGCTTCTGATTGCCTTTGATTTCATAGAGACTGCCAATCTAATCGAACTGTAATGCCAGATGATAGGTCGATGGGATGGCTCTCATGTTGTGTAGGCAGCAGCTCCCATTATTCCCAAATAATAAGATTTTGCATTATAACGTAAAATATAACGTCAATCATTGCCGGTCCTGCAGCAATAAGAAGTATGATCTTTCCTATGCGTTCTTCTTTGGAGCTGCTGAATCTACTGATATCGATGCCACTTGGCTCAACTTTGTCGAACAGTCCCATCTGATCAACTATACTATGGAAGAGTAGCTCAATACCATCATTGTGTGTAGGGAAAATTTCTCATTTTTAACATGATCACGAGTGTGTCATGATGAGAAAAGTTGATTTGGCGAACGTCGAAATCCTCAAAGGAGATCCCTGTTCATTATGTACTAGATGATGAGAGTAATCTAGCTTCTTTGTCGACCCTGGCAAAATCATGGCATTGGCCGAGACATCGTCTTTTGAACCTGATTGATCTGTTGATCATATGAGTCTATATAAAATGGCTGAGGGATATGTGGTACAAATGATTTTCCCCGGTCCCCCTTTTTATTTATATGATCTCAGTATTAATCTTATAACTTTCTATATCAATGATGTACTCGTGCATTTTTCTGTTCACAAAGATGTACTCCAAAAGTCTCTGTAACGCGAAGTAATATTCTGTGTCATGATGTCAGACTTTGTGGTGTATGCAATATGGTCTACTTTTAATGGGTTGGAGGTATTGGGTATTGCAGAAGAATTTATCCTCTTGAAGTGTGGGAGGCTAACTATTGTAGCATTCATTTTGGGAAGACATGGCTTTGGTAAGTTACTACCTCTTCGAGGCCGATCTTCATTAGATTTAATCCATTTTTTGTCTCCCCCGTAATCTGTAGTATGATTGAAATCTCATTCTGTGGATTGATCTCTTATTGTCAGGATTGACTTCTGGGGCTTTTATCTATCGGTTAACATCCGTTCGAGATCGATATAGCCATTTACTTTTTTGATCATGTCTTACAGGGTTGCGAGTTTGTTGAAGATTAGGAGTTCCTTCGCTCTACCTTCCATGAGCAAGGCATTCGTAAAGGCCAAAATAGTAATCTTCTGATCAAGTCGATCTACCTTTCTGGCCAATTCCAAGAATTTCTTAGTGAACGATTCAAGCTTGTCACCCGGCATTTGTTGAAGACTAAACAAAGAATAGAGATTTTCCTTTTTGTCTCTATTGTATGAGTAGTTATTGACAAAAAGTTCTCACAATTGTTCGAATGTGTGAATGGACCCTTCTTGCAACGAGTTGAACCACGACAAAGGATCCCCCTGGAGACTGGTTGGAAAGAGATGGCATAAGATATGGTTCGATGTAGAATATAGGCCTAAAGCATCCTAAAATTTATGGACGTATTCCACAGGATCTGTTCCCCTATACTTTTAGATTTTTGGGGAATGAAAACTGGTGGGAACCTCAATGTCTAATAGATCATGAGCTATCAGACTCTTTTGTAGCATGTTGTAGATGCCTTTGGTAGTTTAAATCTGGGCTTTAAATAATTATTTTATGTACTTTTCGACATGCTCCTAGGTCACAAACTGATGAGCTATGATGGTCTGATGTGTGATATGTCCTTCTCGAGGAATGTGTTCATCACTTCCTTCACTTAGTTATTCACGTACAGGAATGCAAACTTTTCCACGGGGTGGGTCCTATGCTTGCCTAGCTTTAGCAGGAATGTCATCAACTTCTTGTTAGATTCCTGGTATATGTACGAGTTCGGCCCCCAGCTGATTATGATTTAATCGAACATCAATTCCTTGGCTATTGTCTCGAGGTCCCAGCTTGTCTCGAATAAAAACTCTTGAGGTGGCTGGCGGTACATCTTTTTCCTTTTGGGTTACCATCTATTGTCCCTGCAAAAATTTTAACGCATCTCTTACATCTGCCAGTTGTTATCCCAGAATGGCCCATCTTTCTATCTCGAGGTTTAGAGTGGCCCTTAATTCTGCCAGTGCGGTACATACTTTAGTTAGGCCAACTGGTGTATTCTGGTCTGGAAGTAACATTCTGTGAAGAGAGTAAGTATCAGCTGTATCAATGAATTGTGGCTAACTGCTTCATTTTTACAGACGGTGTCAAATGTAAGAGCCTAATTTTGTATCTCGAACTTAATATCTCACACCAAAGATAAGCAGAGCCCTTAGCAAGTAATCACTAACACAAGATTTAGCGTGGAAAGCCTTTGATTAGGTTGAAAACCACAACCTCTCTTAAGGATTTTAGAAAATGGGATATTATTGATGATGGCTAGCTATTACAAAGAATGCCTTAAGTAGTTCTGTATAGAGTTTCTGGGTAGAATTCTCAGTCCTTAATCTGTAGTTCTTTGGTCATATTTATAGGTCTTATAATATAACCATTTGACGACCATTATTACTTTTAGTGATGAACATTACAATATGATTTTGATGAGTCTTTGATCTGATTACATAAGGGTTTGATCCTTCTATTTTGTAACAGCTTCTTTGATGACTGAGTGTTTGTTGAATCGAGTCGTTGGTGTGGAGGTCAAGAATGAGAAGCAAACTCTTCTTTATAGTTGTTCCATAGTGTGCCATGTAATTGTATGTTGACGAGGTCGAGTAAATGTATGATGATCGAAGCTAAGAATTGAGTTCGAGATCCAGAATAGGCCACTACAGGCACGGTGCAGTTTCAAATGGCATCATCATTTCAGTTCTTGTAATTTTTTCTACAAGAGTTGTAACAAAGAGAGACTTATGTATAGACTCCAGAGTTGAGTCATACTTGTTGGAACATAAACAATAAAAAATAAGAGGAAGAGTTATGGACCTTTAAGTTTTTGTCCACGGAAAAGGTTGCCCCATTCTTGCTTTGGAAATAGTTCTTGATGACCATTGGATCAACAAAGCTTTCCTCTCATTAGCGTACCTGTGGGGACCTATCCCTAGACCTAGTCCAAACTTGAACTACCTTAATATCAGATTCACGTATTGCAGACGTGACATGATCCATCCGCATTTCCACATAGACCACGAACTGGTAAAGAACATGGATTAAGTACTATAACAAAATATGAACAAGTCAAAGACACCTGTCTTCCACAAACTAAACAGTTAGACATTCAACTACCACATACCTCATTATACGGAGAATGTGATTCTACACGATAACGAGCTGCGGGTAAGGTCTATATAAAGAAAAAGTTTCAGTGGAGGTAGGGACAAGAAAAACTTGATTTTCTAGACTTTAACACAGGAATTTCTAGATTTTAAATACTACTAAACTTCTTATTTCAAGATCAAGCATTTCTAGTTTAAGAGATCACTTGTAATAAGATATTAGCCTTAAACAATAAAAGTTACTGTTACTAAACCCTCAACTCGAGGTCGTGGTTTTTTACCTATTCAAAGGTTTTTCATGCTAAATTACCTGTACCATTTCTCGTATTACATTAATTTTTATCACAAGAACATTTGGTGTAAGATCTAACTTTGAGCTATTTTGAGCTACGGAATTAGTCCATTACATTTGACACCGTCTGTGGGAAAGAAGACATTTTCCACGGTATCCTAAGGGATACTTTACTCATCTATCCATTTCAAATCATGGTCACTTTCAAGCGACCAACAACAGGAGCCCAGCTCAATCTTTTAGTTGAGCCGAAACAGCTCGCTAAAATATGGGCAAATCTCAACGCCAAAATAGAGAAACGTAATGAGCTCAAACATTAATTAACTCTTGACCATGAGCTCCGCGACAAAAAGCTTGAAAGCTAACGTCAAGCTTGTTTGACAGCATTCAAAATACATGAAGAATAGATGACAACTATGTAGGCTACATTGTAAGCTTTGCAGGACACTCAATAGGCTCCCCATACCAGATATCGTGATTAAGTAGTGGTGAACTCCTGAGTTTTTGCACTAGAAAGATTAGGACCTCTAGGAGCAACCCGTAAAGCTATTTCTAGAAATTCTCAGCATGAACCTCAACCTTCAATTCATTTGGGCAGAGAAGCTTAGTTTGATATCAGCAGAGGCCTCCGGCTTTCCAAACGCTAGGAGGAGAAACAATAACCTCAACCCCAGATTTTAGCATGAGAGTGCCTGAGCAAAGGCACCGATACACATAATCCTCAACCATCTCATCAGGCCACTCAGATAACACATCAGTACGTCACACAAGAGCACATGGATCAACATATCAAGAAGTTAATTAAGACACAAGCTCTCAGCAGTGAGGATGATTTCACCGAGATACAAGGTAGTCTGATTTCCCAAGAGATATTTGATATGGAAGTACCAAAAGGTTTCCATAGTCTGAAGATATGTAATTACAAGGGCACCGATCCGAAGGAGCACATTCAGAAATTCTGAAATTATTTGGGATTGTACTCAAACCTCAACCATATTCTATATCGTCTGTTCGCAATGAGTCTGCATAGAGAACCGATACGGTGGTTTTATTCTTTACCTGAAGATTCCATCCACAGATTCAGTCAACTACAGAAGAATTTTGTCAAGACGTATGCTCATAATAAAGATAAAAAGATGAATTTATATTCTCTTATTAGTCTCAAACAGTCACAAGGGGAGAAACTCGAGGTCTTTGCAAAGAAGTTCCTGGAGCTTGCAAGAAAAGTAGATAATCTGGATCATAAAATGGCTTTTACTACTTTTACCAATGCGCTCCAACTCGATTGCAAAGCAACAGAGCATCTCTTCTTAAAGAAACCCTCGACCTTGGAGGATATGATCATCAAGGTCAATAGGTATGTCGACCTAGAAAATATGATGACCAAAAAGCATAAATCTACTAAATTTGTCCTAACTACTAAGGGTCCAAACACATAATACAACAGAGACCCAAAAGAGGACCAGGGTGATCAAAAGTGTTCTAAGGCGAATATTGGCATACCTCGGAAAGACAATTTATTGCCTAAGCTGGTCCTTTCCAAGATGAATGTCCGAATCTCCACAATTTTTCTCGTTCAAGTAAACGATAAGTTCTACTATATATCTTAGCCACTGGAACCAACCGATGGTAAACAGTACTGTATGCATCACAAGGTAAACCATCATGAAACTGACAACTACTATACTTTACAGAGGTTGCTAGAGTATATTTTTAAAGATGGGAAAATGCATGAATATATTGTATGTAGGGATTTATCCCTCGATCTCACTCATAATCGAGCTCACGCAGGTCGATTTACCTCCATCTCAGGCTCACACATTTTTTAACACTTAACACTCCAGCCCCACGAACTACTCAAAAACATAGGTCGAGCTAAACCCGGAAAACGTTATCCAGCCAAAGACACCTATCTCCCACGAACTCGTCAGTTATTCAGTCAACCTTCACTAACCACAATATTCAAAAAACGCGTTCTAGCACGATGAAGAACTATGGAGAAGCCTATATAAAGGAAAAGTTCTAGAAAAGATAGGGACCAGAAAAACTACACAAACTTCTGATTCACGAGATCAAAAGCATTTCTATATTCCAGAGATCACTTGTAATAAAGATATCCACTCCAAGCAATAAAGATACTTTTGCAAAAATCCTCCATACGAGGTCGTGGTTTTTTTACCTATTCAGAGGTTTTCCACGCTAAAGGCACCTGTGTCCATTTCTAACTTTATATTAGAATATTAATATTGGTTCATTGGTGTGATAGTTAATTCCTAATCGTATTGAGCTTACGGAATTTGGCCATTACATTTGGGACCATCTGTGGGAAATATTGCATTTCTACGATACCCTAAGGCAGTCTTTCATTATAATTTTCAATTATGGTTTCTTCCCGATGACAAGCCACAGGAACTCAGCTGGAAATTTCTATGGATTCGGGAAAGCTTACCGAGTTATGGGCTAATCTCTACGCGGAGAGAAAAAAACGCGTTGAACTCGAACTTCAATTGATAAAGGATCGCGAGCTCTGAGAGAAAGAGCTCGATACAGAAAGACAAGCTCGTTTGACAGCTCTCAAACGACACGAAAATCTGATGATGATGATACAGACAGCACTCGAGGCTCTGCAAAATACTCAGCGGGATCCTCTAGCCAGAGGTTGCGATCAACTTCCAGAGACCTCACGCATTTTAGCACAGGAAAGATTGGGACCTCGGGGAGCCACCAATAAAGCCATTTCTAGAAATCTACCAGACGGACTGCAGTTCTCCATCCATTTGGGAGAAGTCCAATCTGATGTTAGTCGAGGTTACCAGATTCCCATCCATCATGAAGAAGACCAGCAACCTCAACATCAAGTTCCAGCACAAGATCACTTGAGTGAATGTACGGGAACTCATCATCCCATACCAGCACGTCCAACGATTCAACCAACACGTCATTACGTTACAAAAGAACACATGAATTAATGAATTAAGGATTTGATCGAGGCACAAGTTCTGGGTACTACTGGCGATACCACGAAGCTACCAGAATGTCCGATTGCCAAAGATCTATTCGATATGGAAATACCGAAAGGTTTCCATACTCCCAAAATTCACAAGTACAAAGGTACTGACCTGAAAGAGCACATTCAGTAATACCATGATTCATTTGGGTTGTACTCCAATCTCAGCCACATTCTCTACCACCTGTTCACCACAAGTTTATAGGAGGAGCTACTCCGATGGTTCCATTTTCATCCTGAGGAATCTATCTATACGTTTGATCAGCTGCAGAAGCAGTTCATCAAGACATATGCTCACAACAGAGACAAAGAGGAGAACTTGTACTCTCTTATCAATCTTAAGCAGCTACATGGAGAAAAGCTTGAAGATTTCTAAGAGAAATTCCAAGAGCTCGCGAAAAAGGTGGATAACCTCAGCAAAAAAAAAGTTGTGGCCATTTTAACCAATGCTCTCCGGCTCGATTGCAAAGACAAAGAATATCTCTTCCTTAACAAGCTTGCAAAATTAGAAGAGATGATCACCAAAGTCAACGGTTACGTCGACATAGAGAGGATGATGTCTGAGCGATAAAAGTCCACTAAATCCGTCCTCTCCACCAAAGCCACACCTCCAGATCGAACCAGCGAGCCTAAGGAGGAACAGGGAGATCAGAAACGCACTAAGGGAAACACTGGATACCCTCGGAGAAGCGGTCCATAAAAAAACCCGTCCTCTCAAAGCTGAATGTCCGAATCTCCACAATTTTTCTTCTGCTATTGAAAGACACGCTCTACCGCGTCTCTCAGCCACTGGAACCTATCGAGAATCGACCATTTTGCCTATACCATATGGTAAATCATCATTCTACTGACAATTTCTATGCTCTACAGCGGTTGCTCGATCTTATTTTTAAGGAAGGACGGATGCTCGAATATATTGTTGACCTGAAGTCATACCAAGATGGCAACTATAAGAAGCTACTCGAAGTTGTTCAGGTCAACGACAGAGCTGAGGAGAAGTATCTCTACTATATGCACCACAGAAACATGATCGAAATCAACCAAATCACCAATTCCAACCGATCAAAGTGCCGAAAATTCTCGGAATGCTATGATCTTATACCCCAAGACAAAGACGCTAAACTTCTTCCTGAGTCGAGCAACCACCGACTCAGAATCTCTTTCAAGGATTGCGATACTAGCCATGTCAAATTTCCACATCATGATGCGTTAGTCATAATGCTCAAGATGAAATAGTTTGTCATGCATACAATGATGATCGATACTGGAAGCGGTATTGAAATTCTCTTTCAGAGTACGATCGACCAGATGGGTTTGGCCGACCAAGTAATTCAGAGCAACACAGACATCGGTGGGTTCAATGGCTCCAAGGAGGAACGAGTAGGCAAGATTATCTTACCTATTACCACATGACCAACCACTATCGATATCATTTTCTACGTTATCAATGCCATGTCTCGCTATTTTGGGATTATGGGCCGCTGCTGGATACACAATATGGAAGCAATCGCTTCCACCTATCATCAAGTACTCCGATTCAAAGATGACAACGGTATTTATGAGATCAAAGGTAGTCATAAACTTTCCCGAGCTTGTGAAAATACTATCTCTGCCATCCAAGATATTGGCCGCATAGCAATTACAGAAAATTGATCACCTCGACGATCAATCACCTACAGAGGAACCTACAGAATATGTCAACATTGATGGACCTAGCAGAGGTACGTTCATCAGAACCAAGCTGGCTCAGCATGAGAAAGATGCTCTCATTCAGTTCTTATAACTCAATTGGGACATTTTTGCATGGTCTTTCGAAGAAATGCTCGGAGTCGATCCAGTCATGGCTTGCCACAAGTTAGCCATCAACATCAACGCCACAGCGGTAAAACAGAAACAACGACAACCTCGTCTTCGAGATAAAGTTAACACTGAGATCGAGATATTGATTAAAGTAGGATTTATTCGAGAAGCCAAGTATCTGGACTGGATATCCAATATTGTCGCTGTCCTAAAGAAGAATGGAAAAGTCCGCGCTTGCGTAGATTTCACAGATCTAAATAAACATACTCCAAAGGATAGTTTCCCCTTCCCAACATTCATCAGATCCTCGATTCCACAGCAGGCCATGATCTCCTATCTATGATGGATGCTGCTTCAGGGCAAATCCCACTTCTGGAAGAAGATCAAGAGAAGACAACGTTCATCATCGAAAGTGACCTTTATTATTACAAAGTCATACCCTTTGAGCTCAAGAACGCAGGTGCCATATATCAATGATTGATGAATGCTATGTTCAAAGCACACTTGGGAAAAATTGTTGAAGTCTACATCGATGATCTCTTGTACAAAAGTGTACAGTCAGATAATCACATCTCAGATCTTAGCACAATATTCAACATCCTTCGATCTTAGAGAATGTGTCTCAACCCTGATAAATGTCAATTCGGGGTACATTCTGGCTGCTTCGTAGGTACCTCATCAGCAAAAAAGGGATTGAGGCCGATCCATATCAAATTCGAGCTCTCCTTGACATGCCTTCTCCAAAGACAACAAAAGACGTTCAAAAACTCACCGACAAGATACCCTCTATCAACCATTTCATCTATAATCTTCATACCGCTGTCATTGGCTATTCCTATTACTCCGCAGATGTACCAAACGAGGAAAGGTTCAGCCAACTGCAGAAGTCACATGGACACCAGAATGCGAAGCAGCTTTTCAGGATCACAAAATTTATTTGGGGTGGTTTCCCATAATGAGCGCCCCAATAGGTAATGAGGAACTGATAATCTACCTAGCAGTCACAGATACTTCTCTCAGCTCAGTTCTCATTCACCTGGAAGGGAAAAAAGAGAAACCAGTCTTCTTTATCAGCAAAACACTCGCACCCATAAAAATAAGGTACTCTAAAATTGAAAAACTTCTTCTCACCCATGTTTACACTTCGTAGAAACTCAAGCACTACTTCCAAGCACATTCCATCAAAGTTATGACGAACTACCCACTTCGGGAAGTTCTGTCCAAAAAAGAGAAGTCACGAAGAGTGCAACAATGGTAAGTCAGTTTGGGAGAACATGATATCAAGTTTGAACAGCGTCATTCCAAAAAAGGTTAGGCCGTTGCCGATTTTCTCGCAAATTTTCTAGTGGAGGATCCCTAGTGGGAGGAGTACGACCTGGACCTTACCGAAAACACGCCAGAGAATCCAACCCCTAAGCCATTCGATGAAAGAGCTAACTGGATTACTATGTCAAGATAGAGGCTTCTCATAGATGGATCAGCAGGACCCGCAAGGTTAAGGATCGGGATCGTTTTGATTACCCCTTCTAGTGACAGAATTGAGAAATCAATTCGCCTGGATTTTGAGGCCTCAAATGATGTCACCGAGTATGAAACTCTCATTCACGGACTCGACCTCGCACTTAAGCTCGATGCCCCCGAACTCTCAGTTTACACAAATTCATTGTTCATCACTCATCATTATTCAGAGCAATACAAAAAGAATGGGAAGATGATCGAATACGCAGCCCTCATTGAAGATAGGATGTGTAAGTTCGTGAAAGCAACTCTTGAATATCTTCCTCGAGGTGAAAATAGACATGCAGATTCCTTGGCCTATCTAGCCAAGGTCTTGGGAACAGAAGCTCGATATCTCGACATCGAAATCATTTTAGCCCCCAAGATTTATCACATATCTGTATGCACGATCAACATTGGGGGCGATAAAGGGGGAGACGACGATTGGCGAAAGCCATTCTTAGCCTACCTCGGTGTCAACAACAAATGCAATGGACCACTCCCAGCAGATCTAAAAGAATGCCGACAATAAATCAACAACTCGAAGAGTTACATTACTTAAAACGGTATGTTTTACCGCTTTTCCGTTACAGGGCCTTACCTCAAGTGCCTCCCAAAGTCAAAAGAAGGTGAACTGCTCCGCGAATTACACGAAGGTACTTGTGGCTCCCATGCAGTAGGCAGATTATTAGCAAACTGAACTTTAACTGAAGGAGTATTCTTTCCCGACATGCACAAGCAAGCAGAAGAGTATTCCTGTAGGTACGACACCTGCTAGAGACATGAAAATATGATACGCGCTCCTGCGCTCCAGCTCCATGCAAGCAAAGTTTTCTGGCCATTTAAAAGATGGGCACTAGACCTTGTCGATGAATTCCCTAATTCTCCAGGTAATCGCCGTTACCAACTCGTAGCTACCGATTACTATACAACTTCACCAACAAAACCATCGTAGATAGACTCAAAAAACAACTTCACTCATAGAGAAAAAGAAATTGGGTTCGTGAACTACCTCATGTCCTGTGGGCGTATTGAACCACTCCTCGACAATCCACTGGGTGTACCCTATTCCTCCTTGCTTATAGCACTGAGGCTATCATTCCTTCTGAATATCATCATCCAGCTCGTGACTACGTACTAACTAATGAGGAGAATGAATTCGAATTGGCTTGCAACCTCAACATAATAGATGTGACCAGGGAATGTGCCATCGCTAACCTAGGTCGATATTATTATATGCTTGCCAGATCATATAATAACTGAGTCAGGAGCCATACTTTCCAAATTAAAGATCTTGTCCTTAGAGAAATTCCTCAACATCGCAAAGAGCCTCACGCTGAAAAATTAGCCGATAATTGGGAGGGTCCATTCATTATTACAGGTCTCTCAGGCTGGGGATCATACTATCTCAGGGCAAAAGAAGGAGTCCCCATTTCAAATCCTTGGAATACTAGGCGACTGAAACGGTACTATCGTTAGGCGTCTTACTACTCAATTTCCATATTTCGCTTGTTGTTTTACAATTCCAAAAGTAAGATTCTAATCTCCATCCAATGAAAATTATGAGATTATCAATAAAAGTATTTTTTTGAAAATATCATTTTCTTCACGAACATTCGTCCGCATTCTTCAGATTAAGCATAGTTAATACTAGCTTATAATCAATCTTATCCAAGTTAAATCAAGAATATCACTTGATTTAGATTCTTTTACTACATCTCTACAATTGTAGCAAGTATAAAAACTTGTTTCATATCAAAAACTCAGCCAAACAAGAGATAAGACAAAGGTAATACTAGTCTTCATCTTTTTTAACTTGTTTGGATCATTTCTACTGGCTGGATCAAGGATAACACTTGGTAGCTGACTCTTTACATCTCTACGATTGTAGCATGTGTAAAAACTTGTTTTATATCAAAGACTCAGCTAGGCATAAGATAAGGCAAAGGTCATACTAGCTTTCATCTCTTTTAATAAGTCTGTGACAGTTCAATAGCTTAAATTAAGTTTCGACTTGGTTTAGCTCAACCCATTTCTGCAATTAAAACAAATGTAAAAAATTTGTTTTATATCAAAGACCCCACCAGGCACAAGATAAGGCAATGGTCATACTAGCTTTCATCTATTTCAATATGTCTACGACAGATACTATTTATTTTCAAGTCAAATTCATATTTCAAAGGATTCTTTTTTCTGCTAAGGGAGTGTCAGCAGTGATTCCCCACACATCAAGAGGTCAAGCTTTCAGTTCGCGGGCCACAGCAACTCTACTTTGTTCTATCGATTCAGCAGTTTGAGGGCCCAATTGGGTCTCCATGACGCCCAGACAGTTCCCTCAATCTATCTTAGCTCCACTGATGCATCCCTTATCCGACGGAGTTTTGAACAAGGTATCTTGTTTTGACTCAAGTCTTTTTACTTCCTCTACAAAATATGCAATAATCACCCTTAACAGGTCAGATCGAGATGCATCAAGTACTACCATTGTTGCAAATCTTGCCTTCAACCTCTTGAGGCATGACTCTAACCTAGCGTACTCATTCTTCCGTTCAATTATTTCCGCATCGACCTTATCATGATAGATGACATCTTCTTCCAACTTGGCAATAAACTTTGCTGACTCATCTAGGTTCATGGCTTCTAAGTCTACTACCCGAGCACGAAGTCTCTCAATTTCTGCGTTCAACTCTTCCCTAGCCGGTAGATCTTTCAATAATTCTTCTTTCCTCTTC
The DNA here is from genome assembly GCA_014058105.1 of Kingdonia uniflora. Taxonomy (NCBI): domain Eukaryota; kingdom Viridiplantae; phylum Streptophyta; class Magnoliopsida; order Ranunculales; family Circaeasteraceae; genus Kingdonia; species Kingdonia uniflora. Next base: position 1,224,064 of record JACGCM010001326.1, read on the forward strand.
ACCAACAATTCCTTTGCATTGATCTCCCCTTCTAGAACTTTCTCCCTGATAAGAGCAGCATCCAACTTATGTTGGCATTCCCTCAAATTCGCATTTCCCTTCTGAACATGCCTCTGAATACAAGATACGCCACTCTTCAGCTCTCTAATTTGACCTGAGAGACTTACTACATACCCTCAAACTAAAGGAGCCTTAACCTCAGTTCTACTTCCCCCTGAATGCTCTCTAGCCTCAGCTTTCTTGGCACGAGCAAGGCTTGTGCCAGTTTGGCTTTAAGTCATACAGCCCTCTCATTTAAATCGTTGCACCTTCGTTGCATTTCTCAAAATTCCATATCCTTAGCAGGGAGGGTTGTTTGCAAATGTTCAGCTGCGGCTTCCAAAGCCGATAGATTTTCTTGATCTCATCGTCCTTTTCGGAAAATTTTCGTCTCATTCGCTCCAACTCGTTCCTACAGTTATGAAGATCAGATCGAAATTGTTCCTCTGATTGTTCCAGTGCCTGAATACAGTATTGAGCCGTGTCGGCCTGCTTACCCTTCAAAGCCAATGCGTCAACTTGACGTTGAAGCTTCTCGGCACATTCTATTACCTCAGCTAACTCTTTTAATCCCTTATTTATCTCAACATCTTTCTTTTTGACCTGAAGAGTCAGGTCGGAAATGGCCTGAGTCAACTTCACAGGTCTGAAATACGCCTTTACATATTGATCTTCTCTATTCTCGTTCGCCTCCTTCATCCTATCGAACTGCCCTGTAAATTCCCAATTAGACATGAGTACATTATCCTCACGAGAGCGAGATTAATCTAATTCGACCTGGGAAATATAACAAGTTTTAGTACAGTTCGATTCAAGAAAGCCTTTGAAAATATACATACTACATTTCTAAAAGACTATGTAATTTCTAAACATCTACTTCTAAGTACTTTTAGACTAAAAGTTGGGTGTCCATTCTCAGATGAACACTTCACGAGTCTTCTTTCATATACAAGGTACATACTTT